>JANXHW010000006.1:69979973-70604973 GCA_026170595.1 Plestiodon gilberti rubricaudatus | reverse complement strand
TAAGTATAACAAACTTTTTTTTTGCTTTTTCTATTACATTTCCATGCTGATAACATAACATTCAGAAGAAATCTCCATAGATACAGAAACTGTGATATGGGATCCATCCAGTCTTCCATTTAATACTTCATTAATCATTTGACCCATTTGAGCCATTTAATCATTTGATTTTGTCTGTAAACCGCTTTGTGAACTTTTTGTTGAAAAGCGGTATATAAATACTGTTGTTGTTGTTGTTGTTGTTGTTGTTATTATTATTATTATTATTAATTAATAATAATGATAACAATAAAATAAATTACACAGCAGCCCAAGAGAAGACAATGAACAATTAAAAGATTTGTATATGTACAAAAGCATCATGGGCCTTGAAATGGTCTTTGGATATTGTTAACATCAAAACTGCCAACCAATATTCTCTTCACATTATTTAGGTCACTCACAACAATAATTCATTTTCGTCAGACATCCCAGATAGAATGAAAGTTGTCCATCGGTCATGGAACTTTTTAACAAGGGTAGGCTTACAATGTTTGCTGGAGAGTCCCAGCAAACATAACTGCCTGTATTTTATACTCCCAGGCAGACAGGAAGGATAGAATGCTAACTAAGCTGCAGCTGGTCTGCCATGACCAGATTCAGCTTGGCGGTTCACCAATTGTGTGGGTTTGTGCAAAGAGCATCAGTTGAATACATACAGTAGAGCCCCTGTATCCATGGGGGATATGTTCCAGGCCCCCTTGAGGATATGTAAAAACCGTGAATAGGGGCGAATGCCCCTCCACAGTTTTCTGAGGGTCCCCCGCCCCCCATACGCCCATCCACTATCCGCTGATAAGTGAATCCGTGGATAGCGGATCCGCGGATAGCGGGGGCCCTGTATTATCTATATAGTCACTACTAAACAAACCATTTCAGTCCTTACTACAGAAGCATAACCACCCTTTCCTGCCCCACCAGTCACTTTTTTATTTTGCTCCATTGCCCCACTTCATTTTCTTATCTTCTCTGCTGCAGTGGGCCTGAACACTAGAGATGCTGCAAGCATTGTACCAGGGTAGTTCAAAATAGCTCAAATATTTGCAAGCAAAATCAAGATGACCATGGAAGTACCAGCAAAACTTTCAAGAGAACTGACTGCCTGCTAAGGTTCTTTTTCATTTGAAACCTTAGAAAAACTTAGTAAGTGGTCAATGCTTGCAAAGATTTAACCTTCTGTCAGTACATTCGAGCCCTTTTAAGAGATCAAATTGACAGTTCACAAAGGCTTGAGTTTTGTGGATATTTGTTTGGGAACATGCGCAAAAGCTCAACTTAATTTCAGGTTGAACACTGGGATGCTCGTGCATCCGTAGCTTAGACTAGCCAAGATGGCAAGATCAGAAAGACCATAACATCAGAAAGTTACCTCTAGAGTTAGGGCATATGTCTTGCTTGCACTTGTAAGATTCTAGGTTGGTAAGATCCTATGTTTAAGTGTTTGCCTGTGAACAACCATGAGTTTTTACAAACAATTTCAGGGATATAAATCCCAAGAAATGTCAATTATTCTTGACAAAGAAAAAGGTTGCCAATTACTGGGGGCAGAGGTCTTTGAAATTGAGGGCCCAATCCTATCCAACTTTCCAGCACCGATGGAAAAGTTGGAAAGTTCCCTTGAGGTGACCTCCATGACTGCCCCCCACCCCCACTGCAGAATGCAGCGCACACCCCTGTTGGCATGGCTGCATCAGCTCTGGATAGTTGGATAGGATTGGGCCCTGTGGCTAGATTTTAAACGGCTGTATATCTCTCATTTCTCAATGGATGTCCACTAAATATTATGGGGTGGTGGAGACTGTGAGCTACCATAGTTACTCCAAGTCACAGCTCCGATGAATTGGAAAAAGGGTTCAGATTTTATTACCGATAGAATATTCTGGATTTATAATGGTAGAATGCCGTTTGTTCATCTCACTTTAATAATGCGGGCACTTCCATGCCCGCATAATACTAGAGGAACTATAATGCCAGTGGTACTGTATTCTTGCCATTCGTGGTATAACAACAAATCTTTTGTTTTCTTAGGGCCATTCCTTTGCTAGATGAGTAGGGCAACAGCTATGTGCATATGGAGTAAAGGACAGGAAGACATGAATTGCTGGCTCCTTTCCCTTCTGCTTCTACCTCTTCTCTAAATGACAGGCACTGTTGATGTTTGCTGTCTTTCTCGATTGAACAGCTGTCTATGGCTTCACCACAGGTAGAGAGAAATGCATGTTTCAAAACAACATGTGCCTGAGAAACCGAACATGGAGGGCTTCTAACAGATTTCAGCTCCACAGAAGTGCTATGTTTTGAAGGCAACCCTCCTCACACCCAGCTCCCACTATTGCAGGCATCCAACATTCCCCTGCCTCCCGCACAAAAGAACTTGCTAAGAAGCATTATGTAGTCTCTCTCTCTCACACACTCACACACACACACACACACACACACACACACACACACACACACACACACACACGGAGGGAGGGAGGGAGGGAGGGAGGGAGGGAGGGAGAAGTAAGCAACCTGGATTGTATTTTTATTTTACTTTTTATAGAAAAAACAGGATCTTGTATTATCTTGTAAAGCAAGAGGAGTCCTCTTTTCAGATCACAATCCTATCAGAGTCAGCTGGGCAGATTACACAGGGATTACGGGACGGAAGTATTCCAATTTTGAGAAACTAGGTTTCAGTGTTCCCTAGTGACAGTGTTATTCACGAGGGGAAACAATGCCTCCAAAAGGTCAACCTTCCCTCCGCTGCCCCATCCTCAACCTATGTGAAATTGCAATCTGTAGGGAGACAGCAGGAGATGGAGAACCACACCAAGTCTACATACCATTTTTTTGACATTTAAAATACAACAGGGAACAATGATCAGAAGACAATGAAGACAAAGTCAAACGTTATCAAATGAAGTATCAAAAGTTATCAAATGAAGCACAACTCTGGCCTAAATAAACGCCACCATTCCAAACTCACGCGTAAGCAAGACCTAATACAGAAGAGTCGAAACTCTACACGATGAGAGATCTGTTGCTGTGCTGTACCATTTCAGACTGCAAGTGGGAGTAAGAGGGGCATCAGGGATTAGCCAGGCCAGGCTCTGGGTCAAGGGCCCACGTAAGAACATGCTGGATCAGGCCAAAGGCCCATCTAGTCCAGCTTCCTGTATCTCACAGTGGCCCCATCAGATGCCTCAGGGAGCACACAAGGCAACAAGATACCTGTTTCCTGTTGCCACTCCCTTGCACCTGGCATTCAGAGATAGTCTATTACTAAAACCAGGAGGTTGCTTATCCTCATCATGGCTTGCAACCTATGATGGACTTTTCCTCCATAAATCTATCCAATCCCCTTAGGCATCCAGGCCAGGTGCCACCACCACTTCCTGTGGCAAGGAGTTCCACAGATTAATTACACGCTGGGTGAAGAAATATTTTCTTCAAAAGTTCCACCTGGCCAAGCCCGGTAACCTTAGCACCAGTGGTAATGGTGTCCCCATCACGGGGCATATGGGATAGGAGGCCCAGTGCGGAGCTTTACCCAGAAGCTCCCAGCAATCTTGTGCCAACGTGACTGGGGGATTTGAATGTTTGAAAATGCTAGCCTATAATCTTCTCCCTGGCGGGTTTTGAATGTAGAGAGCGCCTTTTACACAAGGTAGCATTTGATCTGGTGCAAAAGAGTGAGTTACAGGTGCATTCCCTGGAGCTCCTGTTTATCTGCTTCAGTTTTATTTCAACGTGATTTCCTTCAAGGACGTTTGCTTAGGATCACACCTGAAGTGCACCAGTGGGAAGTTGACAGGCACCAAATCATCAAAACACAGGTGCTTGAGAATGCTCCCCACGGTGGCCACATCCCCAGGTTTTTCTCATCATTCAAAAATATTGCACTGAAAATGTTCAGGGGCATGGAGAAAAATTCCCTGCCTCATGGAAAGCATGCTTCCCCTGCCATATTCCAAACAGGGAACAATGAAATGCAACATCCGCACAGTGGCCATTTGTGTGCACTGACCTAGAAACAGACCATATGCAGCCGTGGCGTCACTGGAGGTGGGCTGGAACGCTAGGTTCGGCACCGCGTTGACTCTCCGTTACACACTGGCACGAGGCAGCCACGCCCCTCGCCTTCAGAGCCAATCAGTGGGGTGAAGGCAACGCGCAGGGAATGGCTCCGAAGGCAAGGGGCAGGGCCGCCTCGTGCCAGTAAGTAACGGAGGGTCAACGCGGTGAGGAACTTAGCATTCCGCCCCACCTCCAGCGACGCCACTGATATGCAGGTGGGGCGGAACGCTAAGTTCTGTTAAGTGGATCTTAAGTGGAGTTAAGTGGATGTTAACAGATCCACTTAAAGGACCAGAACTTATACCAGAAAGTCAAATAATATTGGTTTTATATTTAATCAGCGTCTCTAACCATATCAGAAGTATTTTTTTTCTATAGCTATTTATTTCCTCCAATGGTTCAAGCGTCTTCCACAATTATCAGATGCATCTCATGAAAATTACAGCCTCAATGTCCATCTTCTAATAGAACAATAAGCCACTGATTGGAAAGGAACATTTCTACAGATTAACATTAAACGCCACTTCACCTTAAGTTTATGGCAGCTGCCACCCGTACAAGAGGATATGGAAAAGTCAAGTATGAAATATCTTATGCTTGGCTGATTGCCTTTCCCTCACCCCAGTATAACAGAAAACCTAAATGATACATTCTTCAGGCATCCGTCATATTCTCATCATTCCAAAGTTGCTCTCTAATTCACGAAAAGGAGATGCAATACCAGAAAAACAGGCTTTGATGTTCATACAGTTATTCATACTACGTTCATACTTTGATGTTATTCATAGTCAGTGGATTTTAAAATGCAATCCTGCCGTTGTGAATGTGTTGGCAGGCAGATGTCAGCCATTCTACGCTCAGGATGAGCTCAAATAGGGATGCTACAATTAACACTTATATCAATGGAAGTTTAGCAATTAAACAAACTTGAAAATAGAATTCACAGTGGAATCCTATTCTTTGCCAGCGCTGGCACTGTGGCCTCAGTGTCGGCCTAGGGTGTCGCAAATGTGCCATAAAGCACGTTTGTGGCACCCAGCGAGTAGGTGGCGGCGAGGCCTGCACACCGAAGGAACAGGTAAGTCCTGATCCAAGAGGTGCTGGGACTGGGGGAGGGTGGGAGGGGGGCATTAACGGGGCAGGGGAGGGTGTAAAGGGGGCAGATCAGGCCTGGGAGGGGGTAGGATGGGCATCCTCATTGGATGCCATATCCTATCCACCCTCCTAGGCCTCCAGCCCCGACATAGGGCTTCTAGGTTCAACACCGCCAAATTAGGTGGCACTGACCCGAGTAGCCCCATAGCAGAGGTAATCAGGGTAAGGGGACGAACATTACTCAGGGTAAGGGGACCCCCAGCCTGCTCCTCTCCAGCACAGGATACAGAATGGGCCTGGTGCCCATGCTGCACCGGTGCTGGATAGGATTGGGCTTCCCGTCCCATAAACCTCACGCATTTGCATTTCACTGGTTGAGGTAGCAGATTTACCTATAGATTTGGTTTTTCAAACTATCTTTCTTGGGACTATGGCTGGCACATCCATGAGGCCCACTGAGGCAGTTGCCTCAAGGAACAAATTGGCAGGGGCACCCTTTTCTATTTGTCTACTCGCCTTCATCCTCCACCCACTTCCTGGATTGGAAAAGGAAAAAGGGGATGGAACAAAAGAGGAAGTATGGGGGAGAGGAGATTGGTGGGCTAGGGCATCCTCTCCTCCACATTTCCTCTTCGGCTTCTAATCCAGGGGGAGTGGGAAGAGCAGAAGCTGGCACATCACCAGGTAGGGAAGGCAGCTTTTGGCATACCACCAGAAAACCAGAAATGTCCAAAAATCACTGGTTTTCGCCGAACTGAAGATCAGGGAGGCCTGCAGAGGGTTGTGCAGGCCTCCCTGAAGCTCCCCCAAGCCCAGGTAACGAAGGAAATGACACTTTCTGGTGGGGCCAGAAATGCTATGCAAAGGCAGTGCACTCAGTCATCCTCAGCTGCAGGAGACATGCTGGGGAGAGTTGGTGCTGAGTGGGTAGATTCAATGAAGGGAGGTGAATCTTACAATCGATGGATTTCCCCCCCCCCCCCGCTGGTGGTACTGAAAGTAAAGATGCGCCTTAGAATCGATGGCGCCTTAGACTCGAAGAAATATGGTAAATAAAATATGGTCTACCATTGAGCTATGGTGGGCATTTAAACTTTACTTGAGCCATTTGGATAACATAAATAGTACAAAACATACACAGCTTTATATTGCAAAGACTATGCTTAGGTGTCACAAACAGCTATAATTATAGAATCATCAGACAGAAAATCTGGGCATCTTTGTTACATTCAGCTTTTTATTGTAGGCATCATAAATAAAAGACCTGTTTCAGCAATGTATGCTACAGTTATCTTACAGAGCTTTCTTTTTCTTCATCTGATAAGCCATAATTTCCAAGAAATTGCACCGTTTTCAGACAAGCCAATCTCACAAACGTTTAGGATTTTATTTTTTTAAAAGTGAAAACCGAAATTGCTATTAGTCAGGCAAGCTTGCTGGGAACTCCTTTCAGGTTATGTGATGAGACAGAAATTTAAACAAACAAGTACATAAAAATAGGAGGCAAACAAATTAGCACACAGCTCGCTCATTTCAGCAAAAACAAGACACAGAATGCACTCCAAAACATTTGAAGAAGAATTGATAAGCACACTTAGCACTGTGGCTAAGAGACTGAGTACAAGTAAAGAAGTTCTCATATTCTGGTGATGTGTCAGAGACTGGCCAGGCTTGAGGACCCAGTGACATAGGAATGGGGGTAGGTGGTCCACCCCAGGCGGCACGCAGGGGGGTGCACAAGCCGCCACATTGCCGGCAATGTGGTGCGGTCGAAAAAGGCTCCACCAAATCCTATCTGGCCGGCATTACATGGCTGGCTCAAATGTGCACCAGCAAAATAGCTGGCGCACATTCAAGTAGACCCATTGGGGTAGCTGGAATGTTGCTCAGGGTAAAGGGACAAATATCCCTTTACCCTGAGGCGGCCTCCAGCTGCACCAGCGCTGGCCCAAATCCTGCATAGGAGCCGACGCAGCGTGCTTTTGCACACTGCAGCAGCCCTCGACAGGATTGGGCTGCCCATCTATTATCTTGTTTCTCTATGAAGCTCCAAGTTTTAAAAAGTATATCTGAGCCAAAACAGAGGGGTCATGGGAGATCCATCATCATAGTGGGAGGGGCTGTTGCTCAGAGGTGAAGCATTTGCTCTGCCATGCAGAACGACCCAGGTTCAGTCCTCAGCATCTCCACATAATTTCTCTCTGAAATCCTGTGGCCAGTCTGTGTTGACAATACTGAGCTAAGCAGACCATGGTCTGACTCAGTATAAGGCAGCTTCCTAAATAGTCCAACACTTTTTAAAACTTACAAACAGCCATAGAGGGGCATGAACTAGATTAGAGCAGTGGTGCTGGGAGAAGCATGCGCCACCATGCTGTTTTCCAGGTCAGCATCACTCTCATACCCCCCACTCCATGTTGGGTGGGGGTAGCAGGGAGGAAAGACAGGTGCATTTCAGGGTTCTCTTGGCCCTAAAACATTTAGATTAGTTCCAAGGTAAAGCAAGAACTCAGGAGCAATAGCAGAGGATTTAAGTCTCTCATTTTTCTGCAGAGCATATGCTTAACTTTAAGTATGAATGATGAAAACTGTGAAACATATGCTGTCGTCTCAGTAACTACCATGAGCTTCCAAAACACTTATTTTCTGGTTCAATTGGTCATTCACACAAGAAGTCAAAAGAAATGACATTATCTCATTAATAGATGTATGTCTATGTGGGAAAGAGCCACAAAATCAAGATGTTTGCATCTTAATTGCTTCTACGAGAAGATACAATTTTTGGATCGAATACAAATTCAAGGCACTAATGTTTGTCTCAACTACTGCCTTTTTTCATTATTAGCTTTAATAATTGACAACTTATTGAGTGGAGGGAGAAAAGGAGAGACAAAAATCAAAGATAAAATCAACACTGTATGCCTAGTCAACAGGGTGAATAAGGTCCATGACAGAGATCTGCTGTATACATTTCAGTTTGGCCCAGTAGCGTCACTGCAGGGGGGCGGAGCTCCAAGTTCCACCGGGCTCTGAGCCTCCGTTACACGACGGGAGAAAGCGGCCCCGCCCCCTCGCCTTTGGAGCCATTCCGGCCGACGAAAGCACTTGCTTTGGCCCAAGGTCACCCAGGAAGCTTCATGGCTGAGCGGGGATTTGAACCTGGATTTTCCAGGTCTACGTCTGACTCCCAAATAGATCTTGAGCCATATGGCAAAGAAAATGTCTTATCTCTTCAGCATCTACAGTGATTCCCCAGACAGTCCCTCTACTTCCTGAACCCCACAAACCACAGGAGAAACAAGCCACTTAGAAAGAGGTTCTGTTTGAGGATGCATTAAGAATCCAAAGCATCTGAATACCAGTCATTATGGTCCTCCTCACATCTAGTTTTAAAGAACGTAAAGGTGATAGAAGCATATCCATTCTCTGGGGTGCCTTTGCCAAATGAATACTGAGTTCTTCCATGTGCCAGAGATAGCCTGGACACCGTTGGCAGGAGATGCCAGAGTTAGGACTAGGAATCCAAGTTCTGTGCATAGCTGCCCCATGTGAGGGCTACATTTTGGAGCAGTTCCCTTGGCAACAAAGGGATCTCATGAACTGGTGTGACTCAACCACCCAGGCTAGTCACTGACTCACCTCAACAAGAAGGACAATAAAGACTTCTTGTTTAGGTTAGGACAGGGGTTCTCAACCAGTGGTACTAGTACCACCAGTGGCACTTTGGCCAACTGCTGGTGGTACTCAGACCGCCAGACCACCAAAACCCTGCTCCGATGCAGCGCTTTCGGCAGCGTGTTTTCACTCCCAAAAGGCTCCTGCCTTTGGTCGAGCCTCTCAGAAATGTTGAGAAGGGCCCTCCCACCTGCTCAGAGCCTCCTACCTGAGTTTTCTGACCTCTGAAACTCTGAAAATCCTGAAAATCCAGAAGTAACTGGCGATGATGTCATTGCCAGTCACTTCCAGTGGTACGTAGCAGGAGAGTGGCACCGGAGGTGGTACTCGGCTAGGAAGGGGTTGAGAACCCCTGGGTTAGGATGTTGCTTGGGCAATGATGGCTTATTCCGAGTCTTGACTGTGTTCTCAGTTCTGACTCTTGACTTGGTCTCAGCTTGGGCTGTCTTGACTTTGACTTGCAGCTTGACCCTTTCAGCTTTAACTCCCAGATTGATATCCTGACTTGGATCCACAGCATAACTCTACGCTCCAGTGTTCTGCCTCTGACTCAACAGCTGCCTACAGCTCAGTTCAAATAATAGTATGAAACATTGTGTGCAGTTTGTGGCTTGTCAGCAACAGCGCAGCCAAGTAAGACCTGGATGCAGTTTCCTTCCTTTTGGTGATATCCACTCCACCTTCTCAGGGCCAAATGAAAAAACCAAATTGATCTTGCAGAATTGGCCAATCAAATCATCTTTTAACTGACAAATTGATGCGTAAGAGCCCAACAAGGGATACATTGAGCAAAACTGAAATGTTGCTTTCATAGATTCACTTAACTTATCGACTCATTATGAAGATCTCTCAGGGAACTGTTATTTAGCAATGCTGGGGGGGGGGGAATGAAAATAAACTGCAAAGAAACAAGTTGGGAAAAGGGTATAATTAAATTAGAAAGAAACATCTTTATGTAAGTGATAAATAGAAGCTATTACTAGACTACTGTATTAAATGGAGAGCAGAGGCATTGCCATTCATGTCTAACTGAAGGATTTATGAGTGGCGTGATAGCAGAAGGTAGCTAACAGTTTGGTTAATAAGAGAAAAAGAGGATGACAGATCAATAGCCGACTGTTACTAAAAGTCCACATAATTATTGTTAGACAGGCTTATAAAATTTCTGAAGAAATAAGTTGCTAAGAATTACAGCTTCTTTGTAATTCTCAGGAAGGAAGTTAAGTAGAAGGAGAGAAAAATAGACTGCAGAAAAAATGATTCCTTCAATATCTTAATATCCCTGGAAGGAATTGTACTGGCCAATAATGTCACCATTGAGAGTTCTAGAAGCCAAAGACAAATTCTTCAGATGACTTAATGCAACGCTATGGGAATTTGGAGCAAAGAGGTGTCCAAAAAGAAGGTCTTTTTTGTTTCAGGATACTTTAAGGAAGTTATTTTCAACCTGAGTTCTGGGGAACTCCTGGGATTCCTTGAAAACTAAAGAGGGTTTCATCACATTAGGCAATCAGTAATGGCAGACAAGCTTCCCTAAAGTACAGCTTGCTCACCACCGCTCATCTTTCCCTAGAGCTACAGGAGAGTGTTGGGTGGGTGTTCTCAGTCATGGTGGCTTTCCATTCAAGTGCTGCTACAGGCCTGACTCTATGTGGCCTGAATGTGTGCCAGGACAGTGTGGGTAAAAATAAAAATCACGGCCACCATTTATTCATGGTGGTAGCTATTTCCTCCCCTCCCACACATTAATATACTGTCTTTCCTCCAAAAAAACTCAGGGAGGCGTTCAGGGGTCCTGACCCTCTTTTTATTCGCACAAACAACCTTAAAACAACAGCCCTGCTGGATAAGGCCAATAGGGCTAACACTGTGAGGTCGGTTAGGCTGAGAGACAGTGATCAGCCCAAAGTCATCCAGTCAGCTTCATGGCTGAGCAGGGAACTGAACCCAGGTCTCCCCGGTCCAAGTCCACCACTGTAACCATTATAACACACTGGCGTTTTGGCATCCAGCAGGGCTCTTCTTATGTTCTTATTGCTTGGAACAATGCTTGATCCCAGGGCATATATTGGTTTAAAAAAAAAGGCTACTGCCAGGAGAAACCTATCCAATGGAGCCCCTGCTGCCACAGACAGATGGCAATGAAAACTGCTTGTAAAGGGAAACGGCTTTCTAAAAAATAGTAAACAAAACAAATTGAGCCAAAAACTAATTGGGACAGTATTCAAGGGTCTTGAAATGAATGGGGGATGGCTCAAGTGGTTCTGAAATGAACAAAACAAGAACCTCACAAATGAACAGCACTCCTAAAATGAAAATGTTTAGAGTGCCCATGCCTACAATGGACTTCCTCATCCTATTGTCTAGCTCACAACCCCTGTACCAAATGTTTCCCTATTTCTTTACTTAAGGACTCCATTTCAAAGTCGATGTAGTTGGAAGAACAGTGATACAGATGATTTTCAGTGCAAGTTAACACATTTCTGGCAGTCAAATAATGACTCTTGATAGATGACCAGCCATGATTAGTTCCAAAAAGACTAATGGATCACGTTTTAAAATGTCTATTTATCCTAATGTATTCTGAAGGCTGAGCTCAAGAGGAAACGGTAATTGTTGCACTTAGACAATCAAATTAGAATGTCTGATAATGGATGGCAGTTTATGGCATGTGGTTCATATTCATGATGAATGATACAAATTCTAATTTGCTATCTCCATGATAATCCTAGTGTGCACCTCCCAGCTTTAGTAATGGTAATGCAGTCTTATTTACCAAAGCTTTGGAAAGTCACCTGCAACATGAAAAGGGGTTCATAATTACCGTATTTCTTCGATTCTAAGGCGCCATCGATTCTAAGGCGCATCTTAATTTCAGGAACACCAGCAGAAAAACAAAGAAACCATCAATTGCAAGACGCACCTCCTTCCTTCAATTTGTCTGCTCTTTCCCCAGCTTGCCTGCCGCTCCATTTCGCCGTTCCGATTTTTACCACGCCATTTTGCCCCCTCTGCTCAGTGGCGCTGCAGCTCCTGCAGCAGGCGCCTGCGTGTCTTTCCCTCAGACTCTGCTCGAGCGTGAGGATCATCAGCTGCAGCGCCACTGAGCAGAGGGGGCGAAAGTGGTGCAGTAAATTTGGATCCTCATTGGAAAGATCCTCATCAGCTGCAGCACCACTGAGCAGAGGGGCGAAAGTGGCACGGTAAACTTGGATCCTCATTGGCACATCCACTTGGCAAGTGCCTTCATTCGTCAGCTGGGATGCGGGGCAGGCAGACAACTCTCCTCAGTATGCCCCACACGCTTTTGCTGACAAGTACTAAGGACTGGAGGCTGCAAAGGCTGGTGAGAGCTGGCAGCAGCTGGTGGAAGGCGGAGGGGGGGCTGGGGGCACACACACTCGTGGGGTGGAGAGACAGGGAGCTTTTCAGGCTGGGCGCAAGTCGGTAGGAGCAGTGGCGGCAGCAGAAGTAGCATCCCTCCCCCTTTAGGAAGAGGTTCCTAGTCCTAGGGAGAGTTCGTCGCTTAAGCGCCTGCCTCGCATTCCAGCTGATGATCGGAAAGGCATTGCAGGCTTTGATCATCTTTGCAGGAAAGGCATGTAGGCTTCAATCGTCAATAGGAGCGCGGAGCAGACACTTCAAGCAGAGGAACTCTCCCCAGCACGCCCTGCCAGCCCTCGCTGACGAGTGTGATCTTCTCTGATTCGTCAGCTGCAGCAGGGGGCATGCTGGGGCTGGGGCGAGCTCTCAAGTTCAGGAAGAGAGTGGATCGGGCTAGGAGCCATGGGAGAGCGCCGCTGAACAGAGGGGTCAAAAAGGCGAAGTAAAATGCAGAAAAAAAACCCACAAAAAAGGAGGCCATCGATTCTAAGACGCACCCCATTTTTAGAGATGCTTATCTGGGAAAAAAGGTGTGTCTTAGAATTGAAGAAATATGGTACTTCCAGTCCTATGTTGATTTATATGTACAAAGATACTACCTGCAGGAAGCTTACGGTCTGATCCAACACGCTGGCAGAACGTGTGTTTCGTTATTGCAAAAGCACTGTAAAGTACTCTGTAACAGCGCAATAGCCAGGCGCACCAGCAGGAATGAGCGCATGAGTGTGTGATTGCTCTGGCAAATTAAAAGTATGACCTTCTTCACAACCTATGGGATCTGAGGCTTCCTACCATCAGTCCAATTCCAAAATGCAGCCTGGGTCGTGCTCTCTTGGCAGGCACCCATAATCATGTACACATGTAATCAGGCGTGTCGCACATAATGCACCCCAAAAAAAGAAATACAAGGGCTGTCAGGCAAAAAGGGTCACTGTCTCCAAGTACCTAGTTTGAATTTTAGCTGCATAACTGATAAAGGCAAAAGCCCAAAACAACATTTTAAGCCTATCCATACTAGATGGATGGATGGATGGATGGATGGATGGATGGATGGATGGATGGATGGATGGATGGATGGATGGGCATTCCCACTGCTTCTAAAGATACTAGAGTTGCCAACCCTCCAAGATTGGCCTAGACTAGTCTCGTGGAATCCGCATCAACCTCCAGGTGACTACTGAAGGCAATTCTGGAAATTTCAATGGGTCTCCTGAGCTCTGTGACATTATGGTTTGTTGGTGGGGGGGGGGGGAGAGAATCCCTAGGAATAGCTTTATTCCGATTAGCAACCTTAAAAGATAATAATTACTAATGTGCATTTTTAAAACAAACCAGGTTGCACAATCTAGCACCACCATGGTATCGAAAAGCAGCCTTGTGTAGTGGTAGTAGTGTTTTCTTTTTCTCTTTGAAAAAGTTAATCCTGCTCAGAGCAAGGATTAGCACAACCACATCCTCTTATCCATATTTTAGGTGCTGAAGCTCACAACAAAGAAGCTTTCCAGCTCCCTGTTAGTAATCCTGCTCTTGTTCGTTCATTCATGCTTTCACTTCCTGTCTGTACTCCAATCACATCCACATTATTAAGAGCAGTCTGATGCTTCACAGAGAGGAAGAATCCTTGATGAGAACCAGTAACCAGGGTTGGTTATGCCTAACCAGTTTCCAATGAGGTTAATGTACCAATAGCAGGCAGGGTGGCTTCTCCTGCCACAATGATGGAAAAGGCTATGGCAAATGTCTCTTTATAGCTGTGAAAGATACATCTCTTAAAGGCTGATGTTGGCATTAGCAACTACAGTAGCAAGAAAATGACACTTGTAATATGGGAAGTTACGTCTTGCCTATAGCACTTCTGAATGAACAGATATTTCTGCATGACTTCTCCGTCACATTCAGCTGGCACAGTTTATGGCCCACCCAGCCAAGCACACACCAATAGCCTTGTACTAAGAGCCTACTAAGAGCTCAATCATAAACTTCTTGTTTTTGCTGCCTGCCTGGGACTGCCAAACAGCTGCTTGGCAGGCTGGTTGACTGTGTTTGGCATGATGTGTCACAAGTTATGAACACAATGGGGCTTGCTTCTGAGTAGACATGCCTAGGATTGTGCTCTAAGGTTTAACAAGCTACACCTGCCCACATTCCTTCTTCTAAAGGTCTAGCACTCTGTCCCAGTTGGAGATCTGGTAAGCCTATGCCTGTGCATAAGAGAGGCAGGATAATCCACAAGATACCACTGGGGCCTTCCATCTGGGTATTGTATTGATTGGTTTCACGGCAGAGTAGCAGTGGCGTTCCTGCGGTAGGGGCTCGACAGTAAGTCGCGCCCCGACCGACTACCGCGTTCACGAACCGGAGCGAGGAGGCCCCGCCCCCTTACCGTTGGAGCCATTCCGCGCAGCGAAGCCGAACGGGCAGGGTCTCCTGCCCGTTCGGCTTCACTGCGCAGAATAGCTCCGACGGTAAGGGGGCGGGGCCTCCTCGCTCTGGTTCGTGAACGTGGTAGTCGGCCGGGGCGCGACTTACTGTCAAGCCCCTACCGCAGGCACGCCACTGCAGGGAAGATTAATAAAGTCCAGCTATGTGGGGACACTTCTGAGCTTTTCCCCTTTATTGCTGGGCCCTACTCTGGTACCAGATTTCTTCCTCCTTTTTTCAAGGGTTTGTCAACCTTGTGCCATCATTTGGACCACCTTGGGATATCACCAGGCCCCGCCTCTGAAATGTCAGGTGTTGGCCACAACATGGGAAAGGGGGGAGTGACTTTACCTCTCAGCGAGCAACTGAGTAGAACAGTAGCAACTGAATAGAAACCCTGCACACTTGTTCTTATGCCTCCACAAATAAGAGAACTAGACATATTTTATATGAAAGCTGAACATTCAGGGTTGGGTCTGGAATATACCCGAGGGGGCAAAGGCCCCTCTGAGGCTACAGCCTTGCCACTAAGGATAAAAATAGCACCTTTTTATGCTAGCCAAGTATTTGGCCTGACTAGGTAATTTACATTACACCAAGGTATTGCAGTTAGCCTAATGTGTTCCATTTTGGATTTGCCATCTGCCTTTGCATTTTAATTAACACTTTTATAAAAGAGCAGCAGGTTGCAAATGTACAGGAATGGTTGGAGAGGAAGCTGATATACAGTAGTCAATATGGATAGCTGTTTTACCTAGATCTCTGTTAATTTTACATGTGGGATGCATTTATCACATTCAGATCAGCTTGTATTTGTGCTTGTTAATTTACCAAATGATATTCCCCTTTTCCATTTTCTTTATGCAGATATGCCTCACCGAATAGTACAATCCTATGCATCTCTACTCAGAAGTAAGTCCCATTGATTTCAACAGGACTTACTCCCAGGTAAGTGATTGCAGCCTAAGTGCATTTGGAGTCTTAACAACATTCTACAAGAAAAGACAATTACCCAAGACCATCTTGCAAAGAAAAAATATTCCATTAAAAACAAAAGACAATGTACAGACATCAAAACTAAACCTGCAAATATTGCATATCCAAATGTTTTTAATGTCGCATTGGGTTCTAACTCAATATGATATTTCATTCTCACCAGAGAATCAGCAAGTTATTTCCTACTCATGTAGTGAAGAATAAGGATTATACTGTAGATCACAGACAACCCACCTGCATTACAGGTGAATTGGACTCATTATTGCCTTTACTAAGGCACACTTTTGGATCTTCTCTGAGCAGCAAGAGAGCTAAAGCCACCTTGAGCACTCACATTAGTGACGGAAAGGTGGGGTAGAAATATATTAAATCTACAAACAAATGGCCCAATCCTATGGGCATTTTACGACAGTGTGTCTCCCAATATGCTGTTGTATAAGGCCCAGCAACAGCACAAAAACCATGCTGCTGCCGGGCCAGTCACGGCCAGCACTGCAAAACAGTGGCTGTGGATCTAATTTAACAAGCACAGCCCAGGCTGTGGGATCTCCAGTAAATTGGTGGCAAGGGCATGTTGCGGGCAGGGAGGGAAAGGCAGGGGGAGGGCAGGGGGGATAGGGGTTGGATCCCAGGGGCAGCAACTTGCACCAGGATCCTATCCCCTCTTTCCCAGTCCATCCCACCTCTTACCTCTGCTCGAACGTATGTCAGCTCCATAGCTGGTGTGGGTCCAAGGAGACCCATAGGTGGCCAGAAGGTCTAGGTGGAGAGAAGTAAAAAAGTGTTTTACTTACCTCCATTCTGCTTTCTGCTCGTCTTCGTCCCGTCCCGTTCCCCTCCTCCCCAATATCATGCAGCACAACCTCTGTTAGTGTGGCTGCATGGTATGGAGTGGTAGGGGATAAGATTCGGCTGTAACAATCATTTCATAAAACTCAGGTAAAAAAACACATACAGTACAACCACTCAGTAGCAAATGCATATTTTCTTCATAACAGGGCTATATCCCATACTTACTAAATTCCTTTGTATTTGTAAAGGAAGTAATTCCTTTGAATTCAATGGGATTTACTCCCAGGTAAGCGTGTATTGGATTGCAGCCTAAAGCAGATTTACCAATTCAACACTGCTGATGGAGAGCAACACTTTAATTTTAGAAACACACCACGTGACAGCTGGTAGCAGTAAAAAAGCTCCTGGTCAACAAGGTTACTGTGTAATTTTTTTAGGAAAGGACCTGCAAATAAAACCATAAGAATAATCTTGCACCCATTTTAATATTTAATTTCTTGGTTGTCCAAGCAGAAAAAAACTGCTTAGGAAGCAAATGTCAAGGAAGAAAGGGAGTCGAGAACACAGTTTCAGCAGGTCACAGCACGTTTAGCAGAAATCAAATTTCGGTTTTCTCGTTTTCGTCTACCCAGAGTACACAAGAAGTCCACTTTTAAGGAACGACACTCCTTGAAAAGAATCTGCTAAGCCCAATATATAGCTTTCTGTCTTCGTTTCTATAAGATAACACACTGTTCTTCATTATAACAACCCCCTTCCTAGAGGCAACTATGGAGTTTGCAAAATAAATGGTAACCTTTCCGCAGAAATTTAAACAAGCAAAGATGCCCACACCTACGCTTTTCTCGCCTGCTGCAAAGAAGTGCAAATATGAAATTGCTTCAGGTCCCCATTCAAATCCCATAGAGATCAATGGAAAGGCTCCACAAAAAGCAATGGATCAAATGTTAAAGAGGAACAGGAGACAGGAATGTAATGTGCCGTAAGTCACAGAAATTAGTTTCTTTGTACAGTACAGCTGTGGCTCTTCAGTATTAAAACATACCCTTATGTAACTAATTTGACACGACCAAGAAGGCCATTACTGATTTTATACTCTCTCATTGCTACACTCGAAAAACACTGCAATTATTTTTCATCAAATAAAAAATGTAGGCCTACAGACAAGATTAGGCCTTATATTTGCCGTGTGCTTTTCCTCTTATGAAAATGCAGGGCAAATTTCCCATTGATTGCTCAGAACGAGCTTCTTTCTTTCTGTGTTCCATTTTTTGTTACCCTTCAGTGGAACAGAGGGAGCCCCTCATGTAATAACTTGAGCGACATACATCAAAGTGCAACACTGAACAGACTTCTTCTATCAAATCCCTTGATATGTATTCATACCGTAATCCAAAGTCTGACATGTAATACCTCTAGCCAACTAATAGCTTCCAAATATCATATGTTGCTCCAACTGAAGTACTGTAATAATTATTGTGAAAAGTCCACTTTTGCTGAAAAGCACTCATAAAATAAATAACCAGGCTTATATAATCTTGCAACAACCTTCAGCATATATAGATTTTGTATAGCACTTACAGGATGAGGGCTTTTGTAATAAAACAGGCTATTTAGCAACTGTTAGCAGCAATTTCCTTCTATTTTCCTAAACCACAGCATGGTTACAAATGTGCTATAAGGAGTACAGTGTCCAGGGATCTGGCCTAGGCAGAGATTTATATCTAGAACAGGGGTTCTCAACGTTTGGAGGCCCGGGTACCCCCTATTACTGTCCAATTTTCGGATGTACCCCTGCTAATTAATCGCTAATTAATTAGCTAATTAATCATTAAAAATAAAAAAGTATTAAAACAATTTTAAATGTGAACAACGTCTTATTTAACTGTGTGTGGGGGGAGGCCCAACACAAAATCAGAGAGACAGAAGGGGGGGATCGCATTTTCTCAACTACAAAAAATACACTGCACAGATGGGAGAGAAGGAAAACAAACAGAGAGCTTGATCTTGTTAGTGCAAAAAGACACATGCCAGGATGTGTTTTTTTTTTTCTCCAAGCCATCTTTTCACTCTCCCACTTCCCAAAATCAGCTCCGCCCTCCCCCACCCCACCAAAATATATTTTCCAAAGTCCAAAAATATTAAGCACAACACAATGTCTAGATGACATTACACTGCAAGCATAAGCATAGTCCCCAGCTTTTCAGTCTTTTTTTAAAAAAACTTTGCCTTGCAGCAATTCTATATAGTTAGAAGCCAAGAGGAAGTTTCAATGCACGTTACAATAGCATTCAATGTTACTTTAAATATCAATACAGTGAACCCTTGATTTAATAGACTAATAAAGGGGAAGGCGTGTCCGTTTAATGTTGCTCTCCATCAGCAGTTTGTTAAATCCAAATGCATTTATAACAGTGCAGAAGTGCATGTAAAAAACATATATGACTAGTTTTTAAAGAAGCAGACAATGTCCATTATTTCCAAAGTCCATTAAACCGAGGTCCATTAAACTGAGGGTTCGCTATATTATTTGTCACTGAGCTAGCAGCTTCCCTGCCTGAAGCTAACTCCAGTCATCATGTAAAGTGGGCCCTCCTTATATCCGTGGATTTGCCATCCACGAATTTGACTATCTACAGATGGCTATCTGCGGAGGTAACCCACTGGGGGTGGCGCCACTGTAACTTATTGAAGAGCTGCACAGTCCCACCGCCCGCTCCTTTCCTCTGGTGCCACGTTGTAATAGTATAAAATGCCTATTAGAAGAAAAAACATGACCGGAAGCAACCCCTCACCCCCACCCGACTATGGACTTGAGCATCCGCGGATCTTTGCATCTGCAGGGGTTCCGGGAACGGAACCCCCGCAGATACAAAGGTCCCACTGTACATGGATCAATTGGTCTTTTGATAAAATGATGAATTAATGGGATTGAGATCTTCATTACTATTGCTATAATCACAACTGTTGGTTCTTCCATATATCAGGAGTTGCAATAACATGAAAAGGAATGTAAATATTCTGCATGAAATAATAACCTAGTATAGCATATTGTATGAATGTGAAAATGAATCAACTCAACTCTTAATGTGAGATAGGGCTCATCAGAGCAAAGCTCAAAAAATCTATACATATACAATACATATGTAGGTAGCTGGAGGAATTATTTCTGGAATCTATTTTGAAACAACCCAGGGTATAAACTAGGATCTGTGTTATAGCAGGTTTGCTTCAAATGTTTTTAAATTCTGTACAAGAATTTGTTTGCCAGAGAGAGAGAGAGAGAGAGAGAGAGAGAGAGAGAGAGAGAGAGATTTCCTTGGGCCAAAATCACACATGCGTTTTAAAGCTGCTTTCATTATCACTCAGGAACCTTTCCCTACATCAATTAATGTTCATCATGACCATTTACAAGTCTTGCTTTTACTGTTTTAAATATCAACACACACTCCTCTCAGCTAGGATAGAAGACAACTGTCGTCACAGTGCAATCCTATAAACACTTTCCTAGGAGTAAGCCCCAATGGAATTTACTTCTGAGTAGACATACATAGGATTGTGCTGTTAGTCTTCCTTCCCTACTGTAACTAGACTTAAGTTCGTGCAGTCACATAATCTTCCCCTTCCACCGTTTCCCTCCACTTCCTTTGATGTCTCCCTTATGACTATATTTTAAGCCCCTTAAGCAGGGCCCTATTCTCTTGTTTTGCATAAACACCATGCAACTACTACTACTACTACTACTACTACTACTACTACTACTACTAATAATAATAATAATAATAATAGTAGTAATAGTAGTAATAGTAATAGTAATAGTAATAGTAATAGTAATAGTAATAGTAATAGTAATAATAGTGCATACCATAATTTCGATAGCATGGTACCAGAAACAATACACAGGTTTGCAGTATCTAGGTGTAATCATATTTTTCCCAAGATATGCATGAAAGAATCGTCTGGCAGTTTATATTGCTATTGCTTTTAGGCCCTATTAGCTGCCTAGATGAACCCATATGTGAGCTACTTTGAAATCCTGGAGGAAATTCAGGGAACAAGTGTAATTATAGGTAACAGGGACATACGTAAGTAGTTGGAAGCCGAGCTGAGCTAAAATCCTCAGTGGTCAGCAAGTGCTCATGAAAGCAGATTTTTCATTCCACTTGCTTGCTCTCTGCACTATCTCCAAGGAGGTGCGATGCCTTGTAATATAAAACAGGCTGTACCTATTTTTATCCAACATATGTTGGAGGGCGGATAGGGAGAAATGATGCCAGGTAATGAAGTTACATAGGAATTACAAGCAATACTAAGGCGTAGTAATGGGGGGAGCGGGGCGGTCTGCAGGCCCCCACCCCAGGCAACAAGGCTTGATATATCTGCACAGTGCAGCAAAAGGCGGCTGCAAAAAGTGGCGTTTTTCACCGCTTTTCGCAGCTGCGTGGAGGAAAGGAGTCGCCCCCGCGGCAGCTCGCGACCTTAACAGGCCTTTTTCCGGGTGAAAAAACACCCCCGGGGCATTTTTCCACCTGGAAAAGGCCTGTTACGGGCACAAGCGGCTGCGGGGGCAACTCCTTTCCTCCATGCAGCTGCAAAAAGTGGCAAAAAACACTGCTTTTTGCAGCCACGTGGGGGAAAGGAGTCGTCCCCGCGGCTGCGCTGTCGCCCAGCTGGGTCCGGTAGGGGGCAGCGGCAGCAGTATTTTTCAGGCCATTTTTCAGCCCCGATGACCCATCGCCGGCTCCCACCCCCGGCAGCACCCCCCCTACCGCCCTCAACCCCCCACCCCACCCGAGGCTTGTTACGCCTCTGCTCTTCTGGGGCATTATGTGTTTTAAACATATTTTAATTGTATTTCTGCCCAGGACTACTACTGGAGTGAAAAACAGTACAGTGAAGACCTTTCCTGTTGCCCATCATCCCTTTTGTGAGACAGTGGTGATACAACAGAATGGGTTCCTTTTTTTGGCACTCCAGGTCCCTTATCCAAACGTGCAATGTTTTGTGAGATATGAAATGACGCATCAGAAAGACTGATAATGCTTCTATTCTCTGAAGCCCTACAGGCCTTTCCTAGCTTGTTTTCACACCAGCATAAAGACAAAATGCCAGGACAATCCAGAAGGAATTGAGGCAAAGGCTGAACAATCCTCTGTCCCTTAAAAGGTCTAGAACGACACAATGGACAATTCCTTGGGCGCTCGTCTGGTCTGGTATCATACATGGCACATCGAAATGTGCTCTAAGAACCCTATCTGTAACATGACAGACTCAAGTGGGTGAAATGAACAAGGAATGACATTTGGAATGTTAATAAGGCTAGCTATTGAGATTAATCAGCAACTGCCCAAACCCAACAAGCTTCAATGTCACAATAATATCTAGCATGTGTATACTGCTTTTTGAGTGGGCCGAGTGTTTCACATGTATTATCTTGATGTTGTCCTTACAACAGCCTTGATAAGATAAGTATTATTATCCCCGTATAAGAGAGGGAGTGGCTTGCCTAAGGCCACTAAATGAATTCATGGTAGACATGAGATTTGAACCCAGGAAGCCCTGATTTGCCATAGGCAGCCCAATCCTGTCTAGGACCACCGCAGTGTGCAAAAGCATGCTGTGCTGGATCCTATCCAGGATGGGGCCAGCACCGGTGCAGGCAGAGGCCACCTCGGGGTAAAGGGACATTCGTCCTTTTACACTAATGGCCCAGCTGCCCCAATCCTTCTTCTTGGATGTATGCTGGCAAAATGACCAGCGCAAATCCGGGAGGTGCCCGTGTAACGTATTATACCATATTATGAAATATTGCAGATATATCAAGCTTGAGAAAAAGCTATTTTTATATAAAAGAGCACAAAATTATTTTTACATATGCTGTAAGGCTGTTAACCAGCAAATGTATGTTATGGCTAACATTTGCAGAGTTTATTTACATTCTGCAACTACATTAAATCTTGGCTTCATACTATAATTCCCTGGCTGGCTCCCTGAACTGATATTTAAATTTAACACTGATGAACAACAGACAGCTTTAAAATTAGCCCACATTGAAGCCACCTTCATGTTAGCTAACATAAATCTAAGGCAGTGTTTTTCAAACTGTGGGTGGGAACCCATTTGGTGGGTTGCAACCTGATTTATGGTGGGTCCCAGGTGATGGAAAGATCAGATAAGCCCTGAGGCTATTCAAAAATAAGATAGCTGCTAACTGCCCTTCAAAGAGCTGAGCTCCTGCAGATTGCAAGCTTGTGTAAATATAGGGAGATAAATGTTTGTGCGTCTCGTAAAGCTAGGTGGGTCCCGATAAAGTGTCATTTTAAAAAGTGGGTCCCGGTGCTAAAACGTTTGAGAATCTAAGGATAAGGATTCTTTGCAGCAAACTTTGAAAACAAATCTATGGAGGATATCCCACAGGGCTTTGCTCTTTACCCTTGCACCCCCCAAAATAAGCATGCAAGACAGAGGCTTGGGTTGACTGGGCCACTTTATTGAAATTATATAACTGCAGCAGGGTAAAACTAAACTACAATACAAGCGTGCAGGGCACTGGGTGGGGGAAACAATGCTAACCGTCTACTTGCTAACCATGTGATCTGGATGATCAATGGGTGTACCATCTGACTCAAAGCAGCACTCGGTCGAGGACTGAGTAGCCTATCACAGCCAACCCTGAAGGGTCGAGGCAGCTAGACAGCAGGCCCACAGGACAAGCCATGCGCTAGTCTTAGACACTTCCAGCCAGGGGACATGGCAGCCCGACCTCACCGAGCCCGGTAAGCAACGTGTGAGCGGTCCTGATTCACCCCCTGACCTTGCTGACCTCAGAATGGACGCCAAAGCATTAACTCCTACCTACCTGCCCCGCACGACACCGGCCAAAAGTGACCATGAAAGAAATAAAACAACAAATATTAACTATTCACACGAACCCAACACCAGTCTGGGGTAGGCGAAAAAACTACCAGCCATAGGCCAATTGGCTGAGAGCAAAAAAATCCTACCCGGCCCCATGAAAGGCGACCAGCTAATCTCAGACTGTATGAAGGGTGGGTGGGTGGGGATCGCTGGCAGGAGGGAACTGAATGGTTGAGCTCTCGCATGTCCCAACCAGCTTGCTTGCCCCTCCCCCGACTGTAGCCCAGCCAATGGGCAAAAGGCGCCTCTGCCCTCCCTGCATGGAGGGGGCAGGGCAAAAGCGGCGACATGTGATCATATGCCACCAGTATTAGTGGTTGACGGCACAATCCTGTCTTACAGGAGCACTGGGTGTCATAAACGCGCCGTACGGTAAGGCACATTTTTTACACCCACCCTAGTTGTGCCGCTGCTGCATTCTAGACAGTATTGGGCTGTGGGTTCTTCAAAACAGAGGATTTTTACAAAATGAAGATCAATTCAACAGCAATAGCACTTGCTTTAGTACTGAAGTATTCCTATTAAAATGGTCAGGGCATCTTCAAATACTATAATTCTTTCCATTTAAAGAATTCTTTGGTCAAATTGTCACAGTACCGAATCTTCTAAACAAGCAGACCACAACTATACATCCTGGACAGGTGATGTCGATGACTATGAGCTCCCCTTCTATGAGATTAATATCATACTAATGAAAAATGTGTATTTATTTATTCAACATATACTCCCCCCCCCAAAGAGCTCTTCTTAATGCAACTTACGGTCCTTAGCATATAAGACGCACCGCCTAATCCTATCATTGGAACTCACGTTTTGGCAGTGCAGCCCAACTTACAGAGTTGCAAAATGTGACATGCTCTTGCGTGCTACCCAGCCACTGCTGGAAACAGTGAGCAGCGTCAGCCACGCAGCAGCAGCCCTCCCAGATCGCCTGGAGCCAGTAAGTCAGCAGCGGGGGTGGACCGAGGGCGGGGAGGAATAGGGACATCTAGGGGGAGGAATGGGGTGGAAAGGGGGAGGGGGTAGATTCAGCGGCAGTTGTGCACACTGGATCTTATTCCCTCTTTTTAAAACCTCCCTGCTCCTTTTCTCTCCTCATACGCCACCAAAATGGCCTGAGGGCTTACATGGAGGTAAGTAAAAATGTTTTTACTTACTTCTCACTTGCCTTCAGGTCACCCTCCCCACCATACCATGCAGCATGCGTCTTTTTAGCACCGTTGCATGCTATAGCATGGCGGGAGATAGGATTAGGATCTAAGACCACAATCCTATACACACTCACCAGGCAGTAAGCCCCCTTGGATACAATGGGACTTAATTCTGAGTAGACATACATTGGCTTTCACTGTAAAGCACATAAAACAAGAACACATTTTTAAAAAGAATTTTGGGCCAACAAAGAACAGCATGTATGGATGAAACTTCTTAAACAAATGTGTGAGCAAACATCTGCTGAAAGTCCTGGATGTTTGAGCCCTGGAGAGCTATTGCCAGCTGGAGTAGACAATAAGGAAGGGAATTTCAAAAGCAGTTAGTTTGTGATATGTCATAAGGAACAGCTGTTCAAAGGGAGGAAAATCATGTGCAAGCCCTTGCATACATCTCAACTAATTCTGTGGATCCTTGCCAGTATGTAGTGGATTACAGTAATAAGAATAAACTTACTTCTGTAGAATTTCCAGAAGAAAGCAACAAGGTTACAGTTTTGTTTTTTGTTTTGTTTTGTTTTACAGAACTCAAACATCAGAAAGTTCAGAATAAAGTCAGATTTTCACACTACTGTACTGGCAAAACCTCAAGCCTAAATTTTCAAAAGGGGGCAATTACATTGTGCTGATAAGTGTCCCGGGTGAAAAGAAAACCCTGATTAGCTTCCCTGATTAGAAGTGACAGACAAGGGGAGTCAATTAGCCCTTCTCCCATGCTGCACTTCTTCCCTGCAATTCCCTTTTAGTGCCAATGCTGGACCAAAACCCTTCACTGGACCCTCAACGGCATCTCCCAGCTAGTCCCCGACAGCACGTTAGGAACTTCCATTGCTGATGGTGTTGAGGGTTCAGGGGCATCCCATCCAGGAAAGACCTCAACCAGTGCCTGATCTGGCCAATCCCAATGCCAATGTTGCTCCCTCTATCAGTTTTCCACAGCTGGTATTCCACAGTTACTGTGGCTGGGATAAAACTGTCTGTGAGAGGACAGTAGCAGGGACAAAGTGAGTGGGGGGGGGGAAGGATCAAGTACCCTCTTCCCCATCTGCCACTCCTGCCCTCCAAAGCACGTCCTCCGTTGCTGCCTTTTATTTTTCCAGTGGGAACCCAGGTTCCTAGCTCTAGCTTTCTGGTAAACATCAAGATGTTGAGTATCACAGGATTTTTTAGCCCATCATATTGCTGGATTAGTGAAGTCACCATGAGAAAAATCAGCAGTGAAGAATATTTTTGAAAGTATTTCTCAAAGAGAACCTCTATATGAGCTATTCAGGGCCCTGATTCTAAACTCCTCTGGAAAAGAATGCAAAATGGCTGGTGGCCAAGCTGGAAACAACTGGACGTTCTCAGCCATAGCCCCAATGCTGTGGAGCAAGCTGTCATAGAAGGTACATCTCTATTAATGATGTAACATCTACCTGTTCAAAGAGGCATTATTTGAAGAATAGAGAGGTCTTGCTATGGCTTTCAGTTGTTTCTGCTGTATTCACTGATGTGGCATGCAATTGCTTTCAGTATGTAATTTTTAATTTTATATTATGGTTTATTTAAGACCATGTCATTTATTTGCAACATAACAGTCCTTTGTGAGCTGCCTCATACTGAGGAAAGACCAGATATTTATGCTTAAAAAACAATAAGCAACATAAATCCATTCTTTTTACGCATACATATGTTGCACAAGTGTTCCTATGAAAGCCCTCAAAGGAATATTCTTGTGATGCCAAAAACATGTTGTGCAAATGGACCTTTCTTTGCGTACGAAAAAAGAGGCCAAGCGTCACTGACATACAACTAACGCATCATCATGCACGTCTTGTTTTCCAAGAAGTTGTGGGAATTAAGTAAGTACGTAATTTCTAGGCCTCATGCCAGTTCAGGGGACTGAGTCAATTTCACGAGGGTGGGCTGCTGATGCCAATGAGTGCAAGGTGTTTGATGCTCCTGGTTGACATTGATTTCTGTTCTGACATCAAGAGGATCAATAACTCAACTTTTCTCCAGTTCAGTCTTCTCCAGGCACTTGACGTTAAGTAGAGTGCTCTGTAGAATGATCCTTTTCCTTGAATGTTCAAAGCCCCCATTAATGGAATGATGCCAAACAGCTTGACATTAGATGGTTCCAGATCATTTTTCTCCCTTCCTCCAATGATTGCCCTACTCTGTAAAATAAATCTCAAAGTACTAATTATCTAAATAGCTAGCAAGCCTTTACTTATCCCAATGTTACCTAGGTGCATTGAGCAATCCTGATTAAACACTCTGCATCTCCTGGCATTGCAATGATTACTTGGCATCATAGCTCACTGATCAACTGCCCTTCCTAATGTGAGACTAAATGAAATCGGAGTTTGCCTGGAGAGACGTGAAATATCAATGGTAACAGCCCTTTTCAGTCTCCATGCTTACAGAATGCTGTAAGCAAGCCCAGTGAGCCCCACCCCTGCCTCCACTGGGCAACTAGCCCTGCCCCCCCTCGCCATGGAGAATCCTTTGTTTGAGTGAAATCCAACATCCCTAATCACATGGAGGATCTCTCACCATGGAGAACATTTGTCTCTGCAGACAAACGTTGTCCGCAGAGGGCAGGGCTATGAATGTGACAGCAGCACAGCATTCTGTAAGCATAGAGACTCTCCACACTTACAGTACATCAGAAAACGTTGTCTGCCTGTAGTAGTTTACAAAAACATTCTCAATGCAGTAGGAACACATGGTATTGCTCATTAAAATGCTAATGAAAAAGCAGAAAAAGAACTTGTGGTTCACCTATTCCAACTTTCCCCAGCAGAACTACTGTCTCTAGGCCTAAACCACAGATAGCCAGATGGTCAGCCCATGGATAGAATCTGGCCCCAAGAGAATGATATTTGGCCCCTGTTAGCTCTACCAAATTTGAATCAAAGTACAGTATGTAGAAAGTTTATCCATAATTTCACTCAGAACTAAAAAAGAAATAAGGTATGTCAAAAGTTGTAAGACACAGAGATATTTCACAGTTTAATATCACAGCTCTCTGAATCTTGTATGTAATACCCCAGATATACCTAGGTGCACCTCTCCAGAATTGTGAATTTCTTCCTGCAAGATGTCTCTCCATCTTGGAGAGAGCCTGACTACCTGAGAAGGGTTCAGATAATGTAGCAAAACATATTTCCAGCCCCTAAACCAGGGCGTAACTATGGTGGAACCTGCCCCAGGTGCTCCACCAAGGAGACGCAATCAGGTCGTTTTCACTGCAGCCACCTCCTCGCAACCTCCTCAGCGCGCCCCAAGGAGGAGGTCGTGAGGTGGAGGAGGCCTCAGCCCGATTGCGGAGATGCGGGAGCTCTCTCTCTCTGCTCCGAGAGGAGAGCAGCCACGACTTCGGAATCGGGCCACTGCTACCGCCTCCTCATGACCTCCTCCTTAGCACTCCTCAAGGAGGAAGTGGTTGAGGCCCAATTGCGAAGCCAGGGCAGCTCTCCACACTTGCTCACCACTTGGAGAGAGCATGGAGAGCAGCCACAGCTGCTGCGAGCACCTCCTGGGTTCTCTCACTTCCAGGAGAGAACCTGGAACTGACGTCACAACATACGTCATGACGTCACTGCCCCGGACGCTGCGGAGGTAAGTTACACCTCTGCCCCAAACCACTGTCTGAAGAACAGCATGACCCTGAAGAACAGAAAAGTTGGCCATTTCTGATTTAAATCTTTCCAGCCTAACAACTGCTGATCCAGCCTCCTTGTAAGTTCTGTAGTTCAGTTGGATTATGAACTATTTGTGGCTTACTGTAAACAGACCTTTTTGTCTTTCCTGCATACCTTGAGGTAGCATTTGTCCAAAACAAAAGTCCTCTGCAACATTAGACCTCAAGAAGACACAGTCCATGTGCAAGTGGGTGTGCAAGTGAACCTCTAAGCCCAAACCCCATGTTGTCACACTCCTGACACCCTATCCTCATCCTCCCTTTGTTCAGCAGTTATCTGCAGCAAACACGGACCGAGCTCCTGCCTATGATTGCCACCCTGGAACTGTGCTAATTTGAGGTCTAACCCCCAAACAGGGCTAAAAACAATTCCAAATAGAAGGGAAGGGATGGCAGAAAGAATGGTATATTGTAGGCACAAAGTAGTGAGAAATCAAAAGGAATGCCTCGTATACAAAATATTTCCATTGATGGGGAAAGTCGCCCTAAGCATACAAATGTTCAACCTAAATTTAACACACCAGATAGTCAGGTGAAAATTGTAAGGACCACATGCAAAACATGGAAATTTGCATCTACTTTCCCCTATTAATTAGTGAATGAGAGCAAAGAGATTACAGAGAGCCGCTTAATAAGAGACGTATGGCTGTCAAGGCAAAAAATCATACTATCTGAAAATAAATAAATAAATGAAATAAAAAAAAAAGATCAAAATCGATCAGGTCTCTCATTAGGGTTCCTATCTTGCAATGATAGAGAAAAATAACTAATAGTTAGGGGCATTTGTTTTTGTTGATAATCGCATAAAAACACAAAACAACACCTTTTTAACCTTTTCAAACCGAATAAAAACACAAACCACCACATTTTCAAACAGAATTGGAACTAAATTACCAACTCTCTACTGGTTATGGAACTCATCTGGTTGAAAAAGATTACTTTTCCAGTTATAAATAATTGAATAATTTGTTGTTTTTGCATTAGACTGCAAAGTAATGTAATTAAACCTGATATTGATGCTTAAGAATTCGTACCTGTGAATAAAAACACAAAACGCCACATTTTGCATTTTAATTAACAAATTTTCAAAAAATAACACCATTTTCAAACACCTCTACTAATAGTCGAATCCTATGCATTTCAAATCACAAGGCAGTCTTGTTTTATATAATAGGGATTATTCCCAAGTAAGGGTACATAGTTTGCCAAAGACTGCACTCCTAACCACAAATACAGCGCAATCCTGTGTAACTCTTGCACTGGTGTAACAGTAGATACACCGGTGTAAGTGCACTTATGCCAGTGTAACTTGCCGTACGCCGATGGACGCAAAACAGAAACCAGCGTAACCCCTCTCAGACGCCATGTACGTGCAGTTCGGATGCAGGACGGACACCAGTGCAACTCCGCCAGCAAAGGGGGCATTCTGGGGGTGTCCAAACGCCTCCAGAATTCCCCCTGCACTGGCAGAGTTGCGCTGGCGTCTGTCCTGCGTCTGAACTGCACATGCGGGTTACGCTGGTGTCCATCCTGCATTCATCGACATACAGCAAGTTACACTGGCATAAGTGCACTTACACCGGTGTATCTACTGTTACACCAGTGCAAGAGTTACACAGGATTGTGCTGATAAGAGAGTAGCAGCCCAATTCTATCCGGCCGCTAGGCTGCCGTAGGATGACTATGCCGGCCCAGAACCGTTGCAAAAGCTGTCATAAGGCAGTTGTGCTGAGCCTGGACCAGTGGAGAGGCCTATGCTGGCCTCTGCGGGCTGGATCCGGATGGCGTGCAGCGCAGGTATGCCGTGGCGCAGTGGAGGGGTGGGGGAGGACATTCTACGGGTGTTTCGGTGTGGGGAGGGCGGGGTGGGTGGATTGGGCCTAGGTGGGGGCGGGGGCGGCAGTAGTGGTGTATGCCATATCCTATCCCCTTCCTAGGCTCATTTCTCCTGACACTGGTCTCCTTGATTTACACTGCCAAAATGGCAGGCACAGATTCGAAGAGATCCATTGCGGGGACTGGGGCTTTACGCAGGGTAAGGAAACAAAAGTATCCTTACCCCGAGGAGACCTCCAACCCCGCCTCCTCTACTCAATATCCAGCATTACTGGCATAGCTGGATTGCTGAACACAGTTTAGGATAGGATTGTGCCTTAAGTCCTATTGAACTCAGTAGGGCTTACTTGCAAGTAATCATGCTTAAGACTGAGCTGTATATCTTTCATCAGTGCAAGACGGCAACATTTCAAACCTTCCCTTATGTGATACTGAGATACTTGGTATTTGCATAAGTAAAAGTCCACAGTCAATTTTTTATTATACAGTGTAACAAAATATTTTTAAGGCAGATTTTTCAGATGAAGAATATGGAAGGACGTTTATTAGGATTCATACATCTGGGTAGTCCTATATTTCTTACATAATCAGAGCCTAGGTCCTATGCTCAATCAGTAAGAGATTTATCTAAGTACTACAAAGTAGTTAAATCTCTTGCCAATAAGAGATTTATTGGTAGTGCAGGAATAGGGTAGTGCCGGAAAAGGCCATGCAAGACCCATGAACCACAGCAAGCCTGCCAGGGCGTTTCCACCAATACAGCTTTACCCACTTTGTCCACAGGATAACCAGCCCATGGAGGAGTTGCAGTAAGACCATGCAAGGTCGGGGGGGGGGGGGTTGAGCCTAAATGGATGGATACTTTCCGGTGGCCTTAGGCTGACTTTCCTGATGTAGCAGATTCCCAACATGACCAATACTAAACCAACAACACCTCATTGCAGAGTCATATTTAGGGACACAGGTGATTTTTCAAGCGCCTTCCAGTTCTTCTGTGATCTGTTCTTACCTCTGCGATGTTTTCTTATATTTTCTCCTGCAGGAAGAGAACATAAATCAAAATGAGAAACAGATAAGTTCAATCTGGAGGATGAGTGGAGATGGGGAGTAGGTCAATCTTACATCATATGAAGAGGGGATGCTTTAGCATAAGATCTGAGAGACAATAAGCTTAGCCATGGGAAAACTCCAAACTTAATGTCTTTCATTCAAATGATAACTAGGTTAAAGATGCATTGACTTCAGCAGGATCGGATACTCTGGGTGTGTCTCCAAATGTTATTGTATGTGTGAATGTGTCAAAAAGGTGAGGATCTGTTGCTTTATTCATGAGTAGTGTGACTCACATGGTAGACATCTATATTCTTAGGCCTTATATCAAAGTTTACTATCACTCAGAAGAAACTGGAAACATCTTTTGTTTGATGGCTTCTCTAAACTGCCCAGCACGTTGACATAGCGACAAACAAAATAATATGGTAACTTGAGAGGTTACCAAAAAAAAAAAAAGAGAGACCCTTTCACTTACTATATTATATTTGAGAAAAGTCACTTTAACAGTAACTTTTATCCCTCAAAAAGAGGATTGTGATTCAGCCCTCAGTGGTCTTTAAATGCAACTAAATGCACAACATGGTTCAGGGTGGTGGTTGTTTTTTTTTAAAAAAATTATTAAATAATATTAATATTAATAGTGTGAGACAGGGGTGCAAAAATGTAGTGAAACCATGGTGGGAGGTACAGGGATCTTAGCACATTGTCCCTGCCATAGTTTTGATTCCAAATCACAGACACACACACACCACTATATAATATTTGCAGTTAAAAAAACATACCTTTCCATTGGTTTTCAAGGGAAGCATGGTGGTGCGATTTTTTTTAACTAAAAACAGCCCAAGTGGGGAAGGACACAATTGGGATCAAAGCTACGGGGGGGGGGAAGTATTTTTAAAAAAACTATCCCTACACTAGGCACTATTAGTTTTTTAAAAACTGAAACACACACACCAGTGGTACCACGTTTTACATTTAGGCAGATATCTGGCCCTAATTCACCTTTGTTACCCAAGTACTCTATTTTTTTTTTTTGACAGAAATAGTCTTACATTATGGTTCACTTGGACCGTTACACAACATTTCATACAGTCACTTACTAATATTCTTAAAGATTTGCTCAGTACCATTTGCTCCCTGAGAGAACAATATTTCACTCGGAAAAAATAAATTATATTAGTTAGAAGAAAATGAAATAATACTAGTGACAGTAGACTTCAAGCCAGCGAGTTCGCTATGACAAACCCCCATTACTTTCAGTAGAACTTTCAAGCACAATCTTAGGCATATCTACTCAGAAGCAAGTGTCATGGGACTTCCTGCTCTCACGAAAATATGGTTAGGATTGCAGCCCTAGTCATGATTAACTTGAGCTGGATCGGGGCCATGGGCTAATCTAATGCAATGCATTTTCCACAGCCTGCTTGTCCATTCCAGTCACTGTACAGAAGCAATATCAATCCCTGCTTTTATAAGCTTCTCATTTGCATGTCAACAGATGAAAAAATATAGGTGTAAAAGAAGCTGCCACTTCAATGTTCCTAAACTGATGGTAGCACTGACTTCCCATCTCTGGAGCTAGTATTTACCAATTGTTGGTATTTTCAGTGTAGCTCTCATAAAAGCATGTTGATAGCAATGGTGATCATTAAGAGAAAAGACCTTGGCAGTCTTCGTTTTCAGAGTGAACCTCCAAGTAGCAGATCTGAAGAAGACCAACATAACATCACAGATTTCACTACTATGCAGGAATTCCAGAGCTAAGCAGCAACATATATGGAGGCTGCAATCCTATGCATCCTTAAACTAAACTATAGGTAAAGGTGACAATTAAGTCCAGTCGTGTCCGACTCTAGGGTTTGGTGCTCATCCCCATTTCAAAGCCGAAGAGCCAGCGTTGTCCAAAGACACCTCCGTGGTCATGTGGCCGGCATGACTCTCCTTGCCGCAGCGCGTAGCATGCGGCTGGAACACGGAGCGCTGTTTACCTTCCTGCAAGCGGTACCTATTTATCTACTCACATTAACATGCTTTGGAACTGCTAGGTTGGCAGGAGCTGGCCAAGCAACGAGAGCATACCCCATCGCGGATTCGAACTGCCGACCTTTCAATCAACAGCTCATGGTTCAGCAGTTTAACCCACTGCCTTACACATGAGTAAATCCCATTGAGACTTACTTCTGAGTAAGCATAAATAGGCTTACACTGCATGAACCTGTAGCATGGCTAGAGAGGGGGGGTGCAGTAAGTGCTGCACGGCGCTACACGGTGGTGCAAAGTGGCCCTCCCACTTGCTGTAGGAGCCATTCTGGCAGCGAAGGTAATTCGCGTCACATTCGCGCAGCGGGCCTTCCTCAGAAGGCCCCGGGCAGCCGGCCAGTGAAGACGTCCCCGAGCCGGCTGCAATGATTGAGCGGGCACCCCCTACCCCAAATCGCGGTGCGGCCTATGGCCACACCGAACATTACTAAGGGGGTGTGTCCGGGGGGAGGGGTCACTAGGGTGACGCGTGTGCCCCGCCCTGGGGCAGCGCATGCCCTAGTGGCGTCTCTGACCACACCACCACCACCACCCTAGCTACGCTACTGAGAACCAGCTATAAGTAGGTGCAAGAGCAATATGGGAGAGAGTGAGATAGTATTGTGGTAACTTTAATGCAGATTTGCTGAAGATCAGCTAATGTTTCCATATCGGACTCCCTAAGTTCTGGGATCCCTCCGTTACTATGCTCAGAAGGACAGAAACTTGTATCTTCAAAACAATTCACGGATTCACACGTACAGTACATCATGAGGAGGCAGCTCTCTATGGCAGTTTCATATAGCATATCTGGATAGAACAGGATCAGTGAGGCCTTGCAATTACCGGTAATTGCTGGGAAAGATTGAAGGCAAAAGGAGAAGGATGAGATGGTTAGACAGCAGCATCACCAATGCAACAAACATGAAAATGAGCGAACTCAGGAAGATAGTGGAGGACAGGAAGGCCTGGCGGGATATGGTTCATGGGATCACAAAGGGTCGGACACGACTTAACGACTGAACAACAACAAATGGTACAAATGCAGAAGAACAATGTGAGTTCAAGTGAGGAAAAGCCAACAAATATAAGTATATGCAAAGGAGTGATAAGGCCTGAACTCCTCAGTGAATTAGTACTAGAGAAATAAATTGGTTCACATGAATGGTTCCATTTTCAATTTGCGGCAGAAACTGGCCCTCAAAGTGGAGAGATTTGGGAAAACGTAACTGTGGGTTAGTTCATCACTGTTTTTTTCACTACTGAAGAGGATGGGAAAAGGGGGAAGTAGATTCTCCTACAGCATAGTTCCCCTCCTCCTTATCACATGACTTCATCTTAGTCAAGTGAATTGCTCCTTTCACTCCTACTCAGGTTTTAAAAATAATCTGAATTGCTTTAAGTTAAGTTCAACTCTAGAGAACTCTTCAGTAATTGACATTGCACATCTCTCTATTTATTGTAGCTACGATTTCTTAAGTAAATTGAGCAAATTTGCAAGTGAGAAAACCATTTTGTTTTCCAACCAAGCAAATTTCCACTTTGAATCTGTCATGTTAAAGTTAATGCCTACACTTTTCACCAGTTTTAAAGTTTGGTGACTCATAAGAGTACAGACTGCAATCTTTAGACACGTACAATCTTAGAATTCAATGGTAACTAATGTCAAAGTTTGCTCCTTTGATGTTGGGCTTTAACTAATTCCTGTTGAAGATGCCGGAGCTGGAAAAGTACCTGCACATTACTTTTCCTTTTAGCTGAATCCATGGCACATTGCTAGCTCAAGGAACACACAGGACACCTTACAATGATTGCAATAGCAAAGAATTCAAAAGAACAACAGTGCAATCCTATGCATATCTCAGAAATAAGTCCCATCTATTTCAATGGAACTTACTCCCAGGTGAGCATGCATACAATTACACCGTAAGAACATTTTGCCCCATTGATCAACAATGGTGCTTCCTGAGGCATCTGGTGGGGCCACTGTGTGATACAGGAAGCTGGACTAGATGGACTTTTGGCCTGATCCAGCAGGGTTCTTCTTATGTTCTTATGTTCTTAACAACTTCAAGTCTCATTTTTACAGCCACCTATCTCAAGAGTTAAACCCCCTGCAGACGAATGGGGTCATTAAAATAAATTGAAATCTCCTCTGCCAGTCAGCTCAATACACTGAATCAATACCCCATGCATTTTCTACTAATGCTATTGCCATTGCAGTAGAATTAATGGTGCATAAACCAAATATTACTGCCTTTATTAATAAATGGCATAAATCAAGTTGCAAGTGACTGCTGGCATTCCCAGCTTCAGTAAGACTGGGAGCAGATGGAGATTTGTTAGCTGAATTTTTTTATTGGTATTTTAATAAGTTTTTCTGGTTTTTTGAATTTTCAAGTGGTTGCCACCTGTCTGAGCCTAATGGATACAGAAAGAGAGATTTTAAAAAATGCAGAAATAAATCGTGGCAATTATTTTGTATTATTTCTACAGCATGTTTTCAGCGTACAAAGGATTTCACCTTTACTTTAACCTATCATCATTGGACATGCCACATACCCTGAGCTGTATCCGAAGAAAGATAGTCATGACTAATAGTACAATCCTATGCATGTCTACTCAGAAATAAGTCCCACTGAGTTTAATGGAACTTACTCCCAAGTAAGTGTGTATAGGATTGCAGCCTTAAGGCTGATTCACACCAGCCCTTTCCGTGCGCGTTTTAGCTTCTTTTCGTGCGTTTTTCATGCTTGCGTCTGACGCAGCATGAGCTTACGACGCAGCCAGGAGAGATGGTTTCGGTTTATCTTTTTGCTGCGCTCGCGTTTAAGCTAGCGTTTATGCTCCCGGTGCTAGGCAGCTCACCAATCAGAGAAGCGCATTTCTCTTCACCCAATCACAGCTGCGCTTTCTTCAAGAAGGCGGGCAAACGTTCAGAGAACTGCTAGACGCACGTACAGACGCTAGAGTAGAGCAAACGTGCACAGAAGGGCTAGTGTGAATCAGCCTTTAGTCCCATTGCAATTATTGAGACCTGAGTTAGGTACAACTAATTTGTCTCACAGCCCAATCCTATCTCCTACCACACTATAGCATGCAGGCGCACCATGGAGCTGGTATACTGCATGCAATTGGGGGGGGGGGGATCAGGAAACCTACAAGAGGTAAGGGAAAATGGTTTTCCCTAACCTTTACATAGGCCCCCTGATGGCCTATATAGGTCTGAGGGTCTCCTCGGAGCCATGCCAACTATATAACTGGTGGGGGTCTGAGGACAGCCAGACAGCATGCCAAAAAATGGGGGACAGGATCCACCATGCATGTCTGCCACCAGATCCACTTTCTTCCCCGACTTCTTCCCTCCCCCCCCCCGCTCCTCTCCTGAAATGCCCCATTACTCGCCCTTCCTCCCAGCCAACAGCCCACCCCTGCCAACAACTTACCAGGGCTGGCAGAACTGCTTTTGCGCTACAGGAAAACACCCTGTGCTGCTGGAACTCGGGCACAGTGACCATAGAATTGGGCCCTCATTGATTTCAGTGGTGCTTAGCAGTGCTGGCACCAGGTTGCGCTGGCGCCCTGGGCAAAGCCTGTACTGGGCTCCCCATAGTGCCCCCTCCTACCCCCAGATGTTACACTGGGTACTAAAACTGCCACTGCTCCTTAGGATCCAGGAGTCAGACTGCCCTGATGGGTTCTCAGATAGGTATGAGCCTACCTAGTGCTCTACCTGGTCAACCAGTTGCCATGACTAACTTCATGGATACAACCTCAGTGTGTACAGTATTTCCACTGTAACAGCTGAGGGCATGAGGTGCCATTCTGTTTCATGTTTAAAATCTTACAGATGCTATTGGGGGGGGGGGGGATTATAAGGAACAAATAAATCTGAACTGCTGCCCAGGAATGGAGGAGGAGAATATATTTTTCCAGCATCTGGTGCCAGCAACTGGTGCGAGAACTTCATCTGGCGTGACTGGGACTGTTCTCTGCTTGTACAGGCTCATTGGGGGAGGAGAAATAATGCCTCTGAACATGTGCAGAATATCTTCCTTTTCCATGAAGTAATCAGGCTCCAGCTCCCACATATCTGAAAGCTGGATTTAGCAAAGGAAAAGGTTGTTACTTCCAGACAGTCTCGAATTTCTGCACATCTTGACATATGTTTTTAAATACTGATGTCTTTGAAGTCAAAAGCCAAAATGCCCAAAGATGGAAATGCTATGCAAACATTAAATGAGAGAGGGATGGGAAAGGAGCAGAAAAGTTATGCCTTACAGATATTTTTCAAGTTTATTGAAATATGCAGCTGAGAATATCACACACACACACACACACACACACACACACACACACACACACACACACACACACACACACACGAGTTCCTGAGTGCTGAGGTAATTTTCATACAAATAAATAAAGAGGACAAACAATATAAACGGAAGAGACCAAGATGGTTCTTCATCGCATGTTAGGATTCAAAAATACACCCCATTTTGCTACCCTACAGCATTGGCTACTGTTTGAAGACATACAAATGCCAACTTTGATCAAATGTTTCCGAGGAGCTCCCTGTTGGATACTGGTGATGGAACATTTGGTACCATCCTCAAATTACAGAATGGGTGGTGTACAAATCACTGGCACCTTCTTCTAACAACTTCTCCTTCTGTAAGCAGACTGTAAAGCTTCTGATAGCAATGGAAGTAGAGATGAAAATAACCTGCTCCCTTCTCCTATCTTGACAGACAGACAGCAAGACCAAAAAGCCACCACTGATGTGAAGCCACTTCCTTGTTCATTCAACATTTTTAGCACTGGGAGGGTCTAAACATTTCCTTCACATTGTTTAGTAGTATCCTGTCGACTCGCCTAGAAAAACAAAGCCTACAAAAACATCTCGTGACAATGAAGAGGGCAAAAAAAATGGCATTACTTCTCATTTGGGAATACAAAGCATCGTAACAGAACAAACGGCGATGCCACATGTTGTTCGCTGCAAGCCAAGGAGACATCTTGTTGCTGTCATCTTGCTGCAGTCCAAAGAACAGGGCTGTTGATGCACTTGAACGAAATGAAAGGGTGTGGATTTGTTGTGCAGTCAGAGCTGCTATGTGGCATTCATTAACACATGGAAACTCCCATGGAGCCCAACTGGACTGTTGCCCGGTTTTGATTTGTTTGGAGTGTTAGCTACAAAACAGCAGGCAGAGGAGGAGGAGGAGAAAAAGTCACCCTCCACAACTCCTATTCAGTACTCAAGGACTGGAACTGCAATAGGCCAGGCCATAGCTGCTTTCAAAGTCGCAGACTTTGGAAATCTGAATCTTGTTCTAAGCTCCAGTAAATCTATCAGGCTGTCATTTGTTATTGTTTCACCCTCTCCGTCCCCCAACTACTACGACGACTCGACTGTCTGCTACTAGACAGCTGGCATGACGCAGAATTTTAATTCTCATATTTGTGCCAGACCCTATCCTAGCTCTGGAATACAAGCTGAAAACACTCCGATGATTGTCTTAACAAGTCGAAACAGGAACCGTGCAAACGTGTGGAGCTCCTTTGCTATTTTCTATTTCATGAAATGGGTTGCACATTCCAATGTGCATTCAAATGCACATCTTCACAAGCATTCTTGTGCAACTACTTGCATGCTAACATATTAACATAAGAACACAAGAAGAGCCCTGCTGGATCAGGTCAAGGGCCCATCTAGTCCAGCTTCCTGTGTCTCACAGTGGCCCCACCAGATGCCTCAGGGAGCACACAAGACAAGTTACACACAAGGGGGGCACATAAGACAAGTTACCTGTATCCTGTCGCCACTCCCTTGTACCTGGCATACAGAGAAACCTACTTCTAAAACCAGGAGGTTGCTTACGGCTTGTAACTTGTGATGGACGTTTCCTCCATGAATCTATCCAATCCCCTTTTAAAGGCATCTAGGTCAGGTGCCATCACCACATCCTGTGGCAAGGAGTTCCACAGATTAATTACACGCTGGGTAAAGAAATATTTTCATTTATATTTCTTTTTATATTCTTTGCATGTGAATAGAGCTGGATTAGGGACTTGGTGTTTTACAGAGTCAGTCATGCTTTCTTAAAAAAATAGAAGATTTTCATTTCTAAGACACCAGTGAAGTGCAAAATATTAATAATGAGGAGAGTGAAAGGTAGAGCAGTTCATTATAGGACAGCCAAAAGAGAAGCACTTTTAAATCCCATCAAGAGAGAGTTGAAGAATTAAGGATTTGCTTAACTTTTCCATTTAAATCTCTGGCACAACCCAACCAAAGTGAATTACTTTTAGTAACTGGATTGCGCCCTAAGAATTCAACGTAGAGAAAAAATTAAGTTGGTCATAATACAGTACTTGAATATACCAAAGTTGATTTTAGTATACCAAAGACTGGTAGATTAGGCAATATTGTCGCTTTACTGACCTTGGAAAATGCACAGAATTGGGGGACTTTTCCTTCCTTGGGGCAATGATTCTAGTCTATAGAATAGAGATCAGCATTTCTCAAAGTTCTCCCTGTGAGTAGGGGATAACTTTGAGTGCTTGTGGGGGTGGGACTATGGCGGCAGCGCGATGGCGGTAGCCGCCATCGGGGATCACAATGCCCCTTAAAGGGGCAGTGCCAGCTCCCGCCTGGTGTAGTGGGTCGCAACCCTCTCCACTTTGGAAACCCCTGGAATAGATACTATTTGAAAGAAGAGTCTATCTAGGCACATTTTATACCCCACGTTATAATCTTTTAGATCTCTGTTTCTCCAAAAAAAAAAAATCCTTTTCATCATCTTCCATCTTATGCAGAATTTAGAGCTTTACAGTTGTGTTATTTCCAAAGAGCTAAATTTAATGACCACAATCAACACAGAGTTAAACATTCTTAAGGCTACTGAAATCATACAAATTTACTAAAATTACCATATATTGAGTCAGAACATTAGTCTGTCTGGTCCAGTATTGTGTACTGTATTCTGATTAGCACCCATCAGACTCTGTGTTAACGTCAAATTCGGTGATGAATTGTGGCCAATACTGTTTAAAAGAGAGTCTCTCTGTTTTGTTTTGTTTTGTTTTGTTTTGTTTTGTTTTGTTTTGTTTTAACCATGGCTTCTGTTAAACTGGGAAAATAAATGGCTGCCAGGTAGGCTATATAGATATAATTCATTTTTACCACCAGCAAAGAGGTAAAAGGATTTTTATGATTATGGTTTTCAGAAGTGTGATGCACACTATTTCCTAGCCAGTGTTTAGTGTTAAACAAGCCCTTTCTGTCTGCCTTTGTGCCATCACAAGCATTGATTTAAGCTTATATAAAACAACATGACTGAGGCTACAATCCTATCAACAGTTTATCTGGGAGTAAACCCCATTGACTATAATGGGACATAGTTCTGAGTAGACATGCATAGGATTGGGCTGTGAATAATAAACTGCATGATGGACTGAGGCACAGTTTATCACTGCTTCACCTCCTTGAATCTTGTACTTTTTAATTAACTTTGCTTGAGTTACATCTTGGCTGTGATTTATTCACAAAAAATACTTCTACATTCTCTGTTGCTTCTTCAGCTGAAGGTGTTGAGTCACTGGCCACTTACACTGAGTCAGGCCCAGTGAGGTTTACTGGAAAATATCAGAATGAGGGCCGCATCCCACTTTTTTAATTATTGTAAAACCCAATTTCTTCCCAGCCCACAGGTGTTCGCATTTGACTCCTGTTGCGTATATACACCCTTGGTTAGAAATGCCTTATTTATTGACATACCCTGGAAACCTTATAGTCCACATTATACTTCCATTGTGGTCACAATATTTTATATACATATATAAAGATATTGCCAAAACCAAACCCCAGAGTTCTCCAGTTCAGAAACAGAGCAATTATGAGCCCAACCCAAGCCATTCCAAACTTTTGGCCTGGCTCATAATTGTTTGATGTGGCTCCAGCACTTCCTACCCTCTTCCTAAAACTGACCCTCTGAAGAGGTGGTGGCAGTATCACTAACATGAATGGCTTGCTGCCACGTCTATATGCCTCATCTTTAAAAAAAAACCTAGACATCAATGGTTTCTTCTGAGCATGCTCGGATAGCTACAGTACAAGGACCCTAGGAAATTCAATTCCCAGTGCCTTTCAACATAACGGATTGAGCCAGTCCCATTTCCCAGGCTCTGTCCAATTTAAGATTTTCAATTCCAAATATTTCAAAATCACACCCTGAAAACATTTAATGAATTTGGTTTACACCCCAGTCCAAAACACATTGATTTCAGTGGACTTACTTCCTAATAATTATGCTTAGGTTTGCAACCTTGCACTGAAACTCTATGCATCTTACCCATAAATTCTAGTTAACTCAATTGACCTTCGGTTGCTATATAAATGTATGCTCCATACAGACATGCATAGAACCAGGCGGTAGAGCTGCAGTCCTATATGTACAATTACATGCAGAGGTGCAACTGAACTCAGTGGAGCTTATTTGCAGGCCTATGATCAGGCATTACAGATGTTGCTTTTAAATTGTCTGTCTGTTTCCACAAGTACAGGTAGTAGATCCAAAACCTAAAATGTGGTGGCTGTTAACAGAATCATCTTTTTTTTTTCTTGAACAAATGGTAGGCTGAGCAGCCTTAAAAAATTAATTATCTTCTAATCTAAGACCTTCCTTTCTTCCTTTCCACATCCCAGAGACTGACTGAAATGGGCAAGTCCCATTAGGCAAAGCTATTAAACAGAGTCTTTATCATTGAATCCAAAGACAAAATACCCTTTGCTCCATTCATTAGAACCACAGATGTGATCCTTAGGAACGGGTTCAAATGCCTCAAACGGGGATCCTTCTGCCCCGATGTGAACAGGGACAACACTGTTATATGACCAAATTCTCCAGAGATTCTGGAAGACGGGGAGGAGTTGCGGCTCCCTCACCTCCGGAAAAGAATTAGCATATTTATATTTTTCATTTGAAAATGGAATAATTTACAGCTTTCCAAACAAAGTCATGCTGTCTGAGGATCTTTGAAAAGCTCCCCTCCCAGGTGCCAGCTAAAATACCTAGGGGACAAGGCCTACCACTGTGTAGTGAAATTTTCACGGAGTGCTCTGCCCCACCACGTCAAGAGGGATAATTGAAAAAGCCGGCTGCTGCGAGTGCTAGTTTTCCAATCTGTGCTGTTTTAAAGGAGGGAAGCATCTTGCAGAACTCATGATTGGCATGTTTAGGGTTGTTTCTATCATACACTGCAGTGGTAAACTTGATGTGTCACCTTCAAGCAACAAAGGCTCAATTTTGCTTTCCTAAAAGCAATTAAGATCCAATCTCTTATTTCAGCAGAATCCAGTTAGCTCCTAAGTAAGCAGTTGCAGGGAACAACTTAAATATTTGCAGAATTTAAGCTACTTCCTTGAGTAAGTACAGGCCAACAGAAGGAATGTTTCAGAACCTGAAGATCCCGGCATATAATGGCCAATATTTTTGGAGCCAGCACTGACTGCAGTATATGCATTATTTGTGCTCAGGCAAAAGCCAGCACATGGGGGGTGGGCAGGAGGTCTCCTTCACTTGCAAGTTATCTAAAGCTCTGAAGAAGAGTCAACGTATTTTAAAGAGAGAGAAAGCAGGATGATGGCCAGAATCCGTCATTCAAGATTGAGTTACGCCATTTGCCATTTCCTTTTCAGCTGTATTGGAAAGTCTGTTAGAGATGGAGTAGGAGTCATTATGAATTGAGCAATTTAGCACTCTAATCCCACAGGCAGGCAAGAAGATTAATGCCAGTTTTTCTCCTCCTCCTCCTCCTCCTCCTCCTCTACAATGCTAAGGGGGGGAGGGGAAGGGAAGCTGGCAATGCAGATTAATACTGTATGATCAAGAACAGAGAAGATGATGAGAGAAAGGTTTTGTTATATGGGAGCAGCCAAGACCATCACTACAAACTATTCAGAGGGCTTTAGCTTACGTAAATTGGCAACGCGGAACACACAGTAATGCAATATTGTATGATTATTTACTGTACCAGCATCCATACACATGGTACTTTACAAAGAATGAAATGACAAATCTCTGCCCAAGTGGGTCTGTAATCGAGATACCAATGCAAGGGAAACAACAGAGGGAGGGGGAGGAAAATGGATGCAGAGGTAAGTATTTGGAAGAACACTGTATCCGAATAACCAACAAGACATGTTTGATTTCCAAAATGGTAGGTGCCAAAGCTAATGCCCTGTGGCCTGGAACAGCAGCCCTTCTCCCTAACCGGGTGAGGGTTTTTTGTGGTGGGGGAAGGACTCTGGGTTGAAAGGCATCTTCTGCTAATCAAACCCTAACAATAAAAAAAAACAGGCTTCGAAGATAAGGTTGATGAGCTGTGGTTCAAATTAAGCACCGCAATTGTAAATCCTCTTGTTTAAAGTACTTTTTAAAACCAACAGGAACATTTTAGAGTCGAACCACATGCGATACTAGAAGCATCATCGGAGCTTTTGTCTTTGTTTTTTATATTAAAAAGCAGATGTAGGGGGACTGGGCCCATGGCACGCAGGGGGAGAGTTCTGTACTTAATTCTTTACCTCATGCTGTGGTTCCAATGAAAATCATCCCCTCCAAAAACCAGATATTAGCCTTGGGAAGGGTGTGTTCGCTGATGCCATTGAAGGCCAGTGTGGTACAGTGGTTAGATTACGAGCAGGGAGACCCGAGTTCAAATTCCTATTCAGAAATAAAGCTCACTAGGTGACCTTTGGTCAGGCAGCTTCTCTCAGCCTAAGTTACCCAGCAGGGCTATTGTGAGTATAAAAAAAAGGGCAAAGAAACATGTTTGTGACTGGAGAAAGGACAAGATTAAATTATAATTAATACAATTTACGGCCCAATCCTATGGGGCAGTTATGACAGTGGAAGTTGCAGCACCAGTGCAAATGGCGTGCGGTTGCTGGGCAATTCAGAGCTGCCGACAGAACTGGTTGGCAGTGCTGCGCACCCATCACCAAGGAACCTGGCCCCCACCAACCCAGGTAAGTTGGTGGAGGGGGCAGTTCATGGGAGGGTCAGGGCAGGGAGAAAAGGGGTAGGGGCGGGAAGCAGGCTGGAATCCTGGTGGCGAAAGCACACACCAGATCCTATCCTCCATTTTCCAACCCGTTGCAGAGTCTCCTCCCTGAAGAAGCCAGCAGTAAGGCTGGCGAAACGTAAAGGATTAAACTTTTAAATGGTTTTTAACTGTTTGAATTGTTTTAATATTAAACCGATCTGAGAACCTGGAATATGGGAATTTTAAATTCTATCATACTTGCCGAAGCTTGAAAAAGCTACTGTTTATGTTGGTCACTTTAACGTGTCAGTTACACCCAGGGCATAGCTGAGAATTCACATTGGCTTTATAAACACCAGGAAAATCATTGCCAAGAATTCAATTTTCAATAATTCTCCCAGATTCATTCTTCACACCACCATCAACCAGTTAGCAATCAACCAGCCCATAGGTTCAGAAGCTGAGGACAGAATATCAATGATGGGGGAAGACTGTAGCTCAAGTTTTGTATGCAAAAGGTCCCAGATTCAATTCCTGACATCTCCAGAGAGGGTCGGGAAAAGACCCTATATCCTCAACTAACTGGCATAAACAACCAAGTTAGGTGGAACAATAGACTGACAAGTAGTATAGGGCAACTTCCTTTGTATCTATATGCCCGACTCTGCTAATTCATATTAATGAGTTGAAAAAAGTGCTAGATCAAGTGCCATGTATGAATGAGGTGGTTTGGTGGGGGGCACCCATCTCTGTCCACTTGTTTGCTTCCACTGTCCCTCCTTTTTCTTCCAGTCTCCAGAAAGGAAAAGAAGGGGGGTACAGAGAGGAAGAGGAAATGTGGAGGGGAAGATAGTGCTGAGCTAGAACATTGGAGAATAGGAGGAGCAGATGCTTGCACATCATCAGGTAAGGGGGGGAGCAACATTTGGCATGCAACCACAAGGTGTCAAGAGGTCTTGGTCCAGCCCTAAATCCAATCAAAAAACTGGTGATAGAACTTTCGTATTGACAGAAACATGGTGGAGTCAGTCCACACATTCAGCTACAAATCATTGAGTACTGAATGACCAAGGGATGAGAAATCAATTCACGTGTGGTGCTTGCATCTATGAACCCATGCATAGGAATATTCTTTGCAACAATCAAGGCATGTGGACCTGGGCTCATTTCACAGGTATCAAAACTGAATAGCAATGGGAGCAGTGAATGAGGGGTCACAGGAACTGGCAAACTGAGTTCTGAAGGAGAAACTTCTCACATATGATTTGAGGAAGACATTAGGAGAGCCCATTCAGAAACTACAGAACCACCTATGGCTTCCTGCTGAAATTTGATTCTATTGTCTCTGGCCTGAGGAAGGACCAATCTGTCACATTTCAGAATTTACTAACTTAGCATTGCTAGGAGCATTGTTCCCACCAGGTACTGCAATGATGAATAATCACCATGGTTATCCTGTCCACTTTAACGCTTGTCCTAAGACTAGGCCTCTAGCATTTCCTAGTCATTTGACTCTGCTGCTCCCATTTTCAATATTTTTCTCTATTCTGTCCCCATCTATATTTATGCCTTTCTTCAGGCATCTGATGAAGTGGACTGCAGTCCATGAAGGCTGAAGATACAATCAGTTTGTTCCTCTTTGCTGTTCGCATGGTATAAAGTGCCGGATCACCAAGGAATACAAAATATGTGGTAGAGCCAAGAGGCATCCTCTCCCCACTCAGATATTTAAAATCTTGAGAGCCAGAGCAGGGGGCTGAAACTTGATGAACCCCATTTCAGGGACATGCAGGAATGATTTTAAAATCATTCCCGACAACTGCCCCAAAGACAAAATAGGAGCAGTATCCAAACCAATCTCAGAAAGCAGAGAGCTTGTGCAAATGTTCACCTGTAAACCTGTCCCGTTTAAGAGCTGACCAGTTTTGTCTTGGCAATGACGTTTTACCTATGGAAAAAGGAACGAGCAGACTGCTTTATCAGTATTAAACAAGGATGCAGCTCTGGCACTGCAGGTAGATATCCTGATGCAATTGTTCAGGATCAGGGAGCTAAAGGGTTTTAAAACCCATTTGGTTTTGCCCCAAGTGTGCCATGAAGAGTCTTTCGGAGCTGTGAAAATCCATCCAATGAATATGCATTCAGGGGAGAGGTACCCTGTTCATACATCATCCCTCTATGACTCTATCAGATAGATACATGGATGCTTTGCAAAGGCAAATGAATTGAGTAATTCTCACAGGGCACGTTTCTTCCCGCACCACTGAAACGTCTTCACATTATGTTAATGTGCAGGAAAGAACAGTTAGTTGCCATGTTAATGTCATGTTGCCATGTTAATATTATGCAGATTAGCAAAGAATTAGGAAGCTGTTATTGCATACTGTATCTACTGTATCCCACTTGCAAGGATGAAGGGAAAAAATGATTAGCCACCTAGTCCCTCACACCAGTGGCCTTCGACGATTCATAGCCTGGGCACTAGAGAGTTGTTGGTATTAAAGAAAGTTTCTTGGAAACAGCCAAATTATTCCTGGGAGGTTTCTGTCCCAGCTGCCCCTTCATGTGCACACTTGCCAAAGGATTGGGGCTCAGCTAATTGATACTGCAGTCATTTCCCACTTTTCCCAAATATTTCCCGTGGACTCAGTATTGTTGCCAGATTGCTGGGGCCTTGGGGCAAAGCCCTGCATTGGACTCTCACGGTGTGCCCCATCCAAGTCATGATGGCGCATTGGGCACTACTGCTGCCACTAGTACTCAGGGTTCTGCCCAGCCAGGTGGGCCCTCTGATGGACATGGGCTCTTGGCCAGCACCCCACTTTGCCCACCTCTGATGCCAGCCCTGCAGATACTGTACCATATAACAAACACCACACACAGTCTTGGGTATACTGGTCTAAAGGGGATGCATGCATGTCCACAAATCAACAAATACTCTCTCTCTCTCTCTCTCTCTCTCTCTCTCTCTCTCTCTCTCTCATTGCTGTCCTTCACTGAGCAAGTATGCTCTAGAAAGTGGAACCTTGCTGGCTCATTTATTGAAACGGCTCATCACTTACATCTTCTGGGAATCTTTATCCTTCAGGCACTTCTGGCCTTGGTGCCATATTTGCTTCCTGCTCTCAGCTTATGACATTTTTATGATGACCAAGCTTTGGTGGCACAAGGCGGTTGCCTGGTGTTCAGAGGATGACTTAGGATCTCATCTTTGTTCCATCAGGGCAAGGGAATCTGGCTGAATGACATGAGGGCAGGGGGTCTGTTCTGGGCATTCATTTCACTGAGCCAGAGGCTGATGACAACCAAGCTGTTACCAACTGGTAAACTATCACTGAATGTTGACTGTACCATCCTGCCCAGAATGTGTATGACTCCTCTGCTTTCCCAAAATTTCTCATCAAGTGTAAATTATCTTTACCATAAATCAGGATGATATAGGGAGTCATACAGAATGCCATTTTACCATATACCGTGTTATACATTTGCATTGAAAAAATCCTCATTACCAGTTAAGCAGGATGATGATGCAGACAACCAAGCACTCTCTCTCTCTCTCTCTCTCTCTCTCTCTCTCTGGTTATTTATTTAATCGTATGACATTTATATTCCATCTTTCTTCCATGATGGATCTCAGCATGGAGTATCCAGGCAGTCATCCATTCAGTTTCTCCCCAGCAATCACAGACTAGACCAGAGGTGGCCAACCTTTCACTATTGTGTTGTGTAGTAGACAGAATCTTGGCAGCTGCAAGTGCTGATGGTGCTGCTAAAGCAGCTGCACCTGCTGAAATGCCCTCACCTATACAGCCATTAAAGGGCCAGGAGCATTCATGCTGAAAGGTTGGCCACCCTTGGACTAGACCTAGACCTGCTTAGTTTCAGCAACATAGCTGTACCCTCAGCCTGGCACGCCTAATATGGTTATTTGCATGTGTTCTGTCAACTGGCTTATCAAGCCATTACACAAACACTGTGCTAAATGACCAACTGATAAAATATTGCAGGTTGATTACCCCTTATCCAGACATCTGAAATCCAGACTATTCCAAAATCCAGACATTTTGGGGGCTATGACTTAAAAAAAAAAAAGTTTTTCAGCACCTGGCCGGCATAGCGCAAGGCATGCCGGGGCACAAAATTATTTAAAATGTTGTATAAAATTACCTTCAGGCTATGTGTTTAAGGTATATATCAGACATTAATGAATTTTGTGTTTAGACTTGGGTTCCATCCCCAAAATATCTCATTATATTTATGCAAATATTCCGAAATCCAGACAAATCTGAAATCCAGACAACTTCCTGTCCCAAGCAGTCCGGATATGGGATACTCAACCGTATCTGGATTCATCCTATATAAAGTCCAGAAATTGGGTTCCAAAGTCATTCATGATGGATGGAGTGAGGCGGAAGAAGAGACCGCTTATCTCTCCCTTTGCCCTCCCCTTCACTCCACCACTGATGTCCTCCACACAAGCTCCTGTTGTAGTAACAGGGCCATTGGGGTGATCCCAGGGGCAGTAATGTCATGGCAGCATGCAGCAACCCTTTTTGCCACCCAGCTCTTGAACTGGCAGAAGAAGAAACCAGTGGCCACTATCATGAAGCTACATACCGATTGGCTGTCTGATTGTGTGACGATGCAACCGAGGTCAGATCAGGCTCATCCCGTCTGTGAAACCAACTGAGTTACAGGCTTCAGACAGCTGAAGGTTTGGGGTACCTGCCTCCAACTGCTCACCCGCTTACAAGACTCCTCCTCCCACTCCCTGGATTGGAAAATGAAGAGGTAGGCAGAATGGAAGAGGAAGTGTGGAGAAGAGGAAAATGGCAGGCTAGAGTGTCAGGGTCATTCTAGCCCACAATTCTCTCTCTCTCCCTCCCTCTCCCACACTTCTTCTTTCACTTTCTTCACTTCTTTTTTGAATCCAGGAGGGAACTAGAGGAGGAGGAGGAGAGGTGCCACAGGCCACTGGTGCTCCATCAGTTAAGGAGGGGGTGGCGTTTGCTGTGCCACCTCAAGCACCGCAAGGTCTTCAGCTGGCCATGGGGCAGGCTCTTGTATCAAAGCTCATGCAGAAGAAAGGGGGGTTGTTTGTTTGTTTGTTTGTTGTGTTGGCATTTCTACCTTGTCACATGATCTGTGCATCACAGAAGTGATCAAAGCTAGGCCTGCTGAAATTCCCTGTTTTACAAGTTACGTGAGCATTGTCCTCACTTCAGGCACAGAGTAGCATAACATTTTCTCCACGGAGGAATGCCTATGAAGGCATATGTCTATAAAAGGTTATGTCAGGGATGAAAAGGGTATATTTTTGCAGGAAGAAAATGTGAGCAGGAGCAGCAGGAAGCTAATGTTTCTTTCTACAAAATCTGTGGATTTTTTCCCCCATCCCATCATGCATATGCCCTGTGGTGGAAAATGACACTGGAATCACTCCTTCAACAAAGTACTTGACAAAGGTGCCCTTTAAAACACTACAACTCCATTGTAGGATATACTTTTTATGGTTTCACGCCATGGTGTGGCTATGACATTTAAAAGCCTACAACTACCTGGACAAGACCCAATTAAGTGGGGTCTTTCACCTGGAATCCACACCCTCCCTCCTGGCAGTTTGCTAATTCTGTTGGGTAAAACCCACACAATTGGGTTTATCTGTGTGGTGATACAGCTGAAAATGCTTCAGCCATGCTGTGTGGGATGAATCCACAGAAAAGTGGCTGCCAAAGTGGAACTGGAACATGCAAAGGGCACAACAAGGCCACTAGAGCAGAAAGCACAGCTGCTCGCAGGGGAAGGGTTGCTAATTTAGTTTTCCAACTGCGTACCCTTTTCCAACTCATGCCACTTTGGAATTCTACTCTGGAGAGTCCCTGACCCAACTTTCCAGGGGTGAAGATGGGCTGCAATGGGAAGGGAAGGTGGGGAAGCCATGTTGCCTTCATGGAATGCGGTACACGGCCATTTGGATCCCAGGCACAGCCATTTACCCAGTCCTGAAAAACCACAGTTCTTCATTATCTCTTTCAGTCCAGCCCCATAACTTGTCATCCCAGCAACTACCTAAGAAGAGCCCTGCTGGATCAGGCCAAAGGCTCATCTAGGCCAGCTTCCTGTATCTCTCACTGGCCCACCAGATGCCTTAGGGAGCACACAAGACAACAAGATACCTGTATCCTGTTGCCACTCCCTTGCATTTGGCATTCAGAGATCGCCTACTTCAAAAACCAGGATGTTGCTTAACTAAGTTCTTTGTATGCACAAGGCAAATATCTGAGACCAGCTCATAACAAAATGCAAGATTGTGACAGCAGATAGCCAGCCTCAAATATGTAGCAATACCATGCCAGTCTTTTCCATGAGAGACCAAGCACTGTCAAAGTAGATCTTGGTTGGCGCAATTACACATTCGACTAAGCTAATATTCCTTTGCCAGTCTATTCTAATCTAGCACACGGTCCGGATTCCAGTCAAACTGCTTTGCAGAGTTGCAGTACAATGAAGTGGTCTCCATTCCACCCATGGGTGGATTTATTCAAGTCATTTGCAGGCAACCACATGCCTTTTTGCAAAATTCGGCTGAATCTTTTGAGCAATCCATAAATGTCAGCTCGCCGTTAAAAATGGCAAACATGTTTGTGTTGAAATGACACATGGGAGACCCAGATAAAGGGAGTCGTCTGGAGTGAAAACCCCAATGGCCAAAGTTCAGCGAAGAGACTATGTTTGTAAGGTCTCAAGTTGACATTTAAAGCACCAATGAAACCAGCACAATTTAAAGAAAAAGAAACACACCTGTCGAATATACTGCTTCTGACAAAAAGGCACAGACCATACAACTCAGAGGGGGGAAAGTTACATTTTTGGAGGGCTTGTGCATTCAAACACTACTTACACAGAGAGAGCACTGTTAAGACAGAGATCTTGCACTGCAAAGAACTCAAGTGGGTTCCAATTGCTGCACCACTTTGAAAGGGGGATGCCATCGAATACAACGTGATTCTTTTGAATTAGCTTTGCTACGTTCAGGCAGAATCAGGACATGCTTACATAGCCATAACACGGGGGATGGGGGGGAATTATCATGATATGATTGACTAACAAAATGACCCCCATGTCTATCTGACCATCAGAATATTCTGAGCTTACACGGAATGCTTCACACTCCAGTGCAATCCTAAACCTGTCAGAAGCACGTGGCTTACTCAGAAAAGTCTCACTGAGGTCTTTCTCCCTTCATACGTGTGTTTAGGATTGCATCTGGACAATCGCAGACCAAGCTTAGGAGATCCAGCAGAGAGAACTCAAAAAAATCAAGGGTGTTTTGTTATGTAGAGCGTCTCTGTTTGGAATGGCTTGCGCGACAGCTGTCATTGGGCTTGATTACATTTCTTGACCAAACAGATTTCCTGAAACGGATCCTCACAGCGATACATATTTCTGGTCAGGCAATTACACTGCATTCAAAACAATTCAGGACTCCTTGCAGAATGTGCTGTCGCCGGGTTAAAAAGGAAATGGAGAAAAAAGGAAGCCAACAGATGAAGGAATGCTTCAAGTTTATGTTGGGATTCCTGAGGGAAAAGGGGGAGGGGGGCTGATTACTTTTTGCTACGTATTCTCCTCATGCCTAGCATCTCCCTCCCAAGTGAGAGAGTGTTAAGATGGGGGGGGGGGAGACATCTGAACATCTGGGACAGTTGCAGCTTACCATGCTAACGCTCTTTTGAGGCTTGATCAGAGACAGAACACAGCAAGGCTGTATTAGTAAAAATTATTTCCTTGCCCCCACAACACACACACACACAAGAGGTCCTGTCATGAAAAAAGCATCTGAAGCCTCCCTAAACTAATAATAACACTTTTCCTCAGGTACCCTACCTCTCCTCTGTCCCACAGCACAAACTGTGCTTATTTTAAAAGTTTGAGCAAATAAACAAGGTGAATGGTGGGCTTAAGTATTCATAAATATGGACTTGGCTCTCCTGTCATTACAAGTGAATTTCAACTACTGTGACTCCTTCCACATTTGTTTGAGTGGATTTTCATTTGTTTATAGAAATGCAGAAAGACACGCTGAGGTAAACAGAACTCCGTATAGACTGCTTAGTTTTAATATGACAGAGGTGTGGCTGGCTTTCACCAAAATTTGCCTCTTAAAACATCAATGTTTTGTGCTCCCATAATTACATTTCTTCACTGAAACATGCAATTTCACTTTGTTGCAATGAAGGGAACATACTGGGTTTGTTTTATGCCTGCAAGTGACTGGAAGTTATTGGACCGAGAGTAAGCAGGTGCGGATTTCAGTGCACTAAAAATATATGAAAAAGGACATAATTCTACAACAATACCAAAGAGAAGGCAGAGAAGAGAGAGGGGGGGAGAATAGAAAAGAAAAATGTTACTTACAGTCCTCTGAGACGAAGCCATATTTTCTCTATTTGTTCTGGTTGTAGATATTTCAAGGAGTTGCTCTCAAATTCTTCAATTTCCTTCGTTGGCGACTCCATGGCTCTAAGTTTTCACTTTGGTTAAAGCTTCGAGAGAATAGATGCGTTCTCCAAAACATGCACACACTCCAATTTTTTTTTAACACTGACCAGAAGCAGCAAACATCTTTTTTTTTTCTGCCTTCGAACACTTCCCCCCTTTTCCACACTTTGATTAGAAGGAGCGTGTGCAACCAGCAAGAATTCCAGGTGTATACTGGGAGTCGTTGTGATGGTATGCCATGGTCCTAAGGGTGATGGAAGGGATTAGAGGTTGATCTCCAGATTGAATGCAACCACAGATTTTTTTTAAACAATAAGCCAAGGATACAATCAGTAATACCAGCTGAAGGATCTTTATCAGGGGTGAGGGAGGGTGGGTGGGGGGAACCCTTGCTGACAATTAAGCTGCCTGAATGGGAGGTCTGGAAATACTGGCAGATGGACAGCTTCCAATTATCTGCCTTGCTATTTGCTGGACTCTGAGTCTTCACTCTGTGCTCTGAAAGGCAGCCCTCATTCCTTCCAGCGCTGAATCTCTCTTTCTTTCCTATACACACCCACAAACGCCCTCCCCTTCTCGTGTTCTTCCACTTACCAGCTGGCTTTGCTGACAGGCAAGAAAACCGACAACTGAGAAAAAGTCGTCTGTCGGCACAAGCCTGGCCAGCGTCTCTTTCATTCTTTTTTCCTACATGCACAAATGCAAAAATGTACAACAGACCAGCAAACTATAGGAACAGAGAGTGGGAAAGCCGAAAAGGTGAAGGGTCGGCTTCAATTAAAATGGAACGAGCAACCGGGTAACATAATTGCACTAATGCACCTCTGAACAAGTCATCTGTTTGAGTGCAGTCAGGCTGCTGAGAGAACAAGGCGCACAAGAGACACCACCGCGTTCAAATAAAAAGGGAAATACATGAGTGATAAGGTAACCATAAAAGGAATGGCTAGTTACCAGCACATCATGCATTGCTAAAGAGTAACAACAAAAGGTGTAACTAGGCAAATAGTTGACCAATGAAAAAAGTTTCCTGACGGAGCCACGAAATGTCCATCACTGGAGATGTTTAATGAAATGTCTGTTGGGCATCTGTCAAGTATGATTTAGATACAATGCTTCAAAGTAAAGGATGGCAATGGATGATCCTGGCAACACTTTGCAACCAGTTTTTTCAATGGGCTAATAAACTCTGCAAATCAGGATTCATAAAATTATTTTAGTAATAAGCAGAAGCCCTCCCCCGATACATACATTGCTATCATTGTGATCCAGAAGCATTTCTGGGGCAGTGCCAGCATCAGGTTGCTGGGGGCCTTGGGAAAGAGCCCCAAACAGGTTCCCCATGGCACCCCCCATGCGCTCTTATGGTGCACTGGGCTCTGACAGTGGTACAGAGGAGTGGCCACCTCTGCAGGGGTCCATCTGAAGAATTCACGCTGCCCCCATATATATTTTCACCATGTTTCACTTTAAAATACACGAGTGTGTGTGTGTGTGTGTGTGTGTGTGTGTGTGTGTGTGTGTGTGTGTACTATTTGCACACCCCTTCCAATATGAGGGGCACATGCCTATGTTTAAGATATATATATATATATCTTAAACATAGGCATATGCCCCTCATATTGGAAGGGGTGTGCAAATAGTTTGCATTCTCGAGTTTAAAAAGTCAAGTGAGCTACTGCTCTCATAGCTGCATAATGGGTCTTGTATGATAGCGGATTGGGTCTTGTATGACAACGGATCTTCCAACTCTATGGGCCTTGTATGACAGCAGATCTTCCGATCCACTGTCATAAAAGTCCAAGAGATGGCGCAAACATCATGCCACCATCACACATGATGGGAGCTGCTACCAGAAATGACCAAAGTCTCCCTGCACATGCCAGAACCACCTAGACATTGCAACGGAGCAGGTAGGTCAGCAGGTTTGGGGCTGGGAGGGGGAGGATCAATGGGTGGTTTGGGGAAAGAGGGGGTGGATCCCAACAGTAGCAACTTGTATGGGATACAATCCCCTCTTTCGCTGCCTGACACGCCCCCTTCCTCTCAGACTTATGCAAGCTACATTGCTGGTGTGTATCCGAAGAGACCAATTGCCAACCAGGCTGCCTACCGAGAGGTACCGGTAAGTAAAAAGTGTTTTACTTATCTTTCACTCGCCTTCTGGTAGACCCCCCCCCCCAGGACACCGTGCGTGCTCCATTGGTGCGGCTGCATGCTACGGAGTGGCGGGGGATAGTATTGGGCTATTAATCTGTGAACTGTCATTTTCTTGGGCAAGTGTGCGCATTCTTACACCCTCTTCCCTACACAAAATGTCACCCCTCAGGAGGTGTTCGCAATCTACTTTATGTGGTTAGTATGCGATACATTCACCATATATAAACTTTCCTCCAAGTTAACTTGCTTGAATGAAGAGGCTCATGTCAGTGAGAGATGACAAACAGGGGATGGTGGACACAAAGTCACAATGTAATTATGTGAATTCCCCTTCACGTGATATATTTAGAAGTAAAGAACATGCTGTAGGAAAATAAATACAACTCCAAAGTGGCTCTCAACAGGGAGAAGTTCATCAAGTTTTTTTCCCAGTTTTTAAAAGTTTTAGTAGTTGCAAAGAGTAGCAAAAAAGGCCTGATTCAGATTGAGACTGAAGCAAAGGCAAAGGGGGTTAAATCCCCCTCTCCCCCATAGTGAGGCCCCAATCCAAAGTGACCCACACCATCGTCCCAATCCATATTGGGGCTCCACAGCTGCTATTTAAATATTGCTCAGTGCTGTGATATAGCAGTTCATCTAGCACTCCTCCTAACTGGCAGAAAACAAGCCATACTGTACTAACGTACAAAAGAAAGAAAGAAAGAAAGAAAGAAAGAAAGAAAGAAAGAAAGAAAGAAAGAAAGAAAGAAAGAAAGAAAGAAAGAAAGAAAGAAAGAAAGAAAGAAAGAATGGGTAAATACTGTATAATAATGGAATGACTAATCTTGTCTGAAATCATGAACCATTTTTCACTTATCACCAGAAGACAAAATGCCCGTCAACAGATGGTACAAGTATAACATATACAGTTCCATTTTATAATCTTGGCCACAAGCAATCACAACATGCAAATACCAATATATGCAATATTAAAATGCATTTATAACAAGGTCCATTCCCCTCCCAAGTGAGAGATCACAATACAGTCATAAATACCACTTATAACGCCAGACACACAAAAATCATCCCCATTATAGTTAAAGTTTTTCTGGACTAACTCAAAACAGTTTGTTGCTGCACAGGCAGCAAAGCAAGTCACCTATTTTGCATGAAATAACTATAAGAATCACAAAGATCCCAGATGATGTAACACAGCCTGCAATTCAAAAATTGGGGTAATAAAAATAATCTGTAACTAACTGATAGAGAAGGCATATTAATAGACTGTATATTGTAAAAGATCTTCTGCCATTCCTATCCATGTAACTAGACAAATAGCCCAATCCTAACCAACTTTCCAGCACCAATGCAGCCATACCAACTGGGTGCATTCTGCATTCTGTGGTGGGGGGCAGTCAGAGAGGCCTCCTCAAAGTAAGGGAACAAATGTTCCCTTACTTCGGGGCACTGGAAGGTTGGTTAGGATTGGGCTGAAAATATACCCTACATACTGTATATGCTGCATAACTTGAAATCACTTCCTGAATTCATTCTATGATGGTGCTTGAACCTCTTAGGGCTGATGGGAGTACTTCCATCGCAATAGTCCTCACAAAGACTACAATTCCCATCAGCCCTGTCACCTTTCTTTCTTCCTATTTGAGAGATGGGTTTTAAAAAAAACACCCTTGCACAGCACAATATAAGCTTGCCTATGTTGCATTCAGAGCAATGAGCAGGGAACAAAGGAGCCCCCATGGCTTCTGGGGTAGTAAAGGTTGTGTTAAGGTGGATGGCTGGTGGAGCTGGTGTTTGATGGAGCTGGCAAAGGTACTCCCCATGCCTCAAAATGGCTTGGTAAATTATCACATTTTTTTCCTGATTGAAGATTGAATCATTTTTTAATCATTTAGAGGTGAACCTGAACCAACTCGACTGTCTCCTCTATAGACATACTTGATTTTTTGATGTATTTTTTTTTTTTGCTTTTACTAAGGTTGCCATCTGTCCATGAAGAGAAAACCCAATTATGTTTCATCTGAATATTGGAATTCATTCAAAAATATGCAAAATTGATTTTTGACTAGCTTTGAGGTTGACTCTAAAAATTCCAAGGAGGACAATTTAAATCTAATGAGGTAGAAATCCTAGCCTGTACCTACAGAGAAACCAAGAGGATATCTACATCACAGTTCATGTATTGTTTATAGCCTGTCCCTTTCCTCAAGCATCAACACTTCCTCTCTTGGGAACTGTAGTTCTAAAACAGAATTCTCACTGCCCTCATGAACAGAGGTGTCACTAGGGTTTGCGTCACCCGGTGCGAGAGTTCAGTGCGTCACCCCCATGATGGACCCCAGAGGTGAATAGGGAGAAACAAGGTTGGGCTGAGCTGGGTTCTACAAAAGATGTTCATCAGGCAGGACTATTTATTTCTACAGATTACTCCTGGTCAGTGGTGTCACTAGGGTTGGAGTCACCCGGTATGGTAACTCATGGTGTCACCCTCATTAACTTTGTTTTAATATATAACTGTACAGGTCACCCAACAAATCAGTAACCAACTCGGTTCTCAGAACGATCAGTCTCACTGGTCTGTTTTGAGTTAAGGAAATCCACTTTTTGTTACATAAGACAGTTGTTTTATTTGGCCAGTTATTTGGCCATAACGTTTGATAGAATACAGTTTGTTTCATTGCATTCGGCATGCCATTACACATTGAATGATATATAACATAGGCTTGGGTGAAATGTTGTATTGTTATTGTCGTTTTTAAACTGTGTGTTTGGTTTTTAGTTGTGTTTTTAAATTGTTTTAACTTTTTAACCTTTTACTTTTTAAAAACATAAATAATTTTCTTAAAGATACATGGCTTTTAATCCCATCTACAAAACTGTGAACATTACTGCTGGCCATGAGAATTTTAGATCTTTTGTTAGATACATAACATGATATTATTCATAAAGACAAAGTTTTCACAATTTTGGCCAATAGTGGTGTCACCCTCCCCCTGAGGGTGTCACCCAGTGCAGTCCCCCGCCTCCCCCCCGTGACGCCACTGCTCAGGAACCAACAATTCCCAGGATTCTTTGAGAGAGGCTGTAACAAAAGTGATATAAAACTGATTTGTATATGCACAAAAAATTATGTGAACACACAAAAGCAGGCACCTTCTTCCTGCTATAAGCAAATTTACCTCAATACAGAACCCGGTTATTGTGTGGCTCATGTTGGACAGGCTACTGTTATTTGAAATCCCCAGGATAAACTGAGAATGGGAATACTATCCAAAATCCAAAAGGTATCTTTATATTTCCACGTACGCGTTTGGGGATATCTCACTAGAAGGGGCAGAATGGCTTTTCCATTTATTAGTAACCTATAAATGAGGGTAACCCAGTCCCCCTCCCCCACTTTACCTGCTTTGCCTGTTGGAAAGCGGTTTCACAACGTGCTCCCAGGAACGGGCAGAAGAAAATAAGATATCATCTTCCTTTGCTTGTTCCTGGGAGCACGTTGAACAGCTTTCCTGCAGGCTACAGGCAAAGCAGGCAAAGTGGGGGGGGGGGGGAGGTTGGACTAGCCTCCTATAAATGAGGGTAGCCCAGTCCCCCTCCCCCACTTTGTCTGCTTTGCCTGAAGATGAGATCTTATCTTCCCCTGCCGGCTCCTGGGAGCACTTGTGACAACTTTCCTACAGGCTATAGAGCAGGGGGATGACCGGACTGAGAAGCAGTTGGAAAGAAAAGACATCGCTGCCTGTAAAAGGCAAGTGGGGATGGGATGGGGGGAGCTGACTTCCTATGCCTGCTTTGCTCGTTCTCATTCTCTTCTCTGGGCTCAACGCCTCCCTCCATTGGCACATGCTCAGATCTCATCTTCTCCTACCCAGGATCTCATCTTCTTCTGCCTATTCCTGGGAGCACAGTTGCAAAACAGCTTTCCTGCAAGCTACAGGCAAAGCAGACACAACAAGGGATGACTGGGTTGATAAGTGGGTGAAGAGAAAAGACAACTCTGCCTTTAAAAGGCAAGTGGGGTGGGAGGAGCCAGCATCCTATACCTTTTACTCTTGGCTCATTCCCCTCTCTGGGCTCAATGTCTCCCTCCACTAAAGCATGTCTGACATACCAGTAGTGCTATTGCCCTCCTTGGTTACAATCTGTTCTCATCAGTTCAACAGCCAACACTCTGTTAAAGCCTCCCACTGTTGAAGTTATACATTAAATATATGTTAAATTCGTTGGCTTGAATCTGTGGGTTTGAGTCCACTGCTCTAATGTGGCACCAAATGGTTTGAATCCATTGCTTTAATGTGGCACCAAATGGCACAGACAATCTCAATAGTTAACAGTTTAAAAGGCACTCTGGGTGTGCTCTGGAAGCTACAGCTGCTTTTAGCAACAACAAAGAAGGCACTTTGATTCTAGCTCACAGGCTTGTTCTAGGGTTGTGTGTTAAATGAAGTCTATAATTAATAAAGTTAATGAATGAAAATGTACCATATGATTTCAGGTTTTTATTACTCTTCAATAAATTAGACTGTAGAGTTCTTAAGTAGACTGTACAGTTCTTAGGTAACAATTACTGGTAAGTCGTTTTTCAGGATCTGGCCTCAGGTAAAATCAGACTAAGATCAGAAAATGATCTATGATAATTCAAAGAATTTAATATATCCCTACATTTTACCCTTGACTTATCCTAGGGTCATAGCAAATTCCATGATTTGGGACTTAAAACGTACCCTTGACTTATCCATGAGATCAACTTATACATGAGTATATACGATAAGTGTGAATATATTGCAGTCCTGCATTAGGGTATTTAACCTTTTGTGAAAACTAAATGTTCTATCTCTACTAAGCTAATATACACATCAGAAAACCAGACATCCCATTGGGCTTTTTCCACTGCCTTCCTTTAAAAGATTATGCATTATGATGGGTAGCATGTTTGTAGAGGGGAAGAGCTATTTATCGCAAGGGGCCCTGGATGTGTGTGGCATATACTCTTACATATACAATATATACATTTCCTCCTGAGGGATCTCAGGAGCTAGACCACCCAGAGACATGGCTAGTGGGCAAGTTTTCTCCTCACCACAACACTGTTCCCAAACACACAGCCCAATCTTATGCCAAACACACGCCTCCCTTGCTGGCGCAGGCTGCCATAAAGCAGTGTGCCAATCGTAAAAGCCTCCCCAACAGTGTGTCGACCAGCACACTGCCGGGGACACCAGCGGAAAGGCCTCTGCCTTCCCGGATGCACCGGAAGACACCTGGATGAGTGCCGAGAAGGGTAAGTGGTGGGGAGGCAGGGGGAAGGTGGAATGGGGCGGGGAAGGGTGTAATGGAGGCATAATGGGGGTCGGGGAGGCTGCAAGAGGGGGAATATCTGCTGCGGACAGCCCGCGCTGGATCCTATCTACCTTCCCTGCAACCTCCCTGCCCCTTTCCTCTCCTTGGAGTTACGCTAGCTAAATTACTAGCATAGCTCTGAGGAGACCCATTGCGGGTCAAGAGGCTTATGTAGGGGTAAGGGGATAGAACATCCCAGTCCACCCGTCTGCCCCTGCACAAAATGGAGCAGCTGCCATTTTGGTGCCACTGCATTGGCCGGGGGGGGGGGGAGAAATAGGATTGGACTGACAATTAACTTTTTCCCATAGGAATAAGTAGAAGCTATTTGTTGATATAGGCTGAAGTAAAGGGGTGGATTTCAATGATCAAAGATCAAGTCAAGGTATGACAACATCACTGCTAGTATCCAGGAGCAGGTTAAGCTTAGCCCCCTCTTAGCTATGTCCCAGATTGCATCCTGTTTACTTGGGTTCTGTTCTTCCTTTTAAAAATTATGTTACTAGTCATCAGATCACTCTGTTTAAAAAAAAGTTTGATTTAAGAAACATCTGCCATCATAATAACTCAAGGCTAAGCAGTTCCTAAAAGCATATTTTTTTCATAGCTTGAACTGGTGATCTAGCCAGGAATTATTTTTCTATATGTCAGTTTCTACCATCTGTACACATATTAAAAATGTTTGTGCAGTTGCATAAACGTAATATTCAGTAATCCTTGCTCTCTATCGGCAGATGAGGAAAAGGGAACAAGAGGAAGCAGAAAAGGCTCCAATCCTCTCCCCACAATGCCATTTCACTTGTAGACTTGTCAAAGAAACAAGAACTGGGAAGTAGAACAATTAAAGGGCAAGAACACCTTCCTTGAGAAAAGATAAGTGCCATGTCACAGTATGTTTGAGTTATGACTTTGGAATGTCCTTCCCAAGGAGAGTTATGTGGTACCTACTTTGATGCATTTGCAGTACTAGGAAACAAGGTGTTTTTTTTTCTTTTTGTTCTTCAGAATCCCAGGCGTTTTAATTTCTTGCCTTCACCTGGCCCAGGAGAACATCAAAGTCAGCACCAGCCGAGCCTCCCTAGAGGGAGAGTTCCCAAGACTGACACCACCACTGAAAAGGTCCTATTCCAGATTACCATCCATCTCGTCTCCAAAGGCAATGGGGGGGGGGGGAGAACCAAAGAAGGCCCTCTGGGGAAGAGCTTCATATAGCAGCTTCAAATAGAAGAAGGCGGTCTGTAAGGTACACCGGTCCCAAGTTATGTATGACACAATCCTACCTAGCCCTCCCACTGGTGCCGGTGGCCTCAGGGACACCCGCCAGAACAAGTTAGTCCAGACAGGGATGAGGGAGGACGGGGAGGGCGGCGATGGGGCCAGGGGGTGGACGGATCAGGCCTGGGAGAGGGGTGGGATTGGCGGCACCTTTCCCGGGCCTCATTCACTGACATGGATCAATGTGGACTTGTGCCAGCTATAGAGCTGGTGCAGGTCCGTGTTGACCCATTGGGGCTGCTGGGGCTTACCCCAGGGCAAAGAGACAAAAGTCCCTTACCCCAAGGAGATCTCCAGCAGACGAAATTCCCCCAAGGGACGCAGCATAGCTGGCTGCATTGCCACACGGGAATTTAGTTAGAATTGGGCTGTTAGTGCATTACAGGTTAAAACCAGCACTTTGAATTGTGTCAAGACACCAACCAGGAGCCAGAGCAGAGGCGTCACTAGACGCGCGTCACCCCAGAGCGGGGGGCGCGCGTCACCCTAGTGACACCTCCCCCCGACACACCCCCTTTTAAAATCTTTGGCGCGCCGTGATTGGGGGGGGCGCCCGATGGGCTGCCGCTCCGGGTGCCCAACGGGCGCCCACTCCGGGCGCCCCTTCAATGGTTGCAGCCGGCTCAGGGACGTCTTCCCTGGCCGGCTGCCCGGGGCCTTCTGAGGAAGGCCCACTGCGCGAACGTTATTTATAACGTTCTTTTGCACATGCGCAGACTGTTGCTGAGGGAAAAGGGCAGCCCTTTTCCCTCAGCAACAGTCTGCGCATGTGCAAAAGAACGTTATAAATAACGTTCGCACAGTGGGCCTTCCTCAGAAGACCCAGGAGCGCGGGCCGGGAGGACGCTCCGAGGCCTTCTCCCGGCCTCGGAGGCCTCCCAGGTGACGCGCGGAGCCTCCCGGGTGACGCACACAGGGGAGGTGATGCGCGCGCGTCACCATTCTGCGCGCGTCACCCTGGGGCGCTCCGCCCCGCTCGCCATGCTACAGTGACGCCTCTAAGCCAGAGCACTTGCTGCTGTATTCCTGCAGTTTCCAAATAGTCTTCAGAGGCAGCTCTGCGTTCCATGCATTGCAGATACCACAACATAGAGACTATGGCCTGTGATTTCTGTTCAGGAGGGGCTGCAGCTGTGCGCCAGTCTAAACTTTATGGTTATTATAAGTCAGCTGGATCTCATGTAGTTAAATCACCTGACTGTAGGAGAATACCATGTTTTTAAACAACCCACTTCCCCAGTGGTTTCATTGAACTACAATTTGATTTACTACTGAAAGCAACATTAAGACTATCCTTGTACTTCACGATGATTTGTGCTTGACTCTCTGCATACAAATGAATTCAAATCTGTTTAGTGTAAACCTTCTTTGACTTCTCTCTCTTTCTTCACATTATCTGGGCACTGCATCATAACAACAGAAGACACACACACACACCCCAAAAAAAATAATCTCTGGTAAATTTTATAACTCCTTGCACCAAATCAAGCCCAAACTTGTGAAAATAGCAATCACAGGGAAAATCCTTCTTAAACTTGAATCTGACCATAGATGGAGAGGCTTCCCACAGAGACAGCAAAGAGACCTCTCTCCAACTCTTAAATTTCCACTTCAGTTCTTGGAACGTCTTCTTGAAAATATATTGTATTTGAATAAGAGCACAATATCACAGTCTTACTTAAAACAGGTGGACTTTCTTCTATCACCCTTCCAAAAAGATGCAACATGGTTTGGCTTTGAATTCCTTTCTCCGCATTTCAGAAAATTATAAACTTGCAAAAGAGATGACTGATGATTTCTGCTTAATTACATTTTACTCCCAGTTGCTGTATCATCTGTTCAGGACAGACAAAAGTAGGTATCATTTCAAATAACTAACGTATGAAATTCACTGCCACAGGTACGTTAACGGCAACTAGTAACTAGCTTAGATGACTTTATAATAGGATTAGACAAATTCATAGAGCTATGACAACTAAACGGAGCCATGACTGTAGCTCAGTGAAAGACCACATGTTTCGCATGCAGAAGGTCCCAAATTCAATCCCTTGCATTTCCAAGTAGATCTGGGGGAAAACTTCCATCTGAAACCCTGTCAGTACAAACAATGCCAACTTAGATGGACCATTCAGTATAAAGGCAGTTTTCTGTGCAATATAGGGCAAAAAAAAAATCAAACCTCCTTGTTCAGAGGTAGTGTACCTCCCAATATCGGGTTGGGGGGGGACAGCCAGTATGGGCTTTGCTTTCATGCCCTACTTATGGACTCCTCAAAAGCATCTGATTTGATAGGCCAATGTTGGAAACAAAATTCTAGACTACATGGATCCTTTAGTCTACCCCTCTTCTTCTGTAAGAGGCAAACATCACATTTACCACTAGGTATCTAGAGCAGGGGTTCTCAATCAGTAGTACTAGTACCACCAGTGGTATTTTGTGTGCTGGTGGCACTCAAACTGCCTGACCACTGGAACCCTGCTTCGACCTGGTGCTTTCTCAGGCAGCGTATTTTCGTTCCCGAGAGGCTCCTGTCTTTGACCAAACCTCTCAGGAATGCTGAGAAGGACTCTCCCTCCCGCCCAGAGCCTCCTACCTGCATTTTCTGGCCTCTGGAAACCTGAAAACCCAGAAGCAACTGACAATGATGTCATCGCCAGCCAGTCACTTCCGGTAGTACACAGCAGGAGAGTGACGCCGGAGGTGGTACTCGGCCAGGAAGGGGTTGAGAACCCCTGATCTAGAGTGTATCAGGCTTAAAGTTAAGGGGTGTTTTTTCAAAGATTTATCTAAACAAAAATTAAGACAGATTAAGATTTTATATCATCCAGACCATGAAATTAATTAGCCAACCATGAAATTAATACTTCCTGATGACAATTCTGAACCACTGCTCCACTCTGAAATAAACAAACTCTGAAACAGGTTGTTTTTTTTCAAAGCTACTGTCAGAAAACATATCCAGACAATCCTGAGTATGGTTTCCCCCTCCCTCCTCCATTTTACTTTCCAATTTAAATGGAATGCAAGAAAATCTTTGTACTTAATTTTCTTCATTTAGCTGGCTTTTTACATTTTCCTCCAGCAGCACACAACCATGAAAAAGCCACACAGAATGATGATTTTGTCCTGTTATTTGCATGACAGTTTACTTTCATCTGGTTTGGGATTGCAAATGCCTGTCTATGGATAAGAGTTCGTTTATTTGGAGCACTACTTCTTCTTAACAGTTCCTGTTAGCAGGCTGTCGATTTTATTCACATTCACCTGGATTCAAAACTCTCTGTTGGAATCATCAGTGATAAAACATTGAAGTTAAAGCCAATATAAGTCCACGTTGACCCGTGAACGTGGATCAGGCCAAGGAGGGGGCTAGGATTTGGTGGGCACTGCTACCACTGAACCAGCCCCCTCAAGGGCCCGATCCGCTCTCCTCCCCACCCCATCTCCTCCCCATTTCATCTTCTGTGCGGCGTTACCTGCACTGGCGGGCATCCCCGGTCTGTCAGAGCATGTACCTGGCCACTAGCTGCTTGCAGCAGCCACCAGGCCACGCTCAGTGGCATAGTCACATTTGCGACTGCCATAAAGCCCATTATGCCAGCAGAATACATGGTCTACTGGCATAACATGACCTTAGGATTGGGCCTCTAGTGTAGCTGGTACAAAACTTCTGTTGTTTGTAGGACCGCTCTGTTATCTCTCTCCATCCAATGTCTAAACTGTTTATTTGTAAATAAAGCAAATTTTACAAAGATATTGTAAGCCTCCAGTAATCTATCCTCCAAAGAACACCAGAATTTGGTCCTTGGAACTTCACACCATCTAGGAAAGTGAGGAGAATACATAGCACTATGCCACTTGTTCATTTTGTTCTCGCTACTGGGACATATCTCAAAGCAGTAGCGTTGCTAGCCTGCCCGGGGAGGGGGGATGATGTGTTTCCTGTCATCGCCCCACCCCCTGCATTCCCGGAAGGCTTCATTTCATGCCTTCCAGGACCCAGGGCGAGTGGGAGCGCCGGAAACGGTGCAAAACGATGCTCCATGACTGCAAACGTAGCCCTCCGGCTGCAAAAAAGCAGCCACGGAGCACAAAACTCCCACTGCAGCTCCTCCTCGCAAGGAGACTGCAGTTGTCACCTGGGGGCACTGCATTGCCCCCGGTCCCAACCCTGCTATGCCAGTGTCTCAAAGTGTTCAAGATCAGAACAGGTAAACGTTTGCCAAACTAGAATTTAATACTGAAGGATTAAAGAGTGCTCAGTCTTGGGGGCAGGGATAGTCAGTCCAATCCTCTACACATCTACAAGGAAGCAACCTTCTCTCACCAAGCTCAATGGGGCACAGATCTTTGTAAATATGCTTAGGATTGCAGCCTGTAAGGTGGGCCCCCATATCCACGGATTCACTATCCACGGTTTCAGTTATCCACAGATTGAGGGGAACCCCCCAGGCTTTTACTTTTTCCCCAGTAAGCTTCATTTCTTCCTTAAACAAACAGGAGAAGCAGCCTCTGGCTGCTTATTGCAGGCAATTATAATGAAACTAAGTCCTAGAGAGGCTCTGCAAGGTTAACAGAAACCTTGCAGAGCCTCACTAGGACTTAGTCTCGTTCTACTTGCCTGCAATGGAGGCTGCTTCTCTGTTTGTTTTAAGGAAGAAACAAAGCTTACTGGGGGAAAAATAAGAGATGGGGTGCGCGCATGCCTGCCTGCAGGGGAGGCAGGGCGGGGGGCCCTCAGGAAACCATGGAGGGGGTTTTCGCTCCTATCTACGGTTTCAAGTATCCACAGAGGGGCCTGGAACATATCCCCAGCTGATATGGGGGAGTACTGTACCTGAATCCAGAATATTTTGATGCCGACACATATTTCTTCATCCCTGCCAAGCTTTGGCAGCTAAATTCTCTAGAAAAATACACACCAAGCAAGGCTGGAAGGGGTTGTATTTGGCATAATGCTAAAGCTCAAGATTAGTCACTGTGCTTCATCTTCATCATTACCTTGCAAATACAAGAACTCACATAACTCAGGCTGAGTTATCTAGTGGCTCATATTTTATCTAGTGGCTCATATTATCTAGTGGCTCATATTTTACTCAGCATTAGTTAAAATCTGAGTTCAAATTTACTGTAGCCTTAGGCTAATTTGAACTCAGATTTTAACTAATGCTGAGTAAAATATGAGCCACTAGATGTAGACCGTGAAATAAATTAAGATTTAATAGAATGAAGATTGCCATAACCTTCTCTGGTTTACAGCAGGGAGGCTATGACAAGTGTTCATTGCCAGGACCACAGGAATACTTTCAAATCAGGCAGATTTAGACAAACTCACTAGATGACTAGGAGCCGCGGTGGCTTAGTGGTTAAGATGCTGAACTACAGACCAAAAGGTAGGCAGGACAGCAGTTCGAGACCCGAGTGCCACGTGACAGTGTGAGCTTCCATCTTTGGCTCCAGCTCCTGCCAACCTAGCAGTTCGAAAGCAAGAAATTGCAAGTAGATTAATAGGTACCGCCTTGGCAGGAAGGTAACAGCATTCTGTGCGCCTCGGTGTTGAGTCATGCCGGCCACATGACCACGGAAGCATGTTTGGACAGTGCTGGCTCTTTGGCTTTGAAATGGATATGAGCACCGCCCCAAGAGTTGGGCACAACAAACCTCATGTTCTTACAGCACATTATCCCAAGAAGAAGGTGACAAAGGAGGGCATACATCAACTGAGATATTCACCATCAGGGTACTCTGGTCTCAAATGAGGCAATGTTCCCACATATCCTAAGAGGGCCCTTCTTAGGATACCACGCGATCTGAGGCCAGAGGGATGGTGGCAAGATGTAGGGCCTTCTCTGTTGTGGCACCACACCTCTGGAATTGGTTGCTATGAGAACAGCCCCCTCGCTTCATGGCTTTCAGCGGGGGTTAAAGACCTATTTGTTTCATCTGGCATTTGAGGAGGGAGGAACCACCTAGAAGCTATTTAACCCTTTTATTTATTTATGTATTTATTTTTCTTTCCCTGTTGCTGATGTATGCCTGTTTTTACTGTTAATGCTGCTCTGTATTATGTTTTTTAATTGTAATGTTATTTTAATGTTTAATTTTAATTGTGGATTTTTTAAAAACCGGTTTTAATTGTTGTATTAGTGTTTTGTTTTGTATGTTGTACACCACTTTGAATTTTTAGAAAAGCGGTATATAAATCTTTTAAATAAATAAATAAATGTCAATCTGCCCCCAGTGCCCCAAGATAAGCACCACATGTGTTAGGTAGCTCATCACCCAAAATGTGGGGATAGAAAGGATTTTTCTGGGGTCACCATTCCAAGTCTTGAGGTTGTTTTTTCACCTTCCCTTATTAGTTGCTTATTAGTTGCTGCTGCGCTGACACCTGAAGAGTTCCACAGCTACTGGACAAAACGTTGTGTTTTTAATGTTTTTATCGTTTCGGGAACTGTGTTTACTTGTTTTTAAGGTGTTTTACTGGTTTTTTAAACATAAAGAGGACATTATATTTTTATATTTTACATGGTTTTTAAACCCGCAAATCCAACCTCTTTGTACATTGTAGCAGGCCATGAAAGTTTCCAATTGTTTTTAAATACAAGCCTGCTCTTTTGAAAGAAACATGTCAAACGGATAGGCATCTTCACCATCACTTTCTTGTGGATAAAACTTTTTCTAAATAAGAACCCACTTTTAAAAAAAAACCAAAATAAAACTTGAAGCAATATAAAAACACTGATTCCGTTTGAAAGTTAAATTATACTTTCACCTTCCTTTGCCTCAATGTAACGAGACTAGAAGTGTGACTCATTCTCCCACAAATACACTAAAAAACAGTAGCTATCTATCACCATTCCAAACATGTTATAGAATTTGCCTGTTTATAATTTTATGATATGAAGGAAAGGTAGGCAGGCACATTGCTGGGAGAACATTCACCCTCAGGATATGCTGTTACTTCATTTCAACACATCAGTACACCAACTGTAATAATAATCCAGGAAACCTCTGGGCAATAAAACGGTAGAGCCCATTATTTCCTGAGCAACCACAAATCAAACAGTGAAGTAACCTGGAAAAAAAAAATCTCAGTTCAGCAATCCATTAGCACAGGTCTACCCGTCGTATATCAATTCTAATGTAAGTTCACACATTCGTGGTTTTTAATAATTTTTTTCACGTTGCTATACTGCTTTTCTATAAAATACACAGAGCTGTAGATATAAATGTTTCTCACTCAATCACTATTATTATTAATAATGTTTATATTCCACTTTTCAACCAAAACAAATTGGGGTTTTTTTTTGTTTTTTTTTTGCAATTTTGCAGAAAGGCAATTTACATAATATTTTTTAATGACTCCCTGCCCCAATTGGCTCGCAATCTACAATGACATCCATGTATGAGGGCCCAATCCAGCTTTCCAGCACCGATGCAGCTGTGCCAATGGGATGTCCTGCGGTGGGGGGGGGTGCAGTCACAGAGGCCTCTTAACGGTAAGGGAACTTTGTTCTTTTTCCTCAGGGCTGCATTGTGGCTGTGTTAGCGCTGGAAAGTTGGATAGGACTGGGCCCGGAATCAACTACTGCACACTTAGAAAAAAAAACCATGTATATGCACACAGTACACATGCAGAAAGACAAATCAGTATGGTGAAATGGTTGGCATGTTGGGAGTTGAATCAGAAAGACCTGGGTTGACATCCTGGGTTGAAATGTTAGATAAAACATTCTTGCCTCTGATCCTAGCCTTCTTCATAGGTTTGTTGGGGAGATACAATGGGATAACTTCATCGAAGCAACGCTGCGAAGAGCAGGAGGCAGATGTGATAAATAAATGTCACCTCAAAACACAGAAGCTCACATATTCAAAGTCAAGCAACGTGATCATCAGACTACGCTAGGATCTCTTTTCACTGTCAAAACGTTTTCTGCATGCAACACGTTTGTACTTTCAAACAGGCAGCATCCATCCCACCTGTGTGCTGAAGTGGTTCAGTCCACTTATAATAACCACACCACATAAATCTGTAGAGTGTGTAGCTCAGCTCTTGGCTGTGACTCATTCAGTGATCAGCCATCAAGCCATGAGATATGGAGCAGTGAAAACAGTTGTAAAACCCACTTGTATTAATTCCATGTTATATAAGTGACTCCTGAGGTGGTTCTTCATTTTAACCATCGTAAAAGTGATCCTTGCATAACAAAGAGTTAGGCAACTGGAAGAGGAGCACATGGTCACAAACTCTGTTAAATTAATAGTATGTGGCCAATGCAATTAACGCTGATATCCAAGTGCATCTATTGATTCATTAAACAGCAGTAGTACAGACATGATCTCCCTGAAACACCCTCGCATACAACAGAACAGTGATCCTCATTACAACAATGCAATGGGTGAAACAGTTTTAATGGGTGAAAGAGAATGAAGAGCACATACCGGGCAACAGAAGATTGACAGTAAACTGCCAACACCCAGCAGTTCATCTGGTACCCAGTCATGGCAACTGACTCCTTCCTCTCTGCTCTGTGATTGGATGGAAGAAGGACATCCTACCCCAGAGCAATGCCATTAAATGGAAAGGGTAGAATGTATTGTTTTACTTGAAGCATCCCACCATTCCAGCTATATGGGCCTTCAAGATGGCTCCTAACAGTTAATTAAAATGGTTACATTAATCAGGCCTTCCTCTCACTCAGGACGCTTCCAAATGTGATTACTAGATCACTTTTGATATTCTACTCCACCCTCAATAGCTCCTGCTTGGAAATGATCACCAGTGATACATAGCAGCAAATGAAGGGGGATAGGATACGACGGAGGAGGTCTCTGACAATCCCTCCCCCCAGCCCAGGCCCGGCCAACCAATCCCACCCCCCGGAACTCCCCATTCTGCCCTCCCCACGCCCTTCCACCGCCTGGCGGGGAATTCACCTTCCCCGGCAGGCGCAGCTCTGGTTTTGGGGTGTGGAGAGTGGCACCAGCCTCGTAGCCAGCGCCGCTTACTCCCAGGGTGCCGCAAATGTGCTTTACGGCACATTTGTGACAACCTAGACTGGTGGAGCGATTGCTCCACAAGTCTAAATGTAGACAGGTTATTTATTTATTTATTTCTGTATTTCTATACTGCCTTTCTTCTCCTCAGATTGTTCTTCAGATGTTACTCAAGGTGGTTTACATAGGCAGGCTGTCTAGACCCGATAAGGGTCTTTACAATTTTGTTCCATATAGAACCCTTCAATTCCAGGTGGTTTCCTTCCACGGTGTAGTCCTCTTCACTTAGCTGCCAAACACAAGCCTCGAGCTTTCCGCAGGCAGCCACAAATCCTGCTGACCAGGGGATCCCTCAGTGTTATCGCTCTGTCACGGACATTCTCAGCATTCCAGTCCGTTCTCTCACCACAGCACACAACTGCTACTGAGGGTCGTAACAGCTTATCAATGACTTCCTGATCTCCTTTCCAGCACGAAATGGGCTGCTCCTGCTTAGCTTCTGGCAGTCTTCAGGCAGTTCAACCTCAGGACCACACCTCCAGGTGATTGTGATTGTCTAACAGGATTGCCCTGTTAGAAATTATTGTGATTGTGATGAGATCCATAGTATATAATATGATTCTCAGAGCAATTAAACATTGGAAACTAGTTTAGCAGCCCAATCCTATGGGCTGAAGCCGCCAGCGGAATAAGTGTTCAGCTGGTGGCAGCAGCTGAAATGCAGCCATAAAGCACCTTCCAGCAGCATGCTAAATAGTGTGTTGCCAGGGTGACGGCGGGAAGGCTGGAGCCTTCCAGCACATGTCGCCAGAGCTCCAGCTGCCCGCAGAGGAAGGTAAGATGACTGGGGAGGGGGCAAGGCAGAACGAAGGCAGGGAGGGGAGAAACTGGATGGGGAGGGGAGGAATGGGGGCTGGGAGGCTGCGGGAGGGGTGGATTAAGCAGCAATGGTGCATGCTGGATCCTATCCCCTCCGTGGGCAGCCTTCCCACCCCCTTTCTCTCCTCGAACTTGCATTAGCGAAATCGCTAGCACAGGTCCGAGGAGATCCCATTGCAAAGCGGGAAAGTTATGCAGGGGTAAGAGGATTTACATCCCCTTTCCCCTCCAAAGCCTACTGATCCCCCCACTGGAAACAGTATGCCCTTTTTTGGCACAGCTGAACCAGTGGGGGGGGGGATAGAATTGGACTGTAAAATGGGTCTTTTGCCCCCTAAGCCCCCCTTTTTCCCCAGTGATAAACATGTACAGTAAAATCAGCTAATTGTCACCAAGTCCATTTAAAACAGGAAAATAAATAAGAGAATTTGGCATTGATGACTGTTTTTCTGCTACGCAAAGTAGCAAAGAGAACAGAGAGTACTCCACATAACAGAGAGCCAATCTGTTTTGGGGTTTGGGACTTTTTTCCCCCAGTGAGAGGAGGCTGAACAGTTTGCAATATACAGCTAATTCAGTCGTTTTAATCATTATTATGACAATGTGACAGGCACAGAACAATATTGTGGTAACGATAGCATGTTGCCTATGCTTAAAAAATTAAACATTTCAGAATATAAAGCAATCCATCTTCCTAACACGTAAATCAAAAGACCCTGTGATTTCATTGCACAAGGCAATTAATCATGAATGAAGCATCTATTTTCACTACCACTTTCCAGCACAGCAGTCAGAAGTGAATGACTTATGCTTCTAGCAAGCCACCACTATCACCATCAAAGACATCCGTGTGAAAGATGATAGCACAGGGGGATGCGACAGATCGATGTGTTTTGTGCTTGCCATCCCTTTCCTGCTCACCTCTGCTCATGACAGTGGCAGTAGCAAGGGCTACCACACCATGAGCTAGTTGTGGTTGTTTCGTGGACTCTCCCACCGCCCGCTGGAGCAGCTAATCCAGCAGGAGGCAGAAGTGGGTGGGGGAGGACAGAAGTGGGTGGGGTGGGGGAAGTGGGAGGGGCATGGGGTGAAACTGGGTGGGGAGGTGCATAACGGGAGGAAAGGAGGCTGCAGGAGGGGGTGGATTCAATAGTGATGGCACCCGCAGGATCCTATCCCCCTTTTCTGCAGCCTCTCCTCAGACATGCATTAGCGAAATTGCTAGCACAGGTCTGAGGAGGCCCATTGCAGAGCAGGAGGCTTAAATCTCCCAATCCACCCCCCCCAGCTGGATACAGCGTGCCCATTTTTGGTGCGGTTGCACCAGTGGGGGGGGGAGGAACGGATAGGATTGGGCTGTTAAGCTCCTCATAGTGTATTTAACAAGACACGTAGTTTGGCCCTGGGTTTCTAGACGCTATATGTATGATGAAACTCAAGGGATGATGATGAAACTCAAGGTCAGACATCAAGTAACTACAGAGTAACTTCTTTGTAACCAATTAGCTATATGGATGATTCAACAAGGATGACAGGATCATGAAACCAGATTTGAAAAGAATTCAAACTGCTGCATTTGTCCCAACACATAACACGTGGAAAAGAAATATCAATTTGTTGCGAAATGTTTCATGGCCAGCAGTTATTCCACAATGTATCAGGTATACGGGCAAGGACGCCATGTCAAAACAAAGGAAATCTTTGAAGTTCAACGAACCTGCAAAAACCGGGCGTGGGTTTCCTATCCAGGCAGCCGCGCTCGGGCTGAAACATTAAAATCCAAAGAAAAAGTAGCACCCCCAACGTTTCGTTCCATTGTACACTCGGAACCTATTCATGGGACATCATATAGATCGAGATGGTATAGCTGAATCCACACTGTCAAGGTTTTATTTTAAATGAAGAAAGCGCGGGAAACCAGTCTCTCGTAACGGACGGAAGTAACCTACTGACCTAGATCTGTCAGTCAAGTAGCACCACTTTCTCCTGTTGCACTTTCATCCTACTGAGACTTACGTATAATGGGGAGCCAGATCTTGTTGGTGAATACCAGGTCCTGTTGCCTGTTAATAAGTCCTCCTTGAATGTTTTTGCTTATCTCCAATGATTCCAAATGTCGGAGGATCTTAAAATTGTCTTCTTTTTGTAGGCACTTAGTGTCTTCAAATCGGATCCTGTGTCCTGTGGTCAACGTATGCACATTTGGAATCATTGGAGATAAGCAAAAACATTCAAGGAGGACTTATTAACAGGCAACAGGACCTGGTATTCACCAACAAGATCTGGCTCCCCATTATACGTAAGTCTCAGTAGGATGAAAGTGCAACAGGAGAAAGTGGTGCTACTTGACTGACAGATCTAGGTCAGTAGGTTACTTCCGTCCGTTACGAGAGACTGGTTTCCCGCGCTTTCTTCATTTAAAATAAAACCTTGACAGTGTGGATTCAGCTATACCATCTCGATCTATATGATGTCCCATGAATAGGTTCCGAGTGTACAACGGAACGAAACGTTGGGGGTGCTACTTTTTCTTTGGATTTTAATGTTTCAGCCCGAGCGCGGCTGCCTGGATAGGAAACCCACGCCCGGTTTTTGCAGGTTCGTTGAACTTCAAAGATTTCCTTTGTTTTGACATGGCGTCCTTGCCCGTATACCTGATACATTGTGGAATAAAAGAAATATCATTCAAAGTCCCAAAAATTGCTTAGGAAAAAAAAATCAGAGTTGAGATTAGGAAAAACACCTGATCAATTCTCTTTGATAGCTAAGCTCAATGTCATGTTTCTTCTCTTTTGGTAATTTCTAAAAAGGGTTATTTTTAGCCCTTGCCAGTCTCCCAGAATTGTTACACGAGAAGACTCTAGACCTCCCCACTCCTCTCCCTACTGAGGCTTTTTTGTTGGACTGAAATGTCAAGTGTGCCGTGTCAAATGTCTCACACCCCCACTCTGGTGCACTGTGGCTATGGTGAATTATTCAGAAGCTCAACCATTTTTTTTTTAGAAGGGACAGAGGTACTTTTGAAGTATTTTTGCTATTTGACGGTCTAGAATACAAACTGTTGAATGATTTGTAGGTGCGACCAGCTCAAGGCGACGTATTCATCAAAACCAGCTAGCCCTGACAAAACAAAAGTGAAGGAATGTACAAACAGAGATTCATAATATCTTCCAACACAGCTTCTTTGGGATACAAACACCTATCAAGCAGAATATTCAAAGGAGAGTTCTGATGCTGTTGCCAACACTGCTTTCATATTACATATCTCTCTCTCTCTCTCTCTCTCTCTCTCTCTCTCTCTCTCTCTCTCTCTCTCACTCACACACACACACACACACACACACACACACACACACACACACACGTCCACCAATACATACTCAACACACACAATTTTGGATATGGATATGCCAGGCCCAGAATTCAACTAAATTGAGGGAATATACTATAACAAGAGAGGCCAGAATGCAGTGAATGGCTCTTTAGGGGGCGGTTGACTGGTTAGCAGAACAAAGTGCTTCTCATTGAACAGCAACCACGAGACAGATTTTTCCCCCAAAAAATCATATAGATTTTATTAAGATACAGCAAGTCCTCACTTAAAGTTGTCAATAGGTTCCTCTTGAAATCTGTGACTTTAAGCAAAACGACTTACAATGAAACCAATTTTACCATAGGCTAATGGATAAAAGTGAACGTTCCTATCGCATTTTCCCATCGACTTTAAACAAAACGACTTTAAACAAAACAACTTTAAGTGTGGACTTATACTGTATAGGAAAATAGAAAAAGACATAGTTTGTAAGTAAGACCAATTGCACAGAGGTTTAAGCGGTTGTGGGTGGAAGGATACTTGTGAATGGTTTCATTTGGATAGGCATGTGTGAAATGAAAGAGGGGAAGAGAGAGTGAGAATCAGACTGCCAGCTGGGCTGAGTTTCCTCTGCCGGAGATGACCCAATGGAAGAAAAAGAGAGACTACCAAAACCGACAGCATGGATGCCTTCTGTGGTGGCGAAGAAAATGCCAAAATTCTGCTTCCAGAGCAGGGGTAGTTACAGACAGGGCCACTCCAAGGAATTTTAACAGGGGGTACAAAAGTTTCTTTTGGGACCCTTTCCTTCATGTGAATTTGGTTTCTGGGCACCCCTTTATTGCTCCTGGGGCCCCTTTTTGGACCTGAGCCTGGGTACAACTGTATCCCCTTAACCCCCCTCTCAGAGGCCCTGGTTACAGGAATTTGGACAAAGAATACAAAGACCTTCCTGGGTGAAAAATGGCATCTGGAGCATCTCCTGCAAGTGCAGAGAGGAGTTTCCTGATTCAGTTAAGATGTGTCCTTCCAGGAGGGCACAAAGGCTTAATTGCACCCCAAACAAAGAGGCTCCTGAAGAGACAAATGGGACCTCAGATGAAGGTGACACACAGCTGTCCCGCAGTGCACCACTCTCCATTATTTATTTATTTATTTATTTAAGGAATTTGTAGCCCGCCTTTCTCCCGAGGGCACTCAAGGCGGCTTACAACATATTAAAATACATATAAACACATTAAACACATTAAAATAATTAATTAAAACAATTTAAGTTAAAACAAACAACCCCAGTGGGTAACATTTACATATGTTAAAACCATTTGTTAAAAGGTCAGCCCACCACATCAGACATTAAAAGCAATCCTAAATAAAAACGTCTTAAGGCCCCGCCGAAAGGCCTCTAAAGAGGGAGTCATTCTTAATTCCAGGGGGAGGGAATTCCACAATTGGAGCGCCACCGCCGAGAAGGCCCTATTCCGCGCCGCCATCCCCCTCACTTCTGTCAAAGGCGGCACGGTTAACAGGGCCCCCCCGATGACCTCAGAGTACGGGTCGGATTATAAGGAAGGAGGCGGTCCCTCAAATTCCGATCAATGGCCCTTATTTCACAGGATCTTGATTAGACAGACCTGTGTCTCACCCCTCCGCAGCAAACTCCCGGCTGTCTCTCAGGAACGTCCGCTAAGAAACCAAGATGGAGTTAGGAGAGATGGTGAATGTTTGGAAATGTGAGGTCATTGGCAACCCAATGTAACTGAATCCTAGGCATGTTTACTCAGACATACACAGCAAATGCCACACTCTGTCAACAGTAATTTATCTTGTTTGAGGGTAATGTGAGAGGGTTGTGTGACTGCAATCGTTATACGTTCCTCTTAAGATAAAAACCAAGGAATCAAAATGTAGCTAGGAGAAACTATGCACCTTTGGTAAGTGAAGTCATTGGCAACAATGCTTCACTCAGAATCAGACATGACAGGGGAAGGAGAATAACTTTTTTCCCCAAAGAAGTATTCCTTCAGAATGAAGAGCACTTTGAAGTCTGAAGTGCTCCCTATAGTACAGTACTAGTCTGCCTTAATTCAGAAACTTCATCTACTTGCACAAAGATCAGTCAGTTGTATTTACTCTTAAATATTGCAGTTATCTCCCTGAGCAGGAGAGGAAGAAGAGTGTCTTAAGGAGAGTCAATCATATCATTGTCTTTAACGAAATTTGGAATTTGCCCAAAACAAAATCAAAAATATGTGTAAGAACACCCCCCCCTTCCCGGCCAAGTACCACCTCCGACACCAATCTCCTGCTGTGTACCACCGAAAGTGACTAGCAATTACATCATCGCCAGTTACTTCCAGGTTCTCAGAGGCCAGAAAACGCAAGTAGGAGGTTCTGGGTGGGTGGGAGGGCCTTTCTGAGCATCCCCAAGAGGTTCATCCAAAGGCAGGAGCCTCTCGGGAGTGAAAACGTGCCGTTGAAAGTGCCACATCAGAGTGGGGTTCCAGCGGTTCAAGTACCACCAGCAGTCAGCCAAAGTACCACTGGTGGTACTAGTACCACTGGTTGAAAACCCCTGTCCTACATCAAACAATTTTGCCTAGAGCACTATGCAATGGCAGTTCGTCAGGACTTTGGGACAGCAACAGTCTACATCTAACATTTACTAGGTTGGCAAATATCTTCAAAAGGATGGAGGCATGAGCAGAGCTGAATCCTCTGCCATGTAGATAGTGTCTCATTTGACCCATGCACTCTACTTGGATCACACACAGCAAAGTGGCATCAGAGGTCAGTCAGGTTGGGCACTGGCCCATGGTCACGTCCATCAGGCGCTAGGCCAATCCTAAGTACCAGTGCCAGTGGTAGTATCCATCGGGGGTGGATAGGGGGTGCCATGGGAGGCCCAGTATAAAACTTTGCCTCAGGTCTCCCAGCAACCTATTACCAGCATTGACAGCCCAATCCTGTGTAACTCTAATTCCTCCAAGGAGTGCTTCAGCTGCACTGGTGCTGGGTCCTATCTTAATAGGGGTTCTATGCCCATGTTGCAGCTTAGCTATAGGGGGTTCTATGCCCATGTCTAATGTTTTGCGGGTTCTATGCCCATGCTGCAGCTTAGCTAGACAGGATTGGTCTGTCCATGTTTCTACCCCTTCTTTATTCAGTGCATGCGTGGGGGAGTCTAGAACATGCATTCAGATTCCCTGTGTGCCTCAGAGCACGCCTGGTAACAGTGGATTCCCCCATCTACCTTCAGTGGGTCCCACAGCTACCTCTAGTGAGCCCCCAAGGCAGCACCAGCAATAGTAGTGGCACTATCATCATCACCCTTGCCCTAAGTGGCACCTGACTTAGGGTGTGCCTGGTTGACTAAAAGGAGTGAGTGGCGACTGTGGCATAGCTGACTTATATTTCAAAAAGGCCATCACTATGGTACCCCCACAGCCCATGGGGTTACTGAATGTGGAGTCTGATAGGGGATTAAGGAATGAACCCTGTTTCATTTGACTACAATAAACCCCGTATGCCTGCAAGAGCCCTCCACCTGGATCCAGTCTCTCACCCCTAGGTAGCACCACCATGTTGCACCCCTCTCCCTTCGACACTGACCTTGAGAGGAGGTGGAGGGGCAGGGTTGATCACAATGGCACACTGTAACCTCATAGTCACCACACTCTGCTAACGTTTTGTAGTTTTTTGTTCATTTATTATTATTAACAGTATTTATATACCGCTTTTCAACAAAAAGATCACAAAGCGGTTTACAGACAAAATCAAATGATTAAATGGCTCCCTGTCCCAAAAGGGCTCACAGTCTAAAAAAGATGCAGAATACCACCAGCAACAGCCACCAGAAAAGACACTGTGCTGGGGTGAAAGGGGGCAGTTACTCTCCCCCTGCTAAATATTAGAGGAGCACCAATTGAAAAAGTGCCTCTTGCCCAGTTAGCAAGGATAGCATTTCTGATCATGCAAACAAAGATGGTGGTCATTGATAGAGGTTGCCAGTGTCTCTGATCAGCAATGGGCCCAGCAACCTCCAGACTGCGCAAACTTCTGTTTCCAGGCCTAGGTCAGCCTCATCTAATCAAATTTGTGCTTCAATAATCATTATACTGAACATCTGACAAATCTCTTCATCAAGTTCCACCCTTACTCAATTTCAGTGCAGAAAACACATTGAATCCACACAAATTAAAGAAGCATTACAATCTCTTCTTCAGATTTCACAGGGCTCACTAGCGACTTGCTAATGGGAAATGCTCATAAAATTGCTGTATTGCATTTAAACAGAATAAGCGACTTGGAATTCATTACCATACAGTCTCAACAACAGTGCCTTTAAAATTAATTTCCTTCATAAAGGCTGTTACTTGCTGTATGGATATGCACTGAAAGTAAAAAAAAAAAATCACCTAGGAGCTCATTTAATGTGCACACTCTACACACATTCACTTTCCCAATTACATTTTATTCATGATGTGCCTTTGCAGCTATTGAGTTTCTGAACACAGTTTGCTTTTAATTATCTCGTTCAATGGATTGTTTGCTTTTCAAAAGCAGACAATAGACCAAGTTAGAAACCCATCTAAATGGGAGTGGGAAGGAATCAAACAGGAAGGCAGTTTTCCTGTCCTCTGTGTCTTCCTCCAGGTCAGCATCTCACCATGATCAAATCACTGCCTTCATTTCAAGCTCAGATCAGTGTCCTACACAAGTGGGCCGGCCCTATCATGAAGCAGGGTGAAGCTGGCTGCTTCAGGCAGCGGAGTGCAGGCCACCTTTGAGAACTGTCCCAAAGTTCACAGCTTGAAGTAGCCAGCTTCACTCTGCTCCATGGGAGCAGCCTGCCCAGCATCTCTCCCATGTACAGCTTGCAAAGGAAGGAAGGCAAACTGGCATCACAATGATTTCCTTTTCTATTAGGAAGGGGAAGATATTTGAAAAAGGGAGTGTGTGATTTTATAGAAAGGAAGAGAAAGAGGAGGGCAGGTAGGAACGTAATTTGGTATCATACTTGAGGAAGCGTCATGAGCCAGCACTGTACACCAGTAGTTTTCAAGCTGTAGTCTGGGGGACCCCAGAGTGCCTGAGGAATTTATCAGGGTTTTCTCAGTACAAATACCAGTAATGGCATCTTCGGCTGCACACAAGATCTTCAATCCAGATGGGCAGGGGTTTCTAGACTGTCAAGTCAATATAAGACGTCTTCCCTAAAGCTAGAGAGTTGGAAAACCTCTGTCATACATACATATTGAGCTACAAGTGGAAGCTCTAAAAACCATTATTCTTCCACTTCTTGTAGAAATAAGAATTGCAGTAACGTTCACTGGCCAGATAAGAGAAATATTTCTCTTCACAAGCACGCAAAACCATAATGGCCATCATCAGTTCTCTCCTGAAGCCATCAATTTATGGGCTTCCCCTTCAAGATGATGGAAGTCTCTCTTTGGAAGAGTTCAAGAAACCATTGCTGTCCTTTCTTTTGGGTCATCGTTCCCCTACACAGGGCCCATGAGAGGGGGGTAAAGGGAGTAAATTGTACCCAGGGTCAAAAAGGGGGCCCAGGAGCAAAAGGATGGGGCCCAGAAATTTCCTGGGATCTCAGCTGGCCTCATGGAGAGTGAAAGACAGAAGCCAGGGCCAATCAGGAGAGGCCAAGTCTACCAGGCAAGTAGACCTCAGTGCCATATTGGGAAGCCTGGTAGACCTGGGCTCCAGAGACTTTTCCGGATGTTTTTACCCCCCACCTGCCCCATTTTGCCCCTTCACCCTTTGAGAAGGGGCCCAAAATAAACTTTGTACCCCCTAATAAAATTCCTCTCAGAGGCCCTGCCCCTACATTAACACTGGCATAAAGTAAGCTGTCCACAATTGCCCATTGTCCAAACAAGACAAACACAGTGGGGCTTTGGCTCGCCCCCTCCATAAATTAAAGTTAGCATTCTCTTCAGTGAGATTTCATTCAGTTTTATACAGAGGCAAAAACAGAACAGTAACAAGCTTGTAACCAGCAAAGGGGTGGGGTGGGGAAGTGGGGTGGGGAAGTAGACACAATGTAACAACCTTTCAAAATGTCATGGAAGACCATGCAGGTGATGAAAAACATACAAGCCGAGGCAGCCGCCTTCAGGATCACTTCATCTTGCAAGAGAGTCATCTTTTACTTCCCTCCTCCCTTGCGTCGCTGAAGGGTTTTCATTACCACACTGCCTTTCAAAACACCGTTTCTCTTCCAAGTGACAATACCTGTCAAATTCAGATGCAATGATTTGAGATGATAATGCACTCCCAAGGACTTCATTTCGATCCCACTCTGTTCTTATACCTCACTTGTTTGTAGCTGCTGCCTAGGTGGAATAAAACTGCTTGACATTATAGCGGGGGGGGGGGGAATCACAAGACAGATTTGCTTTACCAATAGCAAGGCTCTCGAATGGGAAGGGAAAAAGGAGGCACAACTGGAACGATAAACTCCTTCTGCATCCTTCACCTCTTTGGCCTTTCCAGTATTAACCCTCTTCAACCAGCACTAGTGTGAAGAATATTACTTATGGCGCAATCCTGTGTAACTATAGGCCAGCAGAGCTCACACTCCGTTGGCCTAGCGTGCCATAAATGTGCCGTGAAGCACATGTATGTCACCCAAAGAATAAGCAGCACCGGCACTGAGGCCTGCACTGCTCACTCCCCCAGCGGCCCGGAAGTGAGGGCACGCGCGTCACCCTAATGACCCCCTGCAAACCCCAGGAAGTCTTACCCCCGCTGCTTCCGGAGGCTCCGAGGCCAGGAGAAGGCCTCGGAGCGTCCTCTTCGGTCAGCGATCCAGGGCCTTCTGACGAAGGCCCAATGCGTCAATACGTGAAGTTTTAACTTTTTTGCGCATGCGCACAACGTTTTCTGAGGGCATTTTCTGAGGGCAGGCGTGAAAAGGTAACCCTCCGGCGGTCGTCCCCCCCCCCCGCCACGCTACAGCAAAGTCGGTGGGCCCGGACCTGCACTGGAAGACCCAGGTAATACTGACTTAGATAGACCAATTGTCTGATTCAATGTGTGGCACTTTCCTAAGAAGTCTATAATCCTTGATAGATGTACATGGGAGAAAGTCTTATGGAACAAAGTGGAACTTGCTTCTGAGTAAACCATGCAGAGGCTGGCACTCTAATATGCTTCTTATATTTATCTGGGATTTTTTAAAAAATTCCTTTTTTCCCCAATGTTTACACATTTCTTTTAAACTATTGCAACCCACTCCAAGAATTTTGAATGAAGTGAGCTAGGTCTTTAAATAAAGTCTAATAAGTTTCAAAGCAGGAATAAGTGGCAGGTGGGGGGAGCCTCAAATGGGGAAAATTAAAGATTATTATTTTTGGGCATTGTATTAATAACTTAGTGGGACATGGCTACAGGGGGAGGGTGTCATGATAAGCTCCTGCACTTCAAAATTTACCACTATACCCCTGCGTGTGGAATCCATGCTGTGTGTGTAAGAACATCCAGGGTCTTTAATTGGAACAAGCAGTTCGTGGTATTGAAAGAATGACAAAGAAAATGTAACAGGTCAAAATTTGAATAGCAAAACAATTTTTCAGCAGAAACTCACTGTCTGGATATTGGTAAACAGGATTAGAAAGAACACCCTAGCTCCGTATTATGGACACAAGAGTGTAAAGCAGCATCCAATGTGTGTGTGTTAAAAGATGTATATACAGGTTGAGTAACCTTTATTCGGACTGCTTGGGATGGGAAGTTGTCTGGATTTCAGATTCGTCTGGATTTCATAATACCGTATTTGCATAAATATAATGAAATATCTTGGAAATGGATTCCAAGTCTAAACACAAAATTCATTTATGTCTCATATACATCTTACACACATAGACCTTACACACATCATGTTACCACAATCTTTTTAATAATTTTGTGCCCCAGCATGCCTTGCACTATGCTAGCCAGGTGCTGGAAAACGTTTTTATAAAAGGAAATAGCCCCCAAAATGTCTAGATTTTGGAATAGTCTGGATACGGGGTAAACAACCTGTAGCTCAACCTGTGCATGGATGTATCCTACTGCCTTCAAACACACCTGGTAACGCCTTGCTTATTTAAAAAAAGAATTACATTACACATGCACAAAACATTAACCTATGTTATGAGCTCATTTCAATGTCTTCAGTGAAATATTTAAATTTTACTGATGACATGCTCTATAATTACTATTTCGCTTCCAAAAATATCACCATATTGTCTTCTCAGTATTGTTTTCAGTATAATTAGAACAAGCAACGCATTATAAATAGGCATCTAATGAAAACATGAGCGATGACAGGGGAGCTAAATATTATGCTGAGACGTTATTGGTGTCCTTCATTATTTCATGTAATGTTGATGTTCCCTGTTTGCCTTACCTTCTTTGCAAGAATCCAGCACAGCCACGTGCAATGAGGCAACACAGTTCACCTAACCAATCATCAATTCCATTGGCCTTTGTTATCATAGGACAGTGATGGCAAACCTTTTTGAGCCCAAGTGCCCAAACTGCAAACCAAAACGACTTATTTTTTTCAAAGTGCCAACACTGCAATTAAACCTGAATAACGAGGTTTTAGTTTAGAAAAAACAATTCGTGCAGTTTTTCAAACTAATTAACAGCTTTTGTTTAAAAAGAAAAACACATTTTGTTATCCCTTCCCTCAGTTCTCTCCTTTTCTCTGTATCCCAGTTCTGTTCCTGCTTTTTTCTTCCTTTGGAAGAAGCGCCACACTAGCCCCGCTCAGCAGCAGCCAAGAGGAAGGGAAGGGAGGGGTGAGCCTAGTCCCCACTACAGTAAAGTTCAGAATAGCACCTCAGCAAATGCTGGGCACGAAATCCGACACCGTGACTACAGTGTATGACTGTAGTCACGGCGTGCCCACAGAGACGGCTCGGTGTGCGCGTTCGCCATCACTGTCATAGGACCATTAATTTACTGGTTATCATCTAAAACAGGGGTTCTCGACCAGTTGTACTAGTAACACCAGTGGTACTTCTGCTGACTGCTGGTGGTACTCAGACTGCCAGACCACTGGAACCCCACTCCGACGCAGCACTTTCGGTGGTACATTTTCGCTCCCGTAAACCGACTGCCTTTGGCTGAGCCTTTCGGAATGCTGAGAAGGGCACCCGCCCAGAGCCTCCTACCTGCATTTTCTGGCCTCAGAAAACCTGGAAGTAACTGGCGATGATATCATCACCAGTCACTTCCGGTAGTACATCAGCAGGAGGTGGTACTCGGCCGGGAAGGGATTGAGAAGTCGTTCTCAGTTTCTGCTCATCAGATTTTGACTTTCTAAGGGCACCAATAGGAAATAGGACTAGGCTCACCCCTCCCTTCCCTTCCTCTTGGCTGCTGCTGAGCGGGGCTAGTGTGGCGCTGTGCGCCGCCAACTCCCTCCTTGCGCACGATGCCTCGGGCAGCAAAAAAGCAGCTTTAAAATGTCAAGGCTGGATCCAATTTGCCAGCGAGCGAGCGGGAGGATGTTGCCACTGCTGAGCGAGGCAGCACTGGCAGCGTCTCCCCGGGGCTGAGGCTGCTGTCGCCCCACCCGCTGCTCCTGCTGCCGCCCGAGAACAAGCCGCCGCCGTTGAAAGTTGCACGGGAAAGTCACTGGTGCACGTTTCCTTCGGGCCGGGGGGGGGGGGAACACGTTTCCGACCCATCCAGTCTGCTGCTGCTGCGGAGCAAGAGGAGGAAGCGGCTGCTCAGGTTTCCAAGAGGGAGCCACGTCTCCACAAAAAACCAGGCAAACGGAGCGCGGCTAGAGGGAAGTTTGCAAATGTTAGGTAAAGCTGCCTGGACGGCTGACTCTGTTGTTGTTGTTCTTGATTGTCTTCTGCATGCTACCGCAAATGAACATGAACTAGATGTAGAAGTGTATGTGGGGAGGGCGGGGGGGGGATTGCAATTGCAAACGGGGTTCTCTGGCATACTGATCCTCAACGCTTTTACGTGGAAGTAAACTGAGTTCCTCCTCTATATGGTCCCTAAAAACGCATTCTCAAGTCATCAGCGCCCTTTGCATCACAGCCTTGCTCCTAAAAAGAATTAAATTCCTGAAAGTTCCAGTGGGAATCACTTTGTTTGTTGTGGTTGTTAAGCCTTAGGGCTGCTTAACAACCGCGCGACCCTCTGTAGGCCTCCCCGATCTTCAGATCGGAGATAAAGGCTATTTTCGGCCATTTTTTCTGAAAACCGGAAATGGCTGAAAATAGCCTTTATCTCCCATCTGAAGATCGGGGAGGCCTGCAGAGGGTCGCGCAGGCCTCCCGGAATCCCCCGCAAGCCCAGGTATGTTTAAAAAAAAGGACACACACACACACACACACACACACACACACACACCAAAGGAAGAAAAAAGCAGGAACAGAACTGGGATACAGAGAAAAGGAGAGAACTGAGGGAAGGGATAACAAAATGTTATTGTGTTTTTCTTTTTAAACAAAAGCTGTTAATTAGTTTGAAAAACTGTACAAATTGTTTTTTCTAAACTAAAACCTCGTTATTCAGGTTTAATTGCAGTGTTGGCACTTTGAAAAAAATAAGTCGTTTTGGTTTGCAGTTTGGGCACTTGGGCTCAAAAAGGTTTGCCATCACTGTCCTAGGCCAGTTCAAAAAAAATAACGTATTGGTCTGAGTATAAGACTCACTTTTTTCTCCTAATTTAAGTTTTTAAACTAGGGGTGCGTCTTATAATCAGGCTGTTGCAATAATGCCAGTGATTTAATTAAAATTTTTTGATAGCACCAAACTTTAAGGGTGCGTCTTATAATCAGATGCGTCTTATACTCGGGACAATACGGTATTATAATGGCCTAACTGGCCAAACACAATAAAGGACATGGATGCTCACATTATGCACATGTCATAGCCTTTCCCATACCTCTGGGAGAATTTGGGGGCACTTTCTTTAATCATAGGAGGAAGGAATTCATTTGAATCATCCTTCTATGTTTCTGATGTACCTATTTTAAAAACGGATGTTTTATGTCCTGGTTTGTTAAAACATGTTTTGCGTGTCATTCGAATTCAGAACTGTAGTTTAACTATGATTTATAAACCACAGTTAAATACTGGCTTCCAAGTGGTTGTTTTAACAAACCACGATTTATGTCCGGAGTCCTTGGCGTTTTTAATGACATCTAGCTGTTAGTGTGGTCCTTCTTTTATAAGGTGGTGCTGCTGCTCTTATGTTTCTGTTTTTAATTGTAATAGTGGCCTATTGTTTTAAGATTGTTATTGTTTATGAGTTTTAGTTAATTGTATATATTGCTTTTAAATAGTGACTATGTTTTTGTCATTGTAAGCCGCCTTGGGTCCCTTCGGAGAGAAAGGTGGGGTAAAAATACTGTAAATAAAAAATAAAAAATAAACAAGTCACAGCTCCTCAGCAGAGCTGAAATGGTAAGAGGAGGAAGAGGAGGGAGAAAGCAGGCAGGCTCAGTGGCCTTTCAGGCAAAGAGCTAACATATGAACCAGCTCTCATAGTCCTACCAAACAATGTCGGGGAAGCACTGGCATCACTAGACGCGCGTCACCCCAGGGTAGGGGGCACGCATCACCCCCCCGCCCTAGGGTGACCCCCCAAACACCCCCCAAGCGCGGCTGTACTTGCCGCTGCCGGCGGCTCCTCCCTTCATCCGGCTTGGCCGGCGCTCCAGGGCCTTCTCAGAAAGGCCCAATGGCTCAAAACGTGAAGATTTACGGTTTTTGCGCATGCGTAGTACATTTTCTGAGGGCAAAGGGCTGCCCATTTGCCCTCAGAAAAGTACTGCGCATGCGCGAAAACCGTAAAACTTCACGTTTTGAGCCATTGGGCCTTCAGAAGGCAGGGCCAGGGCCAGACGCTCCGAGGCCGGCTCCCCGGCCTCGGAGCCTCCGGAGGGTGACGCACGGGGGTGCACGCGTCACCCCTTTGCACGCGTCATACGCGCATCACCTCCTGGCGGTCTGCCCCCCCGCCATGCTCCAATGACGCCCATGCAGGGAAGTCAACTCTAATGGAAGCATAAGTAGGCTTACCATCCGTCCAGGAAAATCCGAGACCGTCCTGGGTTCTGGGCTCCAGTCCCAGATCAGTCCCGGGCTTGCCGGAAATAAATTTTTATTTATTTATTTATTTTTAATCTAATGAATTAATTAATTTACTTACCTGTCCCGCTGCCGCCATTGCCGCCATTCCGCCGCCATTCCGCCGCCATTCGAAATCTCGCGAGATCCAAGATGGTGGCGCTCAAATCTCATGAGGGCACATGAGATTCTGTGAGATCCAAGATGGCGGCGCCAGGGAAAAAAGTGCCTTTTGGTACTTTACAAGCGGCAGCAGCAGTGGCATCTTCACAGCGCCAACTGCGGGGGACAGGAGCTGGAGTCCTGGCACGCTCAAATGCAGCTGGCCAAGCTCCGAAGACAACAACAGTGGTGGAGGTGGCGGTGGTGGCAACAGCAATGATGATAGCAGTGGTGATGGCCGCCGAAAACAACAACAGTGGAGTGGTGGTGGTGGCGGCAGCTACCACCAAAGACGACAGCAACAATGGTGATGGTGGCAGCAGCGGCTGCCGCCGAAAACAACAACAATGGCAGCAAAGACAACGATGGCAGCTGCAGTCTCAGCCACAGCTGGCGACGAAGACAGCAGTGGTGGCGGCAGAATGGCAGCAATGGCAGCAGAGGCGGGACAGGTACGTTAATTAATTAATTAATTAGATTGAAATTAAATAATAGAAATTTCAAGGAAAATAAATAAAAATTAACAAAAAAATTATTTTATTTTTGTTTTGTTTTGTTTTGTTTTGTTTTAATTAATTAAATTAATTAATTAATTAATTAATTAATTAATTAATTAATTAATTAATTAATTGGGGGGTGTCCCAGTTTAGAACCGGGAAAATCTGGTAAACCTAAGCATAAACAATGTAATTTATTCAGGTCCATCTTCTCTGATACAGTCTGAATTACATTGTATACCCTGATCCCCCTAAAATAAGACCTCCCCCGAAAGTAAGACCTACAGTCATTTTTGCATGATTTTGATGGCACTCATAAATATAAGACCTCCCTGAAAATAAGACCTAGCTAGGATCATCAGCCAGACAGAAGCGACCCCCCCCCCGGCACACACACACACACCCCGGTGCTTACTTTGACCGATTTAAGCTTTATTCTTTCCCCAAGGGTGAAAGGCTTTGGAAGGCCTGCACTTGAGTCCTCCACCATAGAGACGACGAGCTAGAGAGACTCTGCAAGGTTGCAGCCTCCTTGCAGGCCTCTCTAGCACGTCGTCTCTATGGTGGAGGACTCAAATGCAGGCCTTCCAGGCCTTGAGGAGTCTTGCACCTGTGGGAAAGAATGAATCTTTAATCGGTCAAAGTAAGTGCCGGGGGGGGGGCACAGGTTGGGAAAATAAGACCTCCCTGAAAATAAGACCTACTGCAATTTTTGGAGCCAAAATTAATATAAGACACTGTCTTATTTTCGGGGAAACAGGGTATCTTTATTCTGAATAAAGATATATAATAAGATACATATCTTACATGAAATATTTTTGATGACAAAAATATGGCAACAAACTCAGACTCATATCGTTTGCAGTGTGACTATTCACTCCAATTACCATGTAGCTGCAACATTTATCATGACTGCATAACAAGCTGACTCAGAATTAGATTTTACACTGAACAAAGAAAGTTCAAGAGGGAAGATACAATAACCCAAGAGGAACCATTTTGATTGTGATAAATAGATTTCATTCCAGTCTACAAAATGCATATTTCTGAATTAAATCATCAGAAAGGCAAATGCAACCGTTACATGCAATCTGACACCCACATAATATGTCAGTTCTCTCACATAATGAAGAGTAAACTATGCCAGTGCTGGGTTTCAGCTGTACGTTTAACAAGGAGTAAACAATCAAGTTGTACAGTTAGGGTTGTCAGATGTTATTCTACTGGCCTATCCAGAAAAACTGCAGTCTTTCTGGCAGGTTAGCTTTGCTGGGGGTAGAAAAACAATTCCAAAAGGTTTCACTGCAAGCCACCTAGATCGACTTGAAGAGATAGGGTTAGATGGTTTTAAATAGATAAAAACTAAACTTCGGAGGTGATTGTTCACAGCATCACTGTCTGATTTTTTATTTGTTTGTTCCTTTTTTGGTTTTAAATAGCACCCAAAGGTCAGAAAGAGAGTACCTAGAAAGATCAATATGCTATCCCACCAGTTTCTGTATGTTCACAATGTAGTTGTCAGTTCAAAAAACTGCTGTCGTGAGTTATTACGAGTTTGTCGATAAGGTCAGCAAATCAGCAAAACACAGGAGGCAAAGTAGAAGATCAGGTGCCTATTACGTGATGCTTAACAGTAACAGCGCAGCACCAGGTTGCAAGAAGTCCTGGGATAAAAACCTGCTCTGAGCCCCTCATGGCCCCCCAATGGTGCATTGGGCACTACCACTGTCACTGGTATGGAGGGTTCGGGGGGGGTGGCCTAGCTAGGTGGGCTCTTGGCCAGCACCAAACCTGGCTGACCACAAATGCAGGGATGTGCGGTGCGGGGGCAGCAGGTGAGGCAGAACCACCCTGCCGTTGTCCACGAAAAATGGTTGCAGCCAAACCCTGAGATTGCGCATGCGTGCGCACGCCACCCGCTTCCTTGGGTGAAAGCAGGTGTCCTACAGAATCACAGGGTTAGGCTGTGGCTATTTTCATGCATGACGGTAGGGCGTTTCTGCCTCACCTACTGCTCCCACACCGCACGTCCCTACTCGAATGCCACCCCTGATCACTAAAAACAAGATGTGTAAAGTGAATTGATCTCTCTCTCTCTCTCTCTCTCTCTCTCTCTCTCTCTCTCTCTCTCATATACACACACCCTGAATTAACAGCAAACATGTTCTTTCTTTTTTAAATCTTGAACATTTATGAAAGAGTGAAAGGCTGAAGAAAGCCCCTCATCCAAACTTTCCATTTCCTCAAACTTTCACTGCAGCTCAGGATAGCTTTTTCCTCACTCTTGGGAGTGGGAGAAGCAGAAAAGGGTAGTCAATGGTAAAAGTATCTGATGTGCATTTAGCACTAGGGCTTTGGGGAGGAAAGTTCAGGGGGAGAAAAATCCTCAAATGCATTTAAAGAAAAACATTTTGTACCTGTTAGGGAGAACTGCAGCCATTGTTACGCGTAGGCAGAAAACGACAAGACCAAAAAAAGAAGCAGCAAAGAAAAGTTGAGGCAAAGTAGGAAAAAGCAACTCGCAAGTCTTTAAACTAGAAACAAATTCCCCCTACTGGTGGAGGTCAACATTAACATACTTGCTGACAATATACAGTAGTATACTGTACATGGGGTAGCTCAGCTCACATGCTATCGTTCTTCCAACAGATCTATAGTATACAACTTGGATGGGAATCATGTGTTTGTGATCTTATACTGGGCTTCAACTGTACAAAAACTAGCAGGAAGGAACATAGCTGTTTCCAAAAAATCAGGAGAATTGAAGGATGACGTTTGCTGCCTAGGACTGGGTTCTGAGGCTTCCCCAACTGATTCTGGACATTTGGTGGGCTCTCTCTTACAGCTACTTTTATACGAGTGAGGTTTTCATGAGGCTTTCTCAATCCAAAATTAGATGTTGCATGCACTTCTGGTTTATGCATAGTTATCACTTCGTTGTCATCAAGTACTTTTGATATATGGTCACTCCTGCAGAGTCAGATCTATCTGGAATTATTGTAGGCTAAGTGCATAGTACACAAAGAAAAAGTCACAATCCTTTGTCAGGTACTCCTCAGAACTAAGCGGTAAGGATTTAAAGATGTAACAGACCGCACGCGTCTATCTGCGTTGCGTCCTGGAGTCAATTCTGAACCCGTTGCTCTGCGTCCCACCCCCACAACACCAAACACAGCCTCTCAATGGCCGAAGATCGTTCCGGTGCATTCCAAATTGAGCTTCGGCCAATGACAGGCCGTGTTCGGTGTTGTGGGGGTGGCACATGGAGCAACGTGTTGGGCCAATCAAGATAGACACATCGGCTACTCCGGGACGTGATGCGTGCGGTGTAGAGGCAGCTTTAAGAGACAAGATTCATCTCAAAGAAGAAGAAAAAACATACTTTGAAATGAAAGATACAGGCCCATTCATGTGCTTGTCAAACGTTTGCTCCTTTTTGTGTGGGGGCAGAGTTGGCGCATGTGTTCCCTCTGTCTCAGGCAGGTAGTGTAACAAAAGCTAGGCATTGCCTGTGCACTCCCTAATAAACATGCGAATCAGAAATGTATGTAAATGGGTGTAAAGGGCCACTTTTATTGAAGCAAAGTACAGGAAAAGGAAGATCGGGAGACCAGCAGGATTTGAGGTAAGGCAAAGAAAATAGTGGACAGGTCTGACTGCTGAAGTCAAAGGGGTGTCAGGTCGAAGCCCACCCCCAGGCGGGCGTTCCAACCCTGACTTCAAGCCACAGCCCCTTTCCTAGAAAGGTGGGCTTTTCACGGCCAACCCCTTGCGGGGCCGGAGCAGCCAGACCACTCAGACCCACACTCCACTGAGGCCAGGTGTACATGATTCTTTCTTACCGGGCAAAAAAGGGAGCTCCGAACTGGCTAGACTGGTTTGCTAGAGGGCACTTCATGAGAGAGCAGGTGGAGAGCCAAATCTCTGAATGCTCCTTCATATTAAAAACTCCCTCCTGCACATGGACCCCTACACTATTAGGGAAGTTCAAACTTGGTCTTCTCCCAAACATAGTAGCTTTGAACATGCAAGGAATTTTTCCAAGAAGGAGCACTGGCCTTCATTCAGCCAGAAGTGCTACAGTACAGAAGAGGGCACATGAGAGGGGGGTAAAGGGGGTAAATTTTACCCAGGCCCAGGGTCAAAAAGGGGGTCCAGGAGCCAAAGGAGAGCGCCCAGAAATTTCCTGGAATTTTAGCTGGCCTCATGGAGAGTGAAAGACAAAAGTCAGGCCAACCAGGAGGCCAGGTCTACTGGGCGGGTAGACCTGGGTGCCACATTGGGAAACCTAGTAGGCCTGGACTCCGGAGAGTTTTCTCCTCCTCCTGCCCTGTTTTGCCCCCTCTCCTTTGAGAATGGGTCCAAAAGAAACTTTGTACCCCTTGACAAAATTCCTCTCAGAAGCCCTGGTACAGAAAGAGCTGTACCATAGGATTCTCCTGTTTGGAGGGTTCTGTGTCCAACAGTTGTGCTATCAACATTTCACGGCCAACAACATCAATGGGTCTATTAAGATCAACAGAGTTAAATCAGATTTCCCATACGGACCTTCCAGCACACGTCACTCCCTAACAGTACAGTCCTATACATATCTATTCAGAAGTCCCACTGTGTTCAAACAATGGGCTTACTCTTAGGTAAGTGCATATAGAATTGCAGCCTTAGGCTGCAAGTGACATGGATTTTGATTTCAATGGAACATAGGTACATGATTCACTTTCACTGTACAGTCAGATGCCATCCAAAGGAGATCTGTTCCGGACCCACCCACCCCCCGCAGATAGCAAAGATCTGCATATGGATCCACCGTTTCAACTGTGAAAAAGAAAAAAAAGTTTTAAAATGCGGGTTTTTTACCTTTTCAATGCAAACCGCTCCGTGTTCTTGCTTTAACATGGTGAAATCACGCTCCGGAATGCTCTTCCGAGTCGCTCAACTCACCCTCCCTCTCCCAAAGTCGCCCCAGATGATTGCTTCCTACGACTCTACAACAGGAAGATTATGGTAAGTCTAAAATCGTCAGGGTCTAGGGTAGAGAAGACCTTTTGGTGCACTGGACACTGTCAGCATCTACTACAATACACGTCACCAAGCAGCAAGGAGACACTGTTCGTGACAAAAGCACCATATCAGGACCAAGTACGCCCTGTGTGAAGTACAATATCTGAAGAACATTACTTCTCCTTGCTTTTCATCAATAATGTACCTACCATATGAAAGAGACTCCAATATCAAAAGAGAGATGGCCAGCTATTCCAACGACAGGCTTCAGCACAGACTTCAAACACTGCACATAGGGAGAGAAGGTATCCTATGAACAGCATCGAAACTCCCACTGTGATCGTTTCTATCTTTAGTACTCAAATATGGATACGTACGTACAAAATGCACACGTCATGCATCAGATATGAAGGGGGCACATGGGTAGACATTGCTGATTCCCTTTAAAATATCTCCAAGGAGAGATCTGATCCCTGAAACAAGCTCTATGAAATGCATAGATAGCGGCCCTGGACCCAAAGCAGCACTGGGTGGCATTCCAAGTCACACTACCCCATCTGCATTTCATTACTATTTCACACTGTTCAATTTGATTTTATGGCAAATTGTTTTTGGGGACTTTTGTCAGATACCTTGGATCCATATAATGAAAGGCAGGATAGAAATTGATTGATTGATTGATTGATTGATTGATTGATTGATTGATTGATTGATTGATTGATTGATTGATTGATTGATTGATTGATTGATTGACTGACTGATTGATATTATGGAGTTATGCTCAAGTGAACTACAAGTGCATGGCAAAGACCACACATGAGCTTCCTTAATTGAATGACCAGCATTCAGTTGTCATCTTTATCTACAGTATATTTACTTGTCTAACAGTGCAATCCTAGTCAGAAGTAAGCCCCACTGAGTTCAATGGGAGTGACTCCCAAGTAGAGCATATAGGCTTGCAGTCTTACACTTCATAAAATTAGAGTCCCTGAGTTGGATCTATGTACTTGCCAGCTGTAAGCCAAGAAGCCTGTCCTTTTTATAGACAGTCATGCGCTGCATAACGATGTTTCGGTCACCGATGGACGGCACATACGACGGTGGTCCCATAAGGTTATAATGGAGCTGAAAAATTCCCATCGCCTAGTGATGTCGTAGCTGTCATAATGTTGTAGTGCAACACATTACAGTAGTCACATGTTTGTGGTGATGCTGGTGTAACCTAACCTACTGCGCTGCCAGTCGTATAAAAGTACAGCACATACAATTATGTACAGTACAGTACATAATACTTAATAATGATAATAAACAACCATGTTACTGGTTTATGTATTTACTATACAGTAGTAGGCTATACCATCTAAGTTTATATAAGTACACTCTATATGATGGTTGCACGACAACAAAAACTCCTAACGACGCATTTATCAGAACATATCCCTGTCGTTTTAAGCAACACATGCCTGTATACAATAAATTAAAACCACACTAGAAGCCACAAAATGTGGTTTAAAAAAAAAAACAAAAGGAACATTTTACTTACCTTTTAAAAGCTTTAGATATTTAAAATGACCATCAAACAAGCTGTTTGGATCACAGAAAAATGCCCTGGATCAAGTCAGTCTGGTGTGTGCTAGTTAGTATTAGACTTGGATCAGAAAGTGTGGGTTCAAATCCTTACTAAATTATAGATATTGCATGTTAGCCTTGGACCAGTCACAATCCCAACCTACCTCACAGGGTTGTTGTGGGGCTAAAGGGGGAAAATGTTGTGTGCTTCCCTGAGCTCTGAGGAAGGTCTGCATAAAAATGTAATGAATAAACAACATTAAAATAAAGGTGATACTAAAAAGAAAAATCATTGGAACTGGTGGGAGATTAGAGAAAGACAAAAGGATTTCACGTAGCACATAATTACAGCACAATCCTAACCAACTTTCCAGCACCCATGTAGCTGTGCCAACAGGGCGCACTCTGCATTTTGCAGTGCAGGCAGGGCAGTCATGGAGGCCTCTTCAAGGTGAGGGAACATTTGTTCCCTTATCTTGCACCAGTGCTGGAAAGTCGGTGAGGACTGCGCTGTTAATCGGTGAAATTCACAAACGCAAGATGTGATCATGGCCACCAGCTCTGATGGCTTGAAAAGGGGATTCGACAAAGTCATGGAGGACAAGTTCTCAATGGTGACAAGTCATGTTGGCTTTATGCTACTTCCAGGTTAAGCCGCAATATGATCCTGAATACCAACTGAAGGGGAGCCACAGTGGAAGAGGGGTGTTGCCTTCATCTCCTGCTTGTCAGTTTCCCAGAGGCATCAAGTAGACCACTGTGGGAAGCAGGATGCTGGAATAGATGGGACTTTGGCCTGATGCTGCGGGGTTGCGCTTATGTTTTCACATACAGTATTTATGTACACGGTCCTTGCGGAATATTCTCTATGGTTACTTTGCGCCCTCTAGTGGAATGTTAGTGTTGCATTCTTAACATAAATGTTTTGGGCATTCACACACATGAGCTACTCTGTCCCCCTGCTAACTGGGAGAAAGAGGCACTCTTTAAAGAGACACTCCTCTTATATTCAGCAGAGGGAAAACAATTCTCCCTCTTCACCCAGCACAGCATTTTTTTTCCGGTGGCTGTTTGCTGGTGTTTCTTCTGCATCTGTTTAGATGAGCAATTTCCAACCTTTTTCATCGCATGGCACACTGACAAGGCGCTAAAATGGTCAAGGCACATCATCAGTTTTTTGACAATTGATAAGGTACAGCACACTGTTGGGGGGGGCTCACATCCCCCAATAGCCCTACTAATAACTGACCCTCCCTCAAACTCCCGTAGCACAACTGCGGATCATTTGTGGTACACCAATGTGCCGTAGCACACTGGTTGGAAATAGTTGGTTTAGATTGTGAGCTTTTTCAGGAAAGGGAACCATTTATTTATTTAGCTATGTAAACCACTTTGTGAAGTTTTTGTTGTTGTTGAAACGCAGTATGTAAATATTCTTAACAAGAAGAAGCAGTCCTAATAACCACTATTCACAGATCCATTGTTAGCCAATGAGTGTTTCCAACCCCACCACCACCACCCTTCTCCAATACAGAGCAGCATCATGAGTAGGTGCTGTACAAGGGAGAAGAGGTAAGTAGCATGAAAGGGACTTAATGCTTCCCCTCTCCTCCACTTTTCCCCTGGATCCTTTCCCTTAGTTGGCATTCCAGTTGCATGATTGTAAAGAAATTGGGTCCAGGAGAGGTGCTGAGAAGGGGAGTGGGTGACAGAAAGGTACAGCCAGAGAGAGTCACACAATGATGGCCAAACCACAATCCCCACACACTGGGTTCCTTATCCCTCTTTTTGTAAAAAGGATCGAAGACAGTAAAACAGGGTATTCAAACTATGATGCATAGCATTAAGAAAATAGCAGCAGCGAGAGACAGCCAAAGAACAGTACTCCTCTGAGAAAAAGTTCCAGAAAGTTCCATCTGGTTAAAACTTGATGCAACTGCACTATTAGCAAGTCTCCATATAAGGGGTGGTGGGGGACAGATTCAAATTGGATTGTTTTTATTGCTACTGCTGAGCTTGTAACCCATTACATAATGAAAATTCTTTTCCAAATCCTGGACTGTGCACTGTGCAGATGAAAGAGAGACCTGTATCAAAGAACAAGAGCAAACCTAGGATACCACTCAGTCAGTTTAAACAGCCGAATCCTATCCTCCCCTCCCCCCACTGGTGCAGCCGTGCCAAAAACGGGCTTGCTGTATCCAGCGCAGGGGGCAGATTGGGAGGCTTCATCTGGGAAAGGGGATTTAAATCCCCTTACCCCTGCGTATGCCTCCCTTCTGCAATGGGTCTCCTTGGACCTGCATTAGCAATTTCAGGCTACTGCTGGAAGGGATATGAACTGGGGTGTGCCACTGTCACCTGATCCACCCCCTCCCACAGCATCCCCACCCCTGTTACGCCACCTCCTTGCCCAGTTTTTCCCCTCCCCGTCCCTCCCACCTCTCCTGCTAGCTTACCTACTCCGGCGGGTGGCGGGAGAGCTGACGACACACGTGGGAAGTTTCTGGCCTTCCTGTCGGCATCCTGGCAGCACGCTACTTGGTGCACTGCCAGAAAGTGCTTTATGCCATTGGAACACACGTTCCGCTGGCAATGAGACCCAATAGGGTTGGGCTGTAAATCTTTGATCATGTCAACCATAACATGATTAACATTATGGAAGATGGACCGCCACCTTCCAACCATGACCCTCATGCATCAGTCTGGACACCAGAAGGATGTTAAATAGCAATGCTCAAAGATGTTTATGTTCTGCAAAAACTATCTTTAACAGTGTAATAACCTGATTCTCCCTTCTTGTTTTGTCAGAACAGCACTACAGCATATCATATGCTGTATCAAATGCAGGATTTACCAGAATAGACAATGTTCAAATGCTACATTTCACATCAGATTTGCTCAATCTGCTAGTCTTGAGGTATTTGTGTCTTTCTAAGTTACACGCTCAGAAAAATGCAAGTCCAGTAATCATATTTATGCTTATTCGTTGTTTTTTTCAAAAGGGTATGACAGAAGTCTCTGCCATGCTGGTCATCCCACACAACCCTCAAACTTCTTATACTTTAAAAAAAGTATTTTATGTTAAGTTCATGAGATATAGGAGGGAGAGAAGGAGAGAGGGAGGTCAGTTAGGGGTGAGAGGTGAGATATATGGGGATTGTCAATTCTTCAATGTAATGATGGGAAAATCCCAATAAAATCTACCCAGAAACAAAATAAGCATGTGCATCTCTATCAATCAAACCTGAATGATGTCTTCACAAGTGCTTCAGAACTCTCCACAGGTGGCAGCTCATCTGCTAAGATTTCTTCAGGAGGCCTCTGATCGTAGATGATGGTTGGTTTCGGTTTCTCCTTAAGATTTCCTGTAAGCCCACCAATAATGGTGTTCCACAGGCAGTTCTGAGATTTGGACCCTAGACAGACAGAGATGGCAAATGAAAGACATGCCTCAATAAGATAACTTCTTGGTCCAGCGGAATGAAAGAAGGCAGTAAACAATCTTTATACACCTGACCATGAAAATGCTCAAGTCATACCTGAAGTCTTGCCATCAAGCCTAGGACAAGGAATGGGCTCCAATAATCAGGATACAACTTGCAAAATCTATTATGGTTGTGTTATGTTGCCAAGTCCCCACTGTTACCTTTTATGAATAAGAATAATGGTGCAATCCTAACTTTTGCCGGAACTGCAGCCTCAGCGCCAGCCTAGGATATCGCAAACGTGCCGTAAAGCACGACGTTCGCAACACACTGTGAGTAAGCAGCCCGGCAGGAGGCTGGTGCTGTCCCATCGATGCTGGATACTGCTTCCAGCGCCATGGAGCAGGCAGTCAAAAACTGCCCCCCCCAAAATGCTTGCTGTACAAAAACTGCATTTTTTAGAAATTTCCATGTCAGATTTTCAGTACAAAATTCAGCTTCTTTTTTCCCTTAAAGCAGGATTTAGTATCTGAGAAAATGTCACTTTGCTGTCCCAGAGGGCTTGCTTTTCACTCCTGCAATTACCATTCATGCTTTATGCTTTGGTTAATGCACAGCATCTCTCACTCAACACTCCTCTCATAATGGGAGTGAATGGGAAAGTCATCCCCCCCCCCCCGCTGGCAGAGATTTATCACTCACATCCACACACACACACACACGAACACAAATGCTTGACATTGAGGTGCCATTCGCCCTCCCACTTAGATGCTAATCAGAGTAACTTAGCTGTCAGACATCTCATGCTGCCAGCTTCTGAGGGTGAAGACAGATGTAATATTAAGGAGAAGTTGCAACCACGGTATGCCTTGCTTTCTCCCCCTTTGCAATGCAGACAACCGATGCATAAGCCAACAATGTGGATGCTAGTTCAGCCATTGGTCTTGCCCCTTCCACCAGACTTTGGCCACTTTTTTTGGAAAAACAACAGAAGTTGCTTATGTATGCAGGGCTGATCCAGTCATGAGGCAAGCGGAAGAGGACTGCCTCAAGGGGCAGATGGGTGCTGGTGGCACCCTGCCCCATCCACGACCACTGGAGCCACCAACCTTGCCTCTACTTATGTCTGCCATCATCTTTGTGGCAAAGGCCAAGGAACAGTGAGTGAGTGGGTTGGTGGCGCCTGCTTTGAGCACTGCAGCCAAACATTGTGGCAGTGGAGCTGAAGGAGACTGGCATTGTTGCTACCACCCCACCCCCTCCTCTGGCCAGGCAAAGGGGAATCTGGCCACCCCAACTGCTGCCCCCACCTTTCCTCCGAATTGGGCAAGGGAGATCTGACCAGCTAAGAGGAGGCAGCGGTGAAAGTGGAGGGTGCGTGCATTCGTGCACTCCAATGAACAGGCAAAGGGAGAGGCAACTAGAGCTCTGGTGCACCGGGGGTGAAAAATTAGGGGGGTTGGGGTACCACATCAACTGCCGTTTTGGGTGGCAGATCAGCTGGGCCCACCCCTGCATGTATGTTTATTGCGTATATGTCCATCAGTATCCTTTTTTAAGCAAGAACATTTTTTAAAGAAATGCAAAACTGTTCTTGGGCAGTGGTATTCCTAGAGGGGGGGGCGTACTGTAAGTTGGGCACAGGTCTACTCAGCATTACACGGTGGCCCTGCCCACTTGCCGTCAGAGCCATTCTGAGCAGCGAAGGCAACACGCAGGAAACTCCCTGCACTTTGCCTTCGCTGCTCGGAATGGTTCTGACAGCGAGTGGGCGGAGCCACCGAGTAACGCTGAGTAGACCTGTGCGCAACTTACAGTACCGCCCCCTCCCCCTCTAGGAATGTCACAGTTCTAGAGATTTGCTTGCTACCGTTCAATTAATCCTGGAAAAGTCACAGAATATTTTGTTTCACCTTTGTCGGAGAAAAGGTCTGTTTCAGATGAATACAGTGATTTTCCAAACTGCTCTACTGCTCTATAAATATTATGTTTGTCTTCACCCTGAAAAAGTGTCCCGTTCTGTTGAACTACTAGCCTGTTAGCAACCCATGCAGTTACAGAACAGATCCCTTTTCTGATTTCAAGCCCTGGATCTGAACCAGGACACAGAAAGAGGGGCAGATGGGAAAAGAGGGGAAAAGAGGGAAATCCATGAGGATTCTGGAGCAGCTTCAGCCAGTAAGTCCCATATGACTCAGAACTGACCAGGAAGGAAAAGAGAACAATCCCCAAACTGTAAACTCCATTGCACGTACATATGGTTGCTAGCAGCAGAGAAATGTGCCAAATGACATCATCCTCCCCACTCGTGAATATTTATTGAGCATCAATAGACAGAATTCAGAGGTGATGCCGTGCCTTCCGTATGAGTTTTTAATCTAAATAACAGCTGGCTTATAATGCAGTATTTAAATATTTCATGTTCAGCTTCCTTTGAGTATGTAATCTGATCCTTCCTGGAAGGCCAGGCACTTTGCAATCCAATATGCATCACCCTTGTTCCAACTTGCTGCTTTTCGACTGAGGAGCGCTTAGGGCCATTTCACACATTGCACAGCACCAAATCCAGCTATCCAGCAAGGATTCACTTGAAGGGAGCCTGCCAGGTCCAGTTTGCTGATGAGAGGCAGTGAAGCAGCCCCCTCAGGCAGTGGAAAGAGGGACGCCCTGGCCACGCACCGGCCCCCTGCGCATGGCCTGCGCCAATGGTCAATGGTGAGCCTGGCCAGCCTGGCCTGCGCCAATGGGGAGTTCATTTCTTCCAGGATTTTAACTTTTAATTTTGATCATAAACATTGAGTTGCATCCTCTACAGAATTAGAGGAGTTCTCCATATCTACAGAATAACTGCATATCTACAAAATTCAGGAGTTCAGACACACCGCTGCAAGTATTTGTTCCTCAACTTTTGGTGCTCTGTATATGTGATTTGCTAATGAAATTTAATAGCCTCAGGACAAAATTCAGGGAGCTCTTTGAGGTTCACTTATGTGCTTGCATTGGCAATGGGTCTTTTGCATTTTTTTCCTCTAGCGCCCTGTATGCTGATAGTGATAGGAATGTTCTCAAGCTTCAAAAATGGCTTTCCTTTGATCTTGACAGGCTGCTGGGAAAAAAAAGTCCCAAGGGATATGTGGAATGACTCACCTGTTCCTTTACATTGTGACAATAGTTTAAGTACAAAATATGATTACGGTGCCACCATGTGACTATGAGGGAATATTGCATCCTCTCTCTCTATGATTATATATATATATATATATATATATATATATATATATATATATATATATATATATATATAGATAGATAGATAGATAGATAGATAGATAGATAGATAGATAGATAGATAGATAGATAGATAGATAGATAGATAGATAGATAGATAGATAGATAGATAGATAGATAGATAGACACACACACACACACAAACACAGAGAGAGAGAATTCCCTTTCTTGTACAGCAAGTCCTCACTTAAAGTTGTTGATAGGTTCTTCCTGGAAACTGCGACTTTAAGCAAAACGACTTATAATTAAACCAATTTTACCATAGGCTACTTGATAAACCATCATTCCCCCATCAACTTTAAAATGAAACAACTATAAGTGAGGACTTGCTGTAGTTTAAATCTAGATGCTGGTTTTTTACTGGACTCAATCACTGAGCATGCAGGTAGGGCCAGGGGAGGGAGCGTCCAGGATGGGTTGGGGGGGGGGGGGGGAAGCAGCTTGCAGAGGCCTCTCTGGAGGCAGAGGCATGAAGTCAAAAGTGGAGAAACCAAAGAGTGCAAACATTGGGGGAGTGAGGCAGTGCTGTAAACATGTGCAGATTTCCCTTCACTTGCAAGTCAGCATCCATGAACCAGGGTTCATACAGAAAGACATTTTGTTCTGGGCCAGTCCAGAGCATTTATTTTTAAGGGGTTGTAGTAGCCAAAGTTAGTCGTGACAAAGCCCCATTGAAAGCAATGAGGCAGGGGAGTTGTAGCTTAAGTCCCATTAATGTCAATGGGACTTAACGAAGACCAACTTTCCTTGGCTAGAATGCAAGATTTGAACGGCAAAGTCACAAGAGCAGACTACTTACGAGCAAATCGTGGAAGCGGCCGAGCATTTTTGTCTCCCGTCTCATTTGCAACTGAAAAAGAAAAACACAACTCCTGTTAAAATACACACCTTGGAAGCAATAAGAAGAAGCAACACCTATACGTTTCTCCATAGGCCAATGGTAAGTTCCACTTTTCATTTTTTCCCAGGGAAAATCTGTGAAGCTGCTTAGATGCTATAGGTATTTGCAAACAAATTATTTTAATGCCTTTGCAGGAACGTGTAAATATTTGTCTCCTTTTTGTTTTGATTTGTTAGCCTGTGGAGCAAGGAAAAATATACTGTAATAGTCACCAGGAAAACCAACTGTATGTGTTCTGCCTAGAGTTCTAGGAAGCCCAACGAGTTGGTGTCTTGATGCAGTACAATGTTCCAGTTCAGTATGATGGCACTTTAACGGTCAAGTATGAGGGGCGCAGGGTGGTGCAGTGGGTTAAACCACTGAACCATGCGCTGTCGATCGAAAGGTCAGCAGTTTGAACCTGTGCAAGAGGGTGAGCTCTCGCCGCTGGGCCCAGCTCCTACCAACCTAGAAGTTCGAAAGCATGTTAATGTGAGTAGATAAATAGGCACCACTTGCAGGAAGGTAAACAGTGTTCCGTGTCCAGTCACACGCTACGCGCTGCGGCAAGGAGAGTCATGCCGGCCACATGACCATGGAAGCATCTTTGGACAGTGCTGGTTCTTCGGTTTCGTAATGGGGATGAGCACCGCACCCTAGAGTCGGACACGACTGGACTTAAATGTCAAGGGACTCCTTTACCTTTACTATGAGATCCCACCTATCACCAAAGTGGCGAGGTGGTAATGGATGTCAGATAAGCTTCACTGAGGTTAGCACCAGAGGTTAGTGCCCTGGGGCAGCTGGTGAGGGTTCTAGGCTCTCAGGAGGACCCATTGCCTATCCCATGCCACCTGTGCCTATAGCCTCCACAGTGACAAAACAACTCTCCCAGGCAAGCTGTTCTCTCATACACACAGAGGCGCAAGCAGGGTGGAGCAAAGGCAAGTAGTTCTGCAAGACTCCGTTACACTGGAGTCAGCGGCCCCTCCCCCTTGCTGTTGGAGCCATTCTAGCAGCAACAGGGGAGCGTCCTGCGTGTTGCCTTTGCTGCCAGAATGGCTCCAACAGCAAGGGGGAGGGGCCGCTGACTCCAGTGTAGCGGAGTCTTGCAAAACTACTTGCCTTCGCTCCACCCTTGTTTCGCCTCTGCATACACAATTGGGAGCTTTTCTCCAGCGATCCCTGCATCAATGCTCTTAATTGTGGATAGGAGGAGTACCTGGAGAAGCCAATGATGGAGCTCCACAGCATTGTGTAGCCAACCAACTTTTCAGCTACTTGTGCCTTTAACAATCCCAGATAATAGCAGGCGATATCGTTGACCTCTATGCTGTGAAAAGCTTCACCTCCTGATTTCTGGACTTCAAGCTGGTTCTAAAGGCACAAGAGCAAGCCAAGCTGGGTGCTTTCCCCTTGTTAGATGGCAATTCTGCTATCTCGCAGGAGATGAAACTTGCTATTGCATCAATATTACAAAGCCTGTGGGTTTATTGGAAAGTCTCCTTCTGCTCATTCTAGCCAGCAGATGGAACTGTTACAACATCCTGCTTGATGAGGATGCCTTCATCTCCTTCCAAAAAATATTTTAAACTCTGTACCAATAAAGCATTCACAAGGGAAAAATCCTTTCAGTCATAGCTCTCCATATTAGTTTTGTGAATTATATAGTATAGCCCAAAGTGGCTAACAGCAGTGAAATCAATAACGTTTGACAATATTAAGTAATAAAAATGAAACGCCAAACAGTCTGTGATAGAGCACACATGAAAACATCTACAAAAATACAATCCAAACAGCAGGGTTCAGTTTAACAATCTCAAAACAGAAAAGGCAAGCAACATGGAAAAGCTTTGTTTAACATCTCCTAACCCATAAGACAGTTGGAGTTTTCTCTAAAAAAATAAACCCAATGTTAAAAGTGGCATTAGCTGAGTTTAAACATGGATTTGAATTTCCAGAGAAATACCTCAGAGTTTAATGGCACAATCCTATGCTCCGGTTGTGTGGCACACGCTGTTGCAAAAGTGCCGTAAAGTGCGTTGCAACAGAGCAGAAGACCAATGCACCAGTGGGAAGGCCAGAGTCTTACTGCATGCGCTGGAGAAAGCAGGGATGCATAACCAGAGCAGGTACGTCCACACAGGGGCTGGAACGGGGTGGGGGGAGGGCAGGGAGGAGGCTGAATGGGGCGGAGAGGGTGGCAATGGGGGTGGGCGGACTGGGCCCTGTTACGGGCAGGCTCAGCAGCGACAGTGCATGCCATATCCAATCCTCCTTCCTGGGCCTAATCCACTAACACGGATCAACGTGGATTTGAGCCAGCTATAGAGCTGGCACAGGTCCAAGTTGACCCATTCCGCCTGCTGGGGCTTACCCCAGGGCAAGGGGACAAATGTCCCCTTACCCCATGAAAACCTCCCGCATGCAAAACAGCCCTGTAGGAAGCAGCACAGTCCATGCCAGTGCTGCTGTATCACTGCACAGGAGTTTAGTTAGGATTGGGCTGCCCATTTGTTTTGAACTCTGTTTACACTTAGGCTTACCAGATCTCCAGAATGCTAGACTTTTAAGAGAAATAATGTGGGCAGGTGTAGCTTGTTAAACCTTAGAGCAAAATCCTAGGTATGTCTACTCAGAAGCAAGCCCCACTGAACACAATGGGGCTTGCTTCTGAGTAGACATACCTAGGATTGTGCTCTAAGGTTTAACAAGCTACACCTGCCCACATTCCTTCTCCTAAAGGTCTAGCTGCTAGACTCTAGCACTCTGTCCCGTTTGGAGATCTGGTAAGCCTATTTACACTAGGAATCACATATTAGTGTTCCATTTGTTGTTTGGTGTCCCCCCCCCCTCCGCCGAGGCTTGCTGAACAATTACACAAGTACGATTCTAAAAACTCCTCCGAAACAAATAGACTTCTTAATAAGCCAAATGAAAGCTCTCCAAAAACGGTGCTGACTGCTTCCAGGATACTTTTAATTCCGTTCTTCCCAAAATGAACCCTCTGAGGACAAGTCAGCAAGCATAGTTAGCCTTCCTGACGGCTCCTTTTGGGCTATGGAATAGGATACATTTCAAAAATAATGACAAAAAACATGCTTTCTTGCCTGGTCAGCAGTCCCATGTGGTCTGCTGTCATTTTTTTTATTGTCTCCCTTCACACCACTTCTGACCACAAATAGACTTCAAACTAAAGGGGTATCTGCAATAGGGTCAGAAATTGCTTATCAAAACAATGAGTCAGTTACCCTGCCAAACAGGCCCCACATGATTGACAGCGCAATCCTCCAGAAATAAACGGCGACAAAATGAGCGTTCCGTCGCCAGAAGCCATCGCAAACGTGCTGTATAGCACGTTCGCGATGACTCGGGAGTAAGGGCGGCCCGCGCAAGGCCAGCTGTCCTCACTCCGCTGCCAGGACGTCCATGCGGCCGCCGGAGGAAGATAAGGGATCCCCCAGTGGCCGTATGGGCGGCGAGGGAGGGGGGCCATTGGCTGAACCGGCCTGGGAGGGGGCGGCCTGGGCAGGGATGGCGTCCACCATATCCCTGTCCCCGTTCTGGCCAGCTTGGCCGTTACATGGCCTCCTCTTAATTCCGCCAGCTATTTAGCTGGTGGAAATCTGAGGAGGCACATCAGGTCTTCCCCGGTTTACACCAGGGGAAGGGGACAAAAGTCCCCTTCCCCAAGTAGACCTCCGGGCCGCACCAACATGGCCTGGAACGGGAATAGGATCCAGCAGGCGGCCCTGGGCCACCGGCCAGATCACTACGCAGGATTGCGCTGTAAGAATGTGCAAGATTAATGGCATGTGCATGTCCTCCCCCCCATGCTTTCCAGTTAATTTTTTAAGTCTTGATGGTTCATCCAAACTGCCCCCTATGCATGCTGCGAAACCAAAAGCAGAGGAAAGCTTGCTACTACTGATTTTCAATACTGTACTGTACAAACATCCATAGATCCATAAACAAAAACGTATTCAGGTTAACATTAATATTCTCCCAAACATTCAATGGGCATTAAAATACTAATACTGATGTCCCAGTTATTATGTATCTTCCACTATCATGAACAATGACTAATGTTTATATTAACAGGAAGAACCCAAAAGTAGGTTTGTTTATTTTTATTTATTTCTGTATTTATATACCACCTTTCTTATCATCAGATTGCACTTCAGATATTACTTAAGGCGGTTTAGCAGCACACATTTCTGTAAAATTATAGAAACTAACCAGAAAGGGAGAAAAGGAGCCTTTCTGGAGTGTGCATGTTGTGAGCATGTGTCCATAATTGTGTGCAGCCAGCAGGTCAGGACAAGTATCACCTGAACCAGTCCAATGGGTTTAACGCATAATACATTATCCAAACACAAATAATCATCACACTAACAGCGCAATCCGACTTAACTGTTTTGCCATTGTAACCAGCGGCCCAGCAAGAACGGGAGGCCCCAGAATGGAAACGGGATTCAAATCCCCTCCAAAAGAGGAATTCAAAGAAAATTTGAATCCCGTTTCCATTCTGGGGCCTCCCGTTCTCGCTGGGCCACTGGTTACAACGGCAAAAAAGTTAAGTCGGATTGCGCTGTAAGTTGTATCCTAATCCTCTCTTCCACAAATGGAAAGCACTTCACACAAGGGGGACAGTGAGAGGGGGATCTCCGGAGCCCCCTGCACCTCACAGAATCTCACTCTGGAAGGTCCTCCAACTCTCCAGAGTAGTTTTGGGGGGAGGCACAGAGGCTGGGGAGGGGGTGAGGAAGTTTGTGATGGGCTGTAATCTAGGAGGCATCCATGGAAGTAAACAGCATACATTCAAAAAAATTAAATGTCTAATTTTCAAGGTGAGCATTAATGCATCTCAGAAAAACAGTTCTTATGAGCACCTTGGCCAATAATATATCTCCTTATTTCTCACTTTCTCTCAGGTTATACATATATATTTTCTGTATTTCATCTTTTCTTCCTATTCTATCATGAAAAATCGTGCCTTGAAGAAACATCTGCAGTTACAAATCCCATATGGATTTGTGCTGACAAATCCAGGTCAACTTTTTAAAAAAGTGTTAATGCCAGAACATCTAAGAAAATATGAACCTCACACAATCTGTGCCAATTCCCAAAAAACATTACATGTCCTGTGGAAAAGACCATATGGCATATTTTAGGCTATTTGGTTTCCCATATGCACTTTAAAATCCAATTAGAGCGAAAATTAGGTACTAAAGATCTTGAGTTCCCAAATGATTCTTTTCACATTTACAGTGCAATCCTGTGTAAGGATCCGGCCAGCGGCCCACAGCCGCCCGCCAGATCCTGAGCCCCAGCAGCCGTTTTGCTGCCGGGCCAGAGGTCTACTCAGGAAAGGAGACGCTCGTCCCCTTTCCCGGGTATAACTCCAAGCCAGCCCGATCGGCCTCCTCTGATTTCTGCCAGCTAAATAGCTGGCGGAATTCAGAGGAGGCCATGTAACAGCCTAGCTGCCCGGCAAGGACAGGGATATGGCCGAGGCCATCCTCCGCCCCCTCCCGGGCCGGCTAGGCCAATGGCCCCGCTCCCTCGCCCGCCAAACCGCCCCCACCAGAACCTTACCTGCCTTCTCCACCAGCTGCTTGGGTGTTCCGGTGACGGAGCAAGAGAGACTGACCTCTGCGCCGGCCTCCCTTGCTCCAGAGTAGTCGCAAACGTGCTTTATGGCACGTTCACAACTGCTTCCTGTGATAGAAATCCTGCCGGTCAGGCTCATTCCATCACCATCACAATCCTCAGGATTAGGCTATTAACATTGTAATATTAAGAAACAGGCTTCTGGAGAGGAGCCGAAGAGAAGCCAACACTTGACAGGCCTGGACACTCAACAACCCTGCCATCAGAGAATCCAGTCACAGGGCGAATCCGGTCACAGGGTGCTTAATTAACTGGCCAGAATTTACAGTCCTAATCCAAATTTTAATTTTAATTCGTCAGAATTGGAAGATAAGGAAACAGGAAAGTAATAGCTATTTTGCCTGCTTTTGTGTTAGGTAAAGGTAAAGGTGACCCCTGACAATTAAGTCCAGTCATGTCCAACTCTAGGATGTGGTGCTCATCCCCATTTCAAAGCCGAAGAGCCAGCGTTGTCCGAAGACGCCTCCGTGGTCATGTTGCCGGCATGACTCTCCTTGCCGCAGCGCGTAGCATGCGGCTGGAACACGGAGCACTGTTTACCTTCCCACAAGTGGTACCTATTTATCTACTCACATTAGCATGCTTTGGAACTGCTAGGTTGGCAGGAGCTGGCCAAGCAACAAGAGCTCACCCCGTCGCGGATTCGAACTGCCAACCTTTCGATCGACAGCTCATGGTTCAGCGGTTTAACCCACTGCGCCACCCGCTGGCCATTGTTTTTGTGTTACCTACTCTGTAATGCACTTTGAATGTGGCCTCTCTCTCTCTCTCTCTCTCACACACACACACACACACACACACACACACACACACACACACAGCCAGCACTATGGTGCGAAGTGTTGCTTACTAAATAGTGCCAACTTTTGGCATCACACTGTCATCCATCTGTAGAATCTCTCCCACACCGCAAATCAAAGACGCAAGCTTTTATAAAAACATTTCCCCTCTAAAATGTTGACAGATTTGGAAATGCAAATATCACATACACAACGATCAAATGTGGATTTAATACTAACTAAAGGCTACCAAGTGCAATGAAAGGACAAAAGAGTCAATGTCTGCATGCAAAGCTGCCACTGAAATGGAAAATGTGTCTGTCCTTCTGGAAATAAAAAAAATCCCTTGGGGGGTGTTTGCTTCTCAAAGGAAACAACCACCAACTTTTAAAAGAATCAGCACTACAGTGCCAACTATGAAAGGGATTTTAATATGGAGAAGAGTGAGAATGCTTTCCGTACTTTGCCCTGTCTAAGAGCTGGCAAAGTGTACTGGTGGCTACCACTACGCAACTGAGTCACAACAGATCTTCACAGTTTGACTCTTGCCTCTCACCGGGCGGCCTTAGCCAAGCTATTTCCTCTCAGCCTCAGCTGCCAGATGGGGATAAGACGACTCACTGCCCTTCAGTGGCGTCCCTACACTGGTGCAGGGGGGGGGGGTGGACCGCACCATGTGACTCACTTCCCTTACAGGGTTGTTGTAAGGATTGTGCCAAGAAAGTACATACAATGATACAAAGCACTTTGCAAACTCATAAAGTGCTATACAAATGTTAAGCATTAATAAGTTCCATTTGCTGCATTCCCCCCCCCCCCCATCCAGACATTTCTCCCAATCTACTATTTTCCCATTCTCTCCTCAGGTATCATCTCATTGTTTGTTTACTTGCTTGTTCCTAGCCGTTTTTGGCTCTTCTATTGTAACTGTATAGAATCTTTTCAGGTCGGAACTGAAATAGGGCAATTGTCTTTCTGGATTTGGAGGTGTGGCTCATGGGATGGTTGGTGATGGTTCGTGGTCCTGCCTCTCTCCACTGCCTGCCTGTCCCTCCACCATTAACTGCTCTATGGCAGCATCTCTCTGCTATGAAAGGCCTAGAGAAATCCTTTCTCATCTTTGTACCTGAGCTGGTTACAAAGGTAGAGGTGGGGAAAGCCGTCTCAATGCCACTTTTGAAAAATTTAAAAAATTACTATGCACTGTTTCATTTATAGATGCCCTTTTGAAATAAAAAAAACCTAATTACTTGTAGTAGTGGGAACTCTTCTTGGCCAAAGGGGAGACATCTGAAGTTCCTCCAGCAGCAGCCACAGGAGCATTAGTTAAGAAGAAAAAGGTAGCTGGGTGGATGAAATATCAGAAAAAGACAACCCAGATGATCAAGGGGTTGGAACCCTTTCCCCAAGAGGGAACATTAAAGCACTGGGGGCTTTAGGTTTAAGAAAAATGGTGACAAGGTCAAGACTAAGGTTTATAAAATCATGTACACTGTGAAGAAAGTGGATGAAACTGATTAGCAGTAAAGTAAGGACGGACTAAAGAAAGTGCTTCTTGACCCAGCACATAATTAATCTGTAGGATTTACAGCTACCATGTGTGGTAATGGCCGCTAGCTTGTATGGCCTTAAGAAGGCAGTGTATATATTCAAGGATAGGGTAAGCATTGGCTATTATCCATGATGACAAGGCCAGCCCATCCATGAAGCAACATGAAAATGTCCCATCAAGAGGTGAGCTGGAGGAAAGGTGCATGTACCCCTTGCCTTTCCACTGTCTCCTCCAGTCCACCACTGAAGGGGGAATCACAGCCATGCTCCGCTTCTCTTTGCCCACCCAGCTGCTTAAGAAAGCAGCTCCATTCTTCCTATCCTGTAACAGAATTGTGTGGAGGTGGGAAACAGCACTGGGCCTGGAGGTAAGTGGGGGGAGAGGATACCCCCCAGCTAGGTGGGTTCAGAGGAAGCAGCAGTGGTGAGGATGGCAGATTTTGTATACAGCTTGACCTCTGGCTAGACATGCATGATGGCCTGTTGCCTGCCAGTGCATGCCACTGTTGTGAGGGAGAAACAATGGGAGAGGGTGATTGCCATAATGTCCTGCTTGTGAGCTTCCCAGAGCATTTAGTTGGACTAGATGGACCTTACATCTGAAACATCAGGGCTCTATCTATGTTCTTATGTTCCCAAGCAGACACAGTGGTATGTGTTCCTTCCAGGTAAGGGGGAGGCAGTGGCTGTGTGAAATTGGGTCCCCCCTACAGTGGAGAAAAGCGGGATAAAAATCAAATAAATAATAATTTATTAAGCTCTTGCACAGCTGTCTTGTCCCTCCAAAGGTAGCTATTCATTGCATGGAGTCTCGATACTGTAAATTCAGCACTGTTCTGCACTAGTGCTAGTAGAACATAGGGAAAAAGCTTTGCTTTTTTGGTTGTTATCTGGAATCACGCTTGGGCTCCTAATTCACAATCAAAAGTTGGTGATGCTGGGTTGTGGTCCTGAGATAACAGCCTCTGAATAGTGTTTCCACATTTACAGTTCATTGCCAGATCAGTTACTTGTGCATCTCACACACAGGGACACGAGTTATAAAACTAAACTCCAACCAACAGAGATAACAACCCTAATAAGATTCTTTAGAGATGAATCACCTTGTTAGCATCCACTATGTATTTCCCTAGTAAATGGAGTGTCAAAGGCAGATCTCCCATCCCCCCCCCAAAAAAACCACAGGAACACAGACTATAAAGCACAAGTGGTCTTGACTCCCCAGTTTGTGCTCCCCAGTTTGTGCCACCTACATACTTATGGATGCGCATCTGCCTTTTGCACTGTAAGTGCTTGCTATGAGAATATACCAGTGGTTCCCAAACTGGGAGGCATGGCGCCCCTGAAACCAGCCGCGGAATGCCACGGAATCCTCTCGGAAAGCAGTGCAGTGCCAATTGGCAGGCATCAACATAATGTAATGGGGAGCCACAGCCAACGGTCACCAATGGTCAAGGGAGCCACAGGTCGAAAATGTTTGGGAAACTCTGGAATATACCAATGGAATGAGACTACCACATAGCATGAAGCAGTTTTTGCTCTCTATTTGTAAATCTGTCAGGTCCCAGGGCATGGTCTGAGGGCATATAATGGAATACCTTCAATGGAATCCTCATGGTTTGGCGGCCTGAAGATATGTGAAATACCAACCTTGCTGAAACTAAGCCGGTCTAGGTTACAAAGTGCTGGGGTGCCCAGATGGGAGACCACCTGGGAAGCTGGAAGAAATGTTGGGATATACATGTAATAAATAAAGACCTTCTGATCTTGCCCAGGGTTGACGACTGTCTTTCAGCTGCTTTTTTTTTTCCATTGGCAGTAGCTATGGAAACAGTATTTTCTGTGCAATATTAAATAGGTCCCCCTATTGATTAAAAAGTTACTTATTGAATTGTGGTTGCGGCTGAAAGGAAGTTCTGATTACTCTGCTAATTCCATCCCCAGTTCCCTCAAGAAGGCAACTCCTGAAGAGTTTATTCTACAGCTGTCTGATGTGCAAAGTAATCCTTCGGCTAATAACACCTCAAGATGCTTGGGGGGGGGGGAATCCTCTCTTGGGTAATATTCTATGCTATATATAGTTATTTCCATTAGGCATGAACATCTATTTGCTAGTTACTTTAGAAGTCATTAAACCTGTGGAACACAAATATGCAGTGTTATTACCATTATTGTGTTGTTTTCAACTAGTAGAATATGAGTAAACTGGAAAATCATGGGTAAGGAGCCAGGGCTCATGCCAGCTGGAAGCCCACCTGGGTCTCCAGAGGTTAAGCCTATACCCAGTGAAAGCAGCAGCCTGGTGGAGGGGGGCAGGAGGGCCAGGGCCAGACTTTGTCTCAGGACCCACAGCAACCTAGTGCCAGCACTATATAGAGCACTTCTGGTTAAGACATAAATTTAAAGTCACACTTAAAGGGTAAGACTACACGCCACCCCTACCTCCCCATCATTGACTTGAGCACCTGTGGATTTTCACATCCGTGGGGGTTATAGGAACAGAACCCCCACGGATACGAAGGGCCCACTGTAATGTATTTTCACAATATTTTCTCCCTTTCGAGCCAGGTCATTTGCATTCTTATGGTATTTTCATCTTTTTGCACCAAACCATCTTCTCAAATCAAATCCCACAGTTCATCTTCAAGTCGTTCTCAATCAAACATACAAGGCTGACAAGAGGTCATGGACTGTGTAACCCAGTGATTTTCAAGCTTTTTTTTTAATCTCACGGCACACTGACAAGGCACTAAAATTGTCAAGGCGCACCATCAGTTTTTGAACAATTGACAAGGCACACTGCACTGCCAACCAGGGGCTTGCATCCCCCAATGGCCCTACTAATAAATGACCCTCTCCCAAATTCCTGCAGCACTCCACTCCTACAGACCATTCGCGGAACACCAATGTGCCACGGCACACTGGTTGTAACCTATCACAGTGCTAACATTAGGGGGGGATGTAGAACCTTTAGTGAAAACCACATACCCCACACCCTGACTCCCTCCAATTTTAATCAAACAATGCCCAAACTAAATATGGGAGCATCACAAAAGATAATGGGGGCAAAGGCCTCTCAGCCCCCCACCCCAATGGAATACAAAGTTGACTGAAACCCACCCCATTTGACCCCTGGGTTACATCACTGCATTATCTTTTTATCTCCTGGAATTCACATTGGTACAATTCAGATGATCTGTGTGTTGGTGCTGTGCCTGATAACTAGAGGTGTTTGAAAATGGTGGTGGTATGGGTTTGGTTTTTGAAAAATTGTTGAATTAAAATGCAAAATGTGGTGTTTTGTGTTTTTATTCACAGGTACGAACTCGTAAGCATCACTATCAGGTTTAATATCATTTACATTGCAGTCTTCAATGCAACAACAACACATTATTCAATTATTTCTAACTGGAAAAGTAATCGGTTTCAAACAGACGCATTTCATAACCAGTAGCGAGTTGGTAATTTGGTTACCAATTGGTTTGAAATTTGGTTTGAAAATGTGGTGTTTTAGTTTGAAAATGTGGCATTTTGTGTTTGCATGCTGTTATCCACAAAAACAAACACCCCTACTGATAACAAAAATATGTTTTCTGTCTGGAAAGCATATACGATGGCATGCATATGAATTCCTTTCACTGCACAGATTGCAGCAGCCCAAGCAGCCTTGAGGGTATTTTGCTATGTACTGTATACTATGTACTCTGCATTCCTTCACAAAGTTCCATCGGCTCTAACACTCCACCAGCAGCATTCGTCACCCTTCCAAAGCAAGACCAGGGCTGATCCCAGGGCTGATTTTGCTCTGCTCTGCTGAGGGTGGGGTTTTGTTTTTACACAATACAGGAACACTCCCATGTCTAAAATGGCCACAGGGGTGGGATTCACACATATTACTATATCCCAGAAATGAAGATGTTACAACAGCTTGACAATCCCTCTCTCTTTGGACCTTGAATTTCCTCTGCCAAACTCATCATAAACAAGGAGTTTACTGTACATAGGATTCCCACCACCACCGTCCCCAGCTTCCTTGCCCAGCATTGAAGCGCTGGCACACAGAATTGAAACCAAATAACCTCTTAACGTCTCTTGTCCAAGACTTTTTCTTTATAGCTTTTTGCTACAGCATTACAGGCAGGAAACTGGGGCGGGCAGGCAGAATAAACGGATATTTTGACTGCCTGAGTTCATGCCATAAATTAGTTAGCTGCAAACATTGTTACATAACCCCTACACTTAAGGTACCTTGTTTTTAAATCAACAACTGGTTCAGTGAATCCCCAGAGCAGGAAATGTCAGCAAACACTGTAATGCAGATGGAGCGGACCGACTCCTTAAGGATTTTGTTTGATGCAAGGAGCAGTTCTGTTTTTCAGGCATCTCAACTGCATCTACTGATGGCGATTTAGCACCAAAGCATCTAGGATAGATCGATGTAAAACGGATGCCTCCATTCTTCAATTTATTTATTTGCTTCTGCCGTTCAATTTGGGCTGAAATATGTTCATTATTTGGGATCAACCCCTCAGAAAAAGACAACTTGATACTTGTGAGTAGTGAGGGGAAAGAATGGAAAGAATGCAAGCAAAGAGTAGGTGAGCCAGGATGTCCGGATACAGTATCTGGACATACGGCATTTGGGTACACCAGGCATTTCAGATAAGACCACTGAGCCCTTTTTCCCTTGTTTCATACCAATGCATGAGCCAAGATCACTAGGGGTGGAAGCAGGCACTCAGGCTCCCAAATCTCCCAACTCAATAGGCCTTTCTTTGCAACTGCAGCCACACAAACGTTAACTTTTTAATTATTTTTATTACAGTATTTATATACCACCTTTCTCATAGACTCAAGGCGGTTACATAGGCAGGCCGACCATAAACCTCTATTTTTTTTTTCAAATTAGGATTTTTACAACGTTATTCTATGAGAGAAACTCCTAGAACCCTCCATTTCTCAAGATGTTTCCCTTCATAGTGCAGTTGTCATTCTGACCGCACGGCTCTTGCCTTCCAAGCTTCCACAGGCAACCACATATCAAGCCTCAGATGGGTTAACAAGCTATTATCCATTTCTTGCTAGCCGATATCTCCGCATTCCTTCACGAAGTTCCATCGGCTCCAACACTATTTAGATCTTGTACACCACCAGCATTTGTCGCCCTTCCAAAGCGAGACCAGGGCTGACCCTGCTTAGCTTCTTCAGGCAAGGTAGCAGCTCAACCTCCAGACCACACCTCCTACCCTTTTGCAACTGGAGACACCATAAATACGTTGTGGCAGCATCTGAAAGTGCACTTTTTAAAGAACTGCACTACACTGGCCCACCTGTGGCCTTGTGCACAGGGCACTGCATGACACGGTAATGTCCCAGGCAGAGGCAATTGGCTACGAAACGTGGTTCGGCCTCCAAATATGGCAATATTCCCACTCTTCCACAAGCAGTTTTGTCCACGCTATTTATTTTTAATATATTTACACCTGGCCTTTCTGCCTGACAACAGGCAGTCATGGTGGCTGACAACAAATCACAACAGGTCATTTCCAAAGAAAGTTAGTCATGACTAAGCACAGGAGGGGGCGGCACAGATGGGGCTGGTGGGGCATGGATGAAGGACATGGCCCCACAAGGCCCACACCTGTGCCTGGCCCAACCCCTGGGGGAGTGAGGGCTTGCTGCTGTCACCTAGCAAACTAGGCACCATGGGGGTGCTTAGCAAGGGGTTGTGGTGGGGCAGTGGCAATAGTAGCCACCTTTTTCCTCCAGTGTCATTGAGCAATTCCTAGTCATTTGTCTCATTTATTTCAGGAAAGATAGCTTATGAATCAAGGACTTTTTCCCTTGGAAGCCTCGCCCCTCCTGTCTCTCTGCGACTGATGCTCTCCTCGTGACCCAGAAACGGTGACAGGAACAGTGAGTCATGCCAGGTTGATCAGCCTGTTGTCAAGTAGCAGTGAGGCAGGGAAGTGACTGACCATCTTCTTGGCAAGCGTTGACCTTGGTGCTGACCGTGCACTGGGGAGGGGACCAGCAGAGAATGAAGAGACGTTGTGCAGAGGGCAACTTCCAGTTGGTTAAGTGAGTGGATTCATGGCACAGCAAAGAAACTTGTTTTATCTATTACATTACATCCAATTCTCTCCACATTTTTTGGAAGACTGTTTGGAACTGGGAAAACAGTTTAGTCAGAAGATTCACTCTTAAAATCATCTTAGTCCTCAATGGTGTATTGTATTATTTTGATCTTGTACACCACCTTGAATATACAGTACTTTTGTACAGAAAGATATAAATCCTGAAAATAAATAAATGCTCACTTCCAATCAATAACCTTTAAGATAAACATACAGGCGTCCTCCATATCCACGGATCCCGTATCTGTGGTTTCAGTTTTCGGCGGTTCAGAAATTCCCCATCACGCTCCTGACTCACCTCTCTTCGTTGGAAACGCTTTGCAAATGGAAGTTTTTTGGGAAAGCAGGCAGCTGGACAGACAGGAAACAGACAGCTGAATGCTAGATTTGTAGCTGCTAGAGGAACACTAGGCAACAGTGAGAACACTAACAGGAAGTGGACAGCAGAGGAAGCAGACAGACAGCAAGAACGCTAGACTCCACTTTCTGTTAGCATTCTCATTGTTGCCTCCTCTAGCGTTCCTCTAGCAGCTACAAGTCTAGCGTTCAGCTGTCTGCTTCCTGTTTGCTCAACTGCCTGCTTTTCCAAAAAGCTTCCATTTGCAAAGCATTTGCAATGAAGAGAGGTGAGTCAGGAGCACAACGGGAGGAAGCACAGTGGGGGGGGAATATGATTAGGGTTTGCTGTGGTTTCAGTTAACCACAGCAGCAGCAGGAACGTATCCCCCACAGATATGGGGGGACACCTGTATAGAAATCCATTGGTGATGAAGAGTACATTGGCAAGTTCATGCTGACGGCAGATGCACACTAGTGATCATTTTTCCCCATACTAGTTTTGTTTTCTCCTGTTCGTGAATCACAATATAGCACAGGTCCCATGAGCCCAACCTTGTATTTAAGCTTCATAGCATTAGTAAATGAGACCCCATGTGAATTTCTCCAGCACAGTTTTTCTCCCCTGGTTGAATGTTGTTGAAACACCAATACTATTGTTCCAAATGCAAACAATCTTGAAAACTTTTCAAATAGCAGATGTGTCTACCGTTGCTTCAAAGGGCTTATCAGGAATCCTTGTAGAAGGCACATTTGTGTCTCAGAGCTTCCAGGTACACTAAGGTGTGTGAAGGACAAAAAGCAAGTTTATGGCCTCAGTCGGTGGCAGCCTTGTTGGTGGGACAGCTCTGGGTGGGAGGGAGGTTAGGGTGGGAGGGAGGTTACTAGCCACAGGGAGATGAAGAATGAATAAAAAAGACTTTTGGGGGCAGAGGAAGGGACACAATTTTTTCTATTTTATCCCAAGCAGCAAAATGCCATGGACGCCAACATGAGTCATCATATTAGGCCAAGTAATACAGACCATGGAAAAAGAAAAGAAAAACATTTGAAACTCTAGCTCAGGGGTTCTCAACCAGTGGCACTAGTACCACCAATGATACTTTGGCCAACTGCTGGTGGACCACTGGAACCCTGCTTCAACATGGTGCTTTCAGCGGTGCATTTTCACTTCCGAGAGGCTCCTGCCTTTGGTCAAGCCTCTCGGGAACACTGAGAAGGACCCTCCCACCTGCCCAGAGCCTCCTACCTGCATTTTCTGGCCTCCAAAAATCTGAAAACCTGGAAGTAACTGGCAATGATGTCATTGCCAGTCACTTCCGGTGGTACACAGCAGGAGAGTGGTGCCAGAGGTGGTACTCGGCTGGGAAGGGGTTGAGAACCGCTTCTCTAGCTTGACCGTTATTGCCAAGGGACATTGCTCAAGAGGCAACCTAAGCTGTATGGTGTTATCAACCTGCCTTCGACAAATGGTGCCATTCAAGTTTGTTTTGTTGTTTTCAGACCATTTTCATGAATGAATTAGAGTTGCCTAAGCACCTGGGTGTTATGCCAGCAGCTCTGTGCATTACTGCCAAGCCCCAAGAGGGGTTAATTTTCAGGGGACTGTTGCCCTGTAGAGTCCTCTTGCAACTTCATTAACATAGAGCTGGGGTTGATCAAGCACCGTTCCAAACTGTTTTTCATGAGGGCTAATTATTCACATTTCCCTTGTACTTCTATTTCTGTCAGGGATTTCCTAAAGTCAACCAACCATAAATAGGGAGAATCTGTGTTTTCTTTTTTTTAGTCCTTTTCTCATTGTCTTTGTAGCAGAGGGCTGTAGCAGAGGGCTTTGTAGCAGAGGGCCCTTGTCTTTGTAGCAGAGGGCTGAAGGGTTTGTCATCTTACCAAAACCAATTTGAGACAAAGTTGAACTGCATTCCAAAAAGAGTCTTTTCTCTTTGGGCTATTTCTCCAGGTGGCATCTGGCAAAACTTTTGTTCTTAGCATTCATACAGCACTTTTTCAGCATGCAGAAAGCATTTCATACTGTCTCGTTGTTATCCTCGCAACTGAAAGGAAGTGGCTTACCTAAAATCACCTTAAGAGTTCACAGCAGAGGTGAAATTTGAACCAGAGAAGTTCTGATTCACAGCCAGGTCCACCTGCTTTTAATGTCACACATGTAATGTACTACTGTGTTTCACACATACACGCGGACCAAGACATGCTTCAACATTTGGGGGCAAAGACGTATCCTCAGAAACAGATATCCTCAGACATATCTGAAGGTCAAACTAGACATTATTAGTAAGTATATGCAGCTCCAACCAAAAAATGGCAACCACACATTTAGCGATGCCCTCGTCCCCCTTAGCTTCTCATGGAACGTTCCTCATGTCTTGAAATCACAACATTTCACCCTTTCTCCATTTCTGCCAGAGGCAGCCAATGATTTTATCTACCTACCTAAGAATGTCTGTCCTACCTCCTAAGAAGTGCACAGGGCAGTTTATAGCAATTCAAATATACATGACTACAACTATGAAATCATTAAAAACCCCAACATAAAATAATCCCAACCCCAGAAGCAATGGGCAGCCCAATCCTGTCTTATGCCCTGTGATGCAGCGAGGCTGGTGCAGCCACCACTGTATCCAAAGCTTAAAAAGGCAGCCGGGAGGTCACTTTGTGGGAAGGGAACATTTGTTCCCTTACCCCAGGTAAAGCCCCAGCCACCCCAATTGGACTACTCGAATGTATGCCAGCTATGAGCAGGCCATGTAACGGCAGCCAAGCCCAGGAAGGAGGATAGGATTTTGGCGGAGCTGCCGCCACTGATCCCTCCCCTTTCTCGGACCTGGTCAACCAATCTCCCCCTCACGGAATGCTCCGTTCTGCCCCATTCCGCCTTCCTCCCACCTCTCAACCACCCAGTGGGGAATTTACCTTCGCCAGCGGGCGCTCTACTGGATCTGGGGCGGGTAGAGAGGCTTTACGGCGCGCTTTATGGCACGTTTGCAACACTGCTTTACGGCATATTTGCAACACTCTAGACAGGCGGAGCAGTGCTCCGCCAGTCTAAAATGTAGACTGGATTGCGCCATAAATAACTGAACTGAGAGGTCAGTATCAATTAGGAACATACGAGTAAAAGCAACACAGTCCAGGGGGATACTAATTAGCAAACGCCAGTTCAAATAAAACAGTTTTGACTAAGCAAGCCATCATGCAAAGCTGAGATCAGGAAATGCCAAATGTTATACGGTACATTCTGTTTAATAATACTAAGTGGGAAGGGGTAGATAAATGCAGGGTTGCCTGTTTTGGTGACAGCTACACATTCAGTAGAACATTTAGGTGGCCCTGAAGCCGAAGCATTGGCATATGGACCGATGATGGAGACAGACAGTACCTTATCACGTGCAAGTTCCACTGGAGACCAGCTGCCACCACATCTCACCAAGGACTTGATAAGATGTCCTTGTTTTGGTTACCTGGCTAGAACTTCAAAAACAGGGCAGGGGTCTTGAGCAGGGTCTCTGAGAGGGGGGTTAAGGGGGTAATTTGTACCTGGGCCCAGGGCAAACAATGGGTCAAAAGGGGGGCCCTGGAGCAAAAAGGGGGGCCCCAGGAGCCAAATTCATATGTAGGGAAGGGGCCCCAAAGAAACTTTGTACCCCCTGATAAAATTCCTCTGAATGGCCCTGATCTCGAGCACCAGTTAGGCCACAGTGCATGAGAGGCGGTGGGTACTGCTTGGATTGGTAGTTTAATTATGCCGACCTGTGTGCTGTGTTACATATTTATTATAAGCTTACAAGTAGAGGTTTAAGAATTACAAAATAAAATTACCCACAGGTATAACTACAGTGCCTTTTTACCGTTTCTATATTCATAAATGAATATATTCATAAATGTCAAGCTTCCCCTGTCCTGCCACACATACACACCCAGATAATTCTTATACTGTACAGTCATTTTAGCCTATTAATTTCTTCTCATCAAAATAGGATTTCATACCTGCCTGTATTGCTGCTTTTGCTTTCCTACTTCTCCGTCTGTAAAATGGAGATAACAGTTGTCTGCTTTGCCTTTGGCTGACACTGCAGTTCTTTAGAATTATTTTGACATCACGAGTAGCAAACGTGACTACTCAAATCAAACAGATCAGTATTAATTCAGTATTAAACCGTTCTTGCTATTTTCAGCACCATTGCCAATATCCCATACATATTTTTTTCTTAAAGTTTGGATGGATTTGATAAAATTCATTTTCACTCAATGCTATTTAAAAATTGGTAGATTATAACAAACTGCTGTGTTTGTGATTGAGCTATTCCTTGTTCCAGGCTAGTATTTGGAGTACCTTCATTGGATAGATACTAGCAGAACTTATTCCAGAACTTATATTGGATCGAAAGAGCAGAGAGGATTTTTTGAGGCTTTTGCTCAGTCTCCTGCGCTGCACATAAAGGAGATTGTGGGGAACAAGAGAGAGACACATTTTTCACACCCAGGGCTGGGGTGGTGTCATGATACTCACTCATATCTAGAGAAGGGTTGCATGCTTTTGCATATGTAGAGAAGGGTTGCATAGCTAGAGAATTACATGCGCTACAGAAGGGTTGCATGCTCACTGCTGCTGCACTCGCGAAATGCAGCCCACCCAAGTTCCCTCAGGGATCACCTAGTCAAAGGAGGGGAGAGGTATATTCATAGTTTTGATTCAAAATATGTACGTACACACACACACACACACACACACACACACACACACACACAGATCATCGATTCCACGTACATCCCATAGTGTATGCAGGATTCTCATGTTGAGGCTGCCCCATTCATTTATTTTGCCACCTTGGATGCCTTGTTCACAAGGGGAGAGGGGAGGATATACATCTTTTAAATATATAAATATACACTTGATCTTAGCCAAAAGGCCGAGAAGCAATAAATAAATCGATGCATTCAAAGATTTGTACACATGGTTTGGTTTCCTCGTAGGACTGGACACCTAGGACGACATGGAATATGAATGTATTAGCCATGCCAAGTGAGAATCTCACAAACGTTTCTAGAAAACATGGGGACAGACATGATATTCCTGAGATACCATGTTCATTCTGCCACAGGATTGGAAGCAAGGCAGTATTTGGAGGCATTTGTGTTATAGGAAAACTAACTCAGGGGTTCTCAATCAGTGGTACTAGTTCCACCAGTGGTACTTCAGTCGACTGCTGGTGGTACTGAGGCTGCCGGAACCCCGCTCTGATGCAGCACTTTTGGTGGCGCGTTTTCACTCCCAAGAGGCTCACCTGCCTTTGGCCGAACCTCTCAGGAATGCTGAGAAGGGCCCGCCCACAGCCTCCCATCTGTGTTTTCTGGCCTCCAAAAATCTGAAAATCCGAAAGTAACTGGTGATGATGTTATCGGCAGTTATTTCCAGTGGTACGCAGCAGGAGAGTGGCGCCGGAGGTGGTACTTGGCTGGGAAGGGGTTGAGAACCCCTGATTAACTAATATGTTCATATCTTCATCACTATCCATACTGAGCAAATACCAATATTAATGCAGGTACAGCTATTCTTTTTGTTTCATTTAGATGTCTTATTGCATTATTACTGTGTTTTCTTTGCTTTAAATCACTCGTTCCTAGGCTTATTTTGGGTCACTGTATGTAGAAAAATTAGCTCCTAAGTTCCATTCTTTTGTTACACTCTGGTACAACCAAAACAACAGAACCCTTAGCAGAACCATGCAGGTGAAAGGGAGGGACAGAGTGAGGCACAGAAAGGACTGTCTCGAGTGTATGGGGCAAAGTCAATGGGGCTGCAATCTGGCACGGTTTTGGATGGGAAAATTAAATATGGTTCCACCACACCGCTCCAGAACCTGCTGCCAGGAGTCTCTGTAATAGATGCCTACCCACTCTTTGTCCTTTATAATGAGGAACCTTGTGCTAATGAAGAGCAGGAAGTATATTGTTCCATCTCATCTGTTTTTGTCTACTCATCTGTCTACAGTGGGGGGGGGAGCGCTATAGAGAGTGCTATAGAGAGAGCAAACTATGCTACACTAAACCAATATGTTAGCGCTGATTCCGATTCAAAGCTAAGATTTTATACTCTCAGCCTAACACATTATGCTCACATGCCCTGAAACGTGTCAATTTTTTAAACAACAACAACAACAACTCAGTGTGTTCTAATATTTGCTCTTCAATGCTAGGATATTTTAAAATTGAATCTAAACACACACACACACACACACACACACACACACACACACACACACACACAAACCAACAAAGCTGGGTGCATTTAATTTATCGTATGGATAGTTCATCCGTAGTTTAAATGTAACCATGAGTACACATGTCCAAACATGTGCACTTGCTTTCTGTCTATAGACCCACACATGACAACATTCATCAGGAGGCTAGTGACATCACTCGCCAGGAGCAAGATGACTCACAACAAGAAAAGCACTTTGCTGCTTCCTCTTCCATGAAAGGAAGCCCATGAAATCCAAGCGTTAGTTGCCTTCAAAAACAGCTCCCTTAGTAAAGACCGGTCTGTCTGTTTAACACATATGCTGAATGAGAAACGGAGTCCTGGAAAGTTTACCAGTTTGATTGGAGAAGACACAGTTGGTCAGATGAGGTGAACTCAACCCTTTAGATGCCACAGATACCGACACGTTTTACAGCCCAATCCTAACTAGGACTAGGCTGCCCGTTACGACAGCAGAACATGATTCTGCTGTTGTAAATGGCCATTTTGGGTTTGTTGCTGCAAACGGCAGCAGCGAAGGTAAGCCAGTGGCAGAGGTGGGGAGTGGGCAGAATGGGGTGGGGAGGGGAGGAAGGGGGTGATGGAGAGGCGGAATGGGAGAGGGTGGGGTGGATCATGGTGGCACTGGCATGCACCAGATCCTAACCCCGTTCCCTCTCCCCTTCCCTCTCCCTTACTCTCAGACTTGCACCAGCAAAATAGCTGGCACAGATCCAAGGAGACCCATTGGGGCAACAGAGGGTTGTTCCAAGGTAAAAGGACACATGTTCCCTTACCTCATGGAGGTCTCCAGACTGCCGCTCCCCACAGGATACAATGTGCACTCTATTGGCACAGTTGCATAGGCAGGAGGAATTTAGTTAGGATTAGGCTGTTAAACCACATGTCAAAATGGCTTGAGACAGATTTTGAATTGACTGGCTCCAAAAGGAATGTGTAGATTGAGCAGCCTAGGACAGTGCTTTTCAACCAATGGTATAAGTATCACTGCTGTACTTCTATAGCAAGTGATACATGGCCATGTAGATCCTTTTTCAGTGTCACTGCTTCCACAGGGACCACGCAGCCCTGCTCTGCCTCACCGGACCCCACCAGAAGCAGTGGTGGCCGAGGTAGCAGTGTGCTGGCACTAAGGTGCCATTGGACAGTGGCCTTGAACTTCCAAAGAGGGCAGGTTGGGTAAGGAGGGGAGAGAGACCAAGAGGCAGCCACAACTGGAGAAAACTCTTCCTCCCTGTGTGGTGAGCCCTTCAGTCCTGCAAACAGCAGCTGTCCCTGGAGGAAGTGGCACTTGCAAAGCAAAAAGGTGGAAAGCTCTGGCCTAAGGCATGCTTTCCTCCAAATGAGAATCCATGATGATCTTAAAGGTTAAACAAGATGGGCATGCATGCATTTGTTTTGTAATGAATGAAAAATTAAACCAAGGTGGACCCATCCAGCTCTTTTTTCATTGGTTATGAAATAAAGGGGAGAGATCTTCAAATGAAATAAATAGCATATGAACCACTCAGTTCATTTCAATCCCCCATTCATTTTCATAAACTGGGACTGGGGGGACCATACCTGTAGCGTGACAGCATAATGGGATTTTTTTTTCTTTTTTAAAAAAAGAAAACTCAGGCGTCAGTCTTGGGCATTGTGGGGGGGGGAATCATGGTGGCCCCCACTGGAGGCTACCCACAACACCCTGAACCATTGCAGGGTGTATTGTGGTGGTGTTTTCAACATTAAAAACTGCTTAGGAATGAAAAAATGCCTGCTGCTTCAACTTGATATAGGTAAGCCCCCCCCCCCCTGTACTGAGTTGTTGTAATTGCTTTGTGATTTTTATTAACCTCTATGTCACCAGAAAAGCAGGTTATAAAGGTTGTACATGCATACAAATATACAGTATCAGGCTTCAGGTTATGCAAATTGCTCCTAGTCAAACAAAGTGTGTCAAACGTTTTTAGCATGCAGAACGTCCTTTGCATGCAGGTGGTCCTTTGCATGCAGGCAGCCTCAGATGCAACTCCTGATGTTTCCAGGTAAAGGAGCTCCAATAGCTAAGCTAAGAACCACCTTGGAAAGCTACTGCCAGTCTGAGTAGAGAATACTGAGTTAGATAAGACTTTGTGAAGATGATTTTACCATGACCCTGGTTGTACATTGTTACATTCATGGCACAATCCTATTGCAGGGTTGCGCCAGCGGAATGTGAGTTCCGCCGGCACGCACTATCACAAAAGTGCTAAAAGGGACACCCGCTGGACCAGGTAAGCCTGCGTAGAGGGCGGAACAGGGTGGGGGAGGGGGACGGAACGGGGTGGGCAGATCAGGCCTGGGAAGGGGCGGGATCGACGGTGCTGATGTGCACCATATCCAAACCCCCCTTCCTGAACCTGATCTGCTTGTACAGATCAACATGGACTTGCGCCAACAATATTGCTGGTGCAGGTGCGAGTTGATCTGTTGCTACTGGGACAAATGTCCCCTTACCCAAGGAGACCTCCAGCATGCAAAACTCTCCACCGGGATGCAGCAGTCTGCACCAGTGCCATTGCATCGACGTGCGAGAGTTTACATGCGGGCAGGACGTCTGGCTCAGTTGGTAGAGCGACCGTTTTGTATATGCCTGAAGTTCTGAAGGATGGCAGTTCAAGATGGCTGGAAGTGTCTGTGTCTGTCGGAGAGCTGCCGGCACACCGAGCTGATAAGCTTGCAGAGCCTCTGTGGGGGTGTGGAACTACAGCTGCACTTGAGTGAGAGTCAAGGTTGCCCTGTCAGCTGAAGCGTGGTGAGGCGAACGCCAGAGAGAGAGAGAGAGCTGGACTGTGAAAGCAACATCTAGAATGAAGGGTTCTATGAAAGATTAGAACATTATTGTATTGTAAAAACCCCTTGGGTTTTAGAAAGCCTGCCCATGTCAACCGCCTTTGAATTAAAGTCAGAGGAGAAATCCAATGACCAAAGAAAAGGCGGTATATAAATACTGGTTTGTTGTTATTGTTATTGTCAGGACTGGGTTGTCAGCTGGCAGTAAAGGTACCTTTTCCCCTTAGATACTTTCATACTCGCTGCAGTACGTCATGGTTCTTACCAAGCTGTGCATGGTTCTTCTGCCAGTCTTTGTCAACAGTATAGACCTCTGCCCTGTGCAGGCTGAATGAACCCACTTCTCTGAGCAGCAGCAATCAAGCATCAAAATGGTCCCTGAACCTAGAACTGTCTGGTGTGCCTCCTCGTTTTGCTTGTTCCCTACTAACAAATGGGAGGGTAACGTTCTTCCACCAACGTCTGGTCACACTGTCTCCTTTACATTGGCTAATTGCAGTATGTTGACTACAGTTTATGAAGAAATATTTTGCAATGAATACAATTAAGTGACAAGTACCATCTGCAATGGCAGCTAACAAAATATGGTGTTCCTTAAGATTCATGAAGTTGCTGCTCCAACAATCAGAAAAGATTCGGGACTTGTGATCGCAACCATTTTAGCAGCCCGGGGGGGGGGGGGAAACTTGGCCGTGCTGATTCCCAGCTGTTTGCGCCTATGACAAGCCACTGCTATTCCTTGGAACCCTCTTTGTGGCATGCCATCAGAAACTGCCCTAAATGAGAGTTAGTGGCAATGTGCTAAAAGTCACCACCAGCATGTGGCAGAGCTGGCACATGAGAGGCTCAAGGAGGTGGAAGTCAACATGCCATAGGCCAGTGGTTCCCAAACTGGGAGGCATGGCTCCCAGGTGAGCCGTGGAGTGACACGGAATCCGCTCAGAAAACAGTGCAATGCAAATTGGCAGGCATCAACTTATTGTAATGGGGAGCCGTGGCCAATGGTCATCAATTGTCAAGGGAGCTGCAGGTCGAAGAAGTTTGGGAAACACTGCCATAGGCTTTTCTCACAGAGACTATCTACTGAAATGGTCAGGAGAGGATATTCTTGTTCTAAAATGAATATATACCCATAGCATCAGATCACTGCAAAATTATTCCTCTTTTGGCTTGAGTATTTGCCATATGTAAAGAGCAACTCAGCCATAAACAGCTGGCTTCCTTCTGGTTCTACATTATTACAGCAAGAACCATCAGTGTCAATCCATGCAGGACTGACATCAGTATAATTAGTCCAGTGCTCTCAGAAGGACTTTCTGCTGATCCAAGATCACTTGGTGACTCGCTCAGACCCCATCCAGGCAACAGGATCCCATGCAGACAAGGCCACCTGAAATCCGGAACCGGTCCTGAATCCATACCATGACAAGGTGACCACAATGGGCTGGGGCTCCTGACTCATGTGGGTTTCACATCACTCAGGTGGCTCACTATACTGAGCAGCACCCACATGGTCTTAGTCTCCAGAGCCAACCAAGCTTCAGGATAAAGGTACAAACTGGGGCTTTGTCTTCCCCATTTTATCACAAACATTCCGTGCTATGTTCTATGATGGCTTAGTTCCCGTGAATGGCAATATCTATTGCTTGATATTCTACTCTTGCTCACAAACTGCCAGACCTGGGAAATAGCACAAAACCCCAGCTGTCCCTCACATCTGGCAACCTGCTCACTTGCTCCCAAAGTAGAAAAAGTCACATCATGATCAAATCCGCCTACAGAAAAGTAAAATAATTACAGAGCTTAATTCTTTAAGGCATACGCCTCCCCGTTGCTGAGATTTTGACAGGGAGTTAAATTCTATAAAAGAATGGCTTTTCTTTAAAAAAAATTGTACACAAAACAGACATCATTCACAAGTGACTAAGCATAACACATAAACATACTCAGCCGGATGGGAATATCTCCCTAAGGTTTTGTTTAAATATTGGTGCAGAGACAGATAATTAAGCATGTAAAGTACAACTCTAAGTAAGCAAACGGCTGATCAACTAGAGAGCTTGGCGCTAAATGGTGGTGTAGCTTGCAAAAGGGCACCCTGCACAAAAATGACAAGAGAAAAAATTTCAGCGGAAAAGCAATCCAACGGCATGAGGAATTTTAATTAATAGAAAGTAGTCGACTACAATGTGGAAACTAGAGAATAAACAGAATCTCCTATAAAAGAATAGTTACTCTGACAATTTTGTCAGCCGAACAAGCACATGTTCCAGGCAAAGGTTGATCTTCATTATCGGGGGTGTTGTAATTGACATTTTCAAAGCTTAAGTATACTCCATTTCAAGAACAATTAAACCTCCTATATTGGCCATAGACATGGGAATAAGTATGCTAAACCTGAACAAGCAAGTGCAGTAGTATATTCGTGACATATTTGAGATGAGGGGGGGGGGTTAGAAAATGCTAGAAGGCTAAATTTAATGAGATTAAGAAGCTCCTCTTTGGCCACAGAATCGCATCATTTGAAGGATTTAGAGGCGAACTGCGTGCCATATTTTAAACCATAATTAGCATAAGTAACAGTCTAATATATTCCTAGCACTATCACTGTGCCTTTCAATGAATGTAAGTAGATGAAACATGTCTTTCTATAAGATGATGCCATCAGAATCTATCTTACCACAGAGCCCAATGAGAATCAGAGTGAAGAGATACACTTGTGACTGGTCTTCCTATCTTTCACTCCTGCCCCAAGAGATCATCTAGGAAACAGAATATCCCCTGTGGAGTCCCTGCTCTCCTCAGAATGCAGCAGGATAACCAAAGTCTCCAAAATGTATTTATTTCAGCCTTGTGAAGAACGAAGACCTTCCCAAGGTAACACAAAGTCTCCAACACCAGGTCCCTTATATTGTGTTTTCAGAGAGGACAGCAATAACTAGTCTTTTCAAAGCCCCACTCCAGAGCTGGTGAAACCTCCTCCTCCCAATTAGGTGACTGAGGGATGGGGTGGGCTTCTAGTCTGTTCGTAATGTGCATTGGCCTTTGTAGGTAAAGGCAACTCCTGAGCCTAAGAGAAGACAGCAGTCTGTTTCTGGAGACGCATGGCACCTGAACATGGCAACAATGGCAATAAACCACATCTAATAATAAATCACATTAACCATGGCCCATGGATGGTTAAAGAGCCAGCCAAGCTGATGCCACTCCAGCACTCATCAAACTAAGGTTGTCTGTCATGCACTCTGTAGGCGTGGAAGGTTTGGGGCTTATGTGCCACCAAGGAAACAGGAGCGTGGGTGGATGTGGATGAGCAAACAGATGTTGCCACTGCAGCACGTGTGGGGGGGTTACCACAAACACACCTAATACAAGGTTTATCTATGTATTTTTAAGATGTACAGTATATCTTGCCTTTCATCCATTATGTAACTCAAGGTGTGCCATACACCCTTCCTTTGAATAGCAATCATCTTCAATGAATTGTCAATTGTTGCTCCCCAATATAAGGTGTACAGTGCAAGAGGAACCAGCATCCTAAGTCTATGGCCTCTTGCATCTTCAGTATAAAGCCCACACCACAGCTCTTCAGCACAAGTCCAGAGAAATGACTGCAGCACTTTCTTCTTATTCTTAGTCAGTATGTTGGAACATGGATTAATCCTATACAAATATATCTGGAAATAAGCCCCACACCGAATAGAGTGGGAGTTCTCAGGAAATATGCACAGACTCATGGTGTTAGTTAACTGTAAGCCCACTGCAACAATTTGCATCCTTTATGCTAAGACATTACCAAGCTCTGAACTAAAGTTGTAAAACTATTGGGTTCATATACTCTTGCTTGGCCATGAACCCACCTCATGGCTATTGCCTACATTTCTCCATCTATAAAACAGTGAACAGCAGCAGCATTCACTTACAGAGGTGTTGCAGGGACAACTATTTTACATTATAAGGCATTTTGGAAACTAAAAATGCTATAGAAATTATATTTTCAAAAGAAACAGAACAAAGCAGAACAAAGATTCTATAACAAATGCAGCGCACACGAGAAACCGTTTAAGTCAAGGAAAACTCCTACGTATCAGATCAGAGAATCGACACAATGCAAGCAAAGGTTCCCTTTCCAGGAAGTCCTTTTCAATGACAATGCAAAGAGCCCAATAAAATTACAAACAGGTGTGTAAGTATTGGGTAACACTTTTGGCAGGTTACATAGAACAGAAGCCCAAAATAAATACTTTAAGAACTTTGGCTGCAATCCTATACACACTTACCTGGGAGTAAGCCTCATTGAACACAATTAACTTACTTCTGAGTAACCATATATAGGCTTGTGCTTAGTTTAGTGCCTAGAGCCGCTGCAGCCTACTTAAGACAGAAGTGGGCTATCTGTCTATGAAAACTCATGTCCATCTTGTGGCTATTTTATATTGACTAAAACTTTGACATATGGGATTGAGCAAGACTCCGCCCTTAGATTTTTCTTTCTTGTTTCTTTTAGTGTCTAGCTTAGTTGTGTTCTGCCCTACAATAAAGAAGCCTGCCTTCAATAAAGAAAGCCTGCCTGTTTGATTGCGATAAACATTCAGAGCGCAATCCATCGTAAAGATCCGCAGGCAGCCCTAGGGCCATCCACTGGATCCTATCCCCGTTCCGGGCCAATCATGATCAGCCCAGAGATCTCCTCAGAGGAAGGGGACATTTGTCCCCTTCCCCCGGTGTAGCGCAGGGAGGCGCCAATTGGACTCCTAGGATTTCCGCCAGCTCTCAAGCTGGTTTAAGTCCAAGGAGGCCATGTAATGGCTGCGCCGGCCCAAGGTGGAGATGTGGAGGCCGCCATTCCTTCCGGGCCGGCTCAGCCAACCACCGCCCTCCCTTGCCGCCCAGCCCGCCCCTGCTTCTGCTGGTGGGAGCCATACCTTCCTCCGGTGGCGGCTGGGTCAATCCGGTGCTGGAGTGAGGGCTGCCGGCCTCTGCGCCGGTGGCCTTTAAAGTAGTTGCAAACGTGCTTTATGGCACATTTACAATACTTTCAAAAGGCAGAACGCATGTTCCGTCGTTCGAAAATTACAGTGGATTGCACTGTAAGAGTTATTCCTTCTGGAGTACAGGACCCTATACAGAAACTACCTTTTGGAGCAGACCAACAACAATCATAACGGCCAAAAGCATTGCCATTTCCCTTTCACTGTGTGCTATAATCTATCTGAAAAAACTTTGATGGCAAAATAGCTAGGGCCAAAATTAAGCCGAACATTTCAATATAAGCTTGTTCAACCCCCAAAAGAAAATTGCCTGTTTGTCTGCTATGTCAATGTCAATCATCAGAAAATGAAGAATTAGAGATTGCAAGTTTAAACACCCTAAACACCTACTTAATTTTATTTTTTTTTAATGATGATCACCGTCTTCTCCAGTAAGGCATTTCAGTGGAATTATAGCTGCTATGACAACAGAAAGAGGATGTGATGTCACAAAATGGTTTGAGTGACTGCAGTTGCTTTGTTCCAGCTGTACGTTGCTCTTGCTGTCTGTTGGAAATCCAGTAGATGAGATCTCATTAAGTGCAACTGTCTGGTGACAGTTAAAACACTTCTGTTTTATCATGAATCCAGTGCTGAAAACAGCCATGCCGCCATCTTCTGATGAAATAACCATGCTAGATTTTATTGAAAGAATATGTTTTAATTTACATATATGTTTATAGTTCTGTAATTATGCCAATAAAGGTTATTGATTGAACCAGGGGGAAGCTCCCCATTCAGTGGCAACCCACCATCACACACTCATCTTGCTACCCGTCTCCATTTTTGTCCTCCTTGTTCAGAGTCTGCATTCTTACAAAGTAGCAGGTACTGTTTCATTATCCCTTCCTTCTATCCTTTCCCTCCTGATTCCAAGCAAAAGGCTGCAATCCTACACATACCTAACTCAGAGTATGCCCGTCTGAACACAACAGAACCTTCTTTTGAGTAAACATGCTCAGCCAAGCCAAGGAGAATGAGAAAAGCAATGTGAAGTTAGAAAGGTTAGAAAGGTGTTCTTTTGTATTTTGCTGCTCAGATACCTGAAATTATAGGCAAACAGCCCTTTATAACCCTGAAAGCAATTGATGGTGTACTTTTCTGAAAAAGAATTTCCTAAAACTCAAATGTATGCTTATACCTCAAAGGATTAAAAAAAAATCAGCACACACAGCAAATGACCTATTTCAAAGAATGTATTCTTAAAATACATTGACTATATTAATCAAATTCAGAAGCTGGGTAAGGACAAGAGGACTTGTTTCAGTTTTAGTTATTTGGGAAACATTTTAAGGCTGCAATCCCATGCACACTTTCCCAGGAGTAAGTCCCATCCATCTCAGCAAGGACTTACTATAGAGTAGACATGCACAGGCTTACACTGGCATTTGGTTTTCGCTTCTGAGCAGGTTACATATGTACCCTCTTACTTGAAGATCATCACACAAGCATGAACTCTCCAGGGAAGTTTGAACATAATACTTGTGTTGTTTCTTTGACTCACAAAATATATATTTCTGTTTGCCTAACGTTTGTCCCGTATGCGGCAATGCAGTGGTGCCAACTCACGCCTGTTGAATCCTGCGGGGAAGCTTCAGCCTCCAGAGACCTCCTCAGGCTAAGGGAACTTTTGTTCCCTTACCCCCCAGGGTAAGCCGGTGCCGGGCCGTCGGACCTGCGCCAGCTCCATAGCTGGTGCAAGTCTGCATAGACCCATGAAAGTAGATCGAAGTCGGGAAAGGGGGTTGGATTCAGTGGACGCCACTGCCACCAAACCAGCCCTTTCCAGGTCCCTATCCGCCCTCCTCCATGCCCCGTTCTGCCCACCCCCGGCCCCTTCATGCCTCATGCACACACCTGTGCTGGTGGGTGTCTGGAGGCTGCTGGTGCATGGAGCCAGCTGCTCACTGCTTGCAGTGGTGGTCAGGCAACGTGCTCTGTCACGTTGAATTTTACGACTGCCGGAAAGCACCATACGCCACCAGAACTCTCGTTCAGGTGGCGTACGGCTCCAAGAGGATTGGTCCATCAGACTTAATATTGGATTCAAGTTCCTTGAGCTCCAATATACATGGTTACTTAATTAAGAGTAAGTCCCATTGAACTCAGTCGAGCTTACCTCTGAGGAGTCATGCAAAGGATTCAGGAGAAGTTTACAAATGGCATTTGGCCTCAGTGGAGCATTAGCAGGAGCTATCATCTACTATCATCTACAGTTCACAGAGAAGGGACAAGCTGGGTTTGGATTGTTTACGTTTTAACAGTTTAGGAAGGAAGCCAGGAGGGGAAAAGAGGGAAAAAAACTTGGGGAATGATCTACAAAAAGGAGGCCAGACAGCCAGGCATCTAGAATGGGAAGGCTCTCAGAGAGGTGGAACAGTCAGCACAGGAAGAAAGAAATCTGTAAAGAAGGGGAAAGCACAAATCCACATGCAAGTAAGGTGAGGCAGGGAAGACTGAGCAATTAAACTGCAGGTGAATACATACCCTATAGCAGTGTTTCTCAAAGTCCTACAAGAGAGTTGACTCCCCTGTAAGTCTTTGTGGGAGTGGGGCAATGTCAGAGGCAGTGCTCCAGGATCGCACCCGACCCAAAAAAGCTTTTTTCAACATACCAGGTTGTCCTGCCAGCTCCCCGAAGGGCTATTGACCAGAGCAAGTCCTTTGGGCATGTCACTCCACTTATATATTGACTTTGCTAGTTTACCAGTCTGTTTTCAGTAGGCATTTAAAGTGCCAATTATCACCTTTAAAGTCCTCAACACCTTGGAATCAGGAGATTTCAAGGACCATCTCCTCCAGAATGATCCTGCCTGTCCCCTGAGGTCAGAGGAAGAAGCCCTTTTCTGCATCCTAACACTGTCCAAACAAAACACAACTGGTCAAACATAGATGAAAGGGTCTAGTTGGCTGCGGCACCCAGATCACAGGACTCTGTGCATATAAGGAGATATGCTTAACTGCCACCATGCTACTTTTAAACCATAGGTTGAAGACATCTGGATTCCTAGTAGCTTGACCTTTTTACTTCTTTGCTTCCTCCAGCATATGTGGGTTTGTTTATCGTAAGTTGGTTAGAGCGCTAGTCTCACATATGCCTGAAGTCTCACATATAATATATATATTATACCCTGCAAAAATAATTTATATTATATTATATTATATTATATTATATTATATTATATTATATTATATATATATATATATATATATATATATATATATATATATATATATATATATATATATATATATATATATATAAAAATTGTTTTTTACAGTATTTTTTATCATTAAGTGTTTTTTTTTAAGTTGATGTGAACTGCCTTCTCTATGTTTAGAGTGGAAAGGAGGGATAAATATTCCAAAGTATATAAACAAGGAAAAAAATGTTAGGTGCCAATCTTAAGACATAACACCAATACAAAAAAACCCATTATTTTCCTTAAATAAAAATAGCAGTACTGCAGCTGGAGGATAACACATCCCATAAAATAATTATCTATGAAAACTCTCTCTTCTGTTCTCCTGGTCTTGTTATTCTCAGAAACAGATGCCATTCTTAGAAACTCAACCATTTCCCCATTTTTTGATTCCTCCAGATAATTAGATTTTTGTGTGGAGGAAGAAAACTAAAATCGAGTGTTATATAAGAAAATGAAGCTTGAGCTATGGTAAATTGAAAGCATCATTAACCAGGAACTTTGTATTCTTTCAGGATCTCTTCCAATACTCAAACGATTCAAGATCGAGGTTTGCGATGCTGTTTTTCCAATATCATGATCCTACTGAGACAATTTGCTTTAAGATACAAAATAATAAGGTAACTGTGCTAAGCAGACCCGCTGCAGTTCCTTGAAACGTGCTAAATTCAATAATTTGTCATTCTTCTTCGCAGTTCTTCCACTTATACGTCAAGTTAAACAAAGCTTGGAAAGATTCCTTAGGTCTCAAAAAGAAAGCATCTTTTGCTTCCTTCAGGTTGCAGTAGACATAGAGTATAAGGTAAGATTAGAGTGGCATACAGACCTCACTTCTGGTTCCCATTTGACAGTGTTCAGTTGGCTATCCAGATGATGGCATAGACAAGCATATATATTGTAGATATCTGAGGAACAAGCCTTAGGGCCAAGCTAGATGTAATGGCAGTAGGCCCATTTGTTTAAGACTCAATCATGTATAAAGCAGAGCGTGCGGAACTGCTATCTTTAGAACAAAATTAAGCACTTGGATGCTGGAAGTGGAACCCTCCCCACAGTTGCCTCATCATCACCCCATAGCCTTCCCCCAAGTGCTTTTCTCCCAGCTGGGCTCACTCCTGATAGCAGAGTTCAATGAGAAATGTGCAAGTGTTTACATATATCTCTCTCTCTCTCTCTCTCTCTCTCTCTCTCTCTCTCACACACACACACACACACACACACACACACACACACACACACACACACACACACACACACACACACATGATTTTTGAGGGGGGAGAAATATGCTGTGGGTGACACTGTGGGGAAGTAAGCTCGATGATGGGGTTAGCACCACCCCACACCTGTGCATGCTCTTTGATGCACAGGCACAGACACAGACACAGACACAGACACAGACTTTATAGATCTGACACTGTCCTGTGAAGTTCGACCTTTATTTGCCTGGGACTGGTCTCTACGCAGAGGCCCAAAGCTGGAAACAAGACGTATTTGTCAAACCACATTAGGAATCATTTGGGAATATACTGACTCAGCTTCCCTGTCCGATCCAGACTACAACATAGAAAAAATATGCCATGGCAGACATCTGGATTATTAGACCATGATGGTCAAATTGACACGCATGTCCTGCACCCATGATTGTTGCCAAGAAGTGAAAACATGTGACAAGCCATTTATAGGAAATGCCTTCTAGACAATTTGGATGAGTTTCAGGGGGGCAAATTGGTGTAGTTGAAAATATACTAGATTGTGTGGGGTGGAGTTGCCTCATGCTTACCAAGCAGAGCAGCTCCTCGGCAATTTCATTTCTTGGTGGCAACCCCATAGCAGGACACACATATGACTTGTGGCAAATAAAAGGGATGTCAGACCAATGTTCTAGGACAGGGGTTCTGAACCGGTGGTCCGCGGACCAGTAGTGGTACGCGGACCACTGTTTGGTGGTACTACTCATCCCCCCTGGCCGGCAAAATGGTGGCAGGGGATGGGTGGCGACAGGGCAGCCGTTATTCCTATGCAGGATGCAGCATAGCCCCACTGCATTGCTGCGTGGGAAGTTAGAAAGGATTGGGCTGTAAATTTAGTAAATAGTTCAATTCGTGCATGGCAGACAAAAAGTGACACAGAACGTAACGTTAGGCACCTGAACATGGATGAGAACAAGGTTTGGCTCTACGAACATGAGCTGGAGGGCTGGCTCTATGAATCTGTCATGGAGGGATCTATGATACCCTTTAAACTAAGGTTTGTAAAAGATGGAGATTCTGCTGGTATAGTTTTTCTCAGCCTTAGAGTTCTAAGTCACACCAAGCTGCATTTACCAAGATTTCCTCTCTTACACAATGATTGAAATGTTCAGGGTACCGTACTTAACTATGGGCTTTGCAACCTTGATGCATCTCTTGTTAACACTGAACAAAATAGTCTTCCTTCATAAAACTCCACTTGCAGTTGCCTGCTTGCAGAGTAACTTAATACTTTGTGAGGTCTCCCTGGGTCAGGTCCTTGAAACAAATTTGAAGAACTGTTCTATGTATCACCATGAGTATAAAACTGCAAATTTAAAAATGTGACTAATCGAAATAAGATGAAGTGATCTAAAAAAGAACCAGAAGCCTGTTGCTAAATCACTGACTGGTTAGTTCAAATCAGCATGTGAAACTGAGCTACTGTTTCTAATTCCTTCCCTTAGCACATTGTCATGTCTGTCATTCCTCACTACCTGCCTTATCTTAGGTTCCTGTTTCTATTATTTATTCAGTACTCTTTCCTCAGCCCCCTTGCCTCCAAGTTTCTTATACCTTAGCTTTTCTATCCCAAAGATTTCTCTTCAGTTTGCAATGTGCCCTGCCCCAAGGACAGCAAGGAGTATTAAACCCAGCCAAACCGACAATTTCCCATTCCCTCATATTGAGCAACTGGATTGCAAACAAACATTCTGAGAACAGTGTTCACTGACCACTTGGAATGTTCATGAACATTCCATACCATCACACCAGCTCAGTCAGAGATCTCATACAGCATAGATTTTGAGAATATACAGTACTGGTTTCAATACATGGTTTCAAAATCCAGTTTCACCAATTGTGCTACAACAGCAATACGCTTTTCAATCTGCAAATCACAAATTTGGAGTTACAAATATTACAAAGTGTGTTACAAAGAGATGTTACAAAATGTGTGCTTATAAGATGCTCTCAGCTGTTTAGCAAATCTCTAAACAGTACCCTTGCAATTAAAAATAGGGCAGCTGTACATGGATGTTCAGGCAGCAGGTGGTTGAGTTCACTCTGAAAATCAAGAGCTATATGCTTATTGTGAAGACAGATAGGATCACCATAAGAGAGCTGTAACTTGAAAACAAACAGCTAAGAGTGGCGCCTGAGGAGAAGGCATGCCAATCTAGATAGGTGTGTAGCTACACTCTCATGAAAATACTTTGTTTCAACGTTTTAGACATATGCTATACTGGAAAAGATGGTGCATCATGTGGTTGAAACCTATGACCACCTACATATACAGTATGCTGGACCAACAGAACTTACACACGTCACTCTGACCTCAGTGTCCATCTCTCCACAGTCTACACACTCTGAAAAGTCCAGAGTGGCCATTCTGTCACGCTGGGAACAAAGGAAAGGTCTCACTGAACCACAGACCCTCCCCTTCTCTGCACCTAAACAAACAGGTGTATTGCACAATGCAGACAGCAGAGTTTGTACACAGTAGAGGACACATCGGATCTTCACTTGACCGATGGACTTGAACAAGTTCAATTATGGCTTTACTGCGCGATCCTGTGTAATCAGCCGCCTGTGGAGCATGTGCTCCACAGGCACCAGATGTCGTAAATGCACCGTAAAGTGCATTTTTGACACCCAGAGAGTAAGAGCCACTGGCACAGAGGTCGGCAGCCCTTGCTCTGCCTCCCCCCCGGACCCGGCACCCACCGGTGCAGGTAAGCCGCCTTGATTGCCCTTACCAAGAGAAAGGCGGGGTAAAAATTATTTAATAAATAATAAATAAATAAGTCCTACATCAGTCGGTACAGGGGTGGGGGGAGGGCAGGCTGGGCGGCAAGGGAGGGCAGTTGTTGGGCAAGCCGGGCCAGGAGGGGGCAGGGATATCAGCGGCAAGCTCCGCTGATATCCCACGCCCGTTCCCAGCCTGGGTGGCCTTTACCCCGCTGCCCCGGATGTACGCCAGCTCCAGATCAGACATACGTCCGAGGAAGCCTATTGGGGCTGGGCAGCCCTACACCCTGGGAAGGGGATGAATGTCGCCTTCTTCCGAGGTGTACCTGGGCCACACTGACACGGCCTGGGATGGGCCCTGGATGCTGCGGCTGGCCCTTAAGGCTGGCCGTGCATCTCTGCACAGGATTGGGCTGCCCGTTCTTTCCTCCAGTGTGGCCCTGTATAATTTGCATGATCATAGATTTATTAATCTACTGTGTGGGCTAACCCAGTAGTTTCCAAACTGTGTGCCATGACAGGGGCTTAAGTGTGCCTTCAAACATTAAGTCATCATGTTGGATGCATTTATCATTCTATGCCCACGGTAATGGAAGGCCCTGTGCAACATACTTCTCCTCTCTTTCCACTAATATATGAGCAGTGACATCATCCCAAGAGAATAAGGATGTACAGGGATTCACTAATGTAGCCTAAATTACAACTGATAGGCATGGGGAAATGCTAAAAGCATCTTCCCTGCCCACAATTCCATCCATAAATGCTAGCTGGCTAGTCAGCATAAGGATATACCGTATTGGTCTGAGTATAAGACTCACTTTTTTCTCTTAATTTAAGTTTTTAAACTAGGGGTGTGTCTTATAATCAGGCTGTTGCAATAATGCCAGTGATTTAATTAAAACATTTTAATAGCACCAAACTTTAAGGGTGCGTCTTATAATCAGGTGCATGTTATACTCGGGACAATACGGTATTAACAGCATAATCCTATGCACACTTAACTGGGAGTAAGCACCACTGAGCAAAACTGAACCTACTTCTGAGTAATCATGCATAGACTTGTGCTGGTACTAGTCTCTCCAGATGTTCTAAGTGATCAAGAAAATACATGTGCATCTTTTGATTGCAAAACCGATCAACATCTCCAATGTTTCAAAAAAATAAAACCTGTATCAAAAGGTGTCCACGATTTTGAGAAACACTGAGCTAACCTGTTAGGAAAATCATTATGTTTGGAAGATGCTGTGCTGATTCAAATGTCTTGATCAGACTCATCAGATGTCTTCTAGCCTTACATCTCAGAGATTCTCTCCTCTCACACAGGAAGTGGTATGACTTGAGAGCCGTAGCACAAAGAAAGAATGGCAAGTTGGGGTGCAGAAAAAAAAAAGTTTGAGTTAAAATCCCTGTTCAGCTATCAAGTTCATTTGGTGGCTATGGCCAAGACACTATCTCTCAGTCAAACTGACCTCATAAGCAAGGGCAGCCCATCCCTGAGGCTAAGGCAGGTGCTTCAGGTGGTGAATTGAAAAGGGCGCTGGCACACCCACCTCCAGAGACGACGGGCGCCCTACCGGCACCAGGGCACATGGGGACGGGGCCTGCGTAGTGTGACGTCGACGCGCCCTCCCGCCCATTTTTCGACGTGCCCCCCCTGCCCATTTTTCACTCATTTTGGAGCCAAACCGGCTCCAGGGAGGGTGGGAGGGCCGAGACAACGCAGCGCTTCAAAAAAGTGAGTTCCCCCAGCGCGCCCACCATGAGTTCCCCGAGCGCGCCCCCCGCCCGTGAGCGCCTGGAGCTCCTGCTCCACCGTAGTTCCGCCACTGCCCACCTCCACCACTTCTCCTCCGCCTGCTCCCTGGATTTGAAAGGAGGAAGGGAATGGAGTGGAGTGGAACAGGAAGTGTGGAGGAGAGTGATGGGCTTGTCCTCCACATTTCCTCTTCCACTCCCCCACACGCACAATTCGGAGATCCAGGGAACAGGAGGAGGAATGACAGAAGCAGCAGCTGGTGTGCTGCTGGGTTTAGAGAGGCAGCTTTTGATGCACCATCTCAGGCCTGTGAAGCATCCCTGCTCTCACAAGTGTGTTGCAAGGCTAACAGCACCCACCTTTGGAGAAAGGCTGGGGGAGAATTCAACAAATGGACTAGCTGTGGTGAGTCAGACGCAGAGATCTCGTAATCTGTTTTTCTCTTGGAAAATCAATATTCCAATGTTGTTTGTATTTGCTTCCAAAATGCTAAATTTATCTGAAGTTACATATCCTCCAGACTTTGCTGTGACAGCCTTGCTTGGGGCTCATTCGCTATGAAGTGACAAAAAGGAAGTCACACAAATATCTTGGTGCTGTGGCCAAGGAAGTGGAGCCCAAAGTAGGCTTGATCCTAACCGAGGCAAGCATTCTGTTACAGGTAGCATTGCTAAAATAGTTATTCTTACTGAAAATTCAACTTACCTTTTACCTTTAAATAAAAAAAGGATGAAGAATGGGAGACCAGGTCTGTCTCTGTTGTGATTTGTGCACTGGAGTGATGCCCTGGCTCTTGGTGCAAGGGTTTCTATTTTCATCTGTGACATTTTGGAGGGTATGCATTTTCCCTGTCAAACATAGCTAGTTGGTGAGAAGTTTAAAATGCCTGCAAGAGCGTAGAGCTTTTACTTTAGCCAAGTGCAATGCTCTTCCTTCGGAGCTACTATTTGGCAGATTTAAGGAAGTGCCTAATATGCCCTTGTAGTGTTTTTTTTTTGGGGGGGGGGGTTGAATCCCTGTATCATATGCTGTTCTATTAATCTATGGGACCAAGATCTATGCCAGTTCTATCTAGCTCCGATCTTGTCTGTATTCTCAGGATGGGACAACCGGGACAAGTTAAGACTGATCCTTAGGAGGTGACGGTGGTGGTGACCAGATATGTACATTCCCCCCCTATGGGGGTGGGAAAGCAGGATATAAATCCAATAAATCATCATCTTCATCAAGTGGCGCTGCACAGGAGCGGCTGCAATTTGATCAGCTCCAGCTATAGCTAAATTCTTAGTCAGTCAGTCAGTCAGTCAGTCAGTCAGTCAGTCAGTCTCTCTCTCTCTCTCTCTCTCTCTCTCTCTCTCTCTCTCTCTCTCTCTCTCTCTCTCTCTCATTAAGAACATAAGAAGATCCCTGCTGGATCAGACCAAAGGCCCATCTAGTCCAGCTTCCTGTATCTCACAGTGGCCCCACCAGGTGCCTCAGGGAGCACACAGACAACAAGATACCTGTTTCCTGTTGCCACTCCCTTGCACCTGGCACAGAGAAAACCTACTTTTAAAGCCAGGTGGTTGCTTATGGCTTGTAACGTGTGATGGACCTTTCCTCCATGAATCTATCCAATCCCCTTTTAAAGTTATCTCATCCAGGTGCCATTACCGCATCCTGTGGCAAAGAGTTCCACAGATTAATTACATGCTGGGTGAAGAAATGTTTTCTTTTGTCCATTCTAACTCTCCTTCCGCTCAATTTTAATGGATGTCCCCTGGTTCTGGTGTTGTGTGAGAGGGAGAAGAACTTCCCTCTATCCACTCTCTCCATCCCATGCATAATTTTATATATCTCATCATGCCCCCCCCTTTCAGGTGCCTTTTTTCTAAACTGAAGAGCCCCAAACACTGTAGTCTTTCCTCATAGGGGAGGTGCTCCAGCCCACGCATCATTTTGGTCGTTCTCTTCTGCACCTTTTCCCTCACTGGAGGTTTTCAAGCCGAGGCTGGATGCTTGCCTGTCAGCAATGCTGTCGCAGTTGCCTGCACCGAACAGGGAGTTGGACCTAAGTAGTTCTAAAGTCTCTTCCAACGCTCGTATTCTGTGATGCTCTGCAGGTTGCCTCTCAGCTTTGCTGAAACAAAAGCAAAGGGGGGAAATTCCTCCTACTCTACTGCTGTCTCTTGCTCACACAGACCATTCCTGTATGAGCATCCTTGGAGAACAGATGGGTGCAATATTCCAACACCGTGACCAACACAGAGAAGCCAGAGAATCTTGTCTATGTGTGTATAAGGTTATTAGCATGGTTGGGGAAAATTCATATGGAGACATGGCAAGACTGGATCAGGAGACTTTCCTAATGCAACATTTCATTGAAATCCAATGTTCAGCTTCACAGCCTCCCTTCAGTTCATCAGCTTTCATAGAAAACAAGCCTGGCCTGTACCTAAACTGGGCACAATGATTCCTGATGGCTATTGCGGGTTCGGTTCAGGCATCCAGAACTGAGTGTGCACCTGCACTTTAATCACATCAGAAGTTTGCACAAGTTTGTGGACGGAGTGGACAGTCATCGACTCCTAGCTGGTTAGAGCACATGCAAATCTCCTGTAGCATTCTCTGTCCTCTGAGTGCACAATTCTCTGCATGACTAGCCAGGTTATGAAACCTGTTTCAAAGCTCCTGCACATCTCATTGATTTTAATAGGAGAATTAAGCACAGGCGCAACTCTTCTCTCCCCCCCCCCCACCATCAATGGAATCTAAATGTGCTTCTTCATATCTCATGACAGCAAGGAGTCTTCAACAGCTCAAAAACAGAACATCCAAAAGAATGTAATTATTCATCATGCCAATTTTTTTAAAAAAAATTCCATGCGTCTGAATGACCTAACATACTGGTAATATTCAAATGAATATCAGTAACCCCCTAGACTATTTGGTCTTCTACAACATTTGTGTGGTATAGGCCGTCTTTCGAATTCTGCAAGAAGAAGCAGGCAATCCCATGCCCTTGCAACAATGTTTTCCAGCTGCACATGTTCCAGTGTTCAAGCAGCTCTTACAAAAGACGCAAGTTGTTCAACCACTGTACAGTGCAACGTGATAGCAGAAAGACCCAGGTTAGGTAAAAGTTTTCGCATGCCACCCCAAGAAACTTTGAGCAGTCCATCCAAGTGCAACTTTCGTGTTATTTATACCAACATCAATCCAGAACATCCATGACCCAGCGGGGCACAATCAGCATCTAGTCATGATCTATCGAAGAAAAAGTACATGTGGAACCTCACTGATCATTTGTTCTTCAGAAACGCTCCACTCGGATTACAACGAAAAATAAAGCCAGCAGGACAGGTTGTTTTGTTAAAAGATACACAGGGATTTGCACAGTGGCATTCAGTCAAATGTAAATTTTTCAAAGGAACAGCTTGCTTGGTTTACCCTAGGAGTCTAACCTTTGTACAGCAAGCCTGATAAGAAACAAAAAAAGAAAAGAAAAGAATGAGAACAGGGGGAAAAGGAGGCACGTGTCACTTTGAAGAGTTTTTCTTTCTACTACCCAGAGAACAATCAATAGTGTGGGGCAAACTGAGATTTAAAGCATTCAGTTAGAAGAACCATGGCTCAGCTTTGAAGCACTTTTTGATTGGCCGAACTCAGAACAGCAATATCATCTGCAAGAGTTTCTCTGAGCCTGTGCAGAGTGTCTGTCTCCACAGCCAGTCTTCACATTTGGGGGGCTAGGGGGAGGGAGTCAGAAGGGATGGTTTCCGCCCAGACCTGAGCTCCAGCAGCAGCCCCTCTCTCTTTTTAGAAACGCGCCGCCGATTACAGCTGGGATGATGATGAAGGGGAATGGCTGCGAATGCGATTCATGTCTCATCTTTGCCTTCCTTTCACAAGCTAAACGGGCAACGTCAGGAAAAGGGCTGGTTTGACATGGCAGTTGTGGATTTCGAGACCGCGCTAGCTAAACTCCCAAGGAAGAACAAACAAACAAACAAACAAACCGGGGACACACACAGTGCTTCTGTTCCTGCTGGAAGGAAACGCAGCCCAGGACTTGGAAAGAGGTAAAGAAACAGGCTGTCCTGCGATCAGGGCTCCCAACGAAACGAAAGTTCTGCATCTCCTCAAAGCAACAACGTCAAGACAATGAAACGCGACGCGTGGTTGGAACAAAGGGGAAGTCAAGAAAAGAGCAGAGGTCAGGGGACAGACGACAGAGCAAAACCAAAGTGAAGAGGACGGCCGCGGCGTGTGCCATCTTCCAAGAGGCACTTTGGCCACAGCCCGGGAGAGAGAGGGGGGGGGGAGGGAGAGAGAGAGAGCCAGCCACACACACCCAAAGTGCTCACCGATCGTGAAGCTGTAGCCGTCGATGCTGAAAGTGGCACTCCGGCATTTTTTAAATCCTTCTTTGCGGCTGCTCGCCTCTGTCATGATGAGGCTGCCTGGGAAGCCTTCTAGCAGCGAGAGCAGCAGCAGCCGCCGCCGCAGCCCTGGCTCCGACAACACCGGCCGCGGAGGCAGCAGCGCTCCCTCGGCGAGATGCTGCGAGCGTTTCCTGAGCTGGCAATTAGTTGCCCTTGAATCCCTCCCGTCGGCAGGCGCTCGCCGCCGACTTCACACATCTCCTCAAGCAGAGCGCCGAATCAGAGAGAGAGAGAGAGAGAGAGAGAGAGGCGCGCTCGGCGCTCATTCTCCACCCCCTGAGACGGTCACAGCGGCGTGTGACTGACAGACAGACCCGCTCACACCGTCAAGCCACCGGCGACATATGCTGGAATTCAAACCCCAACCATGAAGCCCCAAAGAAAGATCCACTGTATAGGTTATTTAGAGCCACGTCAGAGATCAAGGCGCAGCGTATAGAGGTGGGGTGGGCAGCCTCCGGGCAGAACTGTGGCATTGTGAAACGGTTGCAAGAACTTTGCCGCCTCCGCAGTTATGGACTACTAGAAACTGGGCAGAAAGTTTATAAACCACACACAGTATAAAGAAGTTCTCTCAGCCGGTCTCAAGGTCCCATGAAGAGGCTTCGCTTCTGAACGAACGGGAAAGTAGGTCAAAATGGCTTTGATGGCTTTCTTTGCATGACATCCGCACAGCACTGTAGTTGCCACCAGCCCTGATTCTGTGATTTAATGTGGGTCGGTGGGGTAGGGTTACCAATGCAGGAAGATTCCTTCCTAAACATTTACATAGCACAGTCACACACAAACAAGGAAGATCATCATCATACCTGCCTAGTGATATTCTGTCTCCTGTGCAATCTGGAAACCATATGTGGGCACAAAGGCTTCTATGGGCACATGGGCCCATAGAAGGGATTTTTCATTTATTTCAAGGGAAGGGATGGGGGTGCGCCAAGCACTCTGCCATTGATGTGAATGGGGAGGCTGCTGCCAGTGGCGAGTCACACATGGATCTCCTTTGAGATCCAAAGGAGACCTAGTGCACTTGCTGAAATTCGTTCAGCTATGGGAAAGGTCAGCCCAGTTTGGAAGAAGGTATAGAAAGCCACCTTCTACCCAGTGAGACCAGTGGTCCATTTAGGTCAGTACTTATGCTGACTGGCAGTGGCTTTCTAGAGTTTCCATGGAGGATCTCTCTCAGCCATCCCTGGAGATGCCAGGAATTAAACCGAGATCCTCTGCATGCAAAGTAGGTGCTCTGCTACTGACCGACGTGTTGTCGTCGTCCTCTTCTCTCCATCCCTGCCTTATCCTTCAGTTTGTCAGCCTTTCTTGCGAGACTCTGTAGGGGCCTCAGCCTCACCCTGTTGAAGCTTCCCAAGAAATTGTGGGCTGAGTAACTCACAACCCTCCATCCTACTCTGCTGCAAACACATGCACCATGTGTAAAATGTGGCTTACGGGTTCAAGAGTTCCAGTGCACACGCAGAGCATGCCTGCTCACCAAGGCTCGAGCATTAACCTTTCTTTCCTTGGAAAGGCAGGTCTGCTCTCTCCACTGAAGCAGAGCATGAAACCTGCACATGCAGCAGGCTCATCATGTTGACTGCGGAGCATGCCTGGCCCTCTTGGCTGGGGAGTTATAGCATGCCTAAAATAAAAATGAATCTCAAAATAACCTCATGCAAATCCTTGGCCACCATGCAGCCAAAAAAACAACAACAAGTATTCCATTGGCAACAGAGGATTCACTGTCCTGGAGGACATTCAGATCTCCTGGAGAAAGGAATCTAAAAGCTGGGAAGTTGCCACTACAGAAACCTCTCTATTAGCCTGTACCACTGTTATAAGGCATATGAGGGGAAGTGTTATTACAAGGCGACCCTCAAAGACCAAGGACTGCATGATGGCAACTTATGGGAGGAGGGGAGCAGGACCAGCTAAGCCCCCCTGTGGCCTGAGACGGCATGCCAAATGCTGCCCCCCTTACCCAGTGATGTGCCAGGCTCCCACTCACCAATGTGAGGACTCCCCTCCTCTCCACATTCCGCCCCTCTCTCTGCCCCCCTTTCCCTTTTCTAATCCAGGAAACGGGAGGAGGAAGGGCTGTGGAGGCAAATAGATGAGCAACCCCCCCCCATCACCCTGCTGCCTATCACTTCAGTTGTCCCTTGTGGGCAGCCCAGCCCTGGATGGGAGCCTAATGAGCACTGGACGGATTGAACCAGTTTAGGGCTTTAAAGGCACCTTGATTTCTGCTTGCAAGGGAAGCAGTGGAGGTCTCCTTCCCACCCACCCCACAGGGCAGCATCATTCCCTGTACCAGTTACAGCCTTGATCGATGTTACCCATAATTCTTCACAGTCAAATCACAAGGGCAAAATGCCACCGTTAAAACATCTCTTTCTACAAATCAAGCATCATCCGAGCGTCATCATTTAAACACCTGCCCCTCGGCTTATCCATCTGTAAACCTAAGACAACTGGAGTGCAGTGGGGGTGTTCTAAGGCATTGCATCTTTTGAAAGATACAGAGAACAAGGCTATTTTAAATTGCTCCTGCTCTTGTTCTCGGTCTCCCTTGGAAATCATTTTTCTGTAAATGGTTTTCTAGGTCACCTAGTGGATTTGCCGCCTCATAAAAAAAAGAAGCTCTGAAATTCACTCTTATCAGAATATGTGATGTACAGAATATTCTAAAGCTGATTGCCCCCTGGCTACTCTTCTCAGCTACTTATTTTCTGCCAGATCTTAAGGATTCCTCTCCCCTCTCCTGGCAAAACCAGGTCCTGTCATGCCAAAGTAAATGTGCTTTGCCTGCTTTAGTAACCTTGTGGCTTTGCTTTACATTCATTGTACTGCACCCTTAATTGCTACATTAATTGTGCTACATTAAATGCTCCATAGCTGCTCCTTACATCACATATAATGTTTCCTGTGGATTGCTGCCGGCTTATCAGGTCTGAATCCTTTGAGATGGAAAACAATGCAACCTATTTTAAAAAGGCACAATGTTATCATAATGCCGGTACAGTACACTACATTCCTCTTAAGCTTTAATCAGCAAACACACACGTACGCAACACATGCAAAAGAGAACTGAGTTTTTATTTTATATTTAATTTACAGGGGAAATTAATGCAACAGTTTATGTTTTGTCATACCAGTGATCTATCTTGTCTACAATGACTAACGGTCCAATCCTATCCCCCTCCCCTGCCGGCCTAACTAGCATTGTGCTGGTGGAGGCAGCTTTACGGCAGTTGCAAAGCAGCCTACACCAGTGCATGCTGCAGGGAGCCTGGAGCAGCCTACCACGTGCCAGCAGTTCCACGAAGACCCGCCAAAACAGGTAAGCCCATGCAGGGGCTTGGAGGCGGGGTTGAATGGGGCAGGGGGTGGGTGGAATGGGGCGGTGATGGGGTGGGGGAGGGGTGGATTAGGCCTGGGAGGGGTGGGTTCAGCAGCAGCAACACACGCTGAATCCTTACCTCCTTCCCAGGCCTGATCCGCCTTTACAGATCAACTAGGACTTGCGCCAGTGATTGAGCTGCCACAGGTCCGAGTTGACCCATAACAGCTGCTGGGGTCATACGTCCCCTTACCCCAGCAGCTGAAAATCCCCCCACAGGATAGAGTGGTAGCTGTGCCAGCACCCCTGCATCACCACATGGGGATTTAGGTAGGATTGGGCTGCCTGCCTGCATCTGCACTGCAGTGCTGTCATATTGTACTCCCAATATATCAGGCATTCAAATGCTCCAGATGGTTCCTGGGCAGTGGCGTCGTTGGAGCGTGGCGGGGGGGGCAGACCGCCAGGGGGTGATGCGCGCCAAAGGGGTGACGCGTGTCACCATCCCCCGACTCTGGATGCTCCGAGGCCGGCTTCCTGGCCTCGGAGCCTCCAGAGTCCGGAGGCTCCGAGGCCAAGGAGCCAGCCTCGGAGCATCCGGCCCCGCAGTACTCGGGCAGCCCTTTGCCCTCAGAAAATGTACTGCGCATGCACGAAAAATGTAAAACTTTACGTTTTGAACAAGCGGGCCTTCAGAAGGCCCTGGAGCACCGGCGGGGCCGGACGCTCCAAGGCCGGCTCCCCGGCCGGCTCCCCGGCCTCGAGTGCTGGGGTTGGGGGGGGGGTCACCCTAGGTTGGGGGGGTGCTCTAGGGTGACGCGCGTCTAGTGACGCTAGTGTTCCTGGGCACTACCTCTGGCAACAGAATCTACCCTTGACTGCAATGCACACTGGTGTGGCAAGAAGTAGTAATTACCAGTCATTTCTTATTTATTTTTCAAATTTATATACCACTTCCTCCACCATAAAAAAAGGCACGCAGAGTGGAACAGTCTTGGATAATAATGGCAAATAGCTTTTGGACCATTGGCCATGGGCACACAACCGCAAGGGCCAAGAATTATTTGAGGGGCTCAGCACAAACAATCTCAAGAGTGATAAAAGAAACGTTTCTACTTTAATTCTGAAATTAAAGTTTCTTAAAATTATGTCATGGCCTGCTCTAGGGCTTTTCGACCATGTCTCTCTCAATCACCATCTATTTTACCTTTTGTTATTTGTTTATATTTTGTGATTTTGCAGACCTGACCACGGTGATCCATGCCACGGTGACGTCGCGATTAGATTATTGTAACGCGCTCTACGTGGGGCTGCCCTTGAAGACGGTTCGGAAACTGCAATTAGTGCAGAATGCGGTGGCCCGTGTGGTTACTGGGGGTAGGCGGTTCGACTCTGTCGGGCCGCTTCTTCAGCGGCTGTACTGGCTGCCGATTCGTTTCCGGGCCCAATTCAAAGTGCTGGTTTTGACCTTTAAAGCCCTATACGGCCTGGGGCCAGGATATCTGAGAGACCGCCTACTTCCATATATTCCAGCTCGTCTCCTTAGGTCATCAGAGAAGGCCCTTTTGCGGGTACCGTCGCCCAGGGAGGTGCGAGGGGCGGCGGCCAGAAATAGGGCCTTCTCAGTAGTGGCACCAACCCTATGGAATTCCCTCCCTCTTGATTTACGTACTGCTCCCTCCCTGGAGACCTTCCGGCGAGGCATGAAAACTTTCCTGTTTAAGGAAGCCTTCTGAGTCCTTGCCTTTTTTTAACATCCTGCTGGCACAGGTGGAGTGCTGCTGCTTTTTTTATGCTCCTGTTTTAATTGTAATTTGATGTGTTTTTATTAATTTTAGATGATGTTTTTACTAGCTTTTGTGGATTGTTTTTATTGTTTTAAATGTGATTTTTTTTTTTGTATTATGTATCCCATGTTGTAAGCCGCCTTGGGTCCCTTCGGGGAGAAAGGCGGGGTAAAAATATTGTAAATAAATAAATAAATACATAATTTGGGTCTGTAAATCCTACTGTAGCACTGACTTCCACTGGCCCTGGGATCAACGTCCCAGATTAATGCAGCGCTTTGTTCCTCCCACCAGCTGTCCCTCACCCCCAACTATGTGCAAGGAATTCTGGGACTGGTAGTTCTAGAGAGAACATGTCATATAGAAGTATGAATCTTTATGTCTCTCATGTGACATGTCCAAGTTTTAACTGCTGCAGAAGTTACCGGTACTCTGTTGTAAAGAAGTGCCTGGGCCAGTCACAATGTTGCTTGTTCAGCTCTAATGCTGCTTCTCATTTGTTCCAGAAAATCTCACAAAATTGGACAACATCTGCCTGAATGTTGTCACCAGACTCCCAAGGACCAATCACAGAACACTAGCTCCTAAAGCCTTGCCTTCTGAGTTAGCAGCTTCATTGGAGTCGTTAGGCAGCCTGTTCACACTGGAGCCAAATTTCTGCTTCCGTTTCCTGTTCTGGATTCTTGACACCTGCCTGCTTTTGATCGTGCCCTTGCCTTCAGCCTTTCTGCTCTTTGTTTCCTGTCCTGGAACTTAATCCCTGCCTGCCTGCTTGGGATTACAAACCCATTTCTGGTCCACTTGGATAGAAAGACAGAAAAACCATCTAGGTCCCAGATTCCTACTTACTGGAGCCTGGCATTTGCCGAGCCCTAACACTGGGAGACATAAATCAACGTGGTTTAAGGCCAAAAGGCGATTTAACCAATGACGTTCAAGTGAGTCGAAATACAGACTCTTCTTGCTTGAAAAGGGGGTGGTCCCATTCCGATGCAGTCTCAGACCCATTTGGACCTGGATCCAGCTCAAACTGGGGTTCACTCCCCACCCCTGCCATTAACCCTCCATGCCAGATCCCCCCAAAGAACCAACCCCCCCAAAAAAACTTTTCCTTTGTGAAGGAACATAGAATAGAGCACAACCATAGAGCACTGCCGTGACCCACCTGAGGTCCAGTTGCAAGCCACTTCTAGGCACCATCCCACCTGTTGAAGATCTCTAGTGTAGAGCCATGGGAAATGAGTTGGTGAGCAAGGTGCCACAGGTGAAGCATAGTTCCTGTTGCATACTGCCTCTTTAAAAGGCAACCCCAGAAGGCCTCAGGATGAGAAAAGCAACGTGAGAGAATTGCAGAAACAGTTGCAGTTTTGTAGCAGGAGCCTGTGTGAGTCATTTGAGCCCATACGCTTTCCTCAAGGGCCTGAACAGAGAAGTTGTGCTTATTTTTTTCCCCCAGCAATTACTTTTATGCACTGGGTTTTTGCCAGTGAAATTTAAGCAATAAATAGCCGAGTTATTGTAAGAAATCTGGTGTGTGTACTGCTGTTCTCAAATATTCAATAGCTCCTGCTGCCAGCATGTCTAGAAAAACATACTAAAAGGAACTTAAAAGCATGTGGCAATTATGTAGAAGGCACCTCCTTTTGTTCACGCCGTGAGAGGCTGCTTAAGAATATGATTTACCAGGCAGTGACATTTTCAGTGGTGTGGTGGTAAATTTCAAAGTACAGAACTCATGATAGGCATAATCCATAGCAAGTCAGTGGTCGTCATGCCCCGTTAAGACTGCAATCCTATACACACTTACCTGGGAGTAAGCCCCATTGAAATCAACAGGGCTTATTTTTGAGTAGACATGCATAAGATTGCACTGTACAGGTGGGCCCCCATATCCACTGATTCGCTATCCACGGTTTCAGTTATCCACGGATTGTGGGAAGCCCCCCAGGTTTTTACTTTTTTCCCAGTAAGCTTCGTTTCTTCCTTAAAGAAACAGGAGAAGCAGCCTCTGGCTGCTTATTACAGGCAAGTAGAACGAGACTAAGTACTAGAGAGGCTCTGCAAGGTTAACAGAAACCTTGCAGAGCCTCTCTAGGACATAGTCTCGTTCTACTTGCCTGCAATGGAGGCTGCTTCTCTGTTTGTTTTAAGGAAGAAACAAAGCTTGCTGAAAGAAAAATAAGAGCTGGGGGGGGCAAGCATGCCTGCCTGCAGGGGAGGCAGGGTAGGGGGCCCCTCAGGAAACCATGGAGGGGGTGTTCGCTCTTATCCGCGGTTTCAAATATCCACGGAGGGGCCTGGAACATATCTTCAGCGGATATGGGGGCCCACCTGTATTTCCACTGTTGTATCGCTTCCCAGGTCGCACATGCCATCAATATACCTATTTGCTTTTATCCGATTCTAATCCCGCAATTACATAGAGTGTTGCTAAGTTCTTTGCGACCGCGATAAGTGTGTGAAAAAAGATGATGGACTGTGGAGTCATTGGTTCTGATCAAAGACATTGTATAGAGGGGCTGTATACCAATCTGCAATTTATGACTTTATGTACATCTGTGGATCATTGTTTGTTAGAGTGGCTGCTTTCCTGGGCTGATGATAATTTTAAATGTAATTTTAACTTTAACTGTTTAATATCTTTCATTTGCTCATTTGTGTTGTTTTTGTATTATTTCTGTTTGGGGCTGGTCTTTGACCGTAATAAAGATATTGATTGATTGATAAGATTGCATTGCAAGTCTAACAAAAAAATTATCAAATTTAAATTTCTTCTCCTGCCACTTATTTCTGCATTGAAACTTATTATTCTTCATTCAAAGTTCTAACTCATTCCATCCCAGATTCTTGGAGTGGGTGCAATAGTTTTAAGACAAATGTGTTAACTGAAACATGGGATTAAAAATATCCCAAATAAAATATAAAAGGTATATTGCAGTGCTAGTCTATGCATGTTTAATCAAAAATAAATCCCACTGTGTTGTAGCCTTAGGCTACAATCCTAAACACACTTACATGTAAGTAAGTCCTATGGAGTGAATAGGACTTACCGTACTTCTGAGTAGACATGTAGAAGATTGTACTGCTAATGTAGTATAAGCTCCATAGTGTATCACACATGCCCTTGGAAAAAGACATCTTCTAAGGTCCTTTGAAAAAGGTTTCCAAGGCAGCAGCTGAGCACTCATGCTGTAGAACAAGTCCTAGGCCTCTGCTCCTCGCTCCCCTTCAACTACACCCCCTGGACATTCTCTAACAGTGATCTTCAACCTTGGGAATGTGACCCCAAGGTCCAGCGGGAGACGTCTTTCCCCTTAAGGGGAGTGGAGACTTGGCAGTGAAGTAAAAAAGGGGGATTGGGACTTATCCAGTGGCTGCAGCTGGAGACACCGCACAACCCAGGTTCTCGCTGCTGCCACAGATGGGTAAGTCCAAACCCCCCTTTTTTTACTTAGGCAGCGGCGGCGTGAACCCAGAAGTGCCATCGCTGCCATCTTTGCCGAGTCACAAAGACTTAAAGCAACCTTTACCTTCGGGTAAAGGTTGAAGATCATTGCCCTATAAAAATCCTCTCATGTAAACTTGACTGGGAGGGGCAGCCCAATTCTATGTGGAACTAGCATTCCAGTGGCGTAAGATCCTTTACAGCTGTCACAAAAAGTGATACATATCTTGAAGCCAGGCCACTGCTGCAGCAAGCAGCCATGGCTCCATGCCAGTGGAGTCTCCACATCTCCCAGTGCCGGTAAGTCTGGGGAGGGGGAGGAACAGGGAGGAGATGGGGTGGAATGAGGGCTGGAAGAGGCGGTATCAGCGGCACCACCAATATCCTATTCCCCTTGCATCAGCAAAATTGCTGGTGTAGGTCCAAGGAGATGGGGCAGAATGAGGGCATTCTCTTATCCAGAGTAGACCTCCAGGATTCCCACCCTCCCACACAGGATGCAGTACACACTCCGGTGGCACAGCTGTCTCAGCGGGGGAGGGAAAGGATAGGATTGGGGCCCCAGTCTCTTAAACATCCAAAGATGGTTCTCACCACTTGAATGAATGAAAATTGAGGCAGTGACCTGAGGGGTGAACTAAAATCCCTGTAATTACGCTATGATAATTTTTAGAATACTAATGCAATTCTCCTTTTCAGATTGATTATGGCAACAGTGATCTCCATGCCTGAGAGAGTCTATTTTTCCCTAGAAATACACCATCTGGATGTTGGAATGACTTCATCAGGAAAACTCGTTCTATTTCAGTGATTATTTTTTACTCTGACTAGCCAGAAGGCAATACAATATTTTTTCTAATGCTCAGCTGTTTTAAGTTTGCTTTCTTTTTACTTACTACAAAGTTGACCATTTTCTTCCATGCCAAATGCTAATTAAACATTCAACAAAGCCCTGAGAAACACCCATTGCTTGTGTCATTTCAGATTTTTCACTTGGTGTAGTCATCCATGTAATTTATAATGGCATTACATTGAAGGAAACAAAAAATATGGCAAATTCTGGGCACAAAAAAAGAGGGAGAGTTTAAAATTAATGACAGGTTAGTTCAATTCAAGGCATTCCATTCTATCCTGTATCAGAATTGTCAGTCGCTTTGTTGTTATGTTTAGGAACCCACTAATTCATGACTGGCTGTAACCAGCCAAGAGCTAAATCAGTCATCCCAATTCTGCCAGATGAACACAGACTGTTCTCTCATTGTAGTGTTGCAGAGTATTGGACTGGGACCAGGAAGAGATGGCTCAGACTTCAACTCAACTCAGCAGCAGGCACAGCTTGGACAAGCTCCAAGCACCTTCTCTGTCTGTAAAATGGGAACAATCCTCTTTTCCAGAAGGGTACAATAATCATTATGTTTTCAAACAGCCAAAGTTTATTCTCACTGGGTCTTCTGCTTTGCCCTTAGACTAGGAAGAACTAGTGGCCTTCCCATAAGGTTGCCAGTTTGCCCAACGTTGACCCCCTTTCTCCAGCTTTTTCCTTTGGTGAATGGATGGCAAAGGTAGCTCTTGGGCCAGATTTTCACTTTGGACCTAGATTGCCCCTCCCCCATTTTTCAAGGGTTAGCAGTGTTGTGACATCATAAGGTCCTACCTCAGCAATTTTTGGGATGCATCTGATGTGACCGCCCTACTGTCCTATGTTCACTTCACATAAAGGAAGGGGAAATTATTAATAATAGGGCTCCGGACAGCGTACAAGGTTCTGCCTCTCTGCTTTTATCCTCACAACTACCCTGTGATGTATGTTGGGCTGAGAGATTGATCCTGGCCCAGAAGCTCTCATTGAGTTTCATGGCTGAAGGAGAATTTGAACCTGGGTCTCCTTGCTGGGTCTCCCTTCCAACATTCTAACCACTTTGCCAAACTAAAAATGCTGTTTTTGAAAAGAACATTCTGTAAAACTAGGTAAGGAACCAATGCCTTGGGTCTTCTTAGAGATCAGGGAACCTAAACCATAATCAAACCCTAAAATACAGATTCAATTTCCTGCTATCCACCAAAGCTAACCAATTGCCATGAGTTATATATACTGCAGGGTGACCTACGTATACAAGAACAAATCCCCAGATCTAGATTGTCTACAAAGCTTCTGTTAGAGACGAGTTATTTTACAGATCAGAGACTCCAATCAACTATTCAGAATTCTACTCTGTACCAAGGCTTAATTCCTGGTTGAAACTTTGCAAACAGTTTACAGAAGAATTCACAGAGGGTGTGCTTTCTTAGCAATGTTTTTCATTATCTACTGCATGATCAAAAGAAGAAAGGTGCTTATTAGCAAGTTGCAGTCAAGGCGGATTCAATTCCTCGCAAAAACCTTTCCGACATTTCAAGTGTCCTTCTCAGAAACTGAATTAGTATTTATTGATTGAGGAGGTCTAAAGTGCAGCAATTCTACTCCAAGCAGTGCTCAGTGTGACACACAACGAGCACTAGAAGCAAAATTTGTGGCCAATTGAAATGAATAAGAAGCCTACTGAAGAATTTTCCTGAACTGAAACAGAACCAGATTTTTTTTCCCCACATACAGAAGCCCACAAGTGAAATTCTCCTTTATTTTCTAAAAGGAAAAAAAATGTATAGAAAAGAGGTTAGGGAGAAGTGCTTGAATATATACTTTACAATTTTATTTATTTACGATTGATCACTTTTATTTACCCAGATACAAAATGGAGAATATTGCTGGGGGCAGAGCAAGTGAAAGTGGTTGGAGTAATTGAGCATCCCCCCCCCAATACCGACACATCTGTTGAGAGTATAAATATGAACCAAAACCTGCATTCTTCTAGCATAACAGGAGAGAAAGTTAGGCATATTTCTCATGCTCATTGAAAAAGGAGTGGACATCCCTACCTCTAGAACAGATTCTCTAAAATCCTGTCACGTGGCACTAGGAGCGAGCTTGAAATCACTCCCACACCCCCACTCAATGGATGTTGTGTTGTGTTTTACCACCTACACACAGAACCCAATTTCGACTTGCTGGTATCTGTGTGAAGCTAAAGAAATGTCTTTATATCTCTAGTCTGAAGAGAGGGAAGAGCTGCTGTTGGATCAAATTGGCTCCTTAGGTATCAGATGCTAAGCAGTGCATTCGAAGATGTTTCTTGTAATGGACGCAGTCCACCAAACATCACTCCCATCTATGTGAGATCAATGGGTTGTGTATGCGGTAATCCTTGGTGGACTGTACACAGGCTCAACCTTATGGTGATCCTTATTACATCAGAGAAGGAACCAAGTGTTGACACCTTGTAAATGTCTCTTAAAAAGGTAAAGGTATCCCTTGACAATTAAGTCCAGTCGTGTCCGACTCTAGGGTGTGGTGCTCATCTCCATTTCAAAGCCGAAGAACCAGCATTGTCCAAAGTCGCCTCCGTGGTCATGTGGCCGGCATGACTCTCCTTGCCGCAGCGCATAGCATCTGGCTGGAACACGGAGCGCTGTTTACCTTCCCGCAAGCGGTACCTATTTATCTACTCTCATTGACATGCTTTGGAACTGCTAGATTGGCAGGAGTTGGCCAAGCAACGAGCGCTCACCCCATCGCGGGAATCAAACTGCCGACCTTTCGATCGACAGCTTATGGTTCAGCGGTTTAACCCGCTGCGCCACCCGTCTCTTAACAAGCCAGTAATTCATTTTTCTGGCAAGCAATGCAACACCTTACATTCTCTTTTACAACTTTTTTCTCCTTTATCTTCTCCTTTTACACTTTTTTCTGCTTTGAGGCTATCATCACAACAAAAGCAACATTTGTGCTCCCTTGAAATCAATGGAAAATCTATGGAAAACCTCTCAGTAGCTGCAACAGGACCATTATTTTTCCCCTCATGCAGCTATAGAAATTCTGTGCATACAAATGAGATGCTTCTCAATTTTCCAAAGAAAGCCTTTAAAATGTTGCTCTTGTCAGACCCAGATCATGGAAGAAAAAGCTGGTCCAGAAAAATATGGAACTATATTAGCAAATAATGCAATATGTACAAATGCTATTGTCATTCAGGTGATGTAGTCCAACAGTTCTCGAAGTTCTCCCCACAAGGTGAGGAAGTTGTAAGTGTTGGTGGGGGAAGAGCAGGGGGAGCCAGGATCATGCCAACAATGGCGAAAAAGGTTTTTTTAAACTCACCAGGGAAGGGTCCAGAGGGGGCATGGCCCCCTCTGCAGGCCTCCCCGCGCTTTAGATCATCGCTCCAATGCGATCAAGACCTACTTCCACTGAGCACATTGGGAGAATTCTGGGATGTGCTAGTCTTCGTCCAATTTACACACCTACTAGTTTACAGAATACCTTGTGAATGCAGCAAGTTATATATAGGTATGACTGGGAGATCAGTAGGGACGAGGCTCAAGGAGCACGAGAGATATTGTGGGCTTGGTCTAGGGAAAAAATCAGCTATTGCTGAACATCATCTAGCTACAGACCACTGCATTTTGTTTGATCATACCCAGCTACATTCTAAAGAGGAACATCCACAAGTGCGGGTGTTCCGTGAAGCAATCGAGATTCAAACACACTCTGGAACACTAAATCGCAAAGAAGAAACCTTAAGCTCTGCATGGATTCTAGTACTTAAAAATGCAAAAATAATGGGCTTTAACAACTAGGAGATGTTGAAACACAATAGGTCTCCTTTAAGAGAGAAGTTTCAGAATGGCAAGAGCCTACTTGAGGGGTTACTAACAGTCAGTCGATAGCATGTGCTGACAGTTGGCAAGTTTACGAGGGGGCCAGTCTTTCCTTTGAGAATGCTCTGCACAGTTCAGAGCGAAATGTCAGGAAGAGCAAGTTCATGCAGACCGTGGTCTAAAAGCTCAAAAATGCATATTGAATTCCAACATCTAGGTTCCTCCTCTGTCTTTAATACTACACTCTGTATCCTCCTCAGTAGTTTGCAGTGTGACCTAACCATATAATGGCGCAATCCTGTGGCATCGCTGCACTGGCACAGCACGCGCTCAAAGCCATCTCAAAAGTGCCATAAGACACTTTGCGACAACACAGCGATCAGCCAGGCCAGCATGAAGGCTCACCCGCCCCCCACCCCCGCACATGCTGCCAGAAGGAGCAGCACGTGCCAATGGGAAGTTTCGCGCCAGGCAGCGCAAGGGCAGGAACAAAGTGTAATGGGGCAGGGGGCAGATTGGGCCCAGGAGGGGGCAGGATCGGCGGCAGCTATCCCCCTTTCCTGGGACTGTTTCCACAACACAGGTTGGCTCGGACTTGCACCAGCGATTTAGCTGGGGCTTTCTCATTACTGCAGCTATGGGTTTCCCTGGGGCAAGGGGACGAATTTCCCATTATCTCAAGGAGACCTCCAGCCTGCAGAATTCCCATGCAGGATGCAACACAGCCCGTGTTGGCCCCGCTGCGCAGGAATTTACGGTGGATCGGGCTGCCCAGGTCACTGGTAACAGGGCTGCAAAACCAGCACTTGGTTGCTAGCCGTCTGTTGTACCTGGTATATCTTTGTAGATCACTCTCTCCATATGGCTACAGCTTATATTTCCCACCTTTTAAAGCAACCCAAATGGAATTTGGACCACAGCATACAGTGCAAGAAAAGTACACTGCACTTTTGTTCCTGAAAATCCATTTTCTTTCAGGCACCTTTTGATTTGCTATCACACTTACATGACTCTTGGAGGGCCAAGATAAATAAATAAATCAAACCATGATTTTGATATTGACACATGAAACCCGGAGGACATTACCGTTTTCTAAGCCTCTATTATCGTAAACATTTATGGACAGTTATTCTGAAGGCTGCGTACATTTCCCAAAAGCCCCATCTGTTTCCACCATGTTCTTCAGAGATGGCACTGAAAGAAAGCGATTCAAAGAGAGACCGAGGAAAACAGCACCTCTTGAGGGCCTTGCAATGCTCAACACAATATTAAGAGTTAACAAGCACTTCTACAGTGGAACAAAGACTTTTATATAATGGCCTTGGAACGTTATAGTGAAGCAGCAAAACCACAGAACGCTGAGCCCCCAAAAGGTTAAATGATGTTTTGGTACCAAAGCAATGTATATTTTTCTGCTTGCACAACAAGGACGATCAGAAGTCCAATCTAAAGTCTTTGAAAACTAAAAGGCTCTTGTAGCTTTGATTTTTTTTAGTTACTAGTTCACTAGTTTCTTTTTCATGTACCAACCATGTACCAATATTGACACAACAAACAGAGAAGCTCTATTTTGTAAATGAAAAAAAAATCTTAACACAGTTCTCCAACATCTTTGATTTTTTTTAATATCAAGATCATTCTGGATTTACAGTATTAACATTCTCTATTTTTTTTTAATAGAAAGGGGAATAAACAGCCCATTATTTTCTCACATTCATTTGGCAACCAGCACTGGACTAACTACAGGTCCCCTTTAATGACGGATTGCTTAATGACGATCCGCATATATGACAGAGGTTCCCAAAGTGTAAACAAAGAATTAAAGCTACAGTACTGTATTTTAAATGCAAAAAATGTCATCTTTAACTCTCTGTGTTTGTGTGTGTTTTTCTACCTCCATGACAGGTAGAAATCTTGTTGTGCTTTGTGTTACACTCATAATGTACACTGTGTTTGCCATTCATTCCCTATTACAACTCCACTGTGTTTATATTGCATTACACTATACTGTATTGGTTTTACACGTAATACCACAATCGGCCACTAGATGGTGCTGAGGACTCACTTAATGACGATTTCACTATATGACAGGTTTTCTAGAACCTATCCCATCCTTAAGCGGGGGACACCTGTATTTTGCTAGGTAAGCTCAACCAAATTGAAATCCATGCTACATTCCTATTTAGTGGTCAAACTAGACACGACACTAAACATGTCTGTATTTTTTAAACAGACCCACTCTTGATCAGAACTATGCATAGGAGGAGAGGGGCTCCTGTCCCACTCACCCCCCATGGAAAACTGAAACCATGGAAAAGAGGGAACCCTATCTCCGCGGGCCCCCACACCCCTTACCTTTCTCTATGTTCCAGCAGCATCCCCAAGTAATCGTGTGGTAAATCGATGGTAAGGCCACATCTGGAGTATTGTGTCCAGTTCTGGTCACCACACCTCAAAAAGGATGTAGTTGAATTGGAAAAGGTGCAGAAAAGAGTGACCAGATTGATTCGTGGGCTGGAGCACCTCCCTTATGAGGAAAGGCTACAGCGTCTGGGGCTTTCCAGTCTAGAAAAAAGGCGCCTGAGGGGGGACATGATTGAGACGTATAAAATTATGCATGGGATGGAGAGAGTGGATAGAGGGAAATTCTTCTCCCTCTCGCACAGCACCAGAACCAGGGGACACTCACTAAAATTGAGTGGAGGGAGAGTTAGAACAGACAAAAGAAAATATTTCTTTACCCAGCGTGTAATTGGTTTGTGGAACTCCTTGCCACAGGATGTGGCGACGGCATCTGGCCTAGATGCTTTTAAAAGGGGTTTGGACAGATTCATGGAGGAAAAGACCATCACAGGTTACAAGCCATAAGCAACCTCCTGGTTTTAGAAGTGGGTTTTCTTTGTGCCAGGTGCAAGGGGGTGGCGACAGGATACAGGTATCTTGTTGGCTGTGTGCTCCCTGAGGCATCTGGTGGGGCCACTGTGTGATACAGGAAGCTGGACTAGATGGGCTTTTGGCCTGATCCAGCAGGGCTCTTCTTATGTTCTTATGTGTGTCTTGCTTTCACAAAACGCTATAAGCAGCAAGCAGCTTATAGCAGAGAAGCAGACAAGCAGCCTGCATGCTAGAAAGGCTCAGCCCGACTGTTCACAGGAAGCAGGAAGTTAATGTTCAGGCTGAGTCTTTCTAGCATGCAGGCTGCATGTCTGATTCAGGGTTTTGTGAAAACAAGACACATGATTGCTTGGGGCCACAGCTAGAACACAGAGAAAGGTAAGAGGTATTGGGGGCCGCGGGGAACAGTGGAAAACTGAATCCGCGGTTATGGGGACAAGCAGATATGGGGGTTCTACTGTACTGTTCGGAAGCTTATTGTCAGAATAGGAGAAAGGGAAGCCATGCCTCAGCTGAGGATGTAGTCAAGGGATCAAAAGGGGCAACTGCCCAGTCAGGTGAGGGAAGGCCATCCGATAGCTGATCTGGCTGTGAGAGAAGGTTAATCTATCGTATGGGAGGAGGGACACATCTGGAGTGGAAGGGTGGTTTCTGGAGACCCATTGTCCCAATTTTCTAAATCAACCAGTACGAGCTAATCCCATAGTTTACTAGAGCTCTGTTTTTACTCTGCCATTCAGAGTGCAAGGGAGCCCAATTGGAACTACTCCCATTTTATCCTCACACAACAACCTTGTGAGATAGGTTAGGCCAAGACAGGGCGATTGACCCAATAACCTTCATAACAGAGGAGGAATTTGAACCCAAGACTCTCCATCCATGCCCAATGCTTCACCCATTACAGCATACCAACTCTCACCGTTTACGAGTCTGAGATGTCCAGCATACCAGAATAGGATTCTACAGAAGATTCCCCCCTACCCGTGTTTTAATTCTAGCCTGCCAACACCATCAAGAGCTTGAAAGGCAAACAAGCTGAACCCTCCGCCTCCAGCTGGCCCCCAGTGTTCCCTACAGGACTGTGGAATCGGCCTTCATCACAGACACCCTCAAAAAAGTGTTAGAATGCTTTAAGGGAACCGATAAAAAGAGATGTAAGTGAAAGGGTGAGGAATAATCCTTTTTTAAACAAACGACACATATGCATTGGTTTGTGTGTTTTTAAATAAAACCCTGGTTCATGGTATTGTTTATCATCATGTCATACTGTTTGTCAGTTTCTGAGCACTTATGAAACAGGCATGGGAAAAGAAAAGCAGCCGTTCCTTACAATGGCTGGTCTCCTAATTTGCACACATAGCAAATGCAGGATAATCACCTAAAATTAATTGCCAGCTTTGATGGTATAAAAGCCACCACTTTATTCCCGACATCTGCTCTCTGCCTTGCAAAGGACCTGTCTACTTAGCGCTGGAGACAGAACTGCATAACTGCTCGTTTTTATATTTTCAAAAAGAGGGGGAAAGAACAGTTTCCCTTTCTTTGTCCTTATGGCCTTAGGTGCAAAGTGATATCTGTCTTGCATCTAGCAAATTAACGGTGCAATACTAATACTGGCAGGGAGATGAAAAGGACCCCCCTCTAAACTGGCAGGCCCCCCAAAGGGACACTACAAAAAGCCAATGGGGCCAGGATAATCCACCTAGCCAAGCCTTACGGTTTCCTTGCCCCATCCCCTGATCCTTTCAGGCTCGCAAGTCCTCCATCTGAACCAAGGACCCCCTAGTCAAGGGCAAGGAAGAGTGTTGTAAGTTATTGCTTGTGTCAGAGATTTTCCCCACTTGGGTTGCATTTAAGATTACATTGAAGGACAGATTCCTCAGAACCGTTGACTGCCCCAGGGATTTGGTGAGACATGTCCTTCACTCATCCAGAAGAGCAGGGATGTGGATCAAGTCTCTGACTCCAAGTCTCGAGTCAAGTCCCAAGTCTTTGCCCCCAAGTCCCAAGTCTTTGGTTGCGAGTTGCGAGTCCCTATCTATTTAATGGGGAAATAGGGTTTAAACCTGAATAAAATTTGACTTGTCGTAAAAGGCTCCAAGTCTCGAGTCGAGTCTTTTACAAATCACCGAGTCAAGTCCGAGTTGAGTCATTGACACAACTCGAGTCCGAGTCAATAGATTCAAGTCTACATCACTGTAGAAGATACAGAATTCCCCCTCCCCTTGGGATGAAAGGATGGGTTGGGCACACAGTACATGGGGTTAAACCCTTTCTCCCCACATGGCCATAGTTTACAATAAGAGGACTTTTGGTTGGAAGCATGTTTCTTTCGCTCATATTTACATGCATGTTTAGTTTGACACTTAGTTGGTCCTAGTACTGGTATTGCCCTGCTTGGGACACTTGGTTGGTCCTAGTACTGGTATTGCCCTGCTTGGAACACTTAGTTGGTCCTAGTACTGGTATTGCCCTGCTTGGGACAGAGGACAGTTGTATCTAGTTGAGGTCAGACCAACCAAGCTGAATACAGTCCACCAGAGACTCCAACCCTCCTGGTTTGGCTGCCTGCCAAGGACTGCAAAAAAGAAAGCGAGCCACATCAAGCACCTTGAAGTACAACCAAGTACATGGCTAGTGGACACTGTTCAGCTTGATGGGTCACAAATTAGGTGGCAAGCACAAGCACACTGACAGACCAATCAGTGACAGCCTACGTACAGACTTAAGAATAAGAATCCCAAGCATGTTTACTGAAAAGTCCCATTGCATTCAATGGGTAAATGTGTATCGAACTGGCAGACTCACTGAGGAGTAATTTCCATTCAACTCAGTGGGATTTGCTTCTAAGTGACTATGCACAGGATCAAGTTGGTAGTGTATTTTTCACATTGTAGTAAAGGAACTAAATGGTATTCTGGAGCCTAGCAACACTCCTTGGAAGGATTTCTGACACTGTCATAGCATTTACCTGTGAACTGTTAAAACACAAACTTATCTCAAGCCTTATTCACTGAGCAGTATTTACTAACCATAGAACCCAGGACGACCACCCATCCCAACTTCCTGACCACTCACTCTGAACTCTGTAGCATGTGATGGTTTTTTAAAAGGTTTGATTATTTGAAAAATGATCAAGGCAGCTCATGGGCCTCATGCAGGCAACCAGTACTCCTTGGGGAGAAGACATCCCACAGTTTAGGCACCAAGCTGAAAGGGTCCTGCAATGCATCCCTACTTGCTGAACATCAGTTGGGAAGGGGGCTTCAGTTCTTGAGAAGAACACTCAGGCAGGCTCATAGAGCAGATCGCCTGTATCTCTGAATCCTAACCTCTCTCTTTGGTAAATGCCATGTGTCTCCTGTATTTTTTATCACAGATCTACCTGTTTTCATATAAAGTACTATCTCGTGAGTAGCCTACTCTACCCTCTACATGTCAAACATGTGAAAAAGGCCTGAACTACACTGTAGAAGCGCCTTAGTCAAATATTGGCCAGAATCTATATACCACAACTCTTGACAAGTTGAAATTGCTGTAGACTTATATAACATTGTCCCTCTGACATCGAGAGATATAAACTCTTACATAAAGTGGTTTTTTAAACCATTTCTGCCTATATGGGTGTATATACGCAACAGAAGTTAAGTGTGCACCTGTGGGCCTTTAAAGAAAAAAAATACTCAACCTACAGGCACATCGCAATCTAGCAGTATGGGACTCTTAGCAATGGCAACACCTCACAGGCACTAGCAGTTGTACTCCATAACTTAGCTAAGGAGACTACATGGAGAGTTTCAGTACCCTAGGTGAAATCAAATCAGCGCTGGTTCAAGACTTCCCACAGCCTGAGGTGGGACACCAAATCCTACCTCCCCCCCTTATCTAGCTGTATGCCAACAGCCACAGCCACCATCATTTCTCCCAGTACTAGGATTAAAAAAAGGAAGAAGGGAATGGAGCAGAAGAAGAAGAGCGGAAGACTGGAGGGTGGTGGCCCAGAGTATTTACCTCTGTCCTCCACACTTCCTCTACTCCATTCCCTGCTAACTGGGCAAAGAGGCAGTTTTTGAAGTGATGCTCCTCTTAGAATATTTAGCTGGGGAAGAGGAACTACTCTCCCCCCTAGCACAGCATCCTTTCTATGGCTGTTTGCTGGTGTTCTTCTGCATCTTTTCAGATTGTGAGCCCTTTTGGGACAGGGACAGCGCAATCCTAACCGACCTTCCAGCGCCGGTGCAGCTGCGATGCAGCCCCAAGGTAAGGAAAAAATGTTCCCTCACCTTGAAGAGGCCTCTGTGACTGCCCCCGCACTGCAAAATGCAAGGTGTGCCCTGTTGGCATGGCTACAACGGCAGTGGAAAATTGGTTAGGATTGCGCTGGGAGTCATTTAGTTATTTGATTTCTCTGTAAACCGCTTTGTGAACTTTTTTGTTGAAAAATGGTATATAAATCTTATTGTTAATAATAATATTAATAATAATAATAATAATAATTCTCACTCTCCCTTTGCAAATAGAGCAAGTAGGAGGAGCAGAAGTAGCGATGAATAAACCCATAAATCCACCATTTTAGGCAACCATCTCAGGGCTGACCCTGAACCAAATCCCAGTTCCGTCGACCGTCTCTCCATTCAGTAGCCATTTAACGTCGACTGAACGGCACATACATGCACACTTGTAAAATGGAAGATTACCAACTCATTTGATTCCACCAAGTTCCAGAACTACAGCTGTAAATCCCTGCTGGGGGGCGGGGGTGAGAGCTCTCCTAGCAACAGCTTCAACAACAGAACTGCAAAACAAAAGAGATTGTAATCTGCAAGATGTAAAAATCCTTGCTGGCTCCGAGAACAAATTGATCTCATTGCTGAAGAGCCTTTTATAAATGGATGTGACATATGTGAGGATACGTGCATGTGTCACTGAATGTGACCATGAATGGTACTTCAACATTCATTGGAGGGGTAGGAGGTGGATGGAAAGGAACAGAGGTCGACACCTGACTGTGCCCCAAAAGAAACCATGACATTCGAGTAGCAGACTGTCCTCATTCACGTATTCTTAAACATGTCAATTTGTTAACACAATTGTATGGTCTGTCACATTATATATAAACACAGCTGAGTACCAATTGCACAGCGGCTTTAGGCAAGCAGTCCAAGGAAACCCAACGGAGCCTGGCTCAACGGTGCTCCATTGGGAAGCTACTTTGCCCCAGTGTATATAAGCATCTACCAATCAGCCTTGAATAATCATTTTTTTAAAACCTGATTAGGAGCATGGAAACTATTCTCCCTGTAGTTCACACAGGTTACTCCCATTAACGTCAATGGTAGCGCCACATGCGTACAAAGGGGAGAAGGGAGACCCCGTTATAGGATGTGCTTCCTTGGCGGCGATAGAATAATAGCCAGGAACAGGCAGCCCCTTAGGGACCTTTTAGCATCTCAGATCTCCAAACTGTACAACGACTCATTAGAAAAAATGTAGGACTCATTAGAAAAAATGTATCTGTCTTCGTAACAAAAAAAAGTCAATAATTGTACTTGCAAAAATTAATGTTAGACCCTGTTGCTAGCATTATTGGTGAATAGGCACCTTGCCTGGACTAATTTTTTTTAAATAAATAAATAAAATGTCCACAGCCCCTTTAACGATGATGTTTGAAAGGACCTTGCAGACATTAATCGTGCCTCATAGTACGTCAGAAGATCAGCCTTGATGTTTGTCAAAAAAATATCCGGTGTGCTTGAGAGAGATTTTCTGATATAAACATGGAAAATGCATAAAGAAAGCTACACACTTTTAAACTACTAGCGACTGAGCAACCATGATTGTCAAATATACTGTACTAATCAAATCTATCAGACAGATACATTGGCATTTTGAACTATGGGGAGTTATGAAATTCTAACTAAAGCAGGACGCAATGCTAGGGACTAAGGACAAGACAAAAAGCAGGGGGCATGGAAGATTCCAGAAGGGAAGACCAGGAGGAGCAGGAAGGAAGGGGCTGGCGGGACATTTTGGCAGGTGCGGATTATCAGGCAGAAACGTTTCCCATTAATGATGTACCTTCTGCTACCCAACCCTGAAAGAAACGAGAGCCCTGTTTGGCTCTCCAGGAGGCCAGGCACACCAGCCTTCCACAATTGTTACAGTCCCTTCTTGTCATACCTTGTGTATGTTATAGAGACAGTATCCTTCTGGACAAAATGTTACAAAGACTGAGATGCATGCACACATCTCTATCATCATGTCTTGGATTGACCACCCGGAATTTCAGTAGTGGGTTAAAAACACAGTAGAGACTCAGAAAAATCTGCCTTGGCACTTTGTGGACTCGCTGGCTCTTCAAAATAGACTGGAAAAGCTTGAATTGGGGATTGCTTCCTTTTCCAAGAATGTGATCAAGCTGAAGAACACATAAGAAGAGTTCTGCTGAATCATACTACAGGTTAATCAAGACCAAAGTCTGGCCTTACCAGAATCCAGGAATCGAGGCATGCTTTGGCCTAGAGCAGACCCGAGTCGCTCCCAAGTGCACACCGCGGCTGGCCAATGCAGTTGCGGCTTCCGGTCAACGACGCGACCGCATTGGCACACTTGGGAGCGGCTTGGGAGCGGCTAGGGTCCGCTCTAGGCCAAAGCATGCCTCGATTCCGGGACTCTTGTAAGGCTACCAAAGTCCACCAAGCTTGCAGCTCCCCCCCCCTACAGAGTGGGCCCAAGACCTGCTAATACTCAAGCCAGTTAACCAAAGGCCACTGCCTCCAGTCTGGTGATGCGCCAGCCTCTCCACCTCCCACTCCCTAGACTAGGAAAGTAAGAGGGGGATGAGCAGAAGGGAAAATGGGGACAAGAGGAGAGTGGTGATCTAGAGCAGCATTTCTCAAACGGTGGGTCAGGATCCGCTTGGTAGGTCAAGACCCAATTTCTGATGGGTCCCGTAGAGCTTCCAATGAAAACACAGGTGATGGAAAGATCAGATAACTAATTGCCTCAAGCCCTGACGCTATTCAAAAATCAGATCGCTACTAATTGCCCTGCAAAGAGCTAAGCTCCTGCAGCTTGCAAGCTTGTGTAAATATAGCGATAAATGTTTGAGCGTCTTTTTTCTGATGTGTCTGTCAATGACAGGTAGTGGGGGCAGGTGAAGGCTGGGTCACATAACTAAGCCCCTCAAGCCTTGAGGCTATTCATTAGGGCTGTCTCATTACAAGAAATGGATCGAGATTTATGCAAATAAATAAATATTACTTATAAATAAGTAAATAAACAATTTCTTTCTAGATCACCTTTTTAAAAATAAAAAGAAGTTTCGTTAAGCTATCCCGGTAGTAGTTTTAAAAAGTGGGTCCCGGTGCTAAAGCGTTTTGGGAACCACTGATCTAGAGCATCTCTGATGCTTTTGCCCTCTCCTCTTCTCCCTCCACACTTCCTGTTTGGCTCAATCGCCCTATTTTTCCAATTTAGAGAGTGGGAGGAAGAGCAGTGGAGGCGAGTGGCTGGACAGAAGTAGGTGCCCCCTGTTGCCCGAGACACCCCACCTCAGTTGGCTTCATGGATGGGCCTCTAAAGTGGCTTCAACTCTTGATTTCAGTGCAGGTTCAGAAAACTTGAGAAGTTCATTAAAAAAAATGGAAAAACTAAAAGGAAGATTAAAATAATAATGATATATCAGCATTATCAGTGTGCTAGAATCCTGTGGGCAATTTGAAAGTTTTCTTATTAAAAAGCTCAAATGAAGGGAGGATGTGGTGTGGGTGTTATTGCTATTATTAATACTGTTATTCACCACTTTATATCTTTTTATACTTGCGGAGAGGAAATTATGAAATAAGACGCTGGAAGAGATGCAAAAAAAATGTCCTCTGCTCTTGCATGTGCAAGGAGATGGTCAGTGCAGTCAGACGTCATTACGGTTGCTAACTCTGACGGAAGCGATTCCTGGAGATTACGTGTTTTCCAACATGACGTAAAGACATTAACAGCGCAATCCTATCCAACTTACGCCACCGGTGCAGCGAGAACGGGAGGCCCCAGAACGGAAAGGGGATTCAAATCCCCTTTGAATCCCCCTTTGGAGAGGATTTGAATCTCCTTTCCGTTCTGGGGCCTCCCGTTCTCACTGCACCGGTGGTGTAAGTTGGATAGGATTGCGCTGTAAATCATTCATGCTTCCATTTTCTACCATTGGTAACAACAGGCAGTCTTTATCATGAAAATGTGACATGTCTTGTTTTGCAAATCAAGCATGCGGCAATAAGAGTAGAGAAACAACAGGGGGGAATCCACTTTTGATCATGGACATTGCACCACAGTCGTGCTTTAAAAGACAGAAAGAATTCAGAATCAAGCTCTTCCCAAATCCAAGTCTGAATTCAGGTCCTTTGGAACAGCCTGGGACCAACTGAGGCAGTTGCCTCCATGGGTGGGCAGGAGGGGTCCACCTCTGTCTGCTTGACTCTGCTGATCCTTCCCCTCCTCCATCTGAAAAGGAAGAGGGGGTGGAGTAGAAGAGGAAGTGTGGAGGAGAGGTGGGTTGGTGCTCTAGGTAAAGGTAAAGGAGACCCCTGACAATTAAGTCCAGTCGTGTCCGACTCTAGGGTGTGGTGCTCATCCCCATTTCAAAGCCGACGAGCCAGCGTTGTCTGAAGACGCCTCCGTGGTCATGTGGCCGGCGTGACTCTCCTTGCCGCAGCACGTAGCATGCGGCTGGAACACGGAGCGCTGTTTACCTTCCCGCAAGCGGTACCTATTTATCTACTCACATTAACATGCTTTGGAACTGCTAGGTTGGCAGGAACTGGCTAAGCAACGAGAGCTCACCCCGTCGTGGATTCGAACTGCTGACCTTTCGATCGACAGCTCATGGTTCAGCGGTTTAACCCACTGCGCCACCCGCTGGCCTTGGTGCTCTAGAGACCACCACTATTCTCCACCACCCTTCCACTCTGTTCCTTTCTTCCTTTTCAAATTCAGGGAGCAAGCTCAGCTGTAACAGCAGCCCGAGAAGTCAACACATAAACGTGAATAAAATAGTAAGACACACACAGTTCCTGCCCCTCAATACAGTCAGTACTGATCTCTGGCGAGACATGTTCAGTCTACAGGTAGGAAAATCACATGACTGAGAGAGAGGGGGGGCAGAATAAAGTCTTCCAACAGTTAGAAAACGACGGAGATTCCTGGCAAGATGCATATTTTTAACTCTGAGATCGTGACGAGTGGTGAAAACTTGAGAATGCAGTTAGAAAAATGTTTCAACAGGTTTCACGCAGGCTTCACAGACGTTTCACCATGTTCAAACACATTTCACAGCAGTTTCAGTAAGTTTTCCTGGGTTATGTGTGTCACCGAGTGTTCCATACCTTTCCCCAAGCCCTATTTCTCATAAGTTTAACAGATTTCCGCGTGAATTTCCTAATAGTTTCACCAGACCAGGTAAAGTCTGAACCCCCTTTTTACTGAGTGATTCTAAGACAGACATCATGTGATCTCTTAAAATTATTTTTAGGAAGACTGAAGTTAATTCTGTAGTTGAAGCACATAAATTCTTGCAGCTTGATGAGACACCAGTTTAACACTGGAACTTCTAGAAAGAGCATCTTGTATTAGTTCTAAATCTTGTTCTTTTTGTTCTGACAAAATTGCACAGCGCAAGTTATTGAAGACACAGTTGTCATGACAGCAACTGCAGCCTACCTAGTTGTATTAGCGAAGATATTGTTACTGAAGGATGATATTACACAGTGTATGGTGAATGATTTAATTATACTGAACAAATAACCAGGGAAAGATCGACAACCCCCTTCTTTCCAGTGTACAGATTTTTACGTTCATAAGTGACAGGTTAATTCCATAAATGATGCAGGCTTTTTGTTCTAGTTGATTTTTTTTCCAGCACTGTTTTCTAAATGATTGCTAATTGCTATGCCTCTAATAAGTCCCATGTGCAATTCAAGACTGAGTCAGAAGGGAGGGATTCCACTGAAAGCACCCATGTGCTCTTGTAGCCAAGGGTGTGGGTGGCCAAGGTGTTAGCATGTGGAGTGGGCCTGCTATCTCACAGTTCTCTCCCACCTGTATTGATTCTTGCAAAGTCCAGATGGCTACATTTTGCACATGTCTGTTCTAAACCTTATGGACAATCCCCTTTCACAAACTAGTAGAGGCTCAACTTTTTTTCTTTTCCCCGCCCCCAAATTATCTAAAAGCATTCTACAGCCTCACCAACTCCCTCGTGAAGCAGCAACATGGCTACAAATCCACTGCGAATTGTGCCAATTTGTCACTTGGCCTCGCTATTGCGATGGCTCATCTGTGCAAAGGCTTACAGCCCCACACATTTCAAAAATGGTTGTCTGATGGCCTTAGTCTGTGCCCTGGAAGGCTCTGCTCCAAATGTCAGGGACATGGAGTCACCCCATGACAACTTCTTTAATACTGTTCCATATGTTCAGGGACTGAGCATTAGTGCCTAGAAAACTGATTCTCATGCTAAGTTCTGGTGAGTCTTAATTTATGCCAAGCCCTGCTTATAGTACGGTATAGCAAAGTATATTATAGCAAATATACTATATTTATGTAGTAAATAAGCAAATAGTATGTAACAGACCAGCGTTTCTCAAAGTCTTACAGGGGAGTTTACTCCCTTGTAAGTCATAGCGAGGGTGGGGCGATGTCAGAGGCAGCGCTCCAGGATCACACCCACCCCCAACTCCAAAACACTGTTTTTAATATACCTGGTTGTCCTGCCAGTTCCCCAAAGGGTCTGGGGGGGGCTGCTTCCACCTCTGCCGGTCTCCCCAAGGCTCTAAACGGTGCCGATCACTTTCCGAAGACAACTTCCGGTTTCAGTGTTCAATCTTAGTGTTTAATATGTACTATGTACTGTAAGTTGTTTTAAGCATTTTTATCCCACTTTTTAGCTGACAGGTTCTCAGGGTGGCTTGTATAAAATTGACAAAAACATCACATTAACACAATAGAAGTGGAGCCTTCATGGCTTTTTCTCCTCACTGGGCACTTGGAAATTCTGGTGACCTTTGTGAGGGGAAGAGGCAGGGCCAGCGCATAGACGATGCAAATGATATGGCCTGTATCAAACGGAAGATTGTGGGGAGTGGTGGTGAACAGGCTCGGGATGCCTTTAACCCCAAGTCTGCTACCACTGCTTCCTTCCAGCTTGCCACAGATGAACAAGCTCCTCATCTACTTTTAGCAAGCACAGGAAGTGAATCAGGAGGCAGAGAACTACAGTACTTCCCTACTCCCTCACCCATGTCCTTCCTCGCATTGTACCTTTAAATAAAACAGAACATGCGGAATACACTGGGAGCAATTCTAGCATGTTCCGCACTTCCTGTTTTATTCAAAAGGACCACGCAAAGAAGGTGGTAGGGAAGTGGATTGCCACCTTCTGTGTGGGTTTTTCAGTGGTGGTAGTGCCGCTGTCACCCCCTGCTAGGGGGTAAAGAATGGGGGTGGATGCGGCAGCAATGGCAACAGCAGGGGTGGCAGCAATGAATTTTCTGCACCGCAGGCACAACCTGGTCTCAGGCCAGCCCTGAGAGGAAGATCCTAGGCCTAGCTGAATGAGAAGCCACAGCAAACAGAGATGGAATGGTGACATTTCACCTTGCTGCAGTGGCGTCACTAGGGCGTGGCGGGCCACTGGGGGGGTGACGTGCCGAGGGTGACGCACCCGACGTCACGAGCTGTGTCACCCCCCGACCCATACGAACCATTCGCCATCACCCCTGCTGCCACCGCATCACCCCCTGCTGCAAGCTGGGAGAGGGTGACGACGCATCTTCTTCGGCTGGTAGCTCGGCCGCTTCTGACTAGGCCAAAAGCAGCATTTTCGCATATATGCACAACGCCGTTGAGGGCAAGAGGCTTCAAGTAGTGTTGTGCATATGCGCGAAGAACGGTGCTTCTGCCCTAGTCAGAAGTGGCCGAGCCGCCGGCCAAATAAGACGCATCATCACCCTCTCCCAGCAGCAGGGGGGGTGATGTGGTGGCAGCAGTGGGGGGCAATGAACCGACCTTCCACCAGGGGTGATGCGCCAGCCAATGACGCCGCTGCCTTGCTGAGCTGCCTCATCTTCAGTATAGTTTTGTGAAATCCTCCATGCTCTGAGAATCTCATATCCTGGGGTTTTTTTATCACCTTGCAACCTATGATCTATTTCCTTGAGCAGCTCTGTAAAATGTCGTTTATATCTTACAAACCCAGCATGTTTGAATTAGACGAGTCAGCGAGTCTCCTTCTAAAACACAGGAATGTAAATTTCACCTACGTTTGCAGAGTTCCTCTCTGTCCTTTGAAATTTAAATTGTAAGACAAAAAACAGATGTTACAAAGCAAAATGTAAATTTCAGAGGAGTTTGCTTCCCAGCTCTTTGGGATTTATATCAGAATGTCAGGTATTGACACAAAAGAAAGTTAACAGACATCCTATTTGTCAGACAGCCAAGTATTTATGTGACTTTCATCATATCTGATGGATAAAACCCAAAGAATGTTAGTCATAACTAAGCACCACTGAAAACAATGAGAAGAGTTCATCATGACCAACGTAAGTCCCATTAATTTCAATGGCAGCAAGTATTCCCATACTCACAAGGTTCTTAACTGTATGGGTTCTGCAGCCATGTCAATATAAAAGTAGAGAAATAAAATCCTTTACCGCTTTTGTTGTTTGTTTAGATTTCTTATATTGTGCAGGTGTCACATACACAGAAAAGGTTTTCTTACAATAACAACAACACGGGATCCTACTTCCCAAGCCGACGTTTCACTCCATTCACGGAGCTTTCTCAAGGCAATTTGGCAGTAAAAAACTGCTGGATGAAAAAGAATGTTACGGAGTGGTGACAGTTAAACATCAGTCTGTTGCTCAAAGTTAAAGGGACCCACTACTTTTGTCCTCAGAGTTATTCAACACTTATTACTTGGGTTATTTAAAATTGGCATCCATATCCTATTGGCATATGTCATTTCCTGCTGGCGGTTCAGTAACTTTGAAGATTTCGTCTGGGAAATCATTAGAGCCTCCAAATTTAATCTATGTTTTAATCTGGGTTCATGAAACAAGGCTCGTGCATGCTCAAACATTATCCTGTGTCCTGATTCTTTCGCGTGCAAAGCTACTGCTGATTTTTCTTCTTGCTTTGCATCTGTTGCTCTTTGATGTTCCCGTACCCGGACCCCTATTGGTCTTTTCGTTTGTCCCAGATAAACTTTCCCACATTCACAGCCAATTTCATATACTCCGGGGTTAGATAACGCTGGTCTGGGGTCCTTGGGATTGTGTAGCAGTTGCTCTATTTTCGTTGTTGGGCTGAAAATAGTTTTCACATCATATCTCTTAAAGATCTTGGCTATCTTATCAGTTGTACCCCTAATGAAGGGTAACGAAAGCCATGGCTGTTCTTTGTTTTCTGTCTGCTTCTCACTGTCACTTTCTCCAGGTGCCACAATGTGATTTTTCCTTGCTAACTGTTTCCTCCAACATTCGTCCACTTGTTTCTTTTTGTATCCGTTTGCCGTCAGTGACCGTGTTAGAACTTGTTTTTCAGCTTCAAGAGATCGGTTGTCACAGACATGTATCGCTCTGTGAACTAAGGAATTAATCAACGAACCCTTCTGTGAGGGATGGTGGTTCGAGGCATGATTTAAGTACCTTCCAGTATGAGTAGGTTTGCGGTATACTGCATGCCCAAACGTTAAGTCTTCATTTCTTTTCACTACCACATCTAGGAAGGCATTGGTTTTGTTCTCTTCCACCTCCATGGTGAACTGAATCTCCGGGCAGAGACTGTTCAGGTGCCCCAGAAATCCGTTCAGTTCTTCCATTCCATAGTCCCACACACAGAAGACGTCATCTACATATCTGAGCCAGGTAGATGGTTTCAACCTGGACGTCTGCAGTGCCTTTTGTTCGAAAAACTCCATGAAGAGGTTGGCAACTGCTGGGCTCAACGGACTCCCCATTGGTACACCTTCTTTTTGTTCCCTAATCACTCCATTGCACACAAAGTACGTGGAATTCAAGCAGTGTTCATATAATGGGATAAGATCCCTGGGGATAGTTAGGTCACTTATAATGTTCATAGTCTCTGGTACCGGAACCTTCGTAAACAGTGACACAACGTCAAAACTGACCAGTACCGAATTCGTTGTTAGTTTAGCTGTTTGTAAAAGCTCTATAAAGTGGTAAGAATTCTTCACGTAATGAAAGGTGTTCCCTATATATGGTGACAAAATTCGCGCCAGATATTGTGCCAAGTCATATGTCGGAGATCCTATGCTACTGACAATTGGTCGTAATGGTACATCATTAAATTAATTTAATTTATATAGATTAAATTTGGAGGCTCTAATGATTTCCCAGACGAAATCTTCAAAGTTACTGAACCGCCAGCAGGAAATGACATATGCCAATAGGATATGGATGCCAATTTTAAATAACCCAAGTAATAAGTGTTGAATAACTCTGAGGACAAAAGTAGTGGGTCCCTTTAACTTTGAGCAACAGACTGATGTTTAACTGTCACCACTCCGTAACATTCTTTTTCATCCAGCAGTTTTTTACTGCCAAATTGCCTTGAGAAAGCTCCGTGAATGGAGTGAAACGTCGGCTTGGGAAGTAGGATCCCGTGTTGTTGTTATTGTAAGAAAACCTTTTCTGTGTATGTGACACCTGCACAATATAAGAAATCTAAACAAACAACAAAAGCGGTAAAGGATTTTATTTCTCTACTTTTATATTGACATGGCTGCAGAACCCATACAGTTAAGAACCTTGTCAGTTACCCACAGCCATGAAAATCTGCATGCAACATTGAAGTACCTCTATGGGGAGGACATATTTCAGGAACTGAGAAGATTGGAAAAGTATCGTTTGCGGAGGATGAAGTTAAAAACTACGTTGACCTTTTTAATGAGATGCAGGGATTCCAATGTTATACCGGTATTTTTACAACACCGAAGAAAGCGCAATCAGATGAGAACCAACAGAATATATAATAGAATGGAATTGGCGTTGTTAAGGGATTATATAAGGACCACCAAACTTGATCTATATAATATAGATGGAGAAATGTACGATAGGCATATGACTTTAAGCAGGAAATTAGAGCAAACGGACTGGGAGAATTGGGATAGGAGGTCGTGGGAATTTATAACGTATCAAGAAATGATAATTAAAAATAGACATCTAAAGAAATTTGAGAAATTGACCAGTCATATGCCTAAAGAGGATGAAAATAAATTAAGGAAGGAGAAAGTACTAATAAACTTGTCAGATCAAACCCTAACAGCAGCACAAACATCAGTCCTGATGAAAGGGGGGAACTTTGCGATAACACCAAAGATTATCCCAATGGAGAGAATTATTGCGAGTATGGAGACAACACTGGCAGAGTTTGACAGCAACACGGCAGAAGAAATTAGGATCGCTACAGCCAATGTGTTGCTTAAAGCAAAGGCACCCAAACGTAATATAACAACAAGGGAAATAATGGCAATTAAGCAACTAAATAACAACCCTAATATTGTGATTTTACCGGCGGATAAAGGCAACGCCACTGTAATTTTAAATAAAGATGACTATTTTAATAAACTTTCGAACCTGCTGTGTCCAGAAACCTACAAAGTTTTGAACAAGGATCCAACTAATAGAATTTTAAGGGAAACCAATAAATTAATTGCAGAATCTAACCTCAAGCCTGAAATAAAAAATAAATTAACCAAAACCTCAGCCCTGCCGCCTAGGTTATATGGGCTTCCTAAAATTCACAAAAATGATGTACCATTACGACCAATTGTCAGTAGCATAGGATCTCCGACATATGACTTGGCACAATATCTGGCGCGAATTTTGTCACCATATATAGGGAACACCTTTCATTACGTGAAGAATTCTTACCACTTTATAGAGCTTTTACAAACAGCTAAACTAACAACGAATTCGGTACTGGTCAGTTTTGACGTTGTGTCACTGTTTACGAAGGTTCCGGTACCAGAGACTATGAACATTATAAGTGACCTAACTATCCCCAGGGATCTTATCCCATTATATGAACACTGCTTGAATTCCACGTACTTTGTGTGCAATGGAGTGATTAGGGAACAAAAAGAAGGTGTACCAATGGGGAGTCCGTTGAGCCCAGCAGTTGCCAACCTCTTCATGGAGTTTTTCGAACAAAAGGCACTGCAGACGTCCAGGTTGAAACCATCTACCTGGCTCAGATATGTAGATGACGTCTTCTGTGTGTGGGACTATGGAATGGAAGAACTGAACGGATTTCTGGGGCACCTGAACAGTCTCTGCCCGGAGATTCAGTTCACCATGGAGGTGGAAGAGAACAAAACCATTGCCTTCCTAGATGTGGTAGTGAAAAGAAATGAAGACTTAACGTTTGGGCATGCAGTATACCGCAAACCTACTCATACTGGAAGGTACTTAAATCATGCCTCGAACCACCATCCCTCACAGAAGGGTTCGTTGATTAATTCCTTAGTTCACAGAGCGATACATGTCTGTGACAACCGATCTCTTGAAGCTGAAAAACAAGTTCTAACACGGTCACTGACGGCAAACGGATACAAAAAGAAACAAGTGGACGAATGTTGGAGGAAACAGTTAGCAAGGAAAAATCACATTGTGGCACCTGGAGAAAGTGACAGTGAGAAGCAGACAGAAAACAAAGAACAGCCATGGCTTTCGTTACCCTTCATTAGGGGTACAACTGATAAGATAGCCAAGATCTTTAAGAGATATGATGTGAAAACTATTTTCAGCCCAACAACGAAAATAGAGCAACTGCTACACAATCCCAAGGACCCCAGACCAGCGTTATCTAACCCCGGAGTATATGAAATTGGCTGTGAATGTGGGAAAGTTTATCTGGGACAAACGAAAAGACCAATAGGGGTCCGGGTACGGGAACATCAAAGAGCAACAGATGCAAAGCAAGAAGAAAAATCAGCAGTAGCTTTGCACGCGAAAGAATCAGGACACAGGATAATGTTTGAGCATGCACGAGCCTTGTTTCATGAACCCAGATTAAAACATAGATTAAATTTGGAGGCTCTAATGATTTCCCAGACGAAATCTTCAAAGTTACTGAACCGCCAGCAGGAAATGACATATGCCAATAGGATATGGATGCCAATTTTAAATAACCCAAGTAATAAGTGTTGAATAACTCTGAGGACAAAAGTAGTGGGTCCCTTTAACTTTGAGCAACAGACTGATGTTTAACTGTCACCACTCCGTAACATTCTTTTTCATCCAGCAGTTTTTTACTGCCAAATTGCCTTGAGAAAGCTCCGTGAATGGAGTGAAACGTCGGCTTGGGAAGTAGGATCCCGTGTTGTTGTTATTGTAAGAAAACCTTTTCTGTGTATGTGACACCTGCACAATATAAGAAATCTAAACAAACAACAAAAGCGGTAAAGGATTTTATTTCTCTACTTTTATATTGACATGGCTGCAGAACCCATACAGTTAAGAACCTTGTCAGTTACCCACAGCCATGAAAATCTGCATGCAACATATTCCCATACTCCTTTATGCAGATGACATGATTCTGCTCTCACGGACAAGAATTGGCTTAAAACGCTTGTTAAATGCCTGTATTGACTATCTGACCAGAATGAAACTGTGTATGAACTTTGACAAAAGCAAAATAATGGTTTTTGGGAATTCACACAAGAGCTATAGTTGGATCTTTGGTGGGAAACCCATCCAGCAGGTATTTGAATTCAACTACCTGGGGATCACATTCCACCATAGGCTACTGTGGTCTTCGCACCGCGCAGCGGCGGTGAATGCCAGCAAGCTGTCTATGCAGGCCATAATGCGCTTCTTTGTAATAAGATGTAATTTACATATCCCCTCTGCCCTTAAGATCTTCAATGCCAAAGTTATAGCTCAATTGTTCTACGGAATTCCAGTTTGGATGCTAGGGTTTACCCAGTTGGTAAAAGTGCAGGCAGCTTTTCTATTTAAGATATTTGCTGTCCCACACTGTGTACCCTATGCAGTCTTTTGTCTAGAGGTTGGTCAACACAAGGTAGAGACAGTTTCTTGGGTGAGATTTCTTCTATGCTGGCTAAACATCTGCTTTCTAGCAGACAAGGACCCTCTCTTTAGTGAACTCTTGTCAGACCCCTTCCCTTCCCCAGGGCTACAACAGTTTTATACAAAGGTACAGCAACTTGGGCTGTCAGTGGATCACCTGGGTTCTGTGTCAGTACCATCCGCTAAGGTTATGCTAAAAACTAGGCTGTGGGATATTGAACGCCAGGAACTAATTGTAGCAGCACAGAAAACATGTTCCCCTCTCTGTTTTCAACTTTCTTGGGCACATGAAATTAAAAACAATTACCTACAATTTTTGTTCAACCCACAAGAAAGAAGGGCATTTTCACTGGCTAGGTTCAATTCTAACCCATCAAACCTCCTTTGGGGTAGGTTTGCGGGTATGGTAGAAGGAGATAGGATTTGTCCATGTGATGGTCACTTGGTGGAAACTTTAGCACACATGGTTCTTAAATGTAAATTGTACGATGATCTCCGACAACAATATTTAGATCAATTTCGCATTCCCACCTGGAAACCAGAGATGGAGGTCATACGTTTTTTATTATATAGGAAAGACCAGGAGCTCACCAAGATAGTGGCTAAATACCTTTATTTGGTTTTCTGCCGCCGAAGTGCATTCCAGACTTCTACTAACGACCTAGAGATGTAAAATAAACCTTTTCCTTTTCTTTTTTCTTTATCCAATAGTTTGTGTCACTGGAATGATGGTGACTGTGTATTGGTATATTTAACTTGTATGTTTGCTTGTGATGCCAATAAAGGTTTGATTGATTGAATTTCAATGGAACTTAGTCGTGACTAGCTGCCCAAACCTATCCTCCCCCCCTCGCCGATGCAGTTGCATCAAGAAGGCTTGTGTTGCATCCTGCGAGGGGAGGGGGCGTAGCAGAACAGGAGGCTTGGGAGAGGTAAGGGAAAATATTTTTGTTTACCTTCCCATAAGCCTTCCACTCGCCAAAGATCTCCTCAGACCTGAGCCAGCTCTTTAGCTTTGCGCTTTATGCACTGGTGGATTGGGTTTCATGATGACTGCCATAAGGCAGGCTCCATAGCGGATAATCCCGTTAAGATTGGGCAGTAACTTCCTTTGGATGCAATCCAATGTCTTTAAAACCAGTTGTGGGGATGCTATCGCTCAGAGACAGAACACCTGATTTGTATTCATATCTTCCAAGTCAGTCACCAGCTAAGGTAGCAGAGCTAGGAAAGACCTTTGCTTGATGCCTTGGAGACCTGCTGCCAGTTACAGTAGACAACACTGGGCCAGGTGAACTAGTGGTCTGATTCAGTTGAAGGCAACTTCATGTGTTCATAGGTACCTTTGTGATGCTTGATGTTAGAGGAGAAGGCGTGAAGAGCCTAGGTGTAGATGGAGGAAAGATGGGCATGGAGCACACTATCAACTAACCAGGCAGGACTATCCTCATTTTCCTCCTAGTGTTTTCCAAACTTTTTCGACCTTCAGCTCCCTTAACCATTGGCGACCATTGGCCGTGACTCCCCATTACATTGTGTTGATGCCTGCCAATTGGCATTGCACTGTTTTCTGAGAGGATTCCATGGCACTCCGTGGCTCCCCTGGCTGGTTTCCGCGGCTCCCTGGGAGCCATGCCTCCCAGTTTGGGAACCACCACCTTAGGTCTTACCTGCTCACTAAGAACTACGGAGCTGTTGAATTTACTTTCATGGAACTGCATATCATTTTGAAAAAGCTTTGGGTTAGGAATCTATGACTCATCCATTCTAATGTTCTCATAGAACCTACATAAGTGCTATTATGGGCCTGGCAATATCAATTTTTCCTGAATTGTTACCATGGCAAATACATACAGGGGATGTACACCAGGCCAAGAAGAGCCAAAATTCTGCAATCTGAATCCATTATAAGTACACACATTTGATTATAAACACTTATTCTGCAGAATTTGTTTCTTCCCTGTGACTAGAAAAAAAAAGAAGAGCTACGCAGTGCGCCAGATCATCACAGTACAGCAGACCAGTTAAGCCTTTCTCTAGTTTTTGAGGTTTCAGCAGGTACCATATTTTTCGCTCTATAAGACGCACTCCCCCCCCAAAAAAATAGGGGGAAATGTCTGCGTCTTATGGACCAGATGGTGTAAAATATGTCTTGGAGCTGCAAAACAACAACCAGGTAAGCGGCCAAGCGGTTGGAAAAATGTTGAAAGCAAGATATATTTTTCCCCTATTTTTAGCTCCATAATTCACATGTGTCCTATGATCCGGTGCGTCTTATGGAGCGAAAAATACCGTATTTTCAGACTTTTTTGCCCCAGATATTTCCAAGCTTTTCGTATCCACCAGTGACAAAAAAAACTTGCTTCACACGCACACGCACAGGAAGAAGTAAACTGACAGCCCAATCCTATCCCAATGGAGTACAGCTGCAACCGGAGCAGGAGAACCACTGATGGGGCATGCAGAGGAATGCTGAAAATAATTATCCAGCTAAATTTGGAAAAAATGCAAGCACTTTCCGATCATTAATTCTCAGATGTGAATGAAGTCTTTCAGGAGAGCCAGGATAGTGTAGTGGTTTGGGAGTTGGACTTAGACCTGGAAGACCCAGGTTCAAATCCCCACTCAGCCATGAAGCTTCCTGGTTGACCTTGGGCCAGTCACTATCTCTCAGCTTCACCTACCTCACAGGGTTGTTTGGAGAACAAAAGGAGGGGAGGAACTATGTACACCATCCTGAGCTCTGTGGAAGAAGGGTGGTATAAAAATGTGACAAAATATTTTTAAAAAGAGCAGTTCTACTTGGTTACTGCAGCACCTCCTATAAACACTGCAAATATGTTCCTGGAGTGCTATATGAAACAGTGCTATAGGCAGGGCTGGCCCAAGACCTCCTGACAGCTGAGATGGCATGCCAAGTGCTGCCCCCTTTAACCGATGATGTGCCAGCCTCTGCTCCTCCCGTTCTCCAATGTTCTAACTCGGCTCTTTCCTCCTCTCCAAATTTCCTCTTCCTCTCTCGCCCCTTTTCCAATCCAGGGAGTGGAAGGAAGAGGAGCGGAGGAGGCAAAGAGGTGGACAGAAATGGGCATCGCCTACCAATCTGCTGCCTATGGCGATCACTTCAGTTGGCCTCATGGATAGGTCAGCCCCAGCTATAGGAGGTAATTATGACACTATTCTAATGCAGGTGTGTTCACAGTACTGTACTCACCAATGCGTTCAGTCGGAACCTGCTATGTAATTGGCCACTGCTGCTGTCACTTCTCCTGCATGGGAGCTGTGGAAGATGATGGGAGGAGCTACTCTTAGGATGACGACTCAGGTTGTGACTCATCCTTGGGAATTACAGACCTCTTGTTGAAAAAGGCATTTAGGCTAGATTGTCTTGCCTGCTTCCTCTCCTGAAGCACTTCATGGTAGCAAGCAACTGGCCACAAGCAAGCCAGAATACACCATCCTCGCTGTTTTCATAATATGCAGCTTCTGCTGGCTGAAAGCACAGTGCAGGCAGCTGTACTTTTCTGCACTGAGTGGGTTTATGGGTTTTAACCTTTACTGTAAAAATTAACACTCAGGACAAAAAGTGCTATAACGAAACAGTGTTATAGGAAGCATTACTGTATTTAACCAATAACCCACCAATTTCCTCAAATTCTTTTCGTTAGGTCTTGGACACAAGACATGGTAAAAGAGGTATATGGGGCTGCAAGTGTAAAAATAGCTGAGGTTGCATTTCTTGCATTGAATGGGAAACATTTAAAGACGCATTAACGATGCTTTGTTGTGCTGAATTTGTACGATTCAATGTTGGTTTTTAGTGTCAGGCTCTACGTTTCTAGCTCCCTAGATCTCAAATGTGCTAGATTACAAAAGGAGAGGAATAAAAGCTAGAATTGTGCGTTCAGAGAATAGTCGAACTGTTGTCCTATTTTTGTAATACAGGAATTCGTAGCAAAACCGTGATGCCATCTCCGCTAGAATGCCTGGTAGCAACTATTGCCATTAACGATCAGCAGGTGGCACTATTGCTGTATTTTTTTGGCCTTGCCCCAGCCTCGGTTTCTATCTGACCAGAATCTTGCTTATGATTCATTTGTTTTCCTGATCCTTTAAAAAAATCTAATACATTTATATCCCACTTCTTCAAGATAATTGGAGGTGGCTTACACAAGTCATACAATAAATCAACACAATAGTCAAATAGTACCAGCTTGCCAGAGCAAGTACAGCAAGTCCTTACTTAAAGTAGTTTCGTTATAAGTCATTTTGTTTTAAAGTTGATTCCAGAAAAAAAAAAAACTGATTCCAGGCTGGGGCCACTGTCTGTGTAGAGTTTGAACATTCTCCCCATGTCTGCATGGGTTTTCTGTGGGCCGGAAGTTCACATTTATTTCAATGTTTAATATTAGAAGTGTTTTGGTCTTTATTTAGACATTTTGCAATGTTTGTGTGACCAGAAATATGCCATGAACTCTTGTTATAGGTGGACAGAGCCTACAGTAAAATTGGTTTCATTATAAGTCGTTTTGCTTAAAGTTGCAGTTTCCAAGAACCTATCGACAATTAAGTGAGGACTTGCTGTATTCTACTATCCTGAAAACCGGGTAGCAATGATAGCATTGTTGATGATACTCTCTCCATTTAATTGGAGACACTAATGTGTGAATTGTGTTAAAACTCAAAAGCTTTCAGATTTCACGACCAAAGCTTCCCAAGCGTTTGGAATGCTTTTCAAATGGAGAAATGTTTTTTTTAACAAAAATGCTCAGATAGATGTTTTAGAAACAATACATTGCAAGGAAAACACACACATTTACACTTTAACAACCCCTATTAGGAAAATCAGCATTCTGAACACTTCTAATAACTGTATTAACTGCTATTATACAGCTTTGGCAAATGGGAGGGTGATAAGTACCGTGTTTCCCCAAAAATAAGACAGTGTCTTATATTAATTTTGGCTCCAAAAATGCAGTAGGTCTTATTTTCCCAACCAGTGGTGCGACACACACACACACACACACACACACACACACACACACCGGCACTTACTTTGACCGATTAAAGCTTCATTCTTTCTCGAGGGTGCAAGGCCTGTACTCGATTCCTCCATCATGGAGACGACATGCTAGAGACTCTGCAAGGTTGCAACCTCCTTGCAGGCCTTGCTGGCCTCTCTAACATGTCATCTCTATGGTGGAGGACTCAAGTGCAGGCCTTGCAGAGCCTTGCACCCTCGGGAAAGAACGAAGCTTAAATTGGTCAAAGTAAGTGCCGGGGGGGTGCCGGGGGTGCTGGGGGGGGGGGTCGTGTCTGGCTGATGTTCCTAGCTAGGTCATACTTTCAGGGAGGACTTATATTGAGTGCCAGCAAAAATCATGCAAAAATGACAGTAGGTCTTATTTTCAGGGTAGGTCTTATTTTCAGGGAAACAGGGTGCCCATTGACACAGAGCATTATAACAACAACTTCCTTTTAAGTTTATACAGAGGGAAGTGGCTGGACCTTTGGTAAAGATAATACTGCCATATGGGAATTGCAGTGATAATCCCTTGTAAATTGCTCCATCTTGACTCAAAGTCATTTCCATCATTTTCCACTGCATCCAACAAAACTTGGTATTTCTGTGGGCAGACCCATACCTTGTTTTTTCTTAAAAAACAACAACAACAACCAATCAGTCCAAAGCAGAAAAGATTTCAAGGGGTTTTCACTCTCCAATAATGGCTTTACTTCACCTGATGTAATATCCAACACAAAATGCAAGTTACTTCATTGAGCAACAGAGGTGCTACCAAATAAGCACATAACCCCATATGGATGCAAACCACCTTGGGCTTTCACATTTGTAGGAAAGACAAAGGGTAGGAATCTCTAACATAGACAGAGACCGAGAGCTCATGTAGCATGGTGACGTCAACTGAGCTGCAAATCAGAATCCATGAGGGCAACTCAGTTGACGTCACCATGCTACATGAGCTCAGGTTTGAATATCACCTCTGCAGGGCCAGCTGATCCATGAGGGCAACTAACACACTAGCTGGCCATTGGCAAGCCACCACCCTGCTCAGCCTCAGCTGCAATATGGGGATAATACTAGAAATTTTCCTTACAGTGTTCTTGCGAAGTTTACAAAACAATGCACAAGAAGCACTTTGAACCCTCGAAAGTGCTAAGTACTATTGTTAAATAGAGTTGAAATGGCCCCATGGACCACACAGTCCAAATCCCCACTCTGTTCTTTACCCAAAATAGCCTCTTTCTCCCTAGGCAACTTATTCCGTCATTGCACTCTTCTTACAGCTGGGACGTTTCTCCCCAATGTTTATGTTGTGCTCTGTTGAATCTGGGCCTGAGCCTCTCAAAAAGAGAGAGAGAGAGAGTAGCACTACCAGGCCACATCTGTGGTCATTGTGCTGCTGTACCACTGTTCTCAAAACAGTCGGCTCTGCTAATAAACATGATGAAAGGCAGCCCAATCCTAACTAGCTCCCTGTTCGGAAGCCAGTATGGCGCCGGTACGGCTACCACTATATCCCGTGGGGGAGTTTTGGCAACTGGAGGCCTCCTTGGGGTAAGGGAACATTAGTCACCTTGTAATGTTCCCTTACCCCAAGTAATGCTCCTAATGGAAGGGAACATTAGAGCAGCTACACACTGCAGACATAGGACCAAATACGTGTCCAACATAAATGTGTAGTTTGGACCTCAGAACAAGAGTTTCCAGGTTCAGATTTAAGAATCTTCAACAATTAGACTCTGTTACAGATGAAGATTTGGATCTATGTAAATAAAGACTCTGGATTAGTCACTTGGCTGTAGAAGAAGCTACCTGGTAAGTGTAAAAATTGATCTTAATCAATAATGTTATAGCCATATCTTTGCCCACATTTTTGATTTGGGCTTTCAGAGGCAAACGGAACTGCCCTCATTAATTGGTGCATGTTTGTCAAGCATTAATTGAAGGACATCCGCCATCTTTTGCAGCTGAGCTGAACTTCCGTGACTTTCCATTACATCAAAATGCGCATCATCTAGGGAGGAGAATATTTCAAGAGCTGCGCAAATAACTTGAAACTGAAAGTTTTTTCTCTGTTTTTCAGTAAAGTCCTGGAAATTAATTACAGCTCAGAGGGATCTCTGAGTAGTCCCCCAAAACTGGATTTTAAAAGGGAACCATGAAGTCCCTGAGCTGGCCCCACAGGGCATACTCCTGAACTTTGGGAGCAAAAGCAATGTGCAGTTCTAAAATTATCTTCTGTTATGCCTACTATGTCAGTGTTTTCCCTAGCCACCAAACATTCTAGTTCTCCCATCTTTGCTCGGAGACTTCGGGCATTTGCATAAAAGCACTTATATACCAGGTCCCCCAAGAAGGGCTGCATGTTTGCACCTTTATCCCTGCAGCCTTCTGTCCTGCTGGACTGACTGTCATGTCCCATCACGCTATCACTCCTAATTCTTACTCTGTTATAACTTTGCTGTTCCCAAACCTCTCCACCCTCATTCCCGAGGGATGAGGAGTCCCGAACCGGATGCCCTTGGCTCCTGTCGGCTTTCCCCCAGGGGTCAGTTTAAAAGCTGCTCTGCCACCTTCTTAATGTTACACGCCAGCAGTCTGGTTCCATTTTGATTCAAGTGAAGCATGTCCCTCTTGTACAGACCCGGCTTGTCCCAAAACGTTCCCCAGTGCCTAACAAACCTAAACCCCTGCTCCTAACACCAGTGTCTCATCCACGCATTGAGACCCCTGAGCTACGCCTGCCTAGCTGGCCCTACGTGTGGAACAGGTAGCACTTCTGAGAACGCTACCTGTGGGGTCCTGGATTTGAGCTTCCTACCTAGCAACCTAAATTTGGCCTCCAGGACCACCCGGCTACATTTCCCCACGTTGTTGGTGCCAACATGCACCACAACCACTACCTCCTCCCCAGCACTCTCTACCAGCCTATCTAGACGAGAGGTGACGTCCGCAACCTTCACACCAGGCAAGCAAGTCACCATGCGGTCCTCACATCCGTCACAGACCCCCCTCTCTATGTTCCTGACTATAGAGTCACCCACTACAAGAAGCCCCCTTCCCCCCCTCCCCAGAGGAGTATCCATAGTGCGACTGGATACGGGCCCATCACTTGAAGAAGGGGTCCCCACTGGGGGATTGTTTCCCTCTTTTCCAGAGCAACGTCCTCCAGCCCTGAGACTCCCTTCCCTGGTAGCTGAGAAGCTGCCCAACTGGGGGTGGGACGGCGCCTCCACATCCCTAGAAATCTCACCCTGGTCCCTCTCTACCTGTCTCTGCTTCTCCAGGTCAGCAACCATAGCTTCAATGGAGCAGACCCGTTCCCTGAGAGCCTGGAGCTCTTTGCACTGAGCACACACCCATGACTTATGCCCAAGAGGCAGATAGTCATACATATGACAGTGCAAAACACTGGATAGCCCCCACCCCTCTGCTGGTTGTCTGACTGCATAGCTAGTGTGTGTAAGGTATGGGTTTATCTAAGTTTGGGTACCTTAATGAAGTACCCAAACTTCCTCGCCCTGCTGCTGAACTCGCCCAATTGTTCAACTCGCTGTGTCTTCTCTTACCTTGGCACTTTGTCCCAGTGAGGCACTTCGTCCCAGGAGGCCACTCGCTGCTCGTGAAAAGGCTAACTCGCAGACAGGCCTCAGTTTATACTCTTATGTAGCTCCTCCTCCTGCCTACCTGATTGCTTGAAAAGACTGGCCTCTAAGGGTGGGACAAAATTTGATTTTCTCTGTAAACCGCTTTGTGAACTTTTTGTTTAAAAGCGGTATATAAATACTAATACTAATACTACTAATAATAATACAGTGTTCTTCAACTTTGGGGTCAGGACCCCAATGGGGTTGTGAAGCCTCATTTGTGGGGTCGTGGCAACATACGGGAACCAAAATGGCCACTGGGGGGAAATGCTGGGTGGCAGTGGGGAAACTGCTGGGGGGGGACTTCCACAGTGGTTTCATCCCCCCTCTGAGGGGGTGGGGGGGGAACTGCGACTCGGCTCTCCTGTTCTAGAATGACCCTGCCAAAGGGGGTGTGGGTCGGGCGAGCTCGGCAGGACGAGACTGCCAGTGCTGGAGTGAGGGTGGCAACAAGGGCAGGGGGTGGGTGGACCAGGTCCTAGGAGGGGGCAGGATCAATGGCGAGTCCCCAGCCTCATGCTTTATTTATTTATTTATTTATTTATTTATTTATTTATTGGGGTTGTGGCACGAAAGGTTAAAGACCACTGGTCTAGAAAAGCTTTCCACCAGCCCAGGAGGCACAGCTGAGGCCAGGGCTTAAGGCCGACCCACACCGCATGAGATCTGGCGCGGAGGCGAGCGAGTGTAGGTGTCTGGCCACTCGCCTCGGCGCACTGAACTTGTCTCCACAAGTGTCTTCCAGCGAATAGTCCCTCCTGTTGTCCCGCCTTCTTAGAAAGCGCAGCGGTGATTGGCTAAGCACAAGTGTGGTCTGATACATGAGAGGAGAGAGAGAGGGGCAGGAAGGAGAGAAAACAAAACAATTTGTGCCGGGAATAGAATTCATCTTGCTAACTTTTGTGAGAAGGAGAAATGGATCCAAGAGAAATCTGAGACTCCAGTGAGTTCCGATTGACTGACAACCCCTTTCATCCCGCCCTCTCATCCGATTGGTGGCTGCAGTAGCTCCGCATACCCGCCCCCTCAAAACATGGGCAACCAAATTTCTGCACACGCCGGAACTCGGGAGAGCACAGCTCTCCCGTGTTCAGCTGCTCTCTTCCGAAATGGTGACCGCACAGCTCCGCGCACGTCTGGGACGCGCCGGAAATCGTGCAGTGTGGGTCAGCCTTAAAGCTGGACTGTTACCTGTGGGCAAGCTCAGGGACTGCACATATCTGAGCATATGAGTCAGAGCATTGGTCTGTCTAACACTGCCTAGTCGTGGGAAGCATTCAAAAGAACATCGAAAATGGAGAGTTTTCAATAATAGCATAAATGAATAGCTCGTTTGGGCTGTGCTGTAATTACCAGACTCCCGATTACTGGAAATGACCAGAACTTAATGTACTGTACTGCACAGTCTTTTCACCAAGCTTTCCCTTCAGTCTGTCACTCACTGCACATTTTTTTCCTTTTTATACTTTTAAAAACATGATCTGTGAATATAGTACCAAAGAAATGGATCTACCTCCAAAAAAAAAAAAAAAAGGAATAGGGAGTTCACTAGAATAAATTGGACAGGAAGTGAATTATCCCTGTCAGACCAGAGAAATTACGCTAATGACATTTCCTCAGGCTAAGAGAGGCATTTTAGCAACTGAACAATGTAATAATCAGATTTGTCATTGACTATCCTTACAGTGAAAGTGATGTAAGGTTGGGTACAGTCCAGACAATTATTTCTGGGGAGCTACTTACTATTCTGGTGGCTCTAGTTCCAACTCCTGACCATGTTTCAGATGCCAGGGATTGAACTTGTGCTCCACTTCACAGGATGAGAATTGTACAACACATCATAGGTCCAAAAAAAAAAAAAAAAGTAAGTCTAATATACCGTATTTCTTCGAGTCTAAGGCACCATCGATTCTAAGGCGCACCTTTACTTTCAGTACCACCAGCAGGGAAAAAAAAATCCATCGATTGTAAGACTCACCTCCCTTCATTGAATCTACCTGCTCAGCACCAACTCTCCCCAGCATGTCCAGCACTGCAGCTGACGATGACTGAGTGCCTTTGCTTAGCATTTCTGGCCCCACCAGAAAGTGCCATTTCCTTTGTTACCTGGGCTTGGGGGAGCTTCAGGGAGACCTGCGCGACCCTCTGCAAATCTTCAGTTCGGCGAAAAACTGTGATTTTTGGTCATTTCCAGTTTTCGTGAAAACCGGAAATGCCCGGAAATTGTCATTTTTCGCCAAACTGAAGATCGAGGAGGCCTGCAGAGGGCCGTGCAGGCCTCCTTGAAGCTCCCCCAAGCCCCAGCAAGTAAGAAGATAGCATTTAGGGGTGCTTTTTGGAGACCTTCAATTCTAAGACGCACCCCATTTTTTGAAATGCTTAATTGGGAAAAAACATGCGTCTTAGAATTGAAGAAATACAGTAGTTGCCAAGTCTTCACAGTTGAACATCTGAAGTTGTTTTCTACTGAGTCAGACCATTAGTTATCTAGCTCAGCATTGTCTACACATTGACTGGAAATACCAGGGATTGAACCTGGGACCTTCTGCATGCAAAGCAGGTGCTCTACCACTGAACTATGGCTCCCCCTCTTTTGGATCTCACCTATGAATAACATAGGTGATCTTAGGCAAGCTGTAGTCTCTTAACCTTGCCCCCCCCCCCTGTGGCAACATGAGAATAATTGTCAACCTTACAGGGCTGTTGGAAGAAAACCTAAGGAAATGTATGTGAGATTCTGTAAACAGGTTGGTACAAAAAGGTAGGTATTGTGTAAAGGTGCTATAGAAATACTAAAAATATACGAAGAAGCAGAAAGTCACTGTCAATCAAATCTTAAATGAACTGCAAACTTTCAACCTAGTTTCTTTTTCTCACCAGTGTAATCCAACAGGCAGTGGCATTCCTGGAGGGGGTGCAGCTCCACAAGTCGTGGTAGGCGCTGCACCGTGCCTTGCAAACTGGTACAATGCGGCCCCTCCCACTTGCCGCTAGAGCCATTCCGGCAGCAAAGGCAACGCTTGAAACCGCTGGCTGTGCGTTGCCTTCACCACCAGAATGGCTCCAGAGGCAAGTGGGAGGGGCCACGTTACACCGGTTTGCAAGCTTTGCATGACTTTTGGTGCTGCACCCACTCCAGGAACACCACTGTGGTTTGTTCCAAATTTTTGACGGAAACATTTGATCTCATACAAGAAATTCCGTCAGGAGTTGCCATTAACCTTTTACCCAGCAGCCTGGCCCCTCTCTGTCAAATCAGGAGCATGACAGTTTCTCCCCTGCAAAGGTCACCTCATGCTCACAGGCCTTTGGCATCACAGCTCATCCTTTTAAATGGAAGATGAGCCCTTTCTGCAACATCTTCATGGGCTTCTGTTAAATGTTAATTCACTTTGTGATCTATAGGGTGTCTGGAAGTGGAATATGATTAGCAAGATGAGAAGCCTCGACACAGTGTATCCCTTGCTATTTGTTGCTGTGGTTACACGTATCAAAGGCAGCAGTAAAACATGTTAAGACCGGATATGAAAAAAACATGGATTACTTCTATCATGTTCCCCATCTCCTTACACAAAAGCACTCCAATTGGGTTTGAAAATTAGTTTTAGCAGAGCTGGCTTCAAAGGAAAGGCGCATTTCATCACTCAGCACAATTCTGATACTAAAGAGTCAAAGCTTATTTGGGTAGGCAGAATAACAGAGGGAGAGAAAGAAAGAAACATCATGTCAGGTGTAGGCTGGAGCCATCAGTTGCCACACCCAAATCCATTCCCCATCACCTCAAAGTCATTTAAAAAAAGCCCTGCTGGATCAGGCCAAAGGTCTATCTAATAATGCGGCAACTAGATGCTACTGAGAAACCACAAGCCAGAACTGAGGGCATACCTCTCTCCTGCTACTGGTGTTTAGCTGTCATGACTAATAGCCATTGATTTATTTTATGGAGGACAAGGACATGTCTGTCACTGGAACCGAAATGACAGGGCCGGCCCATCCATGAGGTCAACTGAGGCCATTGCCTCAGGAAGCCAACTGGCAGGGGACACCCACCTACATTCACCCACTCACCTTCACTGCTCCTCCTCCCACTCCCTAAATTGGAAAAGGAAGAGGGGGGTGGAGCAGAAGAGGAAGCGTAGAGGACAGGAGAGTGGTGGATTCTCCTCTCCACGTTTTCTGTTCCATTGCCGTCTTCCTTTCCAAATCCAGGGGGTGGGAGGAAAGGCTTGCATATCAGCAGGCGTGGGGCATTTGGTTCACTACCTCAGGCAACAGGAGGTCTTGGGCTCACCCTGCCTGTTTGCGGGAGCTGCAAGCTTGATGGGCTTTGGTCTTGATGAACCTTTGGTATGATCCAGAAGGACTCTCGTTATTGTTATGCTCTTCAGCTTGTGCCAAAAACTAACAAACCCCAAAGTTCAGCAAACAGAAGAGATACAGTTCCTTTGCTAGGCAAAAGAGGTCAGACTTCAGTATTTATACTAGACCTGGAAAATTCACCCACTGGGATTAGTAGAAACTATGATGTTGCAGAAGACTCCGAGCAGAGGCGTCATTAGGGCTCACGTCATCCGGTGCGAGAGCTCAGAGCGTCACCCCCATGACAGACTCCAGAGGTGAATAGGGAGAAACAAGGTTGGGCTGAGCTGGGTTCTACAAAAGATGCCCATCAGGCAGGACTATGTATTTCTACAGATTACTCCTCCTGGTCAGTGGTGTCATTAGGGTTGGTGTCACTTGGTTCGGTAATTCATGGTGTCACCCCATTAACTTGTCTGTTTTGAGTGAAGGAAATCCACTTTTTGTTACACAAGGCAGTTGGGTTTTATTCTTCCAGTTATTTGGCCATGGCTTTTGAGAGAACATAGATAATTCTAAACTATTTGTTTCAGTGCATTCTGCATGACATTACACATCGAATAATATATGACATTATGGTATTATTCATAAATACAAAGTTTTCACAATTTTGGCCACTAGTGGTGTCACCCGGAGTGGTCCGTCCCCCCTAGTGAGACCACTGGCTCTGTGGCCTAGATTCAGACAGTTCCAAGAAAGTTCACTTAGCTGGATCCTGTCCTCAGGCCACATGATTCCTAGGTTCAAGTTCCAGAGTCCAGAACATAAGTTCAAACCCCACATTAAATTCAGATTGCCAGCTGCTCCTTGACTTGTTTTTGTTTTCGCACCAGCTAATAGAATGCTGTGAACATTTGATTAAGACACTGGAATTGGAAAGTCACTGACGTATTGCCAGCTGCAGTTGTCTAGCTTTTCCCTTCTACTTGCACATTTCATTTTTTAAAATCAGAAATCACAGTATTTCACACAGCACTTTTTAATAAACCATTTTTAACAAATTGCATGTCTGATTTAAGGAGTGATTCTACCGTATTTTTGTTGCAATGTGGTAATTATGTCAAGTCGCATAGCTAAGTGATCAAATGCTTGTTTTCATCAACAGTACTAAGCAAATAAAAACAAATGAATATAAAAATGGATGGCTCCTGTTATTCCCAATTAATCTCTTACTCTGAAGTTTTATTATGATCAATCAATCACCTTTGGCATAATTACAGAACTATAAATATATATAAATTAAAAGATATTCTTTCAATAAAATCTAGCATAAAAAGGCACTCTATCATTAATAAAAATGTGGCAACATTCCCTACCATCTCCATCATTGAGAAGGAGGGACAATTTTGCAAGATCTGAATGGCCGGAGTATTTGATATGTTTACCAGTTCCATACCTGGACAGATTGCTAGACCTTTAGGAGAAGGAATGTGGGCAGGTGTAGCTTGAACACAATGGGGCTTGCTTCTGAGTAGTAGACATTCCTAGGATTGTGCTCTAATAAGAGTTTAACAAGCTACACCTGCCCACATTCCTTCTCCTAAAGGTCTAGCACTCTGTCCCGGTATGGATCTGGTAAACCTAGTATTTGGCAAATATAGGGTCCAGATATTGAGAACGATGGTATGCATGGAATTTACAATTAAAAAATATGAGAGTCTCCACAGCCCCAGAACCACAAGGACAGCGACGATCAGAGAATTGGAGAATCTGCCCAACAGGACTTGAAATGGAACAACATTAATCTAGCTCGTATGAATGCTTGACAGTTCTGCGAGGGCATTTGAAAGGAAAAATAAGGAGATGGTTGGCCCAGGAGTACAGAAAATTAAAGAAAATAGGGGAATTAGTAATAGAACGTTAAAATTCCAGTTTTTGTATATCACTGCAGTGGCAACCTTTAATTTTTTAAAAAAAATTAAAATGCAGGTGTCATTTCTTTGGGCCATAGACATATCCTATTCTCAATTTATAGAAACCTCAAGTCACTTTTATTACAGTATCTCCCCCAGTATCAATTATAGTATCTTGAATTCTACAATTAATATTGTCAGAACAATCAAAGTCACTCATCTTGATTTAAAATTACCAGGTGCCAAAACCGTTCTGACTAATCTGGAATCTTTCAGCAAATATTCATTCCTTTTGTTAACATTTATCGCTTGCAATGTAAGAGTTCTGTTTTTGAAAATGGGGAAAAAATGACTTTTAACTGGATTACTTAAGTCCTTAATAGGTATTTTAGTGATAAAACACTTTAATCACTATTTTGCAACTAGAGGTTAATACGGGTAATGCGGTCATAGTGAGGAGTGAAAAAAAGTAGCGAGCCAGCCGATTTGAAACAGTACCGATTTATCCGGGTAGAATGAAGCAAAATACACCACGGACAACAGACATGAATCAACCCCCCCCCCAAAAAAAAAAAACTGAACCGCTGAGGACCCGACGTTTCGTGTTTTAATCCAAACACATCTTCTGGGGGCTTCCCAAGGCTTAGTAGATGTTAACTGTCAAACGCCTCGTGCTGTTGGTTGTTATAACTGATGTAAACGCTGCGGAACTTTGAGCTCCCTTCTTTGCAGGGTTGCTGATCCTGGATAGTTTAAAACACGAAACGTCGGGTCCTCGCCGGTTATAACAGTCTCCGTTCTAAAATTAAAACTTTAATCACTTTTTGTCAGAATCTATTTAATAATCAATCTTTTGTTATTCCATAGCAAAAGAAGAAAGAAAAAGATAAATACATTCGTAAGTTATCACGACGCGCTCAAATCTCAGAGTTAAAAATCTGCATAATGCCGGGTAAACTCCGTCGTTCATAAAACTTTTTTATTAAATAAACAAGATGTTAAAACCAAACTTTACGTTTCACCCCAAACATCTGGGGCATCATCAGAAATAAGCAGCCAACTTGAGGAACTTGAGTTATACTAAAAACCCCAGAGCCCAGATGTAATTTGCACTGGTAATCAGCAAGCAGCTGACTTCAAACTAATTAATACGTTCCAGAGTAAAATATCTTCCCCTCACTGAAACATTCCAGAATAACTTACAACAACTTACACCACTTGCAACAACTTACAACAATGATTGAACGTTCCCCCCAAAAGCTTAACAACTCTAGGGAGGCAACACGCTATCTGGCACTCCCTTCCCCCTCCGTAGCACAACCATTCCCACACCGCCAGGTAAACGTTACAACCAGATCCAGTGACATAATGCAACAACTGCCCCCCTGCCCCCCCTCCCAACCATAAGGCTCTAAAACACTAACACCTCTGCCAGACAGAATAATAACATGAAACCAGTAATGGACCAAACTATTAGACAGCCACCAACATAAGTTACAGCATGTATACCAGAACGGCGGTGCTATCCAAATATTAAATAATAAATAATTAAAATCTGCAGAACTGAATAGTGGAAAGTACACAAGAATACTCCCAGGGATAACACTATTGCACCAGCCCCATAATAAAACTTTTGTTCTTTATTTGTAAATCTTTCAAAACTGGCAACCAACTGCTACTCACTTTGAATGGTTGTGCTACGGAGGGGGAAGGGAGTGCCGGATAGCGTGTTGCCCCCCTAGAATTGGTACCTCACTGGTGGTACATGTACATGTTGAGAACCCTGGGCTAGAGCATCTGGCCCACCAGTCTCCTCCCTTCCACACTTCCTCTTCTGCTGGTCATTTTCCAATCCAGGGAGGGGAAGAGCAGCGGCTGGCATATCACCAGGTAAGACAGCATTGGGTCCGTCCAGCACCAGGAGGTCTTGGGTTCGCTCTGCTACCACTGCTGGGTTGTGGTGGGTTTTTTTTAAAGCATATCAGTATTATGGTAAAGGAACAAGAATACTTCGTGATCTTTATTGTTTCGCAGCCAGAGTCTGGTGCCATTTCCTTTTTGGGTACAGGAAAACCCAGTGCAGTTAGACGGTATCATTAGAAGGGAGTTGGTATTGGCACTTTTCAGAAAGCTTGTCTAGTCTTGAAGGGTGTGGGTGTTTCAAAAAAAGGGGGGGCAAAGAAAAAGAAAAGAAAGCTCCATAGAAACTTAAACGCTTCTTGACACGAGTGCATTTACAGCACAGGGAACATCTTCTCTGTTCTGAATTGACTCCTTTTTTGCTAACACTCCTTAGGCAGCTTACCCATTTTCCAGCTTTAAACAATGATTGAAAATAGTTTCCTTTGTATTCTCAAATAAAGAAGAGCATGTTTTTAACGGCAATGCAGATATTTTTGAAAAGCAATGCTGATGCTCAATAAAGATTTTCCAACGGAGGCAGTATTTAAACAGAAGCATTTAAACACGGGCAGTCCAATCCTAACTACCGTAGCTCCCTATGCGATGATGCAGTGGCACCAATGCTGCCTCCGCTGTATCTCGCTGGGGAGTTTTGGCATGTTGAGCCCTCCTTGCGGTACAGGAACATTTGTTCTTTTCCCCAGGGTAAGCCCCAGCAGCTGCCATAAGTCAACTCAGACCTGCGCCAGCTCTATAGCAGGCACCGGTCCATGTTGACCCATGAAGGTGTATCAGGGGGTTAGGATTGGGTGGGCACTGCTGCAACCAAACCCGCCCCCTTCCCGGGCCTGATCTGCCCTCCTCTCCACCCATAACCACGCCATTCACTGGCATACGGAGCCGGCCGCTTTCCACTTGTGGCAGTAGCCAGGCTGCGCGCTCCAGCGTGTTGCCTTTTGCAACAGCTGGAAAGTGCCTAGCTCCGCCAGAACACTCATTCCAGCGACACTAGGCACTGATAGGACTGGGGCAAAATTGAATGAACTGTGCAAATTTTAAATGCTCAAATTCCAATTGATTTTAGAATACCTGTTCTATTGTCATTTTAGAATAAACTGGAATTCAGAAGAGTGGGAGAATCCACAGACCCATGCGTTGTTGTTGATGGTACCCACTGGCCCTGCTCTCCCATCTCAGTCTGCAGCCAAAGGTCTCTACACAGAGAATCGGGGACTCTGCTTTTTACAGGATTTCCAGTCAAAAGGAGAGATCCTACCTGCATACAGTTGGGCCTGCAAATGGCTCTGTTTAGATCAGGGGTGGCCAACTTTCCACCATTTATGGCCTCTGCATTTTTAACAGTTGTGTAGTAGACAGAATCTTGGCAGCTGCAAGTGCTGATGGTGCTGCTAAAGCAGCTGCGCCTGCTGAAATGCCCTCACCTATACAACCATGAAAGGGCCAGGAGCATTCAGGTTGAAAGGTTGGTCTCCCCTGGTTTAGATCTTCGGCTGAACAGTGATCCACTTGGGCCAACAAGCATAACCCTTCCTCTCCCATACAGTATACAGGTTTGTGTCCCTATACACATCACACACAGACAACTGCTGCATGAATCAATCTGGCTGGATTTATACACAGTTCTAGTCATGTGCATATTTTTTTGAGTCGGGAGGGATTGTGGATGACAGGAGGAATCACAGGAGCTGGGAATGGACTTGGCTGTTGCTCTCCTGACAAGTGCAGAACAGCTGCAGTGGAGCTTTCAACTGCTCTGTCTATTAACAGTTGCACTTAATAATAACCATTCAGTTCCTTTCAAAACCAAATGGAGTAGAATGAATACTTAATTGTAGCTGGGAATAATAATCCGAGTCACTTCTTACGCTCTCTAAAAATCACAGTTGGGTGCGTGCTTATGTAATTATATCCTTGGCAGGCAACTTATTTTGCAAGTGTTAATCGTGAGTCATAACCATTTATCCCCCAACAACAGGGATGCAGCAAGGATAGAAGTTGTGTGAATGGGTTTGCAAAGTGCTAGACATAGCATAACCTTCCCTACAGCCCCATTACCTTCACCCTCCACTCTGGTTGCCCAGTTCTCATTTTCATAAGGTAAAGGTTCCCCTAGCTCAAAAGCTCGTCGTTACAGACTCTAGGGGCGGTGCTCATCTCCGTTTCAAAGCCAAAAAGCCAGCACCGTCAGAAGATGCTTCCGTGGTCATGTGGCCGGCATGACTCATTCATTCATTCACACACACACACACACACACACAAATTCCTACCGGTACATCTGCTTTTCACAGGTACGCCATTTAGCACAATGAGAATGGGAAAGTCCAGTTTTGATATCATAACAGCGATGATATCTGCTCGGTGAAGTGGGGCTGTAGTCCAATGGAAGGGCACCTGCTTTGAGTGTAGATCAGGGATTCTCAACATACTTGGCGTGGTGTACAACCTTACATGGCTGCTGTTGTGCCAAGTACCACTGGAAATATGCGGTGATGACATCATCGTCACTTCCGGGTTTTTGGCCCAGTTTTCCTAAGAGGCTCCAGGTGGGTTGTTTTTTTCACTTCCAAGAGGCTCGGTTAAAGGCAGGAGCCTCTCCAGAGCAAAAAACGTAGCACAAAAAGCACCATGCATTCGTGGGGTTTTGGGTGTCCTGACGTGGTTTAGGGGCTCCCAGTGGTCATAGTACCAGCAGAGGTACCCCAATGTATCACGGATGGTACGCGTACTACCACCGGTTGAGAACCCCTTGTGTAGATGGTCTCAGGTCCAGTCCTTAGCACCTCCAAGTAAAGTTGGAAAAGACCTCCATCTAAAACCCTGAAAAGTCACTGCTAGGAAGCATAGGTATACATTTTAAACACTGTGCGCTTGTACCCTAGGAGACATTTTCCAGGAGTTCATCCTTGGCATGACCGTAGTGCTATTTTTGAAGACATACAAAAATATTGCAGAGTCAGGCTGAAATCCTATCCAGTTACCTGGGAGTAAGTCCCATTGACTATAATAGGACTTACTTCTGAGTAGACATGCATTAGGATTAGGCTCTCAACCATGTAAGTGCTCAGCATGAGATCATGACTCTGTTGGGATCAGGCTGACTTCATATTAAAGACCTGCTCTATTGCCCCCATCCACATGGTTCTGAGTCTTGCAATGTCATAGCCACCTCATGGGATGAACCCACAAAAAGGTGGTTTCCACACAGTGCTGTTAAATAAGTGCATTTAGAGTCAGAGCTTTCGCACCTTTGTGACTTCAAATCAAATTGTCCTACACCCACAAGACGTTTCTCCATTCCTCTCCTCCTTCCACCAAACAAAAACATCTGCCATACACTGCAACAACTGGCTTCAGATTCAAGCATAAAAAAAAAGGTACACTTGAATTGTCATTTGTATAATATTGAGCTCAGTGTTTTGGCTATTTTTGGTGACTATTTTTGATGCATAATTGAGAAGAGAAAATTGATTTTTTTTTTGACCTGGCTGATTAAACTCTGTATTACAAACAAATCAATTTCCTTCTTACTTCCTAGACCAGGGGCGGGGAACCTTTTCCCTGGCGATGGCCATTTTAAATATTAGAAATTTGCTTGAGGGCCGGCCGTAAGGCCGGGCGCCATTTTTATTTATTTAATTAATTTTTGCCCCCGCCCCCCATCGGCCTCCGGAGGCTCCGCGCTCACTGTCCGAAGCCGCCGCCAGGTCCGCACGTCACCTCTGGCGTACCATGCCGATGAGGGCAAGAGAGCAAGAGCTTGCCCTCATCGGCATGGTACGCATGTGCGAAATGGCCAACGGCCTGGTGAGAAGGGGTCGAGGAGGCGGCCGGGGAGGACATGCAAAGGCCCTCTCCCGGCCTCCGGAGGTGACGTGCGGACCCAGTGGAGCCTCCAGGGGCCGATTGGGCGGCCTCCCTGCAATCTCTCCGGGGGCCGGACCGGATGGCCTCGGGGGCCTGATCCGGCCCTGGGGCCGGAGGTTCCCCACCGCTGTCCTAGACCTTAGAGCAGGGGTGGCCAACCTTCCACCATTAGGGCCTCTGTGCTCTTAAGAGTTGTGTAGAAGACAGAATCTTGGAAGCTGCAATTGCTGCTGCTGCTGCTAAAGCACCTGCTAAAATGCCCTCACCTAAAAGGGCCAGCGGGTGGCGCAGTGGGTTAAACCACTGAACCATGAGCTGTCGATCGAAAGGTCGGCAGTTCGAATCCGCGACGGGGTGAGCTCTCGTTGCTTGGCCAGCTCCTGCCAACCTAGCAGTTCCAAAGCATGTTAATGTGAGTAAATAAATAGGTACCGCTTGCGGGAAGGTAAACAGCGCTCCGTGTTCCAGCTGCATGCTACGCGCTGCAGCAAGGAGAGTCATGCCGGCCACATGACCACGGAGGCGTCTTCGGACAATGCTGGCTCTTCGGCTTTGAAATGGGGATGAGCACCACACCCTAGAGTTCGGACACGACTGGACTTAATTGTCAGGGGTCACCTTTACCTTTACCATTGTCAGGGGTCACCTTTACCTTTACCATACAACCATTAAAGGGCCAGGAGCATTCATGTTGAAAGGTTGGCCACCCCTGCCTTAGAGTTAAAGAACATTATTTTGAATGTGAAGAAACCTTTCTTCCACCTCTTTTATAAATCTTTGGTTTTCTTCCCTCTTTTGTTTTTTTAAACACCCCCTGGAGATTTTATCCTTGATTGCTTTTTGTCTCAGTCATCTTGCCTTGTTTCCCAAGAGATCATGGCATGACATTAAGTTCCTACTTTTGTAAATGCAGCCCACAAGTACCCATCTGTGGACTAACACACTCCATTTGATTTCTTCACAGTCAGTGTCATTAAAGATAAAGTAGTTGCATGCTCTGTAGCTAACCAATCATGTTTTGTAAAGCCAAAAGGGCATAAAATAGAAACATCTGAGCACTCGTTGGCTCAAACATGGAACTTTGCTTTCTGGAATTTAAGGAGAGGGCATCTGTTTGCAATACTGTACTGAAAAAGGTTGAGTTCTTCAGCAATAGACAATGTGCATTCAAGCAAATTAGAACTATTATTCTGGCAAGGAGATATGGTTTTATCTTGAATCCTTGATTTCCCAAATAAATTCTTAAGTACATTTGTTAATACATTCATGTACAGTAATCATTGAAGCGTCTTTTCAGATAAAAGCGACAGGAGCACCATCAAGAAATCTACTGGCTCCTGAAGTCATCAGAATTGTGTTCTAAACAGCATAGCTCAGTGGTAGAGCACCAGCCCTGAATGAAGGTCCCAGGCAATGGGGCGTGTCAGATCCTATCCCCTCCATTCAGAAGCTCCCTGCCCCTTGCTTTTCCTCGGACTTGCGCCAGCTAAAGGGCTGGCGCAGGTCCAAGGACGGACAGACAGACAGACAGACAGACAGACAGACAGACAGACAGACAGACAGTGCAAGCCCCCTTAACTGGAGAACTGTTAAACCCATACCTGCTTTGTATCTTTCCCACAGAACAAAAGTGTTTTAGCACTTTCAAAACGTATTGCAGCTTAAAAACATTCAGAGGCATCTGATGAAAGACAAACCCATATTGGCGAGATTTGAATCGGTGACATTTGACTGTGTTTTGAAACTCACACATGACGAGCCCCTAACAATTCATATTAATTCCCTATATATTATCCCATCATATTTGTATTTTTCCCTAGATAGAAAAACATGCTATTCATACTGGACGTGTAGGAGAAATGGGCCCATTTCTCTTAGTGGACCAATGCATGTAATTTAAAATCTCACTTTGTAAACCTCACTCTCTCAGGAACAGCAACTAAATAAAAAATGTTTGCAATTTTCTAAATAGCACTTCCTTTCTAAATCCCAAGCTGTTCAATTAGAAGAACACTTTGACATTCATTAGCTTGGCTTACTGATCTTTTTGAACAGATTTTTTTTTCAAATTCCCAATTTCCCAGATGTGATTATTTTTTAAAAAGAAAAACAATTTTTATAGCAACCCAATAGTGACAGGCAGGCTATGAAAGGCTATTCTTCCCCAGCAAGTCCTTGCTACTCAGAGCAACTCTCAAACAGGAATCCCCTTCTCTTGGGAGGAGAAATGTATCTATCTGGCAGCACACAGGAAAAATCTTCATGTAGAGAAAGATGGGGGTTACCTACCTCCTTAAGTTTTAAGTTTGTTTTCTTTTTCTTTTAAATCACAATACAAAATACATAATAATGTACATATAAATGTAAGTATGAGACCTAATACATCTTCCCTAACTACAAATTTAATTGTATTTTTTGAGTGCAGGGGGGAGGTATTGGATGTGGTCCACAATGTTTCCAAGCTTTGATTCAGTGGTTTGCGGTTTCCTACAGGTTGGGAACCACTGGGCTAGGTCAACCCATTCCTTGATGCGGCAGTTTTCTGAGCCAGAGAAAGGTTTTCATGCAGAGGAATATTCAAAAATTGCTCCCTCCACCCAAAATCTGAAGTTGTCCAGTCCATTCTGTCATCTGCTGCACGCATTGACCAGATTTTTTTTTGACAGCAGCGCAACAGATTTCTGAATCTAGCCGCCTGTATCGTTCACATTATGGAGGCTTGCTGAGGAAGTAAAGGAACTTCATAACTCCAAATTGTAATAAGGCAACTTCAAATTTGACTATGGTACTTTTCCCCCATTTCTTTTGGCTTGCTGAGGATACCTTGTCCAGAGCCCTTAAAATCCTGGAGCTAGCACTGTTCGGTCCCAATTCAATCCCTGCTATTTCTGGTTTTGGAAAAAGACACCTGCCCGAAATCCTGGAGAATCACTTTGATTCAGTACAAGGCAGCTTCATAGGGTGGCATTCCGAGCCATAGGGTGGCTTCCACCATCAGAAGCACCTTCCATGAATGGAAACTCACTCTGCAAATGGAAGGAGCATTCCGCTCATCCAAGGACCCCTTCTGCAAGCTGAACCCTCCTTCTGTTCCCAGAGGATCCTTCCATGTATGGAGGGAATTCCCAGCGATGGAGATGCCAATTGAGATGCTGCCCTTAACGTGCCTAAGTCTGAGTCATTCAGTTCTAACATTTCATGCTCTGCAGCATGCTCACCTTGCTAACCATTAATGAGTATATTTCATGAGCACGGCAAGTCCTCACTCATAAATAAACCCTCAAGAGCCCAATTTACAGTTATATACATCTCCTGATGGCTTAAAATAAATGTAGCCTACTAATGTATTTCCTTTGCGAAGAGCAGAATGGACTTTGATGAGTAACTAGTTGGCAAAATGGAAAACTTTCTCGGCACCCACACAGTATGCAGCTTTTGCATTTCTCAGCATTCATTCAGCTGCAGGTGCCTTACGAATGATCAGGAAGTTGAATTCTGGTAAACTTGGAGAAAAGAATACAGACTGGCATTTGTCAGGCTGGACAAGCAAAATCAGCAGTGACACAAAAGTTTGCACTGCTCAGGTAGTCATGTTTTTATACAAAGCTGCCTTATACCAAGTCAGGTATAAGGTGGGATCGGCGGCGCAGGCGCACTCTGTATCCTAGCCCCCTTTTTCAAGCCCTATCTGCCAACATGGGTGCATGTGGACCTGTGCCAGCCATATGGCAGGCACAGGTTTGAGAAGACCTGTTGTGGGGCTGGGGCTTTCCTCGGGGCAAGGGGACAAATGTCCCCTTACCTCAAGGAGCCCTCCCACTTCCTGCTTTTCCCTGCAGGACGATGCAGCGTAGCCTGTGCTGGCACCGCTGCATTGGTGCAGGAAACGTTAGGTAGGATTGGGCTGACCACCTGCTTATTTGTTTTATTTAAAAAATGTCTCTCTCACCTTTCTCTTGCCAGGGTGAATGCCCAAGGTGGTTTACAAAATTTTTTCCCATAAAACCAATAATAAGAACACATAAGGAACATTTTTTAAAAAAAAAACAATCGCGATCAGCAGCAAATTTGATTTAGCAGATAATATAACCAGGAGTAAACAAATAATAGCATCAGTGGAAAAGCAAGAAAAGCAGCGAACAATATATAATGTACAGGTATAGAAGCCCCAGCCCTTTAAAAAAAATCAGTTAAAAGCTTGACAAAACAAAACAGCTTTATTGTTATCCTAACAGAAATTAACCACAATTGTGCCAATTACCTGATGAAGAATTTAGCCATTGGACAAAAGGGAAGCAACAAAAAGAACTAACATAAGAACATAAGAAGAGCCCTGCTGGATCAGGCCAAAGGCCCATCTAGTCCAGCTTCCTGTATCACACAGTGGCCCCACCAGATGCCTCAGGGAGCACACAAGACAAAACGATACCTGTATCCTGTCACTCCCTTACACCTGGCACAGAGAAAACCTCCAACCTCCAACCAGGAGGTTGCTTATCCCCATCATGGCTTGTAAGCTGTGATGAACTTTTCCTCCATAAATCTGTCCAATCCCCTTTTAAAGGCATCCAGGTCAGGTGCCATCACCACCTCCTGTGGAAAGGAGTTCCACAGATGAATTACACGCTGGGTAAAGACATTTTCTTTTGTCTGTTTTAATATTCCCTCCACTCAATTTTAGTGGATGTGCCCTAGTTCTAGTGTTGTGTGAGAGGGAAAAGAACTTCTCTCTATCCACTCTCTCCATCCCATGCATAATTTTATACGTCTCAATCATGTCCCCCCTCAGCCGCCTTTTTTCTAGACTGAAGAGCCTGAAATGCTGTAGCCTTTCCTCATAAGGGAAATGCCCCAGCCCACTAATCATTTTGGTCGCTCTCTTATGTACCTTTTCCAGTTCCACTATATCCTTTTTGAGATGCGGTGACCAGAACTGGACGCAATACTCCAGATGCGGCCTTACCATCGATTTGTACAACGGTATAATAATATTGGCCATTACACACACACACACACACACACACACACACACACACACACACACACACACACGCAACATTTATCTCAAAACATGTTGTGAGTCTCAACTTCTGTGTCACTCCCATTCGAATGTTATGGAAATCTAGTTTACAAAATGCATTAAATGAAGGTCCTTTTATTATACCACTTACATCAATGCATAATGTACTAACAGTGATTTACAATCTTATTACTGTATCTAGTTACACAGCCAACTTGCAAAATTTCCACCACCATGTACAAAGAGTCTATGGACCTCAGCCAACATTGCATTTGTCTAAATGGCTAACATTACACAGACTGGAAAAAAAATCCTTCTCAGCCATTAGGGTTGCAGTTCTAAACACACTTACCTGGGAGTAAGCCCCATTGAATTCAGTGGCGCTTACTTCTGGGTAAACACACTTAGGATTGTGCTTTAAAAATAGTAGCATATTTCCCTGCCTTTTCCCCTGAAAACAGTTTAGCGGGAGCTTCTTTAATGTGCAAAGCCTTTCATCAATGAAGAATGCCAAAATGTTTGCCAACTGAGCATGTAGCGCTGAGCTGATTACTTGTAATCTCAACAGTCTTAATACATTTGAAGTTTTGCACATTACGAGGAATTCAGAAAAAAAAAAACACCGATATTTAAGTATATGCTGTTCACAAATTTCTCTTACAGCACAATCCTGTCTAGAAACAGACTGGCATAGCAATCGCTCTCGCTCCACTGGTCTAGGGTGTCGCAAACATGCCGTAAACGTCCCTTTACCCCAAGGAGGCCTCCGGCTGCACCAGGGCAGGCTTCATCCTGTCTAGGATTTGCACCACCGCATCCTGCTAGACAGGATTGGGCTGTTAAAATTCACTGTTAAGATTACAACATCAATACGGTAAACAATTTATGGATGAATAAACTAATAGTATTGGCTGACCAAATGCACTCTAAAATACAACAAAGCAATGTGTGTACTCTTCATTTTCACAAGCTTTGATATTGTTTACATACATATATTTAACTGGAGGATTCTATATTTATTTTCTATTAAGTTGCTAATTGAGTGAGACGAGCTTGAATGAGAAGGATATGTCCAACATGTTTTGAACAACTCTAGAAGGAAACGTATAATATCAGTGCTGCAACATTTGGAAGCTATTTTAATAGTTTATCTGCAGAAGAGTAATTCCCCGTTTTAATTGCCGGAGTATTTGTAAATTGTGGAAAACCAGTGTTGGCTGTCCCTGAAGTTGGTAGTGGTATTTGCCATGCCCTTCCTCTATTATTGAGGGCACTGGTGGAAGACAATGAAGGTCCAAGATAGGGGCAATCTGAAGAGGAGACCAATGACACTTTCTAGTCCCACTTGGTTAGTTTTGAAAGAATACAGAGGCATCCAATTTACTTAAAAGTCTTCTATTTGCCCTCTTCCTCCCTTCCCCTCTCTAATCTCATAATGCACTACATCAGAAAGGCACTAACCAGGGATAAAGCAGAAGAATGATAAGTGTTGTGTGTTTGGTCAAGCTTGAACAAGAAGACCATGGGATAGCTTGGGGGTGGCCAACCTTCAACATGAATGCTCCTGGGCCTTGAATGGTTGTATAGGTGAGGGCATTTCAGCAGATGCAGATGCTTTAGCAGCACCATCAGCAATTGCAGCTGCTAAGATGTTGCCTTCTACACAACTCTTAAGAACGCAGAAGCCCTAATGGTGGAAGGTTGACCATGCTTGGGATAGCTGTTGCTGGTGTCACTTTTGCATCTTTTTCTTTTAAGATTGTGAACCCTTTGGGAACAGGAAATGATTTGTTTATTTAGGTATGTGAACTGCTTTGTGAACTACTTTTTGTTGAAAACTGATATATAATATTGTTAAAAACAATGTTCATAATAAGACTATATCTTGTCACTTGGTGATTTCAAACATCATGGTCTTCTGAACTTTTGAAACTTCCATCTCATACTGCTGTCTCTATCATAGCCTTTTGGGTAACCAGATGAAAGAAGGTCCTATTAACTGAAGAAAAGTTTGCCCATGAAAAGCACTTCCATCACAAACTGGGTGTCTGTCATCTCTGAGAGATGCATTCAGGGAGACAAATGGTGGAAGTCTCCCAAACTAGGAAGAAGTTTCAGGCACCTTTTCTTCTTCAAATTGCAGCCTTCGTCAGTTGCCACGCTAACATCATAGCAGCTTGGCTGTTTTACCAGAGGAGGTCCACAGTGCAGTGGACAAAACGCTGTTTTGACTATTTTGTGTTTTTAAACTTTTTTTACATGCGTTTTACTTGTTTTTTTAAAAAAAATTGTTTATTTATTTATTTTGTTTAAAAAATTTATACCTCGCCTTTCCTATGCCAAGGCAAATGCCCAAGGTGGCTTACAACAATTAAAATACATAATCTAAAATACATAAAATAAGTTTAAACAATACAACGATACATAAACAAATTTAAAAAAAAACAATAAAATCCACTAGGACAATATGGAGCAGAGAAGCAACATGGCAGAGCATCTTGAGATACAGGAGGCAGACCACACAACCCATCACCCAAACGCTAGACGAAACAAAAACATTTTGAGCCCTTGCCGAAAAGTCATGAGGGAGGGGGTGGTTCTCAGGTCCCCTGGCAGGGAGTTCCACAGTTGTGGCACCACAGCAGAGAAGACTCACCCACGTGTTGCCACTCCCCTAACTTGCGATAGAGGTGGCACCCACAGGGGTGCCCCCTCAGATGACCTAAGAGAGCAGGCCGGAATGTATGGGAGAAGGTGGTCCCTCAGAAATCCTGGGCCCGAACCGTGAAGGGTTATAAAGATATATAAAGAGTACTCTTTTTACATGGCTTTTAATCCTGGAAATTCGACCTCTTTGTGTCTCAAACTAGTGCAACAACAGCAGAATAGGACTGGCAACTACACAGAAAAAGCAGTCACCTTAAGAGAAAAGATGTCAGAGAAACTATGCAACAGATTGTCAATAATTTCAATTGTGAAATGAGGGTGTGTGTGTGTTTTACTGTATAATGGATCAAATAAGTCAAAATAAGTGTCTTACTGCACAATACTATACATATCTACTTAGAAGTAAGCCTCACTGAGTTCAATGGGTCTTACTCCCAGGTAACTATATAAAGGATTGCAGCCTTAAGAAGGTGTAAGTCCAGTAATGAACCTTTAACCCCTAGTACAACCAGAAAGTTTGCGCTTAGCTTGGTCTACCCTAATCTGTTGCGAACTGCAGACTTTGAAATGTTTCATGCTTCTCAAAACATATTTTTCTTTTTCCCACCGCTCTTTTTTACTGTTGCTTTTCTGAACATCTAGCCCAGGGGTGGCCAACCTTCCACCATTAGGGTCTCTGTGTTCTTAAGAGCCGTGTGGAAGACAGAATCTTGGCAGCTGCAACTGCTGCTGATGATGATGCTAAAGCAGCTGCACCTGCTGAAATGCCCTCACCTATACAACCATTCAAGGGCCAAGAGCATTCAGGTTGAAAGGTTGGCCACCCCAATCTAGCCCAAAGAAGAGTTATGGGGGAATTCAAAAACTTGCTCCTTGGTCTGAGTTTTTGGTTAGTTCAAACACAATTTTTGCTTCAGTTTGTTCTAATGCATCAGCATGGCTACCTGCCATGGTTTGCTTTCATATACGAATGCTCTGGGCTGGGTGACCTGCATGTGAGTCCAAGACTCCCCAAGGCTCATGTCTTTTGTCCAACCGATCAAGGGAACCAGCACAAACTTTGGAAACAACCTGCTGAAGAACTCACAGAAACCATCAGTAACATATAATCTCTAACCACTGGAAAGTACCACTGAAGTGGTTCAGCAAAATAGACCAGACTTTAAAGTCACTATTTCAAAGGCTATTTTTTAAGTGTGGCAAATTCACAGGGGAAACATATGAGTCTCACAAATTAAATTTTCTAGTCTCAAGAATCTGAATCATTCCAGACAAAATGGGAAAAGGAAAAAAAGAGAATCCAGAATTTACTAAACTATTTTTCCCACTGAGTTCTTTCTAAGTGAGAACAAGGTGAAGCAGGTCTGTGTCTACGCAAGAGAATCCCTGGGATACATGTCACATCCTTCCCTTGAGTGAACTATGTTACCCATGCTCACTTCTAGTCTATTACACAACTGCTTGGAGTGGAGACAACAGACAAGTACAGTACAGGGGTCAAGTAGCCTCCTGGAGTACAGAAGTGTTGAACTGAGCCAAGCCCACAAATGACACTTGGTGGATAGGATTGCAAAAGGATCCCCCTTCAGAATGATCAGGCACAGAGACAGAGAACAGCACAGAGTGACTGCCAGTCTTGGGCAGGAAATCCATTTTCTTTTTATAAATCCTCCTTTCCCCATAAGTTACAGCAGGAAGTGGCTTACAATACTAAAACAAAACAATATGTTACAAAAAGAACACACACTATTATTCAAACAGGAAACTTAGATTCAGACCCACCCCCACCCCCCTTGGGAAGGAAGCTCTCAGTCTAATCTAGCTGGTAGCATTGCTGCGAGACTAAAACGCCACTTTCCTCGGAGGCAGTAAAATACACAAATGTAACAAACGCGCTAAGTCGTTGATACGGGTGCAAAGGAGATTTCAGACAGGTGCAGCTTATCCCGCCCTGGTGTTTCGGAGACGAGTAGCAAGCTGCACCTGCCCGACCTAGCGATCTTCCCTCTGCACGACTGCGGAGAGTACAGAAGCCCTGCCTTCCTTTGCATCTCGTCGCCATAGCGCCCAGTAGTACCGCCGTCAGATAAACTTCAAATAAAGTTTTTCCCCCAAGTCTGCGCACATCCCAAGACCTATGCGGGACCGCTGCTGTGAAAGCGAAGGAACTGGGTGGGAACAAAGAAGCAGACGAGAACTGCAAGACAAAGAGAGGAAGACCCCCCTGGAGGGGCGGCACCTCATCACACTCACAAGCGCTGCGGCTGCGGCGGGGCTGGGGCAAGGCCAGCCCAGCTGCTCCCAGGTCCTCCTCGGAGCGCTTCAGCACCACGGACAGCTCCTTGTGCGCCTCTTCCTCCGCCTTCTGCCGGCCTCTCCCTTCCCAGGCGCCCGGGGCAGGCGGAGGGCGTCGGGGTGCCGCGGCTGCTTTGCTCGCGCCTTTGGTCCGGCTTTTGAAGGCTCGCAGTTTGCTCGGAGCTGCTGGCTGAGCTGCCGGCTCCGAGCTGAGCTGCACCACCGTGTTCCGTGAGCGGGTAAACGCGGAGACCACCGACCCCATCGCCGCGGGTGGGGAGAACTCGGTCCGAATGAGAACTTCGCCCGAGGAGGCCAGGTGAGGCACCTCGTCCGCAATTGCTCTGGAGCTCCGCCTCTTCCCCGCCCACTCTCCCCACCCGCCCTGGGCTCAGGAAAAGCAACTTTCCAGCTACTCCGACAGTTTCTGGTGCTGAACGTCGCTCTCACGCACGCGAGGAAGCAGACATCACCCTGAAAGGGGCTGTGCACTCGAGGGGACGTCCCCCTCGACGCCCAGGTGCCTGACCGATCCCTCTCTGCGCAAGTCTGTCCTTTCTGGGCAAAACTTGCTCCAGCTCGGTTCACGTGATTTGCAACGTATTTTAAAATATCGAAGACTTCGCCCGGCCTTAGCTAAGCTTATTTGTCTTTTATATTGATGTGACGTGTAACTCGCTTTCTCTAGCATGGTTTTGTGCGTTTAGATTTGTGTGCCTGTTCAACCTGGTACTCGATCCTAAACATGCTTAGAAGTACCGTATTTGCTGAGGTTAATGGACTTGCACCCCATTAAGTGTAGTCAAGAATCAAGATTGAACCCTTCTCTGCAAATTTATTTTTCTTCTCATGGCAGTCCTTAAGTTATGGCTGAATTCGGTGATTTTGTGTGTGTGGGGGGGTGTCTCACGGAGCCATAACCTCTGCTCTGGAAAACCTGCATACAAGTGGATTGGTTGAAAATACAGTACTTCTCCAGTGTCTTAGTTGTACGGGTAAAGACGCCATGTTGTCCAAAAACAAGAAAAACCTTTGATGTTCAAATGAACTTCAAAAACCACGTACGGGTCTCCTTTGTAGGCAGCCGTGCGTGGGCTGAAAACATTAAAAACCCAAAGGTAAAGCAGCCCCAACGTTTCGTTCCGCTCAAGCCCGGAACCTAGTCATGGGAATCAATCAGATCAAGATGGATCTGATCTGATTGATCTGATTGATTCCCATGACTAGGTTCCGGGCTTGAGCAGAACGAAACGTTGGGGCTGCTTTACCTTTGGATTTTTAATGTTTTCAGCCCACGCACGGCTGCCTACAAAGGAGACCCGTACGTGGTTTTTGAAGTTCATTTGAACATCAAAGGTTTTTCTTGTTTTTGGACAACATGGCGTCTTTACCCGTACAACTAAGACACTGGAGAGTTACTGCGGGCCATGAAACCTTCCGTAGCAAATACAGTACTTCATCATGAGTGAAAAAACCCTTCACATATGCACAAGATCCCATTCTTTTCATTCTTATTCTTGACAGCTAAGTGCAATTCACTGAACCTAGAATTGCAGATCTATTTATTTTAAACTTACCCTGTTCCAAATAATGTCATATCTCGGCAGCTCATTTTCACTCTTGCAATCTTTTCTGCTTTGCTCCTGGACCTTTAAAGGTTGTATAGGTGAGAGCATTTCAGCAGGTGCAGTTGCTTTAGCAGCACCATCAGCAGCAATTGCAGCTGCCAAGATTCTGTCTTCTGCACAACTCTTAAGAATGCAGAGGCCCTAATGGTGGAAGGTTGGCCACCCCTGCTAAAACTATATACAGTGTACACAAACACTGATCTAAGTTTGGCCTAGCTCTATCCATCTTATCCCCTCCCCCACTCCCACATACAAACAGTTCATTTACAGAACAAGTGCAGAAGGGTATGTTTATGCATCATGTCATGTTGGGAAAACAAACCCTTGAGTCATTTTAACATTGGATTTGCTTACATATTTGAGGGGGTGAACTATATATCAACAGAAGAAGGCAAGACAGGGACTCTTCTAGCCGCCGCCCCCCCCCCCCCCGCTGATTCTTAAACAATACCAAGGTTATTATCTTGGTAGAGGCAGTTGACAATTCCATAGTGACCAGCAGTGACCAATGCATTACCCAACAGAGGCCACAAGTTGTGGGGCAACACATCCTGGAATATATTACATCCTGACTGTGTAATAATAAAGCATCAACTGAGCTACAAGTCTTGCATGGACCTTTTCCCCCCTTTCTCCCACATTGATTTTTACACAATTTTCTTTGGGGGGGGGGATAAAGAGCAAAAATCTGTTTAGCTGCAGTTGATCTCTCACCTGTTGATGTTTCATCAACCTTCTCTTTGTCTGTCTCTGCCTTGGTTGAGTTAATACATGCATGCTGATCATTCTGGTGCAAAGCAATGACTTGCATGTGTAACAAATCAGCCATGAGTGATCAACACAGACTACACCTCTAACACAATATGATTCAGTGGGGACAGTTCAGACATTCAGTTGCAAGACAATAGCTGCATGGTTACATCACCCTTTACCACACTCTTGGCATATTGGGTCATGCAGTTGCAAGCTTATTTCTCAACTGTCTAGGGCAACCTGTGGTACGGGTACCCCTAGGGGTATGCGGACCTCTTGCTGGGGGTATGCCAAGCCCTGCCCCTTATCTACCCCATCAGCAGCTAATTAAGCATTAACATGGATTTTAATTTTTTTTTTTTGAAGCCCTTCTGTATCTCTGATTTTGGTTTTGGGCTTATTTTTGTACTTTGGAAAATTTACTTTGGTGGGGTGGGGGAGGGAGGAGCTGATTTTGGGAAGTGTGACTTGGAGAAAAAAAAGAGATCCTTGCATGTCTGTTGGCTGGAGACCAAACACTGAAGACCCAAGGATGGCCGGAGGAGGAAAAGCTAACAGCTTTATTCGCGAGCCCGCGTCTCACAGCACAATCAAAGGAGGCTGAGAGCCAAGATGCAAGCATGGTCTTAACCTTTATACCTTCAGTACGCATGGCATACACTCGAAAAGCTTTAGTTCTTCTAATTGGCTCAGCTACCCTTATGCCCTCATGCCCTTATTTGGGCACATGCCCACTTTTCTACATTCCATTCTCGAACAAAGAAAACTCTACTGCGCAAGCGTGATTACAAAAGCGGAGACTCATGTTTAAAAAACGTTTCACCTAGTACTTTCCGTTCTCCAGCCTGTGCCTCAAAACTTTCCATGACTTTTATCCTACATCCTACATGTCTGTCTGTCTGTCTGACAGACAGACAAATAAGACATTTTTTCACATTTAAAATTGTTTTAGTACTTTTTATTTAATGATTAATTACCTAATTAATTAATCAATTAATTCAATTAGCAGTTAATTAGCAGGGGATACTTCAGAAAATTGGACCATGATGGGGGGGGGTACCCGGGCCTCCAAAAGGTTGAGAACCCCTGGTCTAGGGTATGTTCTACTAGACATCATTCAGCTGTCATTTTCAGTGGCAGCTGCACATTTATTAAGATGTCTAGTTTGGCTCCACAAGAAGAAGAAGAAGACATGAACATGGTGTGGTCTTAGCTGTGTGACTCTGATGACTCCGCTGTTGTTGCACTTTCAGTAAGAAAAGATTGCGCCAAGGTAGAAGGCGCTACCACCATAAGGAATCTACCTCCTTTCATTTGAGTGCGGTTGAAGCACTAGACAGCACCTCCTGGGATGCAACGGACAACCTCACACTCCTCACTCTATAATTTCAAACAGTCAGACCTTCTGTATTTCAGCTACCCTGCAAAGCAGACCATTCAGGAGATACTCAGTTGAGATCTGCTGGGAACAGACTTCTTAGGATTTCATAGAAAATTTGAGGATTACATTAAGTCATAATTACTGTAATATAACACTCATTCCTGCTAAGAGACTGATAATAGACTCAGGGAAAATTGCCTGTGCTAGGGATGTGATTATAGTGAACATCACACCACTGTAATTTCCAAAAAGAGAAATATATTATTACTGCCTTGCTTAACATAACCCACAATATCTTAGGCTATGACATGTATTAGGTTGGTTGGTTAATGAATGATGGTTAATAGAAGTACATATTTCTTCATCTATGTGTCATTTCTGGTTTTTATCAATTTTTCTGGGCAGCTCAAGTACCCTGGAAACAGGATAATGTAACAATTATGTCCACACAACGCTTAGCATTACAGCCCTTTCCTGCCATATTAAGGCATCAATCCTATACATGCTGACCTGGGAGCAACTGCCATTGAACTCAATGAGACTTACTTCTAAGTAGGCATGCATTGGATTGTGTTGTAAAACTGCTATCCTATGAATGCTAAGGAATTGGTCCTGGTGAAATTACAATGTACTTAGAAGCCCAGTTGATTTCAATGGGACTGACTTTCAGGTAAGTTTTGAATAAGGTTTGACATATTAGAACTCCACAAACGGAGCTAGCTTATTTGAATCTGTGTGTTTTTGTTGTTCAGTCGTTAAGTCGTGTCCGACCCTTCGTGATCCCATGAACCATATCCCGCCAGGCCTTCCTGTGTCTGTGTGTATCTTTGTTCAAACACAGATTGGAAGTGAATGAGAAAATTGCATCTAAGTGATGGCTTATGTCTTAGGTACGCCACACTAAGGTTTATTGTTTTATATTGCCTCAAACTCTAAGACCTGTTTTATCAAATTGCAAGTGCCGGTTTTTGTTTGTTTTATTAACACTCTTTTCCGTTTTTGCTGTTAGTTGTTTTTGTTTTTAACAAACAAGAAACGTTTACCAGTTACCAGCATTAAAAGTTATCACTGCCCAGTGGGCTGTGGGGGTACATTGGATCACCACAATGTTCTACATTTTAACTTGTAAAGTGACATATATATGAAGCAGAATATAAATATAATAAATAAGCAAAAACTCTTCTCCCTGATATTCCATTTTTTTTTAATGAGAATAGTTTTTTTAACAGTATGGAGGACTATTCACAGCCCAATCCTGTGTAACTCTTGCAACGGTGTAACAGTAGATCCCCCAGTGTAAGAGTACTTATGCCCGTGTAACTTGCCGTATGCCGACGGACGCAGGACAGACACCAGTGCAACCCCCTTGGATGCTGCACAGGCGCAGTTCAGACGCAGGATGAATGCCGGCGCAACTCTGCCGGCACGGCGGGCATTCCGGGGGCATTCGGACACCCCCGGAATGCCCCCTGCATCAGCGGAGTTGCACAAGCATCCATTCTGCGTCCAAACTGCATCTGTGCAGCGTCCAAGGGGGTCACACTGGTGTCTGTCCTGCGTCCGTCGGCATACGGCAAGTTACACTGGCATAAGTGCTCTTACACCGGGGGATCTACTGTTACACCGGTGCAAGAGTTACACAGGATTATGCAAGTCTCTACGGGCAGTCTAAAGTGGTACAGTCCAAACACAGTTTTCCTACTTTAACTACTGTTTTTGATAGCAAGATCTGAAAGGATAAGCCAAAGTCTTCATAGAAAGTTTAAGGAAGAGTTAGATGTAGAACCATGTAAGTACCCTGGGAGATAGTTCAACGCTACCTCAGGTCAACACCACCTGCTTTCTTGAGTGCCAACAGAAAGAGATGGGTCTAATACGGTGACTACAACTATGTTTGTATTTCTAACACACTCAATAACACACTCCATTGCTTAATTTGTCTCTAAGATGGTGATTTACTCATGTGACTAATCAAATTGTATTCAAAAATCAGAGGCACTGATAATCTAAAGTGACATGATGAAATTGCAATGTCCTTCATTGCAACCATTATAGCCATGGGCTGCTGTTAATGTGCATGTAGCTATTCAAGCTTACAAACTTTGGGAAGGTCAAAATATGTCTCAACTAGGAACCCGACCTTACTACCAACAGGAATCCACATGCATATACTGTGCCTCAGCTGGGAATGAGTCTCTGCTTGGAGTCTGAATCTCCAATTTTGGAAAGCCACCATCTTTAATGTTTCTGGAGTCTGGCAAGCAGTGGAATTTTACAAAGATCTGAAAAGTCGAAATCCCACCAGGATCCTTAGTGGTAGATCCTTAAGTTACTCCAGGTAGATCCTTAGGTTACCTTCCTGCTCCCTCCACATATGAACATTCGTCTTTCCCTTGTGGCTTGGATGACAACTTTAACACACAGACTGGAGGACTAGGTCCAGACTCTGACCCACTATGACCATCTAGCATTTGCTGTTCCTTTCAGAAGCTCCGGTTACTTCAGTTGGCATCATCAATATTTTTATATATGAATGAAAATATATACAGTGAGACACAGAACATACCACAGCATGACCAAGACAGGGACTATGTCAATAGCAGCAGACTTAAAACTCCATAAATGGTACCATCGTGGCCCACTTTTAGCCTCTGCCCCAATGGCGTCCTCCAGCACACCCCTTCCTTCCACATAACTAAATAGTTCCTATGAGAGAGTCAAACACCGTACTTGAGGGTACTGTTGTGGAGGCAGCAAAAGTGCCCTCCCAGTTTTTAAATTTTAGAAAAGTACCAAAGAGAGAGGAAACAGACATCTAAATTACTCGACTCAATTTACAGATTCTCAATATTCAGCTAAGGAAACAAAAAGTTATCAAATCAATCCAGTTATTCACCATCGTCTGGTTCCTATGCTTCCAATATATGTATTAAAAAGTTAGCACCTCCAACATACCAATATATTTTTCATCTTCTGTTCCTAACTCTCTAGAGGAGCATGGGTTGATAAAGATTTCATATAAATCCAGCGTTTCATTTTCCATTCCATAACTGAAGACAACTCTAGATTTTTCCAGCGCTGAGCAATTAATACTCTTCACCACCACTCTCAGCAAGGGCTGATTCAAATATCCTATGGGGAGCAGGAACATGCAGAGATGTACTACAACCCCAATCCAGGGATACCCCCTTGAGTATACAAACCCTCCCTGCACATACACCTATAATATGAATGGGCATTTTCCTTAATTATAATACAGGTGGGCCTCCATATCCACTGATTTGCTATCCATGGTTTCAGTTATCCACGGATCGTGGGGACCCCCCCAGGCTTTTACTTTTTTCCCAGTAAGCTTTGTTTCTTCCTTAAAGAAACAGGAGAAGCAGCCTCTGGCAGCTTATTACAGGCAAGTAGAACGAGACTAAGTACTAGAGAGGCTCTGCAACGTTAACAGAAACCTTGCAGAGCCTCTCTAGGACATGGTCTCATTCTACTTGCCTGCAATGGAGGCTGCTTCTCAGTTTGTTTTAAGGAAGAAACAAAGCTTGCTGAAAGAAAAATAAGAGCTGGGGGGGCAAGCATGCCTGCCTGCAGGGGAGGCTGGGTGGGGGCCCTCAGGAAACCATGGAGGGGGTGTTCGCTCTTATCCACGGTTTCAAGTATCCACGGAGGGGCCTGGAACATATCCTCAGCGGATATGGGGGCCCACCTGTATATCTGCTTGTCTTGCAACTTCCTTGCAAAGAACTCTGCTGCAAAGCCTCTCTCAGCCTAAGAAAAAGACTCTTCTGTTCCAGTACATTTTGCCCTTTCCCCACCCCAGCTTGTTCATATTAACCCTCTTGTTTTCAGAACACTGCTAATCCCTTACTCACTAGGAGGATATGGAACCCTTTTGTGGCAACACAATACAGATATCAAATGCTTGTGAAAGGAGAAAAGTAGCCTCTGGAAGCTAAATCCTTGAGACTTTAGTGTACTATGAAGAATGAAGGCTCATGTTTCATAGCTGCTACATAAGCCTTATGACTTTCAGCTCTGGTCTAAACACGGAGGTCAAATTAAGCATTTTGTTGAAGGCACAACTCCATAAGCCACTGAAGTATTTCTCTACTAAATACATACTTATATTTCAGGAGGACTTCTGCCACAGACAAATTTACTGATTGAGGTTTGCAGAGATAAGCAACACATGAGATTTGAATTTGGACTTAAGTCAAACAGTCCACTTTCTCATGACAACTCTCTTCCAGAGGTTTTTTGGTCACTGAATGATAAACCAAATAAGACATAATGTAAAGAATGAGACACAAATGCATCTCAGGCTTAAAACCATCTTCGTTTGGGAATATCTAAGCATTTATTCCCTATGGATGGGTTCATAATAAAGGATCTCGAATGACTCTAAAATAAGTTTTCACTGTTTTAATTATCAGCCTCCTTGCAGTAGTTCAGGGTTAAAGCAGTCTGGCCTTATTTGTGGTCATAGCCATTTAGAGTAAAGAACTGAGCATAGCAGAGTATCATCACAGGTTTAGAAGAGCAGTTAGATGCCACATGGTGGTTCAAATGTTATCCCTCTGAAAACTCAGTTGCTTCTCTTCTTTCCTTCTGACTCCAAGGAAGCTGTGGAAGTCCTAAACTGATGTTTGGAGATGGTAAAGTCTGGATGTGGGCCCACAAGCTGAAGCTTAATCAAAAGGTGCTCCTGGTCATTAAAGATCCTGAACAAGGAATAGGGACTCAACCTGTGTTGGATGGGGTTGCACACCTTCTAAAAAACCCAGGTTCACATTGGATAACTTCTCAACTGACTATTGCACGTGGATTCCGGTGGCAGCTGTATCAAGGGTGCCTTTGCCCAGCTTAGGCTGCTTTGTTCCTTGAAATGGCAGATCTGGCCAAAAAGATGTGTGCTCCAGTCATCTTGATATTGGACTACTGTAGTATGCTTTATATGAGGCTGCTCTGAAGAGTTTTCAGAAATGAAAGCGAGTGCAGAATGCGGCAACCTGCCTTTTGCACCACGTAACACCAATGTTACTCCAGTTGCACTGGCTGCTGCCAATACATTTCCAGGCCAAGTTCAGAACCTTGTAAAGCCCTACATGGCTTGGGCCCAAAGTACCTGAAGGACCGTCTCCTCTCTTATGAGTCTGCCCATTGCCCACCCCCCAATAAAAAACACAGGTTTGGGTTAAACTGGTCCACTTCAGGGAACCTGCAGCAGGGAAGAAACCTAAAACTCAATCCCCCAGCATGCGGGCTACGACATAGATAGCGGGAAACATAGAGGGGAGGTCATATATTTCCCCAATCATAAACAGGCGAAACCACCCTGACTCAAAGCCGCGATCCGTCAAGAGACGGAATGAGCTTATCATGGCTAGCTCTGAAGCGTCAAGGCAGCGGGACTGTGCAGATGCCCACAGGCCAGCAAGCCTTACCGTTGTCTTAGCGAATCCAAGCCAGAGGGGTCACTATTATTTATTTTATTTATTTTAGGAATTTGTAGCCCGCCTTTCTCCCGAGGGCACTCAAGGCGGCTTACAGCATATTAAAATACATAAACACATTAAAACAATTTAAAAACACATTAAAATGATTAAAACACTTAAGTTAAAAATAAACAACCCCAGTGGGTCACCAGCATTTGGGTCAGCCCACCATGTCAGACATTAAAAGCAGTCCTGAATAAAAACGTCTTAAGGCCCCGCCGAAAGGCCTCTAAAGAGGGAGTCGTTCTTAATTCCAAGGGGAGGGAATTCCACAATTGGGGCGCCACCGCCGAGAAGGCCCTATTCCGCGCCGCCATCCCCCTCACTTCTGTCAATGGCGGCACAGTTAACAGGGCCCCCCCTGATGACCTCAGAGTACGGGTCGGATTATAAGGAAGGAGGCGGTCCCTCAAATACCCTGGACCCGAGCCGTTAAGGGCTTTAAAAGTCAAAACTAGCACTTTGAATTGTGCCCGGAAACGAACCGGCAGCCAGTGTAGCCGCCGAAGCAACGGTTCGACTGAGTCGAACCGACAGGCCCCGGCAACCACCCAGGCCGCCGCATTCTGCACTAGTTGCAGTTTCCGAACAGTCTTCAAAGGCAGCCCCACGTAGAGCACATTGCAGTAATCTAGTCTAGATGTCACTAGGGCATGGGTCACTGTGGCCAGGTCTGCACGATCCAAGTACGGTCGCAGCTGGCGCACCAGCCAAAGCTGGGCAAAAGCCCCCCTGGCCACAGCTGCCACCTGGGAATCCAGGAGCAGCTGCGCATCCAGGAGAACCTCCAAGCTGCGGACCTGCTCCTTCAGGGGGAGTACAAACCCATTCAGAGCAGGACGATGATCCAGTACCTCAGTCGTAGACTTCTGGACCAGAAGAACCTCTGTCTTATCAGGATTTAATGTCAGCTTGTTCGCCCCCATCCAGCTCCCAACTGCCTCCAGACAACGATTCAGGACATCGACCGCCCCCTTGGAGTCAGGTGGAAAGGAGAGAAAGAGCTGGGTGTCATCCGCATACTGATGACACCCTACCCCCAACCCCCGGATGACCTCTCCCAGCAGCTTCATATAGATGTTAAACAGCATGGGGGACAGAATTGACCCTTGTGGCACCCCACACCTCAAAGGCAAGGGTGCCGAACAAGCATCCCCCAGCACCACCTTCTGGGATCTATCAGCCAGGAAGGAGCGGAACCACCTCAGAACGGTGCCTCCAAGCCCCAACCCAGCCAACCGACCCAGGAGGACACCATGGTCAATGGTGTCAAAAGCCGCCGAGAGGTCCAGCAAGACCAACAGGGACGCACTCCCCCTGTCCAGTCCCCGGCGCAGGTCATCCACCAAGGCCGTCTCTGTCCCCAACCCCGGCCTGAAGCCAGACTGGAATGAATCCAGATAATCAGCTTCCTCCAAGACCCTCTGGAGCTGAGACGCCACTACCCGCTCGATCACCTTGCCCAGAAACGGGATATTTGAGACTGGCCGGAAGTTGTTCAAAATAGTGGGATCCAGGGAGGGTTTCTTCAGGAGGGGACACACCACCACCTGCTTCAGAGGCAGCGGCACCACCCCCTCCCTCAGAGATGAATTTCACTAGCCAGCCTCACTGAGCCAGTAAGCATCATCTGAGTGGTACTAGCTCACCCTCAGAACTTGCTCACCTCGGGATGCATACCAAACCGCCAACTCCTGCCTCCCAAGACCACACGATCTAAAGGACCATCTCCTCCCTTGAATCCGCCCATTCTCTCGAGACACCCCCCCCCCATTGCGGGTCCCACCACAACCACCCTCCAAGGTGCAGTGGGCGTGCATGTGGGAGAGTATCTTTTCAGTGGCATTTCCCCAGATTATCAAACTCCCTACCCCATGCTGAAGACATTGAGAACCCCTGCTTTAGACTATAAGAAAAAGCATGGTAGAAATATTTTAAATGAAAAGGTGGAACACTACTGTTTTTAACCAAGAAATTAACATGTGCAATTACTTCTTCCATAAAGCTACATGCACTCAACAGTCACCACTCTTACTGCACTAACTAGTGCTAAATAAATGCAAAACGGCTGCCACACATTCACAAATTGTAAATTAACATCATCATGGCATCCTAACTCTTGTGGGTGCTGCAATACAAAGTCAAATGTAAGCCCCATCATTTCCTGTACATCATTTTCATACAGCCATTTTTTCTTTCAGTGGCGACAATTTAAAACAGCCAGGGCAGGCATGGATAGATTTCATATTAGCACTGCCTAACAACCAGATCCTATCAGGAGACAAATCCCCATCTTCTGATTAACACTGCAAAGCCCTGGACAGTATGAATCATTCACATGCTTCTCTCTTAGGGTGTTGCTTTTTCCACAATGTTTCCTAACCAGCTCAGATTTTAGAGTTAACCTTATGCTTCTGTGATCCTTAGGTTACCATGGCTGCATCCATTAATGTTAAACTAGCTGAGCCCCAGATGTGTTGGGGGGGGGGGGTAGGGTAGAACAGAATTATATGAAGTAAAAGCTTAGCAACAATTAGGACTTATTCACAGATACAGTGTACATCACTTCACAATGAGGATCAACAAGATATGAGAATGTTGTTAATGGTATCTGGGTCAAAGTTAAAAACTGGCTATTGACTTTTAGTCAATCCTTCTCTTAAATAATTGGCTAAGCACTGCTGTGATGTCACAAACATTCCAATTCCTCAGGGTGAGACAATGGTCATGGAATGTTGACAATATGTGGAGCTGCTGGGAACAAAACGAAATAATTGGCATTAAAAAATCTGACAACCAGCCTGCAACAAAATAAAAAACCATAGGCTGCTGGCCAGGAATGAGGGAGAGCCAAAGATCTTAGGAATGGGTCTCTCTCTGTCTCTCTCACACTCACACTCACACACAAAATGAAGTCCAAGTAGATGAAAAAAAAGTATATCAGAAAATAATGCAAATTTTTGGCTAGGCAGGATTATATTTAGTTCTATGCCACAAAATATTCCTGCCCTTTCAAAATTCTACTAGCTTTCCAGGCAACTCTTGATAAACAAAGTCAACAAAATTCAAATTCGTTGAAAAACTAAACTGTTCTGTATGTTTGGTCCAACCACAGGCGGCCTATAGTACCAGATTTATTTCTAGCTCTCACATATATTATGCACTGGGTCTACAACCTGCTGCATTTTTCAATGAGTGCATTACTTTGATCAGATCAAGAATAATTAGCTAGCTGCTAGATCACTTAAGAGAAGCCATATACTACAACAGCAACAAAAACGAGACTTTTCCACTATCTAAAACTCATGGCCAGCAATTACGGTATATTAAAAGATTTATAAACGGGATTAAAAGCCATGTATCTCCAGGAGAATAATTATTAACGCTTTGAAAACAAGTTGCAAGGTTAAAAACAACCAGCTAAAAACAAAACAAACAGGTTTAAAAACACTATAATATATAAACATTATAATATATAAATATTATAGTGCTTTTAAACCTGTTTGTTGTGTTTTTAGCTGGTTGTTTTTATTAAATATATAAATATTATAGTGCTTTTAAACCTGTTTTGTTTTTAGCTGGTTGTTTTTAACCTTGCAACTTGTTTTTAAAACATTAATAATTTTTCTCCTGGAGATACATGGCTTTTAATCCCGCTTATGAACCTTTGAATATGACTTTTCCACTGTTTATCCCCTAATAATACTATGCAAGACTGAGGACAAAAACAGAAGACTTTAAAAATGTTTTTAAAGTTACTGTATGTGTTCAAATGCAGAATGCCACTGGAAGTATCTTAAAAATAAAGGATATAGGAATACCAAAAGTACTACTGGAGACAGAAATAAAGTCATCTATCAATTAGAAAGGAAAAAAAGCCAAACAAATCAAGATCAGAATTGAATCTGTACTTTTCCACTGGTTGAAAGCAATTGACCAGCTGCTTTGCAACTCCCAGTGCATCTGGCATGTGCAGTTGCCTGGTAACTTGTCATGTTACTGTACATGTAGAAACACAATTGCAAGCCTGCTAATCTTCATGGCCTAAAATAATTTAAGTACTGCATCGTTTAATTTAATGATTAAAATTACTGATTTAAAATCAGTAATGTAAGTACTGTTGTCATTCTATGCTAGACTGAATTTGCCTATGTCTTTGTATTTTTATTATTTTATAGATTGTGAGCCACCTTGAGCATCTTTTTTATTTTTTAAGGCAGGGGGACTGGGTTTAAAAGTTTTAATCATGCCATCAAACCAGTTGAACAAGCACACGGGCTTTGTATAAATGCGATCATTATTTGAATGTGCACCAGGAAGAGATATTTGGTAAAAATGAAACTAATATTGATGACTGACAAACTCCTGTACAGGTGGGCCCCCATATCCACTGATTCGCTATCCACGGTTTCAGTTATCCACGGATCGTGGGGACCCCTCCAAGCTTTTACTTTTATCCCAGTAAGCTTTGTTTCTTCCTTAAAGAAACATGAGAAGTTTATTACAGGCAAGTAGAATGAGACTAAGTACTAGAGAGGCTCTGCAAGGTTAACAGAAACTTTGCAGAGCCTCTCTAGGACTTAGTCTCGTTCTACTTGCCTGCAATGGAGGCTGCTTCTCTGTTTGTTTTAAGGAAGAAACAAAGCTCGCTGAAAGAAAAATAAGAGCTGGGGGGGGCAAGCATGCCTGCCTGCAGGGGAGGCAGGGCCCTCAGGAAACCATGGGGGGGGGGGTGTTCGCTCTTATCCACGGTTTCAAGTATCCACGGAAGGGCCTGGAACATATCCCCAGCGGATATGGGGGCCCACCTGTACTTTATGCAATGTCTAGGAACTTTATTAGTGAAATTAATGGTGTCGTGTCTGTGCCTATTTGTCAGTTGTTGACCCATTTGCCAGTCCTGTTTTGTATTATTTTTATACACACACACACACACACACACACACACACACACACACACACACACACACACACACACACACACACAGAGAGAGAGAGAGAGAGAGAGAGAGAGACTACTGATGAGGAGGTGTGGTCTAGTGCAGAGATCCCCAACTCTAGTACAGAGGTTTTCAACCTTCAGGGCTACTTCCATATTAGGTTTACTTCTCTGCTACTAATGAACCCTGCCACCTCCTCCCTGCCTCCCCCTTCTAACTCACACACTACAGCCCTGCTAGCTTCTCCCTGCCTTCCACTCACTCTTTCACACACACCCTCTCTCACACACTACAGCCATACATACACATACAGTACATACATACACACACTGCAGCCCTGCTAACTCCTCCCTGCCTCCTCCTTCTAACTCACACACTACAGCCCTACTAGCTTCTCCCTGCCTCACTCACTCAGCAAGCTCCTACCTGCCTTCCTCATGACTCCAACGGTCACTGTGTCTTTAAGCCTCCGGTCACTGTGTCTTTAAGCCTCCGCAGCTTAATGTTCCCATTGCATCTGGCTGGCTGGGAGGCTTATCTGATAAGACTAATTAGCCTCTAATTAGCTCTGCAAGCTATGCAACCACAGCATACACTCTTTGGATCCTCTTGCTTCTGCCTAGCTGCCTGTGAAGATCAGAAAACCGTGTACCACCAGAGGTCATTCAAAGTACCACCGGTGGCATGCATACCACAGGTTAGGAACCTCTGCTCTAGTGATTGAGCTGCCACCTTGCCCGAAGAACAGCTGGGACGAGATCAGTTCAAGGCTGCCGGAAGCTGCCAACAAGCTGAGATCTCTCAGCCAACAAGCTGAGATAGCCTACGCTGACCCTCTATGGGAGAGAGGAGTCGCTGTCTGACAAGCCCAGAAGGTTTGTGCAGCCAGGGAGATACCACACTGTTGAAGGGACACATCTGGAGAAGGAAATGGGTTCTATGCAAATAGAACATTATTGTAAAAATCCCTACGGGGGTTTAGATAGCCTGCTTGTGTAAACTGCCTTGAATAAAGTCTGAGGAGAAATCGGACGACAAGAAATGTGGTATATAAATACAGATATAAGTAAATAAATAAATATACTACTACAGGGTAATATTTTAGTTATTATTTGCATAATAATGACATTCAGTAAGGAAGGATGAAGGAACATGTAGAAACTGGAATTGTCAATGTGACTTTAAATATGTATGTTGTGACTACAAGTTTCAAATTATTCATATATTTCTAATCTGCTTTTCTGTTACAAAAATATGCACAAAATGTTACAAAAATATGCACAAACCATAAACAGTAAACACAAAACAGAAAAGAAAAACAGCACAGCAGACTCTAAAACGGCATTAAAACAAAGCTGAAAAGCTGTCTAAAATGCAATCAAGCATCCCAGAAAAGACTCTTTAATCCTATGAGAAACCACGGCTTCATTTTTAAAAACAGAAAACAAACAGCTAGTTTCATACTCGTGCATTTTGTACCATAAACCTCACGTTTGTAAAGCCTTACAAGTATTGCTTTAGTTCAAACATTCTCCCTCTAGTGGACACTTAATATCAGTATTCTGCAAGGATAGCCTAGGCATCCTTCATCCTCATCAATAATACTCAACTCTTGCCAGAAATTTCAGATGGTCTTACTTTCCCATGCCTTCTGACAAACCCAGTTAAGGCAGCAGTTATGAATGATGGTGAGTCTATGTAGCATACAGTGGCTTGAGAGAAACCCAGGTTTAAACCCAGTTTAGCCCAACTTAGTCATTAAGATAAAATAACTCCTGGACATCCATGTGAACTCTTTGGAGGAAGAGCAGAACACAAGGCGATGAGTAAAACTAAATTTCCACTGACATGTACAGCATAGGATTTCTTTCAGAGTAAGTGTAGGAAGATTGCGGCGTAAATGGATTTGATTGTACAGAAACTCCTCTATTTACGAACATCTACAGAAGCTCCCCTATTTACGGTTCCAGCAGCCTGTTCAGAAGTACAATAATGGCCCATCTCTGCTGCTGTAGTTGTTGGTTTCGCTCGGGATGCTATTGCATCACTTCAACTGTCAGATTCACTAGGAAGCTGTCACTGGCGTTCCTTTCATTTTTGATAGTCAGTTTTACTCAAGATGCTGTCACAGTTTCACTTGAAATGTTGTCAGTTTCACTGTGGAGTCAACTGGGAGTGCTCCTGAGTGGCTTCTGTACTCAGTAGCAGTGGCTGCAAACCAGAAGTCAGGGCTGAAAGTTCATAAGTTGAACATTCATAAATTGGGGAGATTTAGATGTTATCAAAACTATACTTTCCCCAGAGCAACTGCCCTGCAGTGAAGAAATAAATCAAGCTGTATGCAAAACACAATCAAGCTGTATGCAAACGCTCACTGGTTATCAAGCCTGACAGACAGCCCTTTTTGCAGGCTCAGTCTCTCCTGCTTCCCCTGGTCATTACCAATAAGTCCACAAACGTTATTAGCCCCCAGACTATTTACCTATGAAGAATTTAGTTCTTAGAATAGTACTGAGAAAGCAACATTTACCCATTTTTTTCAAGGAATATACTGCATATTCCTTGATAATGAGGTTAATTATACATCGATGATATGAATACAATGCGAAAACATAGATGACCCAAAGAGAGTATGCAAAATGTCTTTCAGACAATGATGGTAGGTTTCCATCTCTGGGACTAAAGGGAACCAAGAGAAAAGGGAGCTGAAGGGAGATCTTCTAGGAAAAAGCGACCCACACAAACTTTCTGTGAATCACAGCTTCATTAGTATGTGTACCAGATTTATATCAACAACAGTCTCAATAAGGAACCACTCAGGGTTCATAATTTCATCTGTCAACGTGATATTATATTAACCACATGCAAGAATCATGAAAACAACTGTACCATTAAAAAACACTTTATTGCCTTGCTCTGAACAGCAGATTGTTTTGCCTTTACAACAAAGTCATGATTTTAACTTACAAAGTCATCATTAATGAGGCATTTTCCTTGAAAGGGAAATTTTACTTTATACTCAAATATGAACTTTAAATGTAAAAAGAAAATAACCATAAGGTTTCGTCACAATATCCCTTCAGTATATTTAACAGAAAGTCTTCAGTGATGGAAAAAATTTATTTACACTTCTGGTCCTTCTCCTCCAGGAACCAGCTATATGTGAAGAAAAAAGAAGATTCAGAGATTATGTCACATGACACAACGAAGAACACAACCATTTAATCTAGAGAAATGGTGTACCAACCATTCCATCATGTCACTAAAAAGGATGGGGCTGAAAAACATTTCCAGCAAGACCCCTTCCATTGGTTTGCCTGGCCCAATCTCCACCAGTCTCCTTCCCTCTCAATCACTGCAGTTTAAAAGAATCATCAACCAGTGATGACACCAATTTCATCAGTCTGCCTTACTCATTTGCTTTTATACTTTCTGTGTGAGCTAAACCTTGATTTCTTTTGTCAAAAAAGAAAAGTAACACATACATGTAAACAATAACGTAATAAATACGCTATTATCACCAGACGAGTCCTTTGCCCAATTTTACATTTTGTGGGGAGCATAACTCTTTTTGCTTAATGCACATTTGTTTCAATATCGAAAATCTCACATTATGGAACCTTTTCAGTACATCCTAGAGAGGGGGGGAGAGAGAGAGAAATCCCTAGTAAAATTCTGTCTCTTTAAAGCACACATTCTTGTTTTCAGACTGAATGCAATCAAGGTCAGTTTCCCCAACAGAGTGCATCAATAATCCCAACCTAGCTACTGGATTCTCTCTCAATTAACCAAACTTCCAGTTAATGGAAGTTTGGCCTAATCAGCAGGAATGTAATGAGGGGAGAAAAAAACCTGTATGCAAAAAGAAAAAAAAATCTACTCACCATTGTTATATTATTTCCATTTAGCAAAATCTGATCTAGCTTTGTGATTCTTCGTCCTTCAGGTGTGATCTCACTGTTGAACATTTAAAAAAATCATTTAGAAAAAAAATCTACAGAACTAGAAACTTTAATGAAAATAGTTAAGGCTATCATCAGCATATTTTTTTCATTCAAGAACTGGATACCGTATTTATCGGCGTATAAAACGCACCGGCGTATAAGACGCACCTTCCTTTTGGCCCTGGGTTTCAAGAAAAAAAGATTTAAAGCATTTTTGGGCCACTTCGCCACTTACTGCTTGGCTGCTTAATTAGCTAATTTACATAAATTGCACAAAAATACCAGGATCTCTTTTAAAACACACAGCAATAAGACACATGAACAAAATGCACCAGAATTTAAATCCCAAGTACAAAAAAACCCAGACTCAACTCTTACCACCTTACCACCCCCAGACTCAACTCTTACCAACTCTTAAACAACATAAATCCCAAATACAAAAACCCCAGACTCAACTCTTTTCCCCCACCCCACCTATGCAGTTTTCAAAGCCTCCCAACTAGGCCCAGTTCAGAAGCTTACCCATGCTGCATTCAAGAGCAGGCCGTTGGCAGCTCAGCTGAACTGAACTGAGCACAGCGCCCTCTGCTGGCTGCTGAGAAGCTCAACTCATGCACATGCATAAATTAAACCTGACAAACAGCTGTAGATCGGATAGATTAGTTAGGGAAGAAAGCACAAGGGAGCTCTCAGGCTCCGGAAAAACGCTGTAAGCCCAAAAATGCTTTAAAACGGGCCAGGGGGGAAAAGGGATTTTTAGTATTGGTGTATAAAACGCACCCTACTATTTTGGGTCACAAATGTAGACAAAAAAGTGCGTCTTATACGCCAATAAATACGGTATTTATTAAGGGCTATGATCCTGTATCCTTATATGAAAGCAGCTCCACTGAACATAGCGGGAGTAAATATTCTAAGTAAATATTAGGTTGAAAAGCACCATTAGGGCATTTAAGTGACAGCATTTTTAAAACAGTGGCATCTGGTCCTTTTCAGGGGTTCACATCTTTTGTCTCTATCTTTACCTTTTCCAGCTTCTATCTATGGCAACACCTTTGTCGGTTCAAACAGCACTTAGAACTATGGAGGAGGGAAAGCTGCCTTTCTCTTTACAGATTTCTAAGAGCACAAGCCCTGTGGGTGGACATAGGGCTACCCACAGAGTTATTTCAGTTGTGGAAATGCATTGTGACCCCTCGATGTTCTTGACTTGTACTATCTACTCTGAGGGAAAGTCAAAGAGCCCATTCTTATGTGACCTGAACAGTGTGGGTCATTACTGTATGGCAGCTTCCCACATTGCTCTGGAAACATACAAACTCCCATGTGACCGTGAGAGTGTTAATTATATGGTTACTTCCCAGGCCAGATTCATCCAACCTCCCAGTAGCAAGGTTTCAGACCCAAGAGTGGTGTGAAAAATAATTGTCACATCACTTCTGACATTGCCTCAGGACTTTCCTAGAGCGGTGTGGGAAGCAACCACGTTGTAGAGGTTCCTACACAACAGAGGTAAAGCAGAATGAAAGGATTTTAAGTGAGAGAAGAATAGGAGTAAAGGTCTGATCCTCTTTAAAGGAGATTAATACCATGTTTGGGAGAGTGTTACAGCGCAAGACCCATTGTTTCCTTTTGCAGAAGCCTCCACAGAAAATATGACTATTAACAATGTAGGAAGCACAATCCAAAATTACCACAGACATATTCTGGGACAAGAAAGCTGCATTATATACAGGCGTCTCCTCCCCCCGTACCCGCAGTTTCACTTTTCCGTGGTTCTCCACGTCCCCCCGCACCCATAACCTTCCTTTGTGTTGGTAGCGGTGGCGCCAAGCAAGCGTGTGTCTTGCTTTAGCAAAACACTATTATCAGCAACATGCTGCTGATAGCACAGAAGCAGACAAGCATCCTCAATGCTAGAGAGGCTCAGCCCGGATGTTAACAGGAAGCTTCCTGGTCAGGACTAGAACTGCATGTCCCAGGATCCTCCCTGGGAAGCTTTCTGCTTCCTGTTAACATTAGGGCCGAGTCTCATTGAGGCTGCTTGTCTGCTTCTGTGCTTATAAGTGTTTATAGTGTTTTGTTAAAGCAAGACACCCCCTTCATGGATCATTGCCTTGTCGTGGCGAAGGGGCTTGCGTAACTCAATGAAGCCATGAGCTATGCCATGCAGGGACACCCAAGACGGACAGGTCGTAGCAGAGAGTTCTGACTCAAAGTGATCCACTGGAGAAGGAAATGGCAACCCACTCCAGTAACCTTGCCAAGAAAATCCCATGAACAGTACCAAAAGGCAAAAAGATATGACGCCAGAAGATGAGACCCTCAGGTCGGAAGGTTCCAATATGCTACTGAGGAAGAGCGGAGGACTATTCCAAGTAGACCCAGAAAGGATGAAGCGGTTGGGCCAAAGCCAATAGGACGTTCAGCTGTGGATGTGTCTGAGGTTGAAAGGAAAATCCAATGCTGCAAGGAGCAATACTGCTTAGGAACATGGAATGTGAGGTCTATGAATCAAGGCAAGCTGGATGTGGTCAAAAATGAGATGATAAGATTGAACATTGACATCTTGGGAATCAGCGAACTAAAATGGACGGGCATGGGCGAATTTAAGTCAAGTGACCATCATATCTACTACTGTGGGCATGAATCCCTTAGAAGAAATGGAGTAGCCTTCATAGTCAATAAAAGAGTGGGAAAGGCAGTACTGGGGTGCAACCTCAAAAACGACAGAATGATTTCAGTTCGAATCCAAGGCAAACCATTCAACATTACAGTAATCCAAGTGTATGCCCGAACCACTGATGCTGAAGAAGATGAAGTTGACCGGTTCTATGAAGACCTACAACACCTTCTAGAACTAGCACCCAAAAAGATGTCCTTTACATCATAGGAGACTGGAATGCTAAAGTAGGAAATCAAGAAATAAACGGAACAACAGGTAAGTTTGGCCTTGGAGCGCAAAATGAAGCAGGGCAAAGGCTAACGGCGTTCTGTCAAGGTAACACGCTGGTCATAGCAAACACTCTTTTCCAACAACACAAGCGGCGACTCTACACATGGACATTACCAGATGGTCAATACCGAAACCAGATAGATTATGTGCTTTGCAGCCAAAGATGGAGAAGCTCTATACAGTCAGTAAAACAAGACCTGGAGCTGACTGTGGCTCAGATCATGAGCTTCTTATTGCAAAATTCAGGCTTAAATTGAAGAATGTAGGGAACGCCACTAGACCAGTCAGATATAACCTAAATCATATCCCTTATGAGTATACAGTGGAGGTGAAGAATAGATTTAGGGCATTAGACCTGGTAGACAGAGTGCCTGAAGAACTATGGATGGAAGTTCGTAACATTGTACAGGAGGCAGCAACGAAAACCATCCCAAAGAAAAAGAAATACAAGAAAGCAAAGTGGCTGTCAGATGAGGCTTTACAAATAGCTGTGGAAAGAAGGAATGCGAAAAGCAAGGGTGAAAGGGAAAGATATAAACAGCTGAATGCAGATTTCCAGAGAACAGCAAGGAGAGATAAGAAGGCCTTCTTAAATGAACATGCAAGGAAATCGAGGAAAACAACAGAATGGGGAGGACTAGAGAGCTCTTCAAGAAAATTGGAGATATCAAGGGAACGTTTTGTGCAAAGATGGGCATGATAAAGGATAAAAAGGCAGGGACCTAACAGAAGCAGAAGAGATTAAGAAGAGATGGCAAGAATACACAGAAGAACTATACAAGAAAGATCTGAATGTTCCTGATGACCACGCTGGTGTGGTCACTGACCCAGAGCCGGACATCCTAGAGAGTGAAGTCAAGTGGGCCTTAGGTAGCATTACTAACAACAAAGCTAGCGGAGATGATAATATCCCAGCTGAGCTACTTAAAACCCTAAATGATGATGCTGTGAAAGTGCTGCACTCAATATGCCAACAAATTTGGAAAACTCAGCAGTGGCCAAAGGATTGGAAGAGGTCAGTTTACGTTCCAATTCCAAAGAAGGGCAGTGCCAAAGAGTGTTCAAACTACTGTACAATTGCACTCATTTCACATGCTAGCAAGGTTATGCTCAAAATCCTACAAGCTAGGCTTCAGCAGTACGTGGACCGAGAACTACCGGACGTACAAGCTGGGTTTCGAAGAGGCAGAGGAACTAGAGATCAAATTGCCAACATGCGCTGGATCATGGAGAAAGCACGAGAGTTCCAAAAAAACACCTACTTCTGCTTCATTGACTACGCCAAAGCCTTTGATTGTGTGGATCACAACAAACTGTGGCAAATTCTTAAAGAGATGGGGGTACCAGACCACCTTACCTGTCTCCTGAGAAACCTGTATGCGGGTCAAGAAGTAACAGTTTGGACCGGCCATGGAACAACCAACTGGTTCAAAATTGGGAAGGGAATATGGCAAGGCTGTATATTTTCACCCTGCCTATTTAACTTATATGCAGAGTACATTATGAGAAATGCAGGGCTGAATGAATCGCAAGCCGGAATCAAGATTGCCGGGAGAAACATCAACAACCTCAGATATGCAGACGATACCACCCTAATGGCAGAAAGTGAAGAAGAACTAAAGAGCCTCTTGATGAGGGTGAGAGAGTGCAAAAGTTGGCTTGAAACTCAACATTAATAAAACTAAGATCATGGCATCTGGTCCCATCAATTCCTGGCAAATAGAAGGGGCAGAAATGGAAGCAGTAACAGATTTTACTTTTCTGGGCTCCAAGATCACTGCAGACGGAGACAGCAGCCATGAAATTAAAAGACGCTTACTCCTTGGAAGGAAAGCTATGGCAACCTTAGACAGCATAATAAAAAGCAGAGATATCACCATGCCAACAAAAGTTAGCATAGTCAGGGCGATGGTGTTCCCAGTAGCAATGTATGGTTGCGAGAGTTGGACCATAAGGAAGGCTGAGCGCCGAAGAATAGATGCTTTCGAACTGTGGTGCTGGAGAAGACTCCTGAGAGTCCCTTGGACTGCTAGGAGATCAAATCAGTCAATCCTAAATGAAATCAACCCTGACTGTTCCCTGGAAGGACAGGTACTGAGGCTGAAGCTCAAATATTTTGGCCACCTAATGCGAAGAGAGGACTCTCTAGAGAAGACTCTGATGCTGGGAAAGATTGAAGGCAAAAGGAGAAGGGGAAGGCAAAGGATGAGATGGTTAGACAGCATCACCGATGCAACGAACATGAAAATGAGCGAACTCAGGAAGATAGTGGAGGACAGGAAGGCCTGGCGGGATATGGTTCATGGGATCACGAAGGGTCGGACACGACTTAACGACTGAACAACAACAAAAGCAAGACACACGCTTGCTTAGAGCCACCACTACCAACACAAAGGAAGGTAATGGGTGCGGGGGAGGGGCCGCAGAGATAGGGGCCACTCTTTCCCACGGTTTCAGCTAACTGCGGTGAAAGTGGAAACCTATCCTCCGCAGATACGGGAAGACGCCTGTGTACTTGTTTTTTTTTTAAAAGCATGAGAACTGTACAAAAGGAAAGTATGCCTCCCAAACAATCCTAGTGCCCAATGCTATTAGATTATGTACACATGAACACAGGAGAGGGCAAGAGCAAGCTTAGCATAAGGAGCAAAAGAAAACTGTGTCGACATGAACAAACTGGTCATGTGCACACTGAGGTTGGAAACCAGGAGCAGTTATACTTACAATTCTGTAACATCTTCTAGCACCATGTCTGGAGTGTGTGAAGGAAAATGACTGCAGAGGGTTTTTTCGGCTTTGGCAAGATCAACGGATACAGATCATGGTGAACATGCTGGTGTTACAAGAGCAAGGTGCTGTACTCGCAAGATAGGCAAATATATAGCACCTACCCAGTGGCATAGCTAGACCAGGGCGGCAGCAAGTAGTTCTGCAAGACTCCATTACACTGGAGCCAGTGGTCTCTCCCCCTCATCGTCAAGAGTCATTCCAGCGGCGACAGCAATACGCGGGACACTCCCCCGTTGCTGCTGGAATGGTTCCAACGGCAAGGGTGAAGGGCCGCTGGCTCCGGTTTAACGGAGTCTTGCAGAACTACTTGCCTCTGCCCCAGTCTAGCTATGCCACTGCACCTACCAAAAATATAAACTTGACTATAGACTTACAAAACATCAATCAAAATGTTTTGTGGGAAACATCACCAACATTTTTTTAAAGCAGGAAAAGGTTTCAAAATATTTCTTTGTAAAGGATACTGACAAAGTCATCAAATCCTAGGAGTGTGCCAACAATTTCTTTATCACTTTTCATCACAATGTGAATCCGTGATCCTATACATTTGTCCACGAGCTCTGTTGAATAGAAAGATATTACTGTATTGTAATAGCAGGTGCTAGCTGAAGCCAAAAAACATGAAACCTGACATCAATGACAAGCGACTATCTTAAATCCACTGATGGCAATCATACTAGTCAGGATTCACTATTTGAATACAACCCACTTGAAAACATATACCTTTTACAAAACAGTCTATATTCAAAACTCAGCAGTTAAGATTGCTAGGACACAAAAAATGTTGACTCTTATTTCAAATTTCTTACACCTTGCAGCATTTTCTTTTGACTCTAAGTCAAAGCAGCTTGATTTTTTTTAAAGTCTTTTTTTAATCTTAGGGTATCTCATGTTTTGGTATTGTTAAACCTGACATTTTATGCTGCTTGTTTTCATTTCATATGGGCATATAAACAAGCATTTGTCAGTTTGATGTCCTGATAATGATAGTATCTCATTGTGGAAATAAAAGAGCTTAACTGATACCCCTAAAACTCATGGCTCTTTTTACTCCGCATGTTGCTTTGTTTTAAGCAAACTTACACATGTTACAATTCTTATCTTGCATTTATGTTTATTTTATATCTGTTAAATTCAACAAACACACTAGACCAGGGGGAGCAAATATAGAATCACATTTTTGAATACTCTCCTACTCTTTTCTTTGCTGAAAAGAGAAAACCAAGAAATGGACTGGACTAGAATCTCTCTCTCTCCAATAAGCTAATTTTGTATTTTCAGGTGTTCTATGTTATTTGAAGTGAGGGAGGGGGAGAATATCTCCATATTCCACCCAAAATGGCAGTCAGCTCTACCACCTCCAGGCTTCCACCTAGTCTGAGGACTAGTCTATTTAAATGCAGTAGAAAAATGAGGGCATAAAGTCATGATTTGTACCACTTTTGGACCCAACGTGGTGATACATGTTGTTTGAAGACTATTCATGTGGTGGTTATGAAAACTTCCTACAAAAAGAAAACGATCACAACTGGAGCTGTGAAAGATCAGCCTCCATGCTGTGCTAGTTTTCTATTGGAAACAAGTTTTGTTTCTGTGGTTGCTTTTTAATGAAAGAAAGCTTTTGAAAATGTAACCCTCCTGCCTGAAGTGGTGCAGCCATTCTGGTGCGAGTGTAGCTCATCAAGTGACATGATTATATAGTCCTGTGATGTATCTGCACGTGTGAATCACCCTCCCACACTCGCTTAGCTACCGCGAGTCCACACGATTATCACCCTATCTACACGCACGCCTTTCTCCACACTCTAAACCCAACAAGACTAAACACCCCCCCCCCGCTCTTACTCACGCTTGTCTCTCAGTAAGACTAAACCTCCCCCCACCCTTGCAGGCGCGAACGCGGCGTTCCTTCGTTACCAAGCGGTAGTAGCTGAGATGGGTTAGTAGTCGCGTTGGCCGCCATTTTTGCAACAAGACCTAACCAGTCGATTCCGCCCTTTTCTTATTGGTTGCTGCTGTGAAACTGCTGGTAAAAAAAGGAACGCGGGAGCTGATTTATTTTTCCCCACTCACAATTGCGCAGTCCGTTCCACCTCAAACAGGCTCAATAAGTCGATAGTGAGAGCAATCGAACTTCAATTGCGAGACAGGGAAGGAGGTAATGCGCAATAATGGAAATTAGGATTCACTGTTTCAAAGGTGCCCTTTTCCCTCGCAGCATTTATATTATAGAATGAAAGTTGAGAATTCTCAAACCTGAACAGAGCATACATCTCCTCCAGATGTCTGGAGACTCGTTGTAGTAAGGGAAAATGCACTCTCTCTGTTCTGCTCCTGCTCAGATACTGTATTGTAGCGTACAATGGTGGTCCAAAACGGTCGACCACAACAGGCAAGCTCTAAACCAGTGGTGGCCAACCTTTCAATGTGAATGCTTGCCCTTTAAATGGTTGTATAGGTGAGGTGAGGGCATTTCAGCACGTGCAGCTGCTTTAGCAGCACCATCAGCACTTGCAGCTGCCAAAATTCTGTCTTCTACACAACTCTTAAGAATGCAGAGGCCCTAATGGTGGAAGGTTGGCCACCCCTGCTCTAAACTCTGGCTCAAATGTACTTTTGGTTAACTTTTTTTGGCCTCCCTAATAAACACACTACCGTACTTACATTTTGCTATGGTAACAGCTACCGTTGGAGTGGAGAATATCCACCAAATATACTCATTTGGCTGGTAGAATGAATGCCGCCTTCTTTAGTACCAGAGCCGGCAACTTTGCTCGCATAGTTTTCCTGTATTTACAGTATTTGTGAGAAAGAGTTGAACGGTATGTTGATAAACATACAGATTTGTCTATCTTAGTGTAAAAATATTCTAGTAAGTGAAACACTGGAACTGGCTCGTTTATGCCATTTTTCGCTCTGCCCCATTTAATGCAGGATTACCCGTTCATTATTATATTAATCAGTGTATTCATCTCACTGTCCCTTAATAAGTTAATACTGTGTAACTTTTATTGAACCATCTGGTTGTCAGTGTATGCAAGTTCTGAGCTAGACAGGACCAGCAATACAATCCTATATGTCTACTTAGAAGTAAGCCTCATTGAGTTAATTTTTTATTTATTCAATTTTTCCTGTTTTTCTCCCAGATGGGCACCTAAAGTGGCTTACTATATATCAAAACATAACTGAAAACAACCAGCAGCAATCACCCCATAATGATGATAAACAAGTAAAAGAGCAAATAATCTAAAATACAAAACAGCAGTAAAACCTGCAGAACAGACACCCAGTACTAGAATAACCAGGGGGTTTAAATCTCATGTGTGTATTTTAGGATTGCTGCCTGAACGAAGTTGGGATCCGATTGACCCACTTCCACCTCTCAGTACTTAGAAGTACTATGCCTTTAAGAACAGAGCACTGGCAACCGGTTGCCAGGAGGAACCATCTTGAGGTAACAGGGTAAGGAAACTCCTCCTTTCCGTGAACACCCTGTTTTTGCAAACACTGCCAGTTGGTCCCCTCCGGCTTTTCTCTGTCCCTAAATACGCCTCCTTCCTTCCACTGAAGGAGAGTTCCTGCCCTTTGGTCCTCCTGTTGTCTTTTGGCCCTCTCCAGCCCACTGAAGCATGCTGCTGCCAGCTGCTCTCTCCTCCTCTGTCCCGCCAACCTGGGCAGTGGGAAGCAGTTGCTGAAGTGAGGGCCGGCGTGGCTTCAGCAGACGCTACTGAGCGTGCTCTGTCCCAGGGAGCATGCTCAGTGACAGCCAAGCTGTACTTTCTGATGGGCACCAGGCTTTCGCATTTACTGCGGAAGGAAGCGCCCCTAGCCGGCAGATAAACAACCTCCTGTCCTAGGGGCGGGCAGGCGGCGGCGCTCCTCCATGGAGCGAAGGGTCAGAGAGCAAGGCGATCTCCACTCCCGAAGCAGCGGCCCCAGGGGGCCAGTGCTGCACATCGCGGTGGTCGGCTTCCACCACAAGAAGGGCTGCCAGGTGAGGGGCTGCTGGCTCTGTTTCCTACCATACCTTGCCATTCTCCTGCCCCCCCCCCTTAACGCCCTTTATGGCTTCGCCTTCCAACCACAGTTCCTTTTCTTTCGCTCTTAATCCCTCCTCTCCTGACTCCAGTTCCTCCTCGCCAGCTTTTTTCGCATCCGACTCCTTTTTGCCTTTTCCCTTCACTCTGTTTCCAATCGCCTTGCCTTGTAATTTGGTCCTCCTGTTTATGCACGTATGCCCCTTCTTTTCGCATCCGTGTTGCCCACCATCCGTGTTTGCTAGTATATATCTGAATCTGAGAATGTGTACTGTGTGCGTTTCCCTTTCTATATAGATGCATAGCCGATCTAGCCACCCATTTGTATGGATAGGGTGTATTTTCAAGACCACTTAACGTAATTAACTTCCTTTGCAATCTGATTCCATGCATATTTACTCCGAAATGAGTCCCACTGAGTTCCCAGGTAAGCATGCATAGAATTGCAACAATGCCTGACTAAATATTTTTGCCCTGCTCTAGCAAGGCAATCGGGTAAAAGGGTAGATTTTTTTTCACCCTTTTATTTGTATGTTAATAATTGAGTATGTTAATAGTTGAGTGGTACTGATTCTGCCCTACATTGGCTCTTGTTAGTATGGAAACAGGGAGTGATAATTACTCGGAATTAAGCAACATAGAGTATAAAGGTGTGCTCTTGTGTATGTGTTGTTACTGTGTGCCCACACAACTGTCTTAAATATCTGTAGCTACCTTTGTACCTACTCGCACTGTCAATAGCCAATAGAGCAATTTTAATGAGAGGCATTAAATAAGCGAGAGAGATTTCCAAGAGGTGCATTTTGAAATGAATCACCAAAAGCATGATTCTGCTGCCAAGTGCGCCTGTCTAATGAAGTTACATAAGATGAGGCTTGCTAGAACAGTTTATTGGTGCATCTAATACAGCATCCTCCATAAGTGCCTTTTACTGAAGGCATGTGTCCACCTAGGTCGGTGTTTTCAACACAGACAGGCAATGGCTCTCCAGGGTTTCAAGCAGGAATTTTTCTCTGACCTACCAAGAGATGCTGGGCACTGAATTTGGAACCTTCCATATGCAAAGCACATGGTCCACCACGGAGCTACAGCCCCTCCTCTTTCCCCATGGTGGCCAACCAGATGTTTCCAGGAAGCCCAGGAGCAGATGGTGCTGTCTTAGTGGGGCAATAAAACTGAGCATCAAATTATGATACTCTCTCAGTAGTTTTGACTGACTTATTTTGGGCCATAAAATGTCTTCTAGCTTACTGCTAAAGAAGAATATTCCTTAACCTGCAATTCATTTGTTGTGTACTGCAGGGCTTGGTAATGTTCTCCTGTGTTCAAAAGATGTGTTGATTGTTGCCCATATCTGGTTAAAAGTGCCAGTTTTTTCATGCTCTCTGGACACGCACACACACGCACACACACACACACACACACTTAATAGTTGTTTGTCTCTGTGGGCGAGGCCTTGATTATTCCACCTGACACAAAGCTGTCCCAGGAGAAGCAATGACTCAGGTTGTCCGCTGTAGTTGATATCCTGCACTTATGCTTTGGAATAGTTATTCAGTTGGAAAGAACATTTTTTTCTCAGATTTCAGGCTCAAAGCTTGTATGCTTAGCAGAAGGTGCCAATTTCAGGTAGGTTTAAAGAGAAGAGAAGTGGTGGATTGAGTTACAAGTATTATCAGATAAATGCACCTGTCCACTTGGATATCCATCTTAAAGGTGAAATAATAAAGAGTGAGGAAAATCCCTAGAATGAATGTTGAAAAGGTAATGGCACAAACTGCCTTCAGGCTGTACTGTAATTCTCACCATGCTTCATAATAGAGAGTAAAATCTGCTGTACATGGGATGTATTTGGGTAAACTCATGTATGATCAAGTGAAAAGCTACCTTTTTATATGTCTGATGCAGGCAAACCAGTTCTGTGTATATATGTAGACAAATTTGGTTGCTAAATTCCTCTTGTGTTACATTTACTCAGACCACTCTTGCACGGCCGCTCTTCTTGGTGAGCGGTTAATTGACTGACATAAGTTAGCACAGTCTGATCCTGCTTGTGTATTATATAGACCTTTCTATAATATAAATCCAAAAGTTGGCTTGAAACTCAACATTAATAAAACTAAGATCATGGCATCGGGTCCCATCAATTCCTGGCAAATAGAAGGGGCAGAAATGGAAGCAGTAACAGATTTTACTTTTCTGGGTTCCAAGATCACTGCAGACGGAGACAGCAGCCATGAAATTAAAAGACGCTTACTCCTTGGAAGGAAAGCTATGGCAAACTTAAACAGCATAATAAAAAGCAGAGATATCACCATGCCAACAAAAGTTCGTATAGTCAGGGCGATGGTGTTCCCAGTAGCAATGTATGGTTGCGAGAGTTGGACCATAAGGAAGGCTGAGCGCCGAAGAATAGATGCTTTCGAACTGTGGTGCTGGAGAAGACTCCTGAGAGTCCCTTGGACTGCTATGAGATCAAATCAGTCAATTCTAAATGAAATCAAGCCTGACTGTTCCCTGGAAGGACAGGTACTAAGGCTGAAACTCAAATATTTTGGCCACCTAATGCGAAGAGAGGACTCTCTAGAGAAGACTCTGATGCTGGGAAAGATTGAAGGCAAAAGGAGAAGGGGAAGGCCAAGGATGAGATGGTTAGACCGCATCACCGATGCAACAAACATGAAAATGAGCGAACTCAGGAAGATAGTGGAGGACAGGAAGGCCTGGCGGGATATGGTTCATGGGATCACGAAGGGTCGGACACGACTTAACGACTGAACAACAATAATATAAATCAGTTATATAAATTTATTAATCGGTTTTCCCTCTTGTGCTTAAACAGTGTGAAAATTACAAGGAACTCTGTGGAGACAGAACTGTGACAGAGGAATGTTCTGCCTTTAGGAAGACAGTGCAGTAGTTGTCAGAAACTGACCTTATTGTAGAACTTGACAGCAAGTCAGGTGGATGTTATCTGTCCGAAGAACATTTTGTTATCTAGTATTTGTGATTCATTTGGTGGCTAAATTCTACTTGCTTTCCCACACAGTTTTGGTGAAGTTTGTTAGCTCTTTGATTTTTTTGGACAACATATTTTTGACAGGAGTAAAATGACAAATACAATGACTGGAATCCAAAGAACCATACAACTCGTTCTGTCTAACCAAGGGCTTTTTGAGCTTCTGCGGCTTGATGGCAGCCCTCTCCTGCTCTAAAAGACATTGAAAAAGCAGCTTGTGGTACGGCAGGAGATTCTGCTGTCAAAACTCCCCAGTCGATATCTACCCAAGCTCTTGGGTGTGCCTAGATTAGGCCTTTAGATCCCATCTAACATTATTCTAGTTAGCTATCTTGTTTCCTCAGACTCCTAAGGCTAATTGTGTTTCTTTTATGCTGGTTTAACTGATGGCATCTGTTTTTTTGCAGATGTTCTAGGAACTTTGGGGCTGAGTTACAATAACGAAGACGTAATTACTTTTTAACAAATGCTGGTTAAAAGTTCTTCCCCTTCCCTTTCTTTTGAACTCAGTTGCATAACAGTTTATACCTTTAGAGGGGTGTGTGAGTGAGAGTAATTCTGGACAGCATCTTTGAAGGATGGAAATGCATTGACAACATTGTTTGTCAACATTCCAGTTTGAACTTGTCTTTTTTAAGTTGGTTCAAGGCCGATTCTGCAATTGGCTGGGTAGCATTTTGGCCTCTGGGTGCCACTTGTAGTTTGTAATGTTAACCCCAGATGGGGCTAGAACTGCAAGCTAGCCTTGCGTAAGGCTCAGCATCCCTTGTTGTGTGGATGTGGATAAACCTCACGGTGTCCCGAGAGCTGTGTGGATGTGGATAAACCTCACGGTGTCATATATGAGCACACTGTGTGAAACCCCAAGTTTTTTCTTTTGAGTAGGCCTTGTTGTTCTATTTACTGGCATTATGTGCAAACAAGCCCAGTCTTTCGATTCAACGTATTAATGCTGGATCATTATATAAAACAGTCACAGAGGGGATTTGATTTGTCAGACTCGGATACATTTAAATAAATCTGATGCACTTCTAGTTACTGTGCTCCCACACGGTTATGGAAACTTATTTACATATGTTTGCAGAATCTGTGGCTTTTTAATGTCGATTGGGTTACCACTTACCATTTTTTAAATGATTACAAAACTTGTTATGTTGGCTTTTGTCATAGAAGATAGATTTGTGTGGGTGCAATCTGGAGGTGCATCTCATTTTGTTTCTGACATATATGAGTTTCTTTTCCCTTCCCTTTTAACTGTACATACCTTTTAACTGTAGCAGCTCCAGTAAGTAGATTGAAAATTCTGCCTATAAGTTTCGATATGATACCATTAGGAGTCTTCAGGGTAGAAACCAGGTCATAAGACTAATCAATCTGTGGGATCCGAAATGCCTGTCCCAGTTCTTTTTGTGTGTGTGAGAACATATTTCCTCTGATATACAAACCCCATGTATCTCTGGGTCTCTCTCCAGAGTGACCAAGAAACAGGGTGGAGGCAATGGAAAGTGGGGAGGGTTAAAGAGGCCTGGATTTTTTAGGGTCCGTTGCTTGTAAGTGTAGGTAGGGTTACCAACCCAGTGGCAGCTGCAACTTGTTGGCAGCAACATACAGTTGGAAAGAGGAGAAACCTTTCCCTGTAGTGACAGCACAGGTGCTGCAAAGGGAAGGAAGCTTTGTGCCTCAGGCAGGCTTGCTTTGAATATGGAGAGAGCTTCTCCCTCCCTGCCAAAGTTGAATACAACTGAGCCATCTCTGTTGCATTTTATGAGGCGCAAGGGAGATGGCTTACCCCGCCTGCCTTGGGCAGGAATCTGCTTGGGTATGGCAGCTGCCTGTTCTGTGTCCTGAGTAGACCACTGCTGCCACGGGCCTGTGTCCCATCAGAGTGTCCAGGTGTTAAGTCACCTTAGATTTGGGCATCACTTACCCTTACAAGCTCTACAGTCCGCAACCCGTTTTACCACCCCTACCCTCCAAGTAACTTGATTTTGCTCTTTTGTGATAGTTTGATATCTAAATCAGTGTCCTCTAAATTAGTGTCCTCTAAGGTTTGTGTATGTGTTCTTAAGGGTATTTTATTTTAGAGAAGACACGACGTCTGCTGATGTAGGAGTATGCAAGCTTTTGATTTACTGGTACTGTACTTTGAACTCCCAGTTCTCGATTCATTCACATGATGAAAAAATCCTGAGGAAGAAAAACCTACATACTGTACTGTACTTGCTTTTGATATTTGTTAGTGCCACAGAATCACATTGTGTGTGTTGTTGGGTGTTCCCAGGCTGGGTTGGATTGCTCCATGCTCGTGCCAAATAGGCTTTCTGAGACCTTTGTCCTGAACACTAACTGTGGATATGTGTAAAGTAACAATGCAATATAGCTGTATGATGTGGGTTAAGGAGCAAGCCACAACATTGGAGTTTATGTTCATGGCAATATATGCATATAATGTCCTTGCAGTGATTCTTGTATCATCTGGGTAGACAGAAACGTGGCCATGTTCTGCCTGATTCAGTTCAGGATTTATGTACAAGTTTTGGAGTCGGAGGGCAAGTATGTCTCTGCTTTGAACTGAGCATTTATTCCTGTTATAAAATGGAGTATTTAAATGAAGCATCATTGTTTCTGCTCTGATGCTGAACTCATGACCACTGATAACTTCCTTTCCAGTAACTGCCTTTTTGAGCATATGCCACAAGGCTTGGATAGGTTAGCTGATTTCCCACGCAGATTGAGAAGACCGGTAACAGAAGCACTTGCGTTTTTTGACAAGGTTTGTGCACAAAACTAGACATTTTCACCTTGTAGAACTTGATATTGAAACCTTGTGGTTTTTTTTCTGAATGAGATTTTCTGTCTAGGCTGAGGCTTTGTAAGTTACTCCATTGTCCTTGCACGTCATGCTTTAAAACCAAGCTCTAGTTTCTGGTATTGTTTCTTTGAAGAAGAAAGTTACTGTCTTATTATGGTCGGCAGTACTTTCCGTATCAGACGGAAGCTACAACTGCAACGAACTAGTCTTAATTCCTATGGCTTTTCTGTTTGATTAAAATACAGTAGAGTCCTCGTTATCCGGCATTCCACTTTGTCCGACATAGCCATATGATGCACTAATTCCCATGTTCTGCTTTGTTGGTGGGGAGCTGTATGTAAATAAATGCCCTGTTAATTCTGAATAGGTTAGTTGACCTCAGCGCTGAGGGGGGCTGCTTGCTTTCCCCTTCTCCAACTCCTCCCCTCCTGGTGGAAAAGAAATGGAAGCGTTTCTGATAGGAGCCTGGAGTGTTCCTGGCTGTTTTACACAGAATTCATAAACTAATGTATTCTGTTATTAATTTAAATGTGATTTCTTCAATAAAGCTTGCTTGCATGTTTTGCTGCTACAAGTGATCCTTCTGTGTATTTTGTAGGTGTGTTCTCTTCCCACCTGTTGAGTGAAACTTGTATAAGCACTGCTCTTTGACTTACCTGGCATTGTCATGGGAGGGATTTGCAAAATCGGCAAAGGTTTAGGGAGGGAAGGGCACAGGAGCAGGCCGGGTCAATGTTTTTCTGTCCAGTTGGCAACCCTTGCAGAAGCAGAGGAGAGGGTTTTGCTTGATTCCTACCGGTAGGAGAAGCTGCTCTGCACCATACTCTCTGCAGATGTGTTGGAGAACTGATTGCAGCCCAAGACTAACTGATTTTCTTGTACAGTTTGAAAATGAATTGTTGAGATATTCTCCTACAGTAAAAGAAGGCAACGTATCCTGTATTAGCGTGTAGTTATTCTCCTACAGTAAAAGAAGGCAACGTATCCTGTATTAGCGTGTAGTTATTATCATAATACTGTATGTTGTATCAGCAGAGTAGATAAGCTGCAGTTGGTAGGCTGATGGCAAACCTATTTTTTTGAGCATCTTTAGAGTACAGTAATTGTTAGACCTATGTTCCTTTACCTGGCTTTCATGAGCAGGTATGAGCTAGCAAAAGAGGGACTATTTGGAAGCAAATCTTGCTGATTCCCTTGAAACTGCTCTCCAAGTAAACTTAGGTCTACACCCTGAAGAGCACAATGGCCACACACTTTCAGAATCTTTAGCAAGTAGCAATATGGTGTAATGTCTTGTGGTGTAACGTCTTCCCTTGTAAGAATATTTTATAACTGTAGGAATTGGCGAGGTTGCCACTGACCAGGCAGATAATTTGTTGAAGCCTGTATATTTAGTGTGTATATGTGCCTTTCTGCTTTTGATTGTGTAGCCTATATCTAGGGGAGCCTACTGGCAAACAGTAGCTGAAAAATAGAAGTACCACTTAAATATTGGTATGGACAAGTATGGACTTGCATAGTAAGATCAGGAATTGTAATTAAAATAGATCTGGAAAGAAAGACCTAACAACATTGTAGAAAATAATGATTAATTGTCAGATCCTTGTATCCCTTGTCTTATTTTTTTTAAAGAAAAAGGATTTCAAGTAGAACTGAAAAGAACTTTGCTTTCTTTGGTTTATGGAAGCACAATCTATAGTACCTGCGGACAATAAATCCAAGATGGCTGCAAGTTCAACGTTTTCAAAAGGGATTAGCGATAAATATAGATAACAAAATGTAGATTAATATAAACTGTGGATGGAAATAAATCCCACTTCATCTCCGGTGCCCACTACTCTTTGCTGCCTAGGATTTTCTGTCAAGTGTTCCAGGGAATGGGGTATGCAGTTGGATTGCTAAAATAGAACACGTCTGTTTGCAGGTTGAGTTCTCCTACCCTCCGCTAATCCCAGGAGAAGGCCATGACAGCAACAGTTTGCCAGAGGAATGGAAATACCTGCCTTTCCTTGCATTGCCAGATGGGGCTCACAACTATCAAGAAGGTAAGAAGCTACTTGGAACCGGCCTATGCTTGCCTAGCAATTAGGGACTTTGGCTTGGGTGAAACATTTGGAACCCTGAGAATCCCAGTCTTCATTTAAAAAATAATTTCTAGCCCTTTTGGCTGTGAAGATAAAACTTGAAAGATGTATAGCAAGATCTCAAAAAGTGGGAGGGCAGGCTGAGCAGGATTTTCAGAGGCTGCATGTTTTAAAATGTTAACCTACATAGCTTCCTTATTTTTGATAGCAAAATAAAGATTGCAAAAATATGCACATCTAATATAAGGTAGTATGGCAGGCTAACTTTTTAATGTCAATCTGCTTTTACTGCACCATGTGAAGCATTCCTAAATATCGCAGCCCGAAAAGCAAAAGTCAAAGCACAGCTGCAGGTTCTTCTGTTTCTACAGCAACAAACCACTGGTGCACAACTTTGGGTAAAAGCCGCAGTAGTTGTTACAAAGCTATTATAGCAGCAAAACAGTCAGTCATGTTCATTTGAATGTGTTCTCCTGGGTATTGCCTTTTCTTTACAGGTTGGAGTCTTGTCCTTGCTGTGAAGGTATATCTCCTTGGAGAAAGTGCCTTCTTCCTACAAGGCCGCTGTTCAAGTTGTTTGCTTTGATGCTCTTTGTCAATAATACTGACAGTGCTGCTTAAAACTCCAGTTGATCATCAGAACCTCCTTGTAAAGGCTCTGTAGTTTCATATCTCTGGAACCTTGTTCAGGAACTAGGGACCACTTTGAGCTGGGAGTGAGGGATGGTGGGTGGTGATAGCCCTAAACTCGGAGGCCCTTAAAAGTGACTGATAGCAGGACCTTACAGTACAACAAGGTTAAGTAAGGACAAGTCTTGGTTAGTCCATGGCTTCCGTTGTTCATTGCTTCAGCCGGTAAATGCGCGCCAAAATCCTCTTTAAAAGTAGCAGGACTGCGATGTGTGTTTTCACCATCTTCCTGCCTACTTAGGCTCTGCTTTGCATTTGAAAAAGTTCATAGCTGATGAACGAAACGTCATGCCTGAGAAGTTTTGAAATGTTTTTATTGTATCTTAATGTGGATTTTTAAAGCAATTTTAATCACTGACGTGATTTTAATCTGATTTGTAAAGTCACTGGCATTTTACAATTTTACATTTTATAAACATATTTTATAACCCTGAATCCCGAAGATGCCTTGTTCTATTTACAGCAGGACCTTTGCTCAGTAGACATTTTTTCCACGGCTCCTTGCCTCTCAGGGACCACAGGGATCCAGACAGTATGACGGGGGCTCCAGTTTCTGACTCCTGCTATAGAGGAAAACTCAATTTTGTTTCATATTACTTCATCCAGAACAGCAGTAGTCACTAACTCTTGTTTCTTTATTTTAATTTTATGTATTCTTATGAGTGTATGAAAATGGTATCCATAAATAAACTATTTGATTTATTGAGTTTTCATAGTGATTTAAGGACATGCTTGAAGTACAGCTATTTTGAGGACTTTTTTAATGATATTCTATGGCATATCCTAACAAAGATCACCTGAGTCCAGGAGGTGGGGTCCAGAGCATCTTAAGGGCTGCCACCTCCCATGTGAATCTGTCTGAGTGGGTGATGGAGACATAGAGTCAAAGAGAAAATAGTACTGGGGCAAAACTGTGAATAGGAGCTAGAATTGTGCACCATTGTCTAGATTAGAAGGAAGTTGGTAGAAGAAGCCAAAGGGATCCATTGTTACTGTGTCTAGAGTTGAGACCCCAGGCTGGTGGAAAGTCTATGAATTCTGGCTTATTTGTCACTGCAGTATTATGTGATCTGGCAATCCTAAGGGTGCCACAAGGGCCAAGAAACCAACTGAAGAGGCTGCATTTTATACATTGGTTTTGAAATAACTAGCCAATTTCTTTGGCAACAGATTTATAGCTCAGTTGACTAGAGCAAGGAGTAGGGGTTACAAAAAGATATCCCAAGGGGGAGAACACAATTCTTTAGCTCTGTCATCAGCTTGAGGTGCTTTCTCTTCCCTCCCCTCCCATTCAAAAAGGCACATTAGGGGTGTGTGGGCTGCGGGTGTACACACACACACACACACACACACACACACACACACACACACACACACACACACACACACACACACACACACACACACACACACACACACACACACACACACACACACACACACACACACACACACACACAAATGAATCACTCCTAGATCAGTCAAATAACTTGAGCAGGTGCTATATGCCATTAAAAAATAGCCAGTGTGCCTATGTATGGCCTGGTGTCTTACCCTACAATGTGTCCATTCTTTTCCAAGGTACGGTATGTTACATAAATATGCACATTGTCCCTTGAGGATACTGAGCAGGTTAACGCTGGGGAAAGTGCAAGCTTGGAAGCGATGTCCTTTGGTGACTAGTGAGACCTTAACTTTCCTCTTTCAGACACTGTGTTTTTCCACTTGCCACCAAGAAGTGAAGATCGAAGCACGGTATATGGCGTCTCATGCTATAGGCAGATTGAAGCTAAGGTAATTATATTACTGTTGTATGGAACCTCTTTTTAAAAACCCACAAGCTTTGTGTAGGACCCAAGAGATGAAATTTTCTGTACGAAGCAGGAAGTTGATGCAGATGTTGTCACAAAGTGAATACTAAGGTTTGAAGACTTGAATTTTTTTAAATAGTTGGATCATGGTCCAGCACAGGGGTGTCAAAACATAAGGCCCACAGAGGCTCTTTGTCTGGCCCTTATGATAATTGGGCTCTCCCTGCTCCACCCTTTCAGCAGCACCACTTCTGCTGAGGCTCTGGGAGGGAGAGACGAGAGGAAGTCTCAGAAGGCCAGGAATACTACAGAGGAAGGAGCAGGCTGAGAGAGGGTCGCTGCCGAGGCTCTGGGAGCACCCAGTTATCATGCAGGCCACCATTTCAGTTGCTTGATTTCTGCCGAGGCATCACTTCCATAGAGCACCAATGCCCTGCCAGCAGTGGCGTAGCTGAAAGGGCAGCATTTGTGATAACTGGGCTCTCCCAGCTTGATAACTGGGCTCCCCCATATCTTGAAAATATGATCAAGATTTGCATATTTTCTCTTCCATCATTTGCAACCAAGTTCCTACTTGAGAACGAAGTGCTTATTTTTGACCATCAGCTTAATGACATCACTTCCTGCTTAACGATGTCACTTCCGGCCCTCAGCAGGCACCATGAATGCTATTCGGCCCGCTGTATGAAACGAGTTTGACACCCCTGGTCTAGCAGCATCATACAGCTGCTAGGACTTGGATAGCCTTAAGGGTAACATAGAAGAGAGAAATCTAAGCCTGTAAGAAAAGTAGACTCTCCGGTAACATTCTTCCTGCAGTTTTTTTTATGGCAAACATGCTATAGAAAAAATTCTTGTTTTTAATGTGTGAGCTTTTGCATAGCAAAGGCTTTTCTGCTTTTTTCCTTTTAAAAATCCAAGGATTATATCCTAAATTTAGTTAGCTATGACTAAGTCCCCTTAAAGTCAGTGGGTTGAATTTACAAATCCTGAGTATTTAAAAAGTGATGGTAACTGGGAACATATTTTGACCTGTTCATGTGAAATGTTGGTCTTAACTCTTGGCAATTGTTGGATTACTTTTCAAAATGGCCTTTGGGTGTCTACCCAGATAAATACAAGGTGAAAATCTGACTGGAATTGTAGGTATTTAATAGTCGTCTTGGAAGTGTCGTGATCACAACAATTCGACTACAGTGTAATGTTCAATATTTATGGGGATCTGTTTTGCTGACGTAGATGTTATGCTGGATTTTTTCTTTAGCTATGCAATTTTCAGTCCAGCTGTGTGTGTGCATCTAGCTGTCAAGTAGCATTTAGTTTTTGTAGCACAAGACCCATTAATCTGGGCTTTGCATATTCATAATGTTTGATTTACTTGCTTGTTCCTATACTGGGTGATTAACATCTCTGTTCACATAAACCTAAAGAAGCTGATTGAAATTGTTCTATTGCTTCATTTTGAAATTAACAATTGGATGAAACGGGTGGACGTTGGTGGCAATCATGAGCTGTTGATTTTCCAAGTATTGTATATATTGCAACTCGGTTTCTAAAACGTACGTTTTGCACTGGAAACTGACTTGACCTTGGCTTACAGTACATAACAGAATATTCAGTGGTATGACAGGGTTTTGGAGGGTGGTTTTTTGGGTAAAGGTATGTCCATCTTTTTTTGCCAGCGGGTGGCGCAGCAGTTTAAACCGCTGAACCATAAGCTGTCTATCGACAGGTCGGCAGTTCGATTCCCGTGACGGGGTGAGTGCTCGTTGCTTGGCCAGCTCCTGCCAACCTAGCAGTTCCAAAGCATGTCAATGCGAGTAGATAAATAGGTACTGCTTGCGGGAAGGTAAACAGCGCTCCGTGTTCCAGCTGCATGCTACGCGCTGCGGCAAGGAGAGTCATGCCGGCCACATGACCACGGAGGCGTCTTCGGACAACGCTGGCTCTTCGGCTTTGAAATGGAGATAAGCACCACACCCTAAAGTCGGACACGACTGGACTTAATTGTCAGGGGGATACCTTTACCTTATGTCCATCTTTTCTTTCTCTGCAATTTTTCCTTTGAGTCACCAGCTTTGAACACCTGAATGGAAAACACTTCCTCTTCCTGAGACTTTCCAAATCATGTGTTTACTATGCTAATGTCATTGCCTTATTTTCCTTCAAGCAGCATTTATAGTCTGTATCTCTGTAACAACTTCATAACCATAATGTGCATTTATGTCTGTGGCTCATGTTCTCATTGTACTGCAATAAAGGTTTTATTGTTGTATCTGTAGAGCAGGGGTTCTCAACCCCTTCCTAGCCGAGTACCATCTTTAGTGCCACTCGCCTGCTGTGTACCACTGGAAGTGACTGGTGATGACATCATTGCCAGTTACTTCGGGGTTTTCAGGTTTTTGGAGGCCAGAAAATGCAGGCAGGAGGCTCTGGGGTATTTTCCCCTTAGAATGAACCTTTTTATTCATTTGTAAACTTGTGCAGAGTTAATAAATCCATTGACATGCATATGATTTTTGAGGTTATTAACTTGGAGATAAGTTTATGGAAACATCGTTTTAATGGCTTTATGAAATCATTCTGGAACAGGACAGAATTGTATCCTTGTACAAGGCATTTTTCTCTGCCACCATTGCGTCTGCGAGTAGCCGGCCAGCAGAGCTCTTCCGAGTTGTCCGGGATCTGCTCCACTCGGCTCCTGTAGCGAGTGAGTTGGCGTGTTCGACGGACCGCTGTAATGAGATCGCACGGCACTTCGCAGATAAAATAGCTCGGATTTGCCATGACTTGGACTCTGGTTTAACAGTTCCAGAAGTTGTCCCTACGGCATCTGTCAATTCCATCGTTATGGATTCTTTTCACCTTATACAGCCTGAGGATGTGGATAGGGTCCTCTGTAGTTTGAGATAGTCTTCCTGCCCGCTTGACCCTTGCCCAGCTTGGCTAATACGATCTGCGCGGGTTGGGCTGGCCGATTGGGTGGAACTCATTGTGAATTCATCTTTGCGGGAGGGAGTGATGCCTAGCATCTTGAAGACCGCAATTGTGCACCCCCTCCTGAAAAAAAATCTCTGGATTCCTCCAATTTAAATAACTATCGGCCAGTTTCCAATCTCCCTTTCTTGGGTAAGGTGATTGAGCGGGTGGTGGCATCTCAGCTCCAGGGGATAGATGAAACGGAGTATCTGGACCCTTTTCAGTCTGGCTTCAGGTGGGGCTTTGGGACAGAGACAGCCTTGGTCACCCTGTTGGATGATCTTGGTTGCCCTTGTGGGAGAAAGCCGCCTTGGTTGCCCTTGTGGGAGAAAGGCGGGGTATAAATTCTATAAATAAATAAATAAATAAAAATCTTCGCCGAGGACTGGACAGGGGGAGTGCATCCCTGCTGGTCCTTTTGGACCTCTCGGCGGCTTTCAATAACATTGACCATGGTATCCTTCTGGGTCGGCTGGCTGAGTTGGGACTAGGGGGCACTGCGTTGCGGTGGTTCCGTTCCTACTTGGCTGACAGGTCCCAGATGGTGATGCTGGGAGACGCCTGTTCGGCGCCCTGCCCTCTACAGTGTGGGGTGCCACAGGGTTCTATTCTGTCTCCCATGCTTTATAACATCTACATGAAGCCGTTGGGAGAGGTCATCCGGGGATTTGGAGTTGGGTGTCACCAATATGCTGATAACACCCAGCTCTACCTCTCCTTGCCATCTCGCTCCAGGGAGGCTGTGGAAGTCCTGGAGCGTTGTCTGGAGGCAGTTGGGGTCTGGATGAGGGCTAATAGGTTGAGATTGAATCCAGAAAAGACAGAGGTCCTACTGCTCAGGAAAGCTTCGATGCAGGTACTGAGTCATCTGCCCGTTCTGAATGGGGTTGCACTCCCCCTGCAGGAACGGGTGCGCAGCTTGGGAGTACTTCTGGATTCACAGCTCTCCCTGGAAAGCCAGGTGGCAGCTGTGGCCAGGGGTACGTTTGCCCAGCTTCGGCGGGTGCGCCAGCTGTGGCCGTACTTGAGTTGATTGGACCTGACCATGGTTGTCCACGCCTTAGTGACTTCAAGACTGGATTACTGTAATGCGCTCTACGTGGGGCTGCCCTTGAAGTTGGTTCGGAAGCTGCAATTAGTGCAGAATGCGGCGGCCCGGGTGGTCACTGGAGCTAGGCAGTTTGACTCTGTTGAACTACTGCTTCAGCGGCTGCACTGCCTGCCCATTCGTTTCCGGGCCCAATTCAAGGTGCTGGTAATGACCTTTAAAGCCCTTCACGGTTCGGGCCCAGGATATCTGAGGGCCCAGGATATCTTCTCCCATACATTCCGGCCCGCTCTCTTAGGTCATCTGAGGGGGCTCTCCTGCGGGTGCCACCTCTATCGCAAGTTAGGGGAGTGGCAACACATGGGCGAGCCTTCTCTGCTGTGGCGCCACAACTGTGGAACTCCTTGCCAGGGGATCTGAGAACCACCCCCTCCCTCATGACTTTTCGGCGAGGGCTCAAAACGTTTTTGTTTTGTCTAGCGTTTGGGTGATGGGTTGTAGTAGTCTGCCTCCTGTGTCTCAAGATGCTCTGCCATGCTGCTTTTGTGCTCTATACTTTCGCTCCCCCCCCAGTGGATTTTATTGTTTTTAAAATTTGTTTATGTATCGTTATATATTGTTTAAACTTATTTTATGTATTTTAATTTGTTGTAAGCCGCCTTGGGCATTTGCCTTCGGCATAGGAAAAGGCGAGGTATAATTTTTTTAAATAAATAAAAATAAATAAATACAGATTTTAGAGAGGACAGAATTGTATCCTTGTAAATACAGATTTTAGAGAGGACAGAATTGTATCCTTGTACAGATTTTAGCTCTAAAATTGGGCATTGTAACATACATGCTTTTAAGATACGAAGAAGTTCCTGGGTGTTCATTACTGGTTGGGAATGTTAGCTGCTGCAAGTAAATAGAACCTACTGAAAAGGTATCAAACTACAAAATGAATCAAGAAAGTTATAGTTTTTACAGTGGTACGTTCTGTTCTATGTTTAGTTTTTGTACAGTGCCTAGTGGTGTCAGTTCTATAAATAAGTGACCTCTTTTTGTATGAGGGGGGGAATACTAGACAGAGATTTTGGTTTTTAAATGCACATGAATAAAAATACTGTAACAACTTTTTTGTTTCTTTAAGGCATTGAAAGTGAGGCAAGCAGATGTTACCAGAGAAACAGTTCAGAAAAGTGTCTGTGTTCTCAGTCAGCTGGTAAGAGATAGTGGCATGAGTAGAAAAACAGCTTGTTTTGGGGTGTTTCTTTCAAATTAGACTCCCTGTTCTTGAAAAACATCATGAGTACTGAAATTTTGAGACAAAAACATCCTTTCAAAATGGTATGTCTGGTAAACAGAAAATGGATATTTGCAAGGGAAGGGCTGTGGCTCAGTGGTAGAGCACTTGCTTTGTATGCAGAAGGTCCCAGGTTCAATTCCAGACATCTCCAGGTAGGGCAGAGACAGATTCCTGCCTGAAACCCTAGAGAGCTGCTGCCAGTCTGTGTGAACAGTACTGAGCTGCTGTCTGTCTGTGTGGACAGTACTGACTCATATGGACCAATGGTCTGATTCAGTATAACGTGGCTTCCTATGAGACTCTTAAAATGAAAGCAGTTCTCCTTAATGTGTCCGATAGTGTGACACATTTTTCCCCTTTGGATACTAAGTAGGAGCATTGAACATTTCAGAGGTTCAGAGCACTTGTAAATCTTTAACATTCGTAAAACCTGTAGGCACATTTGATAAACCTGAAGTGAAAATCCTCTAACAGCATGTGCATGAACTTCAGTTAGATTCTGGAGTTAAATTCAATATGAGGAGAAAGTGCTGGATTAAGAAATTGGAACTGTGCAAGCAAATGGAATAGCATAGCCCTAATTTGCCTATATTTTACCATACTATTACCCAAGACTTTGAACAGAACACATCTTGAAAGAAGCATGCAATTATTTCCAGATGAGAACACTGTCCTATTGGCAAACCAGTGCTTGTTTTGGTTAGAATGAGTGACCTATTTGATCTTCTGAAACGTAACTCATGCTTAATGTACGTTATGGTATTGAATGTGCAACATAAGGAAGGCTTGTATGCATTTGTGCTAGAAGAAGAGCTGTCTTGTCCTTTGCATTTCTTTTCATGATGTACGTAACCTGATGTGTTGTTGTCTTGCAAGCCTCTGTACGGGCTACTCCAGGCTAAACTGCAGCTAATCACGCATGCCTATTTTGAAGAAAAAGACTTCTCGCAGATTTCCATTCTTAAAGTAAGTTTGCATCATACAAAGATGGAAGACTTTGTGAAAGATTTCAGATGTTTTGGCTCGAACTAATAAAAATAGGTGATGTTTGTAAGTGGCTTACGTGTAAAGAGGATCTTTCTCACTACCTGTTTTGTTGCTAAATGGCATCAAGAGAAAAGTTGCCCTTTCATCACTTGTACTTATAGAGCTTCCTTTTATCCTTTCTATTTAAGTGAGTAGGGAAACCCTTCCCGACAGTGTGCACTAATGGGAATGCATGGCCTGGATTTCTGATGCACCCTAAGGGGCCTTTCTGTTCGTGTTTCATCCCATCCCCCTGCCACCACTGCAAGCCACTTTAGGAAGAGGATTTTCACAAGCCATTTGTGGTACGGCTTAGGAGTGTGTTGATCCAAGAAAAAAGTCAGTGATCCTTTGGGGCATGTGGAAGCCCTGGGGCGTGCCTAAAGTAGCCCTGAGAATCCCAGGTGATGCCTACCAGAGTTGGTTAGACTGGATTGACACCCATGTCTTTAGTGATCCCTTTTGAAAAAAAAGCCCAAACTCTAGGTTGCAGTAGTAATTTGGAAGACTCTTATTAGGTTAGCCTTTTTGTTTTTCCGGTTCTGATGGTTGTTGCTTTTAAGGAAGTGGTGCTAATGCTTTCAACATGTATGCTCTTCAGGAACTTTATGAGCACATGAATAGCTCACTGGGAGGAAGTCCACTGGAAGGGTCACAAGTTTATCTTGGTAAGCAACTTTTTTCTAAATGAAGTACTGTATAGTTGTCCAATTTTCACTTCCTAAAGCCCTTGATGTGTATTAAAGTCTAATTCCAAGCCTGTACATGTGAAATGCTTGCTAATTATTACGATTCCTTCTCCCTTCAGTCATGGGGCCAGGTAATTATCTGGCCACATAAATCCCTCTGTTTTCTCCTTTTATGTACGACGTTTGGCATTCCATTTGCTCAGTCAGGTGAGCTACTGAGCTGCTTTCTCAAAACTGTGTTTATTCAAACTAAGATGGGGATTATTAAAGGTGTATTAATAGGACTAACTTTCCTTCATTTTTTTCTCTCTGATGGATTTGATGGGGAATGGCAATGATTATTGGTAGTTAAAATCCAATTCATACTTGTCCAGCTACTTAGTTCATTGACACTTCCTTTTGCAGATTTTTTAAAATCGTACATGCTGGAAAAACAACATGAAATCTCTTGCATTGCCACATGTATAATAAAACTGTGGCATGTATACATTTTTAATATTTGAAACAGGAAGAAAAGAATTGACTGCTCTCGTTGAGGTGAGATTTGGTAACTGTCTTGCTCTCCATATTTTTAGGTCTGTCTCCACGAGACCTTGTCCTTCAATTTAGACACAAGGTATGTTTTCTTCGTGATGTGTATTGGTAATGTACACGGCCAATAAGCTTTGCTTGTATTTTGTTACATTGAAAATATTGTCAAACTATAAGCTGCTATCTCTTGCTTATAGTATGCACAGTCCTTTTAGTTAGAGGCCAGATCTTATGGTTTGCCAAAGCTTAGAGGTGCTCTGTCAGAGGGATTCAACTCTCTGATTATCATCCTACATCCAAAGTAAGTTTGTACAGTCTGGATGGCAACAATGGGTTATCCAATGAAAGTGAATCTTGACTAAGCACTATGGAAGTCAATGAGTCGTGATTACGTTATCTAACTTAAATATCATTGATTTCAGTGGTGCTTTATTAGGATGCACTTTCTCGGGATCTAACTCAGTGTTCTAGATTAAATGGGAAAGAGTCCTCACTTTTGTTTTTCTCCCTCCATCTCGAGTACTGCTGGTACAGTCATGGTGTAGTGGTTTAGGAGTCGGAAGATCCAGGTTCAAATCCCTGCTCAGCCACGAAGCTTCCTGGGTGACCTTGGGCCAGTCACTATCTCTCACCCCCACCTACCTCACAGGGTAGGTGAGGACAAAAGGAGGGGGAGGAAATATGTACACCACCCTGAGCTCCTTGGAGGAAGGGCGGTATAAAAATGTGAAAAATAAATAAAATAAAATAAAAATATGGAAAGTTTCTACCCTTTACTAAGGAGCAAGAGTGTTATAGTGGTGAATGTTGAAATTCAGGAGATCTTCATAACTCTTCCACAGTTGTGCCCCACTAATAATCAAGCTTTTTAAAACAATTTTATCAGTTTGCTCCCCTCTTTATTAGCAAGCCATTCAGTTTTTTCCCCTCTTAGCCACTTACAAAGCACTTGTGAGTTGTGGAACGCTTTCCTGAGCAAGTTCATCTGGCTCTGTCTTTGCTCCACAATCCAGCAGGCAGTGAAGACGTGTCTATTCCTGCAAGCTTTTGCGGATATGCTTTAAGCAGTGTTGAGATCACGGAGTTAGTAAATGGATCACGGAGTTGTTATACTGTGTAATGTTATACTAAGGCTGTTGCTTTAGCTTAGTTCGTTTTTTGGTTTTATGATTGATTCTGCTTTAATAATTTTAACTTGGCTGTTGTGCCATTTTGTGAACTATTTTTTGTTGTATTAGCTGCTGCTCTGAGTATTTTAAAAAGGAAATGACATAAATATGGGGAAATAAAATAAAGGATGCTTTATATAATTACTCAGATCTATATTGTGCTTTTGGTAAAGCATCAAATGGAAATACTGTAATGAAAGATTAATGTGTTTATGTACCTGTTGTTGGTGTCTTAAGATCCATGTCTTTTGTTTTGAAGGTCTTAATACTTTTTAAGTTGATTCTCCTAGAGAAAAAGGTAAGATCCTTCTCCACCCCAAGTTGATGGAAAGAACCAAACTACATAGTTTAGTATAATGTGAGAGAGAGCTCAGTGTGAGGCACACAATTCCTTACATGCTAATTTGAAGCTTCTGCTCACCTACTCCTTAGTGTTTCCAACATCGGAAGCTGCAATGGCAAAGGTCAGGAGACTTTGCTAAAGGTGTGGTGTGGCTGTATCTATATAGACATGCAAGTGTACACACACGGCTGTAGCGCACCTGTTGCATTGGTTGGAAAGCTCAAATAGTGTCCACAATAGAGAGAACTTGAAACAAAAGGTTAAAGTATGCAGGTGTGTATAGTGGAGAGTGTGTTTAAAACTTAAAAATTTAAAATCCCTGAGTTTTCAAAATGTGGATAAATCCAGGTTTACACTAGACAGTGCACAGCATCAGTTAGTCATTTTAGGTTCTGTAATGCATGGTCTTTAGTTATGGTGTCAATATAAACCAAACGTGTTTAAAAAGTGATGGTGGAAGCAATTAATTGCTGCAAGCTCTTATAGCTACAATAGTACAGAAACAAAGATTATCTATCTGAACTTCTTACAAGTCATAAGACACACAAGTGAGAGGGCAGAAGAGAGGCATCCTGCAAATGGCTCAAACTTGCCTGCTCAGTCCTAAAGCAGAGGAATACTGGTTTTCCTTGACTTCTCACTAGGAGGTAGCATATAATTTGCTCTCAGTTCTGCTCTTCAGTTGGGATGTGAGGAGATGTGTTTTACTGTTGTATAATTGGATCCAGCTTACAAGTTAGTGACATTTTATTTAAGTGTGGAATAGCAATAAGTTCGAGTTGTCACAAAAGAAGCAAGGAAAAATGCCTACTATGTGGCAAAAGGAGGGGCAAACCTAAGAATATTATGTCAAATATACTAAGTCCCAAACATACATACTGGTTCTGTTCTAGAATTCGGAATGTATATGGGTCGAAACAGCCAGTTCTTGCTGGCATAGTGCTATCACGTCGGTGTGAAAGCACCACAATGGACAGACGGTATCTATGCAAAAACGCCAGCGTGGATGTCCATAACTCTGTGTATTAACCTCAAATATGCAGTGTTCGTACTAATGTCCAACTGTGTGTAAAAAGATCATTTTTATCAACAGTTGAGAGGGAGCGTGATTGTCTTGCGCTTTGTTGGGACTAGCTGGAGGTACTGTAGCCTTCTTTAAACTAGATGGAGCGCCCATGAATGCCTGGCTGGCCAAGGGCACCCTTTGCAGCAAATGAGATTTTAACTAGTAGTTATTGCCCTCCTCTTCCTTATATGCTCATATAGACCATAGCCCATGTGAGCAGATGGTTCAGGAAGCATTGACAACATAGACTAGAAACGGCATACTATGATGTTCATTCATAGGGTCTGGATATCAATGACATTAGGACATCCTTGAGTTGCCTATTTAGCAGTTGCTGATTTATTTATTTTTAATCTTGTAGCAGTTGATCTAGTGCTGTTTGGGACATTATTTTCCTATTGGAAGTTCCTCCTTCCAGTGCTGTGTATTGCACTCTTCACTGTTTATCTTAATAAAATTCCCCACTTTTTCCTGTGGACTGCTATAATTTTTGGTGTCGTGAACTTGTCTTTGCTTCTCTTATTCCTTCAGTAATGCTGTGTGTGTTGTTTTCTTTCCCTTTTTAGGTTTTATTTTACATCTCCCCAGTGAATAGACTGGTGGGAGCACTAATGACCGTCTTATCGCTCTTTCCTGGTAAGTGAGAATATTGTTTTTCTGGTTTGGGTCTCCTGTTTTGTTTTCGTTTTTTAAATATGACACTTGTTCGTTAATGCGTTTGTAGCATTTGCTGCTACATGTTGTTGTGGTGGCCACTAGCTGCTTAGATATCTTTAAAATGGGTTTAGACAAATTACTGGAGATACTTTTTTTCAAAATGTGGGAGTTGCATTTCACTGTCTCCTATATGACTCTCAATGGTTAAAATGTTAAACAATAATTATAAAACTACATAAAAGATGAGCAGCAGCAAACAAATTAAGAACAGCAAGGAATAGAACTGCTAAATCTAAAAAAAAAGGCTTTTTGATGAATAAAAATGATGCCCGCAGCGACCCACTTCCGGGTTGTGTGAAGGCTTCTCTCTTCTCCCAGACTTGCCCCAGAATGCATCTGGGGTCAAGGCTGGTGGGAGACAGAAGCCTTCGCGCATCCTGGAAGTGGGTCATACAGCTTGAAGAAGCCTTGCGGATGCTTGGAAACCACTGCACAAAGGTAACCCCTGAGTTGGGGTCTTTTTTTTGTCCTTTAAACAGCACTTTATTTCCCTTCCTTTTAAACAGCGTTTAGAATGTGGACTCCAGTATCCATGGATTCTCGGTATCCGCAGGGGTGGGGGTCCGGAACAGAACCCCCACGGATACCAAGGTCCCACTGTACCACCAGGGTCCCACTGTACCAGAATTTTCCTCATGATGAGAGATCAAAAGGGATCTTCCAGAATTGCAAGATGGCTTTCTAAAACTATGCAATACAATGTGTGTGATATGCTAAACTCACTTCTCATAATGCTGATATTGAAGAGATTTACCGTATTTCTTCGAGTCTAAGGCGCCATCGATTCTAAGGCGCACCTTTACTTTCAGTACCACCAGCAGGGAAAAAAAATCCATCAATTGTAAGACTCTCCTCCCTTCATTAAATCTATCTGCTCAGCACCAACTCTCCCCAGCATGTCTCCTGCAGCTGAGGATGTCTGAGTGCACTGCCTTTGCATAGCATTTCTGGCCCCGTCAGAAAGTGCCATTTCCTTCGTTACCTGGGCTTGGGGGAGCTTCAGGGAGGCCTGCGCGACCCTCTGCAGGCCACCCTGATCTTCAGTTTGGCGAAAAACCGATTTTTGGCCATTTCTGGTTTTCGCGAAAACCGGAAATGGCTGAAAATCACCGGGTTTTTTGCCGAACTGAAGATCAGGGAGGCCTGCAGAGGGTTGCACAGGCCTCCCTGAAGCTCCCGCAAGCCCCAGTAAGTAAGAAGATAGCATTTTGGGGTGCTTTTTGGGAGACCTTCGATTCTAAGACGCACCCCATTTTTTGAAATGCTTAATTGGGAAAAAACATGCGTCTTAGAATTGAAGAAATACAGTATATAATTCTTGCCTTCCAGGTATGATAGAACATGGTCTTACTGACTGTTCGCAGTACCGGCCAAGAAAGAGCGTATCGGAGGATGTTGGCCAGCAGCATGTTCCGCTCCCACCCCCTTCAGATGGTTATGTTTCTCTAGACAGAAGCGAAGGAAAAACTGAGGAAGGCCAAAAGTTGTCAGGATGCCAAGATGGGGGGACTCTGAAGGTAGATGTGCCTTTATCCCAGACAGAGGACAATGCCAATGAGATACAGGCCTCGAAGGACACAGGACAGCATTTGAAACCTCCTTCCCGCACTTCTCCAGAGTCATCTGAGAGCGACTGGGAAACTTTAGATAGTAGCATCTTGGAAGACCCCTGTTCAAAAGGAGAACGTGAAACTACTGCAGTAGGGAGGCAGACCGAAATCCTTCCGAAGGAGCCTGCTGCCTCCGAAAGCATTCCAATTACTGTACAACCTCAAGCTAACACAGGGCACACGGTGTTTGTTCCTGGACTTATATCTGGTTTGGAAGAGGACCAGTATGGCATGCCACTAGCTGTTTTCACTAAGGTAATTCTTTCAGTTAACTAATAAGCAAGTCACCAAAATGATAAGCAAAAGTCACCTTTTTCAAAAGATGAGGACCAATTTTGAATGTCCTCTTCCCCCGGTGTAAGCCCTGGAGGCCACATAGGGCCTCCTTGGATGCTTGTCAGATCTGGAGCCGGCACATGTCCAGGGAGGCCATGTAAGGCTGGCCCAGGAAGGGGGTGGGGATATGGCGGAGCTTGCCACCGATATCCTTGCCCCCTTCCCGGCCCTGTCCAACCAATGGCCCCCTCCCCTGCTACCCTTCCGCCGCCCATCATGGCCCTTTCTTGGGTCAGCTGACACAGGTCCAGGTAGGCGGCAGAGTAAGTGGCGCTTTACAGCACTTTCACGACACCAAACGCTGGTGCAACGTAACGCAGGATTGTGCCGTGACCCCTATAGTAGATTTGTGGCCCAGCTGGGCAACTGTCTGGCTTCTTCTGTATATGGTGTCATAGAATGCTCATGAAATTTCAAGTGTTGAGGAGTTATCAACCCAAAATCTGAGAGAGAAAAGGGACATCGGAACATCTACTGGCATACTACCAGTTTGCTTTGAGAAAACCCCAGGTGCGGTGAGAAACGTCAGCAGGAGGACTAGAGGTTTTTATTTTATCTTTTTTGCCTGCAGGATAATCCTTGTACGTTACTTCTCTCTTCGGTTCGCTGAAGACTTTGTTATTTTGTTAAAGGAATTTCTCCAGACAATTGGTTGAATATTAAACTTTATTTTTTCTCTACAACAAATTTACATGGCTGGATTACCCATACTTCCGATCTCTTTGCAAATCGAAAAGGGACTACATTGTTGCTCAGGAAGTGTGCAGAAAAGTGAAAAGGTCTTTGAAAATGGGGACTTCATTCTTGCTTATGTGTAATAGCCCCGAATAGATCTTGAGTTTCTCAAATCCTCCTTAAAGCCACCATGTCAATACTTTTGTGGCATCTGAAGAGCTAATCAGCATCCCCAAACGTCTCCCCAGTGCTCCAGTTTTATATTATAGAAATTCTTGCCTTTGTTTCCAAATAACTTCTGTGGCACAATGCCAAGTGATTGGGTGTGTTTCTTCATTTTGCCTTTCTCCTTGTTTTGTCCTATGCCTGTAGTCCTTTGTTATAAACAGCACAGTTCTTATAACCCAACAGCTGGAAGTAGGCTAGAGTTACTGATTCTACTTAAAGTTTCCAACTATTATGCCTTCAGCTATGTCCTTTGAAATTAGGGTGTAATCTACATAAAAGCACTTTGTTGAGAGACTTTATAAAAATAGTAAACTTTCCAGGAAAGCACTGGCATGACTGATATATGAACACAAGTATTGTAAAGTACAGGAAGCACAGCCCTTTGCTCTCTAATCTTAATTTTGCAAAACTCTCATCACAGGAACACATAGACACTTCTGACAGCAACTATGTGGATTTCTCTTAGATTGAGTTTATAGTACTATCAGTTTTTACAAGGTCACATTGTTGCTTGATTGCCTGCCACCCTTCCTTGGTGGTTTTGTTTTCGAAACGTGACCCACATGGTAACTTTGAGTGAGTTCTCAGCAGCTGAATTGTTTAAATCTGTGTTATGGGGGAGGGGTGCATAAAAGTGAACAATTGCAGAATAATACAGGCAAATTACACCCAATTTAAAATCTTTGCAGCAGTCCTCAATCGTACAAGACTTTCCAGAGCTATAAATTACTATCTCTGTACGTTCAGTCCTTGCGTTCATTGCAGAGACTCTAAAGGTCACACTGACCAGACTTGCAGTTGGGTCAATCTGTTCTCATTGTCACACCATCTGAAAGTGATGCTATTCGGATGCAAACTATTCAGGCTGAATTTAAACCAAAGAACCAAGATACTCCAGACTGGTTCAGATGTGGTGCCAAAGCATGGCTTGGCACTAGATAAAAGAGCCTCATGCTTTCTTCCCATTGGGCATTCTAGCTTGCTCCCTTCTAATTGAGTAGTAAACCATATGTTCACAAACCCTGTGCAGATTGTGGTTGCTTGTTAAATTGGAAAGAACCTGGTACACGGGAGGGGAGGAGGAATTGCATATGCATGGGATTATTTATGTAGCACCAACCCAGGGTTAACTGTTGCATCTCAATCAACCAAGAGATTTGTATAGCCTCTAGATCGTACATCAGTCTGCTGAAAGTTTGATTTTAACAAAGCAATAGTCCACTGAAGTACCTGTAAACATGAATTCCATTGTGGTGAGGAAGGGGAAGTTGATGTAGCAATTACAGCGGACTGTATGCAAAGAAAGTTGGTTATACCCAGGCCCATTGAAGTATCGCTCTCCTTTCCCCTAGCTTTTTTTTCTTGAGTCAGAATTCTGTTCCTTGTTTCAGGGATACCTTTGTTTGCCATATATGGCACTGCAGCAGCACCACCTCCTTTCTGATGTGACCATTCGTGGTTTTGTTGCTGGAGCCACCAACATCCTCTTCCGCCAGCAGAAGCACCTAAGTGATGCTATTGTAGAGGTAGGACTTCTTCCCCTTTACAGCTTCCTTAAACCCATTTCTTCCAGTTGCGTATATACACCCTTGGGTAAAAATGCCTTAAAATGGCATTAATTGCACTTTGAACACATCTGAGCAATGAAACAAGGTGTTTGTATCAAGTAGTTGGATCTTTTGGCAAAATATTGTTGTGTTTTTCATGGTGGAGCAGGCAAGTGTCAACACTTCTAACATGTAATTGCTTAACTGTCTAGTACAGTGGTTCTCAAACGTTTTAGCATCAGGACCCACTTTTTAAAATGACACTCTATCGGGGCCCACCTAACTTTATGAGACACTTAAACATTTATCTCTATTTACACAAGCTTGCAAACTGCAGGAGCTCAGCTCTTTGAAGGGCAATTAGCAGCTATCTGATTTTTGAATTATCTCTGGGCTTGAGGCAATTACTTATCTGATATTTCTGTGTTTGGATTGGAGGCTCTGTGGGACCCACCAGAAATCAGGTCGCAACCCACCAAGTGGGTCCCAACCCACAGTTTGAGAAACACTGGTCTAGTAGAACTGAACCCAACTCTTTCTAAAAACCAAATCTTACTCTGTCTGCCTTGTTGGGTAGAATGAAAGTTTCAAAACAAAACATTTTTTAACATGACCAGTTTTCCCATTTTTTACTTTGAAAATTGTTGTGGGTCATGAAAGTTTTAACTCCGTTTCAAAAACTGTTTGGAAGGCTGCATTCGGGCATTCACATTTCAGGGTAAAGCTAATAAGGCTATCTAGTCAACCAAATGATCTGGAAAAGATTGAGGACCCGAGTTGAGTTTCCACATACAGTAGTAGTAGCTGCTTGAAACAACCTTCCACAACTTCATTTGTAACATGTAGCGTGTCCCATTGCATGGATTGTTACCAATGCTTGGAGAATCTCCACATTGCCATCTCCAGCAGAAGCAGGAAGGACCAAAAGATCACCTTCTCATCCTCCCTCTACCCACTTGTCACTAATACATTCCACAGTCTGCCACAAGTTGAAGGAAGATGCTTGCCTCTTGTAGGGACTAGAAATAATTGACCAGTGACTGCGTGTTGCTAAGTTACTTTAGCCTACATCCTTTTACTGTCAATAGTGTATAATCTGTTTATGATTACTGCTATATATTTGTTGGATGCAGCCTCTTGCTACTGTTTTGGTGGTTTTATTATTATTGCTTTGTGTGTTTATGCTTTTATCTGTTTTTGTCTTTGTTTTTATTGTAAGTTGCCTCAAGAAGGAGAGAGTTGCTGGATATGAATATTTACATAAATAAATGATGCAGATTTTGGACATTAGCTGTGACTTATGGTATAATGGAAATAATAAGTTGTTCCTCTTAAGATTATAGCTTGAACTCTGTATTTTCCAATTTGGGATTATTTCCAACAGATTGAGGAAGCTCTGGTTCAAATCCATGATCCAGATCTGAGGAAAGTTCTGAACCCTACAACAGCTGACCTGAGATTTGCAGACTTTCTGGTGAAGCATGTAACTGAGAACAGGGATGATGTATTCCTGGATGGCACTGGCTGGGAAGGAGGAGATGAGTGGATCCGAGCCCAGTTTGGTTCATATCTCCATGCACTGCTTGCTGCTACTTTACAGCCAGGTCAGCTCTGGTTTTATTTAAAAATGTTATTTAAAGTACATCTTTTTATTCCTTTTGACAAAATACTTGACAACTAAATTAGAGAAGGGCAACGAAATTGAGAGAGCAAGCTTATGTTTAACTCTAAGTTACTCTTTGGTTTTTGAAAGAACATACCTTGCACTATGGTTGGGGAGATGCATGCTGTATGTGAAAGCTGGGAAACTTGTGCAGGGTTAAGAAGGAGATCCTGGTGACTGGGTGGGGTGTGTGCTTCAGTATCCTACAGAGGTGCTTTCACATTCCCCCTCCCCTTTGTACCAAAGTCTCATAAGGTCCTTTCACTGTGTTGCCTTGCCATCTGCCACCTTAGCCCATGTCGTTGTCTTTTACAATTTTTTTGACACTACTTGGCTCCCTCAAGTTTTCCATCTTGTGGTAGTCCTTACAACTACCCTGTAAGTTGGTTGGCAGATGAGGGCTGAGATTAAGAGGGAGTGGCATGCCTAAGGCGACTTAAGTTGGTGGTAGAGGCAAGACTGGAACCAAGGACTTCTTGACTAGTGTCTTAGGCCCTACATTAAACCAGCTCCCAAAATAAGTACAATATTTATCTATGAATGCTTCGTTCAGAAAGTTGTGTTAGATGGCAGAATTCAAATTTCATTGGGAGCAGACTGTTGAGCTCAGTTGGCACACAACTGTGATAAAAACGGAATTCTTACCTTGTGAATGTCCTATTCTGGGTAGAGGAAGAGGGCATTCCTGACAATAGGTAGTCCCTCCCACGGAAGAGGGCAGGGTCGGCTAGCTTCAAACGTCTCCTCCCCGTGGGAGGGGCTTCCCACTCCCCAGTTTCTGGACCGACGAGCTGAAAGACACACCTCCGAAGAAAATTCTTGCACCATCAGGAAATTCGGCGCCCAAGGCGTCCTGAACTAAGACAGACTGTAAAACACATAAACGACAAACAAAGGCACACAGAAGGTAACAAACAACACATAGTGCGCCAAACAAAGCGAGTAAACTGAAGGAACCTTCTTAAACACAGAAAGTAAGGCAAGAGTCCTCCAAATGCCCCCCAACCGCATCCCAATGCCAAATGCCCAAGAGCACCAAGCTGTGAAGAGGTGGGGCGGAATGCCCTCTTCCTCTACCCAGAATAGGACATTCACAAGGTAAGAATTCCGTTTCTCTGGATCGAGGAAGAGGGCATTCCTGACAATGGGATGTACAAGAGCAGTACTTCCAGGGCGGGCAGCGATAGTGCTCTGATTACCGGGGCAAAACCCTCTGAAGCACCCTTCGACCGAAGGAAGCCTCAGAAGAAGCCAATTTATCGATCTGATAATGCCGAAAAAATGTGTGTACGGACGACCAGGTGGCCGCCCGACATATATCTTCCAGAGAAACATAACCTTCAAAAGCGGCTGACGTGGCCGCACCCCTTATGAAATGAGCGGTGATTCCCAAAGGGGCCTGTAGACCCAAAGAGACATAGGCCAAATCAATTGCAGCTTTCAGCCAACGTGAAAGTGACACCGAAGAGGCCCGTAAACCATACCGAGGTCCCTTGAAGTACACAAACAAGGCTTCCGTCTTGCGCACCTCCTTCGTGCGATCAATATAAAACCGCAACGCCCTACGTACGTCAAGAGTATGCCACACCTTCTCCCTAGCATGTTTCGGGTTTGGACAAAAAGAAGGCAAGGTTAACTCTTGCGCCCGATGAAAAGGAGAATTTATCTTGGGAATGAATTTCGGATCCGTCCGTAAGACAACCTTGTCACGATGAAAAATACATAAATTAGAATTTATGGACAAGGCCCCCAATTCCGAAACCCGTCTGGCACTAGTGACCGCCACCAAGAACAAGGTTTTAAAGGTAAGTTCTTGTAAAGACACCGTAGCCAAAGGTTCAAAAGGACGGGTAGTCAAAGCGGACAGAACCTTATTCAAATCCCAGGTAGGACACCTGTGCACTGGAGGGGGTTAAGCAGAGAGACCCCTCGCAGGAAGCGCTTGACATGCGGATGAGATGAAATAGTAAACTGTAGTGTTTCTTCCAGAATGCTATTAAGCGCCGCTACTTGCCTGCGCAACGTATTCGTACTAAGACCCAAGTCCAAGCCATCCTGGAGAAATTCCAGGACATGACTGATCTTGGGCTTAGTAGGGCAAACACCTCCCTTCCTGCACCAGTGCACAAATTTCCACCATGTATTACAATAAGCCTTTTTGGTGGACAGTCGTCTGGAGGCCAGAAGGGTCCGCACCACTCTTCCAGAATAGCCTTGTACCCTCAGCGCCTCCCTCTCAATCTCCATGCAGTGAGTCGAAACAAGCGTGGCCGAGGATGGAATAGGGGTTCCTGCCACAGGAGGTCGTCCCGAAGAGGCAGAGGCCAGCACCGTTGTACTGATAGGTTGATCAGATCCGGAAACCAGGCCCTCCGGGGCCAAGAGGGCACGATCAAAATCACATCGGACATAGAGGAACGAATCCTGCGTAACACCATGGGGAGCAGGGGGACGGGCGGGAACGCATAGAGCAACCCCAGAGGCCACTCTGACTGCAGAGCATCCACTGCCTTCGCTCCCAGTTCTGGCTGCCTTGTGAAGAATCGCGGAAGCTGAGCGTTTTTTCCTGACGCGAAAAGATCCATCACAGGAAGGCCGAAACGGAGCGTTACTTGCTTGAAGACTTGAGGATGGAGTTGCCAGTCTTCCTCCCTCAACGCCTGCCTGCTGAGCCAATCGGCGATCACATTCCGCACCCCCGCCAGATGTTCTGCTTTGATCGACGCCAGATTGGTCTCCGCCCAATCGAATAGTAGCATCGCTTCCCCGTGCAACCTCGAGGACTGGGTTCCCCCTTGCCGATTCAGGTAAGCCTTCGCCGCAATGTTGTCAGTTCGTATCAAGACATGGCACCCTCGAACCTGTTGCTGAAACTGGAGAAGTGCAAGGCGGACGGCCCGCAGCTCGAGATGATTGATGCTGAGAAGAGCCTCCTTCTTGGACCACGTTCCCTGCGCAAAGGCCCCCTCGAGGTGAGCTCCCCAGCCGAGGAGACTCGCATCGGTCATGATGATCACGCGTTGGTGTTGATGGAGACTCGTCCCCTGGGTCGGGCGCCCGTCCATCACCCACCAAGACAGGGATTGCTTGAGGCTGTCCAGCAGTGTCGCCTGCAGATGAGCCTGACACTCTACAAGGTCGTGGAAAGGCATCAGAAAACGCTGTAGATGTCGCATGTGCAGCCTCGCCCAAGGGATAACGTCCTGGCACGAGACTAACACCCCTAAAATGGAGGCCAAGAGCATCAGATCCATCTTCACCGCCCCCAACGCCTGATGCACCATCGTTCGCAAGGAAATCTGTCTGCCCCTGGATAGAAAGGTCTTGAACGCCAACGTGTCGATGAGGAGGCCCAGATGTTCGATCCGCTGTGACGGCTGCCGCGAACTCTTCTCCCAATTGATAAGGAAGCCCAGGGACTGGAGAAGTTCGGTGGTCTGACGCAGATCCAGGAGCGCCTGTTCGTGCGACTTGGACTTGACGAGAATATCGTCCAGGTAGGGATAGAGATAAATCCCCCTCTGGCGCAAGGAGGCTACAGGCGCCACCAGCAGCTTGGTGAAGACGCGAGGAGCCGCCGTGAGGCCGATAACGCCCGAAACTGGAAATGGTTGCCCGCATAACAAAACCGCAGGAAGGCTCTGTACCGCGGCCGTATGGGGACATGAAGGTAAGCCTCTGTGAGGTCTATCGAAGTCAGAAACTCACCCTGCTCCAGCGCAGCTACGATAGTCCTCCATGTCTCCATCCGAAACCGCCGCCTGCGAAGGTACCTGTTCAAAGCCTTGAGGTCCAGAATGGGGCGCATATCCCCGTTCTTTTTTGGAATCAGAAACAGTATGGAATACATCCCACGTCCTCTTTGTAACAAGGAGAACTGTTCCACTGCCCTGATGTCCAACAGATGTTTGATGGACTTCAACATAGCCAAGTGCTTCGTCGGATCCTTGTAAGCCGCCACCCGTAGAAACTGTTCCCGGGGTTTGCGAGAGAACTCCAGAGCGTAGCCCCTCGCGACCGTCTCCAGAATCCACGCATCGCTGGAAATTTCTTCCCAGCGATGCGCGAAGAACTGGAGACGGCCGCCGACAGCGGGCGAGGCAGCGCCGGGATAGGAGTCACTCTCGTTGATCCTTGTGAGCCTTGGTGTTACCGCCAGAGGATTTTCCGTGGGGCTTGCCCCTGGGAAAAACCCTGGACTTATTCCACTTATTACGCTGCCTGTGGGGTTCCCTGTGTCGTGGTTCGGAACGAAAGGGGCGAAAAAACTGGACTCTGGTCTTGGGCTGATCCTTCTTGCCTGATGGCAAGACTCGTCGCTTATCCTTACTCTCAACCAGGATAGGATCAAGAGCCTGGCCAAACAACTTTGCGCCCTGAAAGGGGACCCCCACCAACCTGGATTGTGACCCTGGGTCCACCTCCCATTGCCGCAACCAAAAGTTTCTGCGCGCCACGACATTGGACGCCAGGGCCCTCGCGTCTAACTGCAATGCATCAAAAGATGCGTCTGCCAAGAACGCTGCAGCCAGCGTAATTTTCTTAAGAGTATTCTTGGCCAATTTGGAAAGACCCTGCTCTGTGGCGATGAGTTCCTCCAGCCATAGATACGCCGCCCTGGCGAAAATGGAATTTACCGCTGACGCCTGAAGCACCATGGAAGAGGAGTCGAAATTCTTCTTCAAGGCCGTCTCGATCCGCTTGTCACAGGGGTCACGTGGCCCGCCTTCCCCCTCGGAAGGGACAACAGCCGACGTCGCCAGGGCGGCCACAGGAGCGTCCACGGAAGGAACCTTTAAAGAGTCCATGACCTGCTCAGACAGAGAATATAACTTGTTAACCAAACGCGTAGGATGCTTAGTGGCTGCGGGAGTGCCCCATTCTGCATCCAAAACGCGCTGAAATGCGTCAGGAAACGGTACTGACTCCGGTTTAACCGGCCCCTGAGGAAACATAGCTCAGGAAACAGGTTTGGCTTGCTCCGATCCTCCAGCAGCCGCTGCCTCAGGGAGGAGGTGAAGGGCCTGGGTCACCTTTTGGAGCATCCTTGAGAACAAATCGTGAGGAAATAATCTATCCATTTTGCTCTCCTGAGAGAGCGAATCATCCCCAGATAACTCCCCCTCCTCCCTGCTCGAGCCCGAGGAAACCGAATCAGAAGAAGACTGAGAAGGGGAGAGCTCCACTAACACCTGCCTCCTGTGCCTTCTTGAAGATCTGGGACGCTTATGGTGTCGTTGAGTACTGGGCTTGGGCACATGTCTTGATCTCTTGGCAACCACCACCTCCTCCTCCAAGGAGAAAGATGAAACTAGAGATAAAGGGCTGGGAGATCTCCTACGCTTGTGCCTGCAGAAGGCTTTTTCCCTTGGTTTGACTCCTGGCCCCTGAAGGGGCTGGAAAACCCCTTTCATGGCCTCCTCCACAGCCTTCTTAATCTGTTCCTGAATACCCGCATCGAGGGCCTCCTGCTGCGTTGACGTACCCTCACCGGGGGGAGCCAACTGAGCCTCCTCCTCCCACCCATCGCATCCGTTTGCTGCCACGGTCCCACCAAAGGCAAACCGGGAGCCTCCAGGCAACCGCTCTTACCCCACAAGGTCTTGCCGAAGGCTTCCTCCGTCCGAACGGGAGATCAATCAACTCCCGAAAGTGCGCGCCGCCTCGGGGCCTCAGTGGCTGCACCGTGAAGGAGCGCCTGGCCGCAAGCGGCTCGGCTCTCCTAAGAAATCGCGCTGTATGCACCAACGGCGACGGCCTCTTGGAGGTCCGCTCACCGAGGCGTCAGGCGATCCTTTCCACGTAGAGGCGCTGAGCGACGCCGGAACGGCCGCCTCAGCGCATCGAAGAAACGAGGCTCCGATGGATCAAAGGGATCGCCGCTAGAAAGCGCAGGCCGCAGCCTCCCGGTCCGGCGAGGCCACGAGCGAGGCTAAGAACAAAGCCCTCGTGAGGGGAGGGAGGAGGATGGGAAAACAGACGACGGAAAGGGGCAAGGAGAAAACAAATCAAGAAACAACAAACAAATACGGAGAGAAGACGAAATAATAAAAAACCAAGTAAAGTCTGAGGTAAAAGTCTGAGGTAAAGTTCTGAGGAAAAGCTGAGCTAGCGAAGCTTGCAACCTGTCTCAACGAGGGCAGGGCCGGAAACTGGGGAGTGGGAAGCCCCTCCCACGGGGAGGAGACGTTTGAAGCTAGCCGACCCTGCCCTCTTCAGTGGGAGGGACTACCCATTGTCAGGAATGCCCTCTTCCTCGATCCAGAGAATGGGGTGCATACTAGATGCATGGGAAGAAACAGTTCTGCCACTCCCCAGTCCTATTAAAATGCAGATTAGTTCTTACCTGAAGTTTGTCTTGTCAAGCTGTTTTTTCATCTTGGACACATGTCCCTCTTGGCTGATGATATTTGTAAAGTATGACATTTCTTCCCATTGATTTTACAAATAAAACTGTCTTACCTCCTGTGATTTATATTTTGACTGTAGAAGCTCTTGTCTCTTCATAAGCAGTACTGGAAAGCTGCACATGGCAGAGTTCCTATTTGTTAAGAGATTTAAATCTTAATTGATTTTGTGGAGGGTTGTGTTGGTTTTTTTTTTTTAAATAAAAGCCATCTGCTTACTCCTAATTGAGCAGCGATAGATTTGTACTCATTCACAACATGTGCTCTTATTCTAAGGCTGCAATCCTGTGCAGGTTTATTTGTACTTCTGAGTTAACAGGCATAGCAGCGGTGGAACTTGGGTGGAGCGCGTGGAGCAGGAGCTCCAGGCGCTCGGGCGGGCGGTGCACTCGGAGCACTTACCGTCGCGAAGCACCGCGTTGTATCGGCCCTCCCTGGAGCCCGTTTGGCTCCAAAATGAGTTCAAAACGGATGGGGGGGCGTCGATGTGACGCGATGCAGGCCCCGCCCTGAGGCATAGGATTGGGTTGTAAGTGCATTAGCCCAGACACAAATATAGGCTTGCACACAAGGTTCTTTTTCCCATTCAGTTTGGTGATGCCACCCAGAAATATCATGCCCACTGAAACAACTGTGAACCCATGTGTGTACTTGAAGATGGCTTCCCCCTCTATATACATCTATACATAGTCGCCACCAATGCACTTGGGAACAAATCGGAGACCGGGGAACTTTGGGCACATGCAAATCCACTCCATGTCATCCAGGATTGCTCCTTGCTGTTTCTTTGTTACTATCCTCCCATTATCCACTTATCCATCAGACCTGTGTTGCATATATGGTATTATTGTGCAGATGATATATAGTACTTCCTTTCTCCTTGAAAAAACAAACGTTCAGAGTGAGTGAGTGAGTGAGTGACCATACTACAGATTCACTTAATTTACCACTTTTATTCATCAGACAGTGAAAAACTCTTGTCAGACTTCGGGACAACCTTTGTAGCTGCATGGAAGAATACCCACAATTACAGAGTGTGGCACAGCAATAAACACCCAGCTCTTGCAGAGGTAAATCCTAGGTAAGAAACTTTTTGGTTTCAAGATCGAGGAGGGAGGAGTGATGAGAGTTGATTGATTAATGGTGCAGTCAAAATATGGGTGCCCATTTTATCTATACCTCAGTCACTGCATTTTGAGGCTTAGAAGTACTTGCACCTCTAAACTATTGTTTAGAACAGGGGTTCTCAACCAGTAGTACTTATACCATCAGTGGCACTTTAGCCGACTGCTGGTGGTACTCAGACCACCGGAAGCCTGCATTTTTGCTCCCAAGAGGCTCCTGCCTTTGGCTGAGCCTCTCAGGAACACTGAGAAAGGTCCTCTCACTCACCCAGAGCCTCCTACCTGCGTTTTCTGGCTTCTGAAAACCCAGAAGTAACTGGTGGTGATGATATTGCCAGTCACTTCCGATGGTACTCAGCAGGAGAGTGGCGCCGGAGGTGGTACTCAGCCGGGAAGGGGTTGAGAACCCCTGGTTTAGAAGCAATTGGACTTTGGTTGGGGCCACTGCATACAACTGCTCTAAAAAGCTATAAGTGTGAAAGTGAAGTGTGACGTGCAACCTAACCACTTAGAGACTAAGGTGCAACCTAACCACTTAGAGACTAACCAAACAACCACAGGGCTGGGAGACAGTGAAGGAGCAAGTAACCAAAAGAGAACCTGGCTGTCGCCCAGGTAAGAAATTTTGAGACTGGTCAATACCAAGTCTTGTCTTCATGGAGGCTCAGAAATCTAGGCATGCCAACTCACTCACCTCCCTACCATGCTATTGCAGTTCCTATCAGTATTTTTTGCACACACGCACGTCGGAATATATTTGAAAATGTCTTCATGTTTCTGGCTGTGTACGAAGATAATGACTTACTGTTACAGCTGAGAAAAATAACCTTTTGACATGTTTTCCTGTTTTCTTATCCCCTCCTTTCTTCTGAAATTCTTTTCAGTCACCCATTCCAGGGCCAATACTCTGTTTCAGATGTAAAATTAAGATTATCGCAGTAAGTACTGTATCTGAATATGCTTTTAAATGTTGGGGTGTTAAATTTGTGGGCAGAGCTTTAGTTTCATTTGGGCTTGGTCCTCTAGGAGGTGATGCCTGTTGAAATATAGGCAACAGTTGGTAGAATGACTCCACCTACATGACCATAATATTTTGAGGACCTTTAGACATTTTCTGGATTTATAGACCTGTTGGCACTCGTTAGTGCCTGCCATTAAAACCCATTTGATCATGCTTCATTGGTAGGATCAATTTTTGCATGGTTTGACTTAGGATAGGATTGTACAACTGACTTTTACTATTTTTTTCCTTTTGCTTAGTTCAGTTCAAAATAGTGAACGGGGTAAGAAAATTGGAAATGCTATGGTAAGCACCAGCCGGAATGTCGTACAGACAGGAAGAGCTGTAGGTAAGAAACCTCACCATCTGAAATCAGTATGTGCTGATAGTAGCATGATGCAAACACACTTTCAACAACAGCTTTAATTCCATAGCCTCTTTCAAGCAAGCTAGAGCCTCTGTGCGTATCTGCTGACTGCATGCAAGTGTTGTCAACTCCAGTAATGAAGGGGTAGCTCTGTTGCTATGTATTGACCAAGTAGAACAAGAAATTTGACATCATAGAACATCTTCTCAGTGACCAGATACTTGCTGTGCAAGTGCAATGAATTGTGATGCCAGCATTGCACATTTCTGTTTCTACCTCCCCATCTAATGATAACTGTGGGTGTTATTATTGGCCAGCCTGTTGGGCTGCTTGGTCCTTCCATAACTAGCCTCCTCTACTTAGATTTTTTTTTTAGCAAACATACACTGTGCACTGGGAGCGCTTTTTAAGAGCCAGAGTGGGTTAGAAAACTCTGGATGGATAGATTAAATCTGAACAGCCTTGGTAGTGATTTCTTCACAGTGACTGAGCATCTCCTGGAGGTCTGCCATAGTCTGAACCAGCTTAAACATTGAGGTCTTCCTGCCTGAGCTGGCATTTTGTAAAAGATTTTACATAATGCACTTTGCTCTATATATTTTAAAATTCTGTTTCTAAATTTACCACCTCTACGTCCAGGAGAAGGGCTATAATAAGTCAAATTATAAGGCTATGTACTGTATTCAAGACTGCTTTTGAAGGGGGGATTAAGAGCATTACGTAGGAAAGTCGGCACTCTTAAATCTGAGCGATTAATCTTACTTGTTGTTCTTCCCACCACCCATCCTCCATTTTTAAAATACAGGTCAGTCGGTTGGAGGGGCCCTTACAACTGCAAAATCAGCCATGTCCTCGTGGCTTTCTACTTTTACCCAGTCAACGCAAAGCCTTGGGGAGTAATTACTCCACAGTGGACCAAGCCCTTGCATTTTGTTCTGGAAGAAAACCAACTGGTTTTGCTAAGTGTGCACATGAATTCAAGCAGCATGAGGATGAAGAATGGCCTTTAAAGCTGTATTGCAGGCTGTCATTTTGCATTACTGTAATGCCTCTGTTTAAATCTGAGCCTTTGTAAAGACAGTAGTAAACGAGCCTTGTTGTAGGAAAGGCTTTATTTGGATGGTGAAAATGTTTTATGTAAACTTTGTATTTTAAAATCCACCTCTCTAGCCTTTTTTAAAAAAATAGAGCTGAATCTTCAGCTTGGAACAAACCATTTTTGTGTGATGCTTGCATTTCAAGACCAACTTTTGAACACACAAGGTCCCTTCCTTTCATTTCAAGCGAATGTACTTCCAAAACATATGCATAGGACTGCAGTTCTAAGCACCTGTATGGTGAAATGAGATTTAAATGAGCAGAACCGAGTGCCAAGTTGCAGCCTTAATGCTTAGAACACCAAATGAAAGCAAAGCAGCTATTAGCTGTCTTGCCTCAGTTCCCCTTTTACAAACCTCACTATTAATATTTTTCAAAGTTAAATTTAGAAAGATCATAAATAAAAGTCAAAGAAGCTTGACTAAACCACACACCTCCATGTTCTTTCCAAGAATCTGCAGTTCTTTGGAGTAGTTGGTTGGGAAACCTCTTTAAATAGAACTGTTGCTCAGTAATAAGAGTATTATATGTATGCGCATGTAGATTTTGTTAATTAGGGATATAGTTTGATTTCATAAACCCTTTGCCTGTGTTCCCCACAGTAGGTATTAAACTTTCACTGCTGAATACCTATAACCAAATACCTACCTCTCTGGCAAAGTTAGGCTCCCTGTGTAAGAGTCAAGTACATCCCAGTTTTGTCCATACCTACTGTAAAACTCTAGTTCAATATGTGGCTTAACAGACTTGAAACAGTGGTTGTAACTACACATCACCTGGTTTGGTGCAGTGTCAAACTACTGGCCTCTGCCATTTTAGGGATCAGTGATGGTATACCTAACTCAGGTTGGGGCAAGAGGGCATGTGTGATTAGTCAAAAGAAAATAAAGAATTCCAAGACTCCCATTGGGTCCTACTTTTTTTACTCACAATTGTCATTTTCCAGCAATCCCATTCCGGGCTATCCTTATTGGTTTTGCCTGTTCAAATCTTAAGCAGTCCAAGACAAGTGTATGAGGGCTGCATAAAATCTTAATTCAGGTTGTGCCCTCCACAGCTAGACCACCTAAGTAGAGTGCTTTCTGCTAACTGAATATTCACAGTATTAAAACATTCTAGAGCGGTACAATTGACATAACTTATCCCAATCAGGGGTTTCTGCATTCTACCTAATTCTAGAAAGTCTGGTTTACAGGGATGATAGTGCCAAGGCTTCTGCACTATAGAAGGTTTTCTACCCAAGTAGTTTTCCTATAGATACAACTTCTAAGAAAAGCATGTACAGCATGCTGTGTGGCACAACTCTATCTTGCTCTGTGTACATAAAAATAGTGGCCATGCATGGCACACTACAAATACACATGTACAACTTTATATGCAAGATTGAGGTGTTAATCATCAGGGGTACACTGCTGCACTAATGAAGTGGTTATGAATTGACAAAGCTCTATTTTCTTCTAGGCTCTTATAAGCAGTTTTGGCCACATTACTTTGTCCCCATCAATAGAATGTAGCTATCCCATTCTTCCAATGCAGATAAGCCTTTAAGGTGCTCTCTTTAGTTAATGGTAACATACTTGTCCTGAAATGAGCCTGTAAATTTTTATTCTGTTCAGTACTCGCAGCTGTTGGTTGTACTTGCAAAGAAACCCCATCAAAACCACAGAGTAAGTGGCTATACTATACCATGGTTACTGTAATGTAGCCATGCAGAAACTGCCTGCTTTCAGTGAGATCCTTGTAGTTAACATTACTTAATACAACGTACTAGTTTTCCTATTTCCTTAAATGAAACACTCGTTTAGAACCATCTTGCTAACATCTACTGCTGACTAAGCTACAAGCTCCCTAAAGTTTGATCTGCAGAAGTTTTAGAGTAGATGGCAGTAACTTAACCACATTTCCTTCATTTTTGCAGTGATGTTTCAGGGTACAACAGCTTATAATAGCCACCATCTTGGAGTAAATGTTCAATATTTCACACTATTAAACATCTCCACTTCAGAAATCTAGCAGTATTTAATCATACAAGTAATGATGCCACTACAATTTAAAGTATTTCAGGTCATGTAAGTCAGCATTTTTCCTAAGTAGAAACTGAAGTGTGAAAGCTGCATAACTATAGTAGTTACAATTAGGATGTTCATATGTACTGGCTACTACACTAGACAAGTTGTCACAGGTATAGTATATGAATACCTAATAGCATACGAGTATTCAAAAAGAATCTTCTGAAACTACCCAGTGGATACTACAGAACTAGTTTGTAGTTGGGGGCGAGGTAGGTGGTTAGCCATCATTACCTTTCCTGCATGTAAAAGGTTTATGCGGCTTATATTACCAAACATCTAAGAGCATGATTTAATGTCTAGTCTACTGGAAGCATTTCAGGACCCCAACTAATATAACACTGCCATTCATTAAGGTGGGTACAGGACATGAGATGCTACCCTCACCATGCCAGCAGTGATTTGCACACAATTCACTGCTTCTGCTGGGGGGGGGCACTTCTCAAAGCAAAAACAGCAACAGTTGGGCTTGGGTATACAATCTGAGGCTCATGTATAGTGCTGCTAACAAAAGATGTGTGATTCAAGGTCTGATTGAAAATGTGAAGTGTGATCCAAACCTATCCTAAATGTAAAAGCAATAGTCAGGGTCTGTATGAACCAACCAAAACATTAATAACTCCCAATATCTGAATTGCATTCCTAACAGCGCAGTTATAAAGGCTTGCTCCATTAGCAAGTAAATGTTCAGGATACAACCCACTCATGGGAATGCCAGCTCATTGCACAGTGTTTCATGGTCATTGCCATGAATTGGATTTTGTTGAGATCAGGCTGCTAATTTGATATTTTGCAAGACTTGTGTGTGCTGGTGCTTTCTACTAGAGTTATATATTTGCACCATGCAGACAGATTGATTTTAGATTTTTTAATCTTGACTATTTAGAAATGTACTGTATACTGTTAATATAATAGACTAGAAATACCTTCTATTTCTATTTAAAATTTGATTAGTCCTATTTCGATTCCTTTCTTACCAAATTAAAAATCTCAATCCACAAGCTAGTTTTCACATATACAACTGAAAGCTGCCTAATCATGAGTTACTTGAAATGAAATATTTATTTCAACTTGATCTTTGGTACCAGGCTGCTAGGGGAAAGAGGACTGGTAAGTTTAGGTATTTCATCTATTGTCAAAGTACAAAGAATAAAGTATTGTGTCCAAAATACTATTCATGCTTCTGCTGTATATTTTTGTTCTAAAGAAAATAAAACTGTTCTGGTTTTGCTTGAATGCGACTTGCTAGGTATTGACTGGTTTACTGGGGGAGATGGTGACTGTCTTGATGTGGCAGAGGTTTATGCACTACTTTGCGTTGAGATGCAGTTTAGGTTAGAACTCATAGGGTTCTAAACCCTCAATACTGATAAAGGAACTAGCAAACAGGGACAGCTTGAAACTCACTATCACTCAGCCAAGTAATAACCCATTATGGATTCCCTTCTCGTTGTACAACCCAAACATGGATAGGGTTCTTGGTGGTGTTAGGATCCACATGCCCACTAGACCCTTGCTCATCTTGTCCAGTGGGGTTGTTGTTCAGTTGTGTCAGACCCTTTGTGATCCCATGAACCACATCCCGCCAGGCCTTCCTGTCCTCCACTATTTTCCTGAGTTTGCTCATTTTCATGTTTGTTGCATTGGTAATGCTGTCTAACCATCTCATCCTTTGCCTTCCCCTTCTCCTTTTGCCTTCAATCTTTCCTAGCATCAGAGTCCTCTCTTCGCATTAGGTGGCCAAAATATTTGTTTCAGCCTCAGTACCTGTCCTTCCAGGGAGCAGTCAGGCTTGATTTCATTTAGGATTGACTGATTTGATCTAGCAGTCCAAGGAACTCTCAGGAGTCTTCTCCAGCACCACAGTTCGAAAGCATCTATTGTTCAGCGCTCAGCCTTCCTTATGGTCCAACTCTCGCAACCATACATTGCTACTGGGAACACCATCGCCCTGACTATACGAACTTTTGTTGGCATGGCGATATCTCTGCTTTTTATTATGCTGTCTAAATTTGCCATAGCTTTCCTTCCAAGGGGTAAGTGTCTTTTAATTTCATGGTTGCTGTCTCTGTCTGCAGTGATCTTGGAACCCAAAAAAGTAAAATCTGTTTTAACAGTTCTTTAGGAGAGGGCATGATACCTCCTTGCCTTAATAGTGGTGGTCCACCCTCTCCTGATCTCACCATACTGGAGAATTCTGTCATAATTTAACCTATTCTTGGGCAAGGTACTTAAGTAGGAACCAGCAGCCCACCTCCAGGAATTTCTGGCTGGATGAAGCTGATTATCTGGAACAGCAGAGGCTCAGAACAGAAACTACCTTGCCCTAGGCTAGGAACTGGACGGGAAAGTGCATCTTGATTCTACAAGATCTCTCAGCAGCCTTCATACCAGGGACTATAGCATAGGATTAATCCCTCTAAGGCAGTGATCTTCAACCTTTACCCAAAACGTTGCTGTAAGTCATCAACAGCACTTCTGGGTTCATGCTGCCACCACTGTCAACTAAATAGAAAAGGGGTTTTGAACTTACCTGGTGGCAGCAAGAACCTGGGTTGTGCAGCATCTCCAGCTGCCAGTGGTAAGTCCAACCCCCCCTCCCTTTTTACTAAGTCAGTGGCGGGAGCAGCACAAACCTAGCAGTGACATCACTGCAGAGTCACCACTCCTGTTAAGGGGAAAGACATATCCCACCAGACCTTGGGTTTTTTTTGTTCAGTAGAATCTCAAGCTGTGACCCCAAGGCCTTCAGCTGCCACATAGGAACCCTGTGGCATTTCTAGATGCATGGCAATGTTATGCATCATTGCCAGACTTCCACAGACATGGGAGCTGGGCTTCCCAGGGCTTTGAGTCACACAGCGTAAAGGGAACACTGCATGGGATATAAATGTTTAAGTAAAAAAGAGGGAGAGTAAAATATAATGTAAGGAATTTAGAATTCCAATATGTATTTACAATTGTATGCACAGTAGACAGAATTTCCATTGTCCTGTCCTACTGAACAAAAAACCTTCAACTAAAAAACTTCAACTAAGTTTTAATCTTGTTAGATCATTTCAACACACATTTGCCAACCATGGAGAAGGAAAAAACAAATTAGTTTTAAAGTAACATCTCATGTGACACTGTTTTAAAGACAGGTCTAAATGCTGAAGTGGTATTTTGAAGTTTGACTGCAGGTAGGAAAATCAGCATGGGAGCAGAGCATGCTGGTGGGGAGGGGGTCAAAACACTATCCCCTCCATTTTTACAGCAAAGAGCTGCCCTTCTGGTGGTTATTTGTCCATCAAATACAATTTGTCAGAATAATTGCTTTGGAGTGATTTTTGCCATGAAAAAGCTTAACCCCATCTTTTTTATACCAATCCCCCCCTGCCTTCATTCAATAGCTTCAAAGGACCACGCCGGGTCCACCTATTAGGTTTCAAGAAACTGTAGAAGTTGCATCCAAAGAACCGTACGACTTATTCTGCATATCCAAGGGAGATGTGAACTTTGTTTCTTGGAGCAATCCTCTTTAAACTGAGGACAGTGGAACACCAGTGTTTGATATGGCATGGCAATATGCCCCTCAGAAGTCAGAGATTTCACTGGGTCTCTCTGTTCAACCAAACAGCTCTTTGGATCCAAGTCTATACTTCCTACTCTATTAACAGAATGGTCATGAAATTGTATGGCATCTGCTAGCAGTGGCGGTCACATATATAGCCTTCTTTCACCTGCTGCTGGAGCCTAAATTATGGCTAGCATTCCAAGTATCACTTTGCCTAGCCAAATAAACCCAAAGCTTTGCTTCTTGTACTTGTTAATGTTCTTTAAGGAGTTCAGCTTATCCTGACCAAAATCTCAAAAGTAACTTGCTGCCAACAACAGCAAATTGAGTACACTGTGATCTTTCAAGGAACAGAACCATCTTCATAAAAATACAAGCTATACACTTGCATGTATTGTCACAATGATTACTAGTTTATGAAGATTTTACATTCTTTAATATTTGCCTGTTCTATTATCTTGTTCTAGGAATATTTGCTAGTTTAGTTACATGTTTTCCCTCCCCCTTGCCTGTCCCAAGATAATCTACCAGAATAGGAGCAGCTGTAGATATAAATTAAGCTTGCCACAGCCTGTTAAAATTCAATTTGCAATTTGGTATAACAAGCAATTTAAAGCAAACAGTCATCACAAAAACATTAAGAAAATGGGAGCAAAGTACAATGCTAGACTCTCCAATGGTTGTCAATACAGAATACTACATACCTACCTAAGTTCATCATGAATAATAAAGGCACATTAGATGGCAAGATTTTTTGTTTTTTTAAACAAATTTCAGCAGTTCACCCACAATTCAAGAGGGATACACAGTGTACACAGGTAGTGGGGATCATACAGCATCTCAATGTCTTCTTTCTACCTTTCCTCTGAAGCCCACAACAGAAGAGAAAAATAAATTGCATTAACTGCTGGAGGAACAAGAATACCGAGCCAAAAACCAAAAAAACCATGACCGCTAAGATATCTATACACAGACACACCAGCAATAGAATACAAACTGGAAAGTTTCAACAATATGGTATTATACATATACAATGAAATTCTAGCCCTAAGAACATACTCAACTACATAATGAAATTTCTGCTTCTGAATTCACACAGCTTCCTGGGACTACACATTTTGCCAATAATTCCATTCCTCAGGAATGGGCTGGGGTAGGGGTGACCGGCGTACACCCTGAAATGTACTTCCCATTTGGTTCATTTTCCAGTCCGTGACAGTCTTTCATTTTCTGAAAGGCTGACAAGGAAAGCATTACAACACAGAAACTTATGCCCCAATGGATGCATTATGTCCTTAAAGTGCCGTAAGACTGCTGTTTTTGTGACTACATGTTTAACAGATGCTTAACAAATTTCCTTTGGAATCATTCAGAAGTTAAAAATATACTAGCTACAGGGAGATTCTCAAGGTTGAACAGCCAAAGCCACTCAGGGAAGCAGGGGGTAGTAGTATAAAGTCATTAATGCATGACGTTTATGTTTCTCCCTATTAGCTGAAACAAGAACTTCCGCATCTATAGCTATGAGAGCTCATCAGTTTGGAGAGCGTACATCTCCCCACAAAGGAGGATGCTACCTTCCAGTTCAGCCAACATGGAGAAGTACAGGGGAAAGGAAGTATGAGGCATTCATGATTTCTGATGTCACCCATAAAAGAAGTACCAACACATTATTTGGGACTGATTTGAAATGTGCAAATACCGCCTTTCGATTATCACCACCACTTCCTAAATATATTGGGATCTTGCAAAACACAGAGTACACAAACTTTGATTCAGTTTTTTAATAAATTAATATCATTCAAAATACAGTGCCAGAACATGATGCAGCTGAACATGCTAGTATGATCCATCATGAAGCACCTGTGCTCATGTAAGATTGGCGGCGGCCCGCTACTGCTAGTGGTTCCTGGGATTAATGCCAGAGCAGCACTAGTCAACTGCTCTCCTGCACAGAGGGTACAGAGTATTCCTGAACAATTTGCTCCTCCCACCCAAAAAAAACCCAACCAAAAAAAACCATGACAACTAAGGGATATCTATACACAGTCACACTACAGTAATGCTTGTTATTAAATTAACAAAAATAAAGACCTGGTTAATCCACACTACATCTTTGTTTACATTGGGGCAGGGGGAACATAAGCAGCAGGAAGTATTATGCATGAGCCAATGTTTCCGAAATACAGATTGTGGAGCTATTTACTGATCAAAAGCTCCACACAGACCCGCACTAGGAGGGGCTGGCAATTCTTATTGCAAGCCCAGCAACACAAGTTCACACCTGGTAAACTACCAGCTGCTCGGAAGACCTGTATTCTAAATAGACAGGTATAAGTTAGTGAAAATACATGCACCTAAATAATAATCATAATAATAATACAGCTTGACTGAGCCTGCAGTCACTTTGCCCTGCATGTCACCGTAAAATGGAAGATCTACCCTTCCTACCACAGGTAGATCCATGGGATTTGTTTCTTCTTTTATATGGCATTATTATACCAACACAGCTGTTGTGTATTAAATGCAGCACATTCCATTAGGCCACACTGAATCTATAGAACTATCACATACAAAGATTTCCAGAACTCACTCAAATATAACTGGAAGATACTTTCAGAGCAACTGACATACCATCTTCGAAACAGAAGCTGCTTTTGTGAAAGTTTCCTGAACTAAAAGTCTTCACAGGACTAAAAATTTAGACAATAAGCAGATGCTTTAAGCTTGCAATATACATATAGATCCCATCAGGGATTGTTTCAGATTATGGAAGCATATCTGCTCATACGTTTCACTGATCTATGCTCAATGGCCACAAACTTTAAATAGGGCATACATACAAGACAGCCTTAATGTTGTTTCCAGCCCTCTTCTTTTACAAGGAATTGTCATAACAACCAGTTACAGGCATGCAGTCTCTGAATTTTGGGAGCTATACAGGTGGTAGCGTAACCATCTCTCCATCCAGCTCAAACTCATCAGCTCCATCTGGTGGAAAAAGATACGGCGGAGGCTTCCATGGGGATTCTTCAAGGCAAGATGGATATAGCTTTCCCACAGTGCACCGAAAGTCTTTCCCCAAATCCCAGAGCACCCGCTCAGATATATGCTGCCGCAAGAACCACCGATCAAGCTCCATGTCGTACTGATAGGTGGCGTACTTGGCTCTCTCGTTCATGTGGGTTTCTCGTATGAAGACACATAAAGAGTTGGAGATCACAACGGCTCTGACACAGGGGTCAGAATACCGTTTGGCAGGGATATTGGCTGCCGTTCGCCATTCATTTTTATTCACATCATAGACTTCCACGGTAACGGAAGACCCATCTACAGTGCTAGTTGGGACTCTTATACCAGAGTTGTTGCCAACATGCAAACCTCCAATATAAAATATTTTATCCCCAAAAGCAGCAGCTGAAGCAAAACACCTACTAGTTTGTCTCATTGCCATTTCAACCCAAGCATCTGACCTGGGGAAGTAACAGTACATCAAATTGTGTGCCATAACGTAAATGCAGTTATGAACAGCAACTGCTGTACTCCATTGCCATGCACAGGGCAGTGGGCTTACCATGGTCCATTCATCTCTCTCAGTATCATATCTTTCCACAGTTCTTCTGTTGAGCTCTCCGCCAACACTGTCTCCTCCAATTGCATAGATGTGGCCTTCACAGCAAACCAGGGATGGCTTTATACGAACAAACAGCATTGGACTCTTTGGAAACCAAGTGTTTTGTTGGGCATCAAACCAGTAAAAGCAATTCACAGTTCGGAAGGAAACCTGAAGTTTGCTAGTTTTAGTATGGTTGGGTTTTGTGTTCTTCAGTGGGATTTGCCCACCTGCAATATAAATATCATTATCAGGAGTTACAAGCGTCCCAACCTTATGCAAGTCAGCAGGAGGGCTGCAGAGCTTGTAAACTTTTTCAGCCTGTGGGCTGTAGCATACTGAAGAGTAAATATTACCAGGGTTTTCAGCAGCAGCTTCAATGAAAATCATCATTTCCTCTTTAGTCATTCCAAGTCTTGGCTTAAAAAACTTGGGCATAGATTTATACAAACCTTGCACCACGACAGATTTATCATTCGGTGGTAAGCCTTGAAACCAAGCTCTCTGTGTAACTTCAGAAAGTGCATCAATTCTTATTTGACTAAGAACAGACGACAAATACTGTGATCGAGATTCTGTGTTATACTCCAGCCATAACATAGCAGCTTCACGAACTGTCTCCTCCTTTTCCACATTTAAATTGTCACTGCTCAAAATATCTATTAATAGATCATGTGAGAGCTGCATGAACGCATCTTGGTGGTATACAGCTGTGAATTTGTGCTCTACCATCCTCTTAGCACTCTGCTTTAACTCTTCGCAGCTGAAGAGATCGGCAAAACTCAAAAGCCGGACACAGTTCTCTGCATTTATTTTTTTAATTAAGTATTCTCTACATCGCTGTAATACATCTTCTACCTGCAATTAAAAAAAAAATGTTAAGAATATTTCTATTCTGCTTTTCAACAAAAAGTTTACATAGCTAAATAAATAGCTCCCTGTCCCAAAAGGGCTCACAATCTAAAAACATTAGAAGCAGTCAAAGCACTGCTTACATTTAAGGAAACTATGGACTGTGTTAGAGACAACAGAGAATGGATCAATTCCTCTAGATTTTCATACGCACTTCCCCTCAACTTAAGAAACTTCTGCTGAATAAGGGTGAAGGGACCCGTGAGGGAGCATAGATCTCTTCTCCCCCCCCCCCAACCCTCATGTCCTCCAAACACAATGCTCAGGACATGGACAAACTAAGTTTCTAGTGTTGTTTTGAGGTTGAAGTAAGGGAAGCAAAAACCAAAGCCCCATCCTCTCCTCCACAACTTGTATGCCAAGGCAGAAGTCATTTGATTAAGTGAAGACTCTGCCACTGACATCTTCCCACCATCTCCTATAGAGGGGAATGTGTTCTCCACTCCTACCCACAGCACTGGAGTTCTCAAAACTCTGGCTTCCCCACCTCACCAGGCATCTCCAATATCTGGGACCGGAAGCACATCAAATTGGAGGTGTCCTGCTCATTCAGTGGCTCAGACAGGTCATCTTCTAATCTACTCAGATGTAAACATCCCACAAACTCTGGATAGCAATACTGAGAAATTCCTTGTAACCCTAAATTGGGGCAATCTGGACCCTCAGCAGATAGATTTTCTGCTTCCTTTGACTCCGTTAGGGTTCCCGATTCCAGTGGTTGTATTGCACTCATGGTATCGCTTTTATCGTAGCTTCCCCCCCAGAAATCTCGTAACAGTGCATGGTCTCCCTACATAATGAAAATCAACATTAAAACTTAATTCTAGAAGTATTTAAGAAATAAGCTCCTCTGAAACAAATAACACTTCTAAAATTGAGTAGCTTACAACTGTAGCGTTCGTGTGGAACACGCACATCCATACATTACATTTTATATTAAATGAACTCCAGGATACTCCCCCTCCCCATATCTGTACCCAACATAATTTCCTTCAGAACAGTGCGTTAAGAGTCTGTTCACACATTTTAATTAATGTTAGAAATGTAGCGAGGCACAATAGCCATACTTTAGATACAATTTCAGGACAAAATTACAACTTGGTACATTTAGTACAGAACACTCTTACCTGTAAGAAGCAAGCTGTTTCATAAAGCTGTTCGACTGTAGTGTCATTTATTGCCAAATTACCCGTGTAAGCATAAATTATTATAATTTGTAAAGTGGCTGCATCCACATTCCTCAGATGGATATGTGTTTGCTTGCTTTCACTCAACCCGCTCATGAACATAGCCCTAAAGAGAAAAAATAAAGTACATTAACCTTGGTCACCATGCAGCTGCTTCTTTAATTTTCCCAACACAGCTTAATCACGTTCAGTATTTGTAAACTTTCAAGATTCTGAACTGATTCACAAAGACTGTGTTCAACACACTCATAATCCCTTTGAAAGTGGATCACACTTCAATCAAGTGTTTACACGGTTGGGGCTAATGTACTATCCAGTACACCACACTGGTTCTCAGCATTGCAAAACAAATCAGATTATGTTAACAGAAATTCTGATTTTATTGGAATTAACACACACATTTTCCCCCCACTCTCAATATCAGGTGCTTTGGTGGTTTAAAAGTATAAACAGTTCCCAGAATTGTTAAGCTTTGCTCATATTAATACTAATACAGTTTATATCATATTCTTTACCACAAAGCTAAAATTCTTATGATTTATGTGCAATATGCTCTTTTTCTATAATTATTTAAGTCAGATACGCTTCACCTAGTTTCCCTCCTTCCAGATTTGGCTGGGTACCAATTCCAAAGCATGCTGTGTCAAAAATAAATGCATCAGATGGAAAAACTGAGTAAAGAAATAGTCAAAGTCATTATATTGCATCAGGTTAATGTGCAAGGATCTGCTGCTATAACCCCCGACCACCAATTAGCACACAGCCAGGGCATACAGGTTATCCACACAGCAGAATGTGAGAGTGAGCTTCAAATTAATGCACTCTTCCTGACATCCCATCAGTGCACATTCCATTTAATGAAGGCCTATACTATATACCACTTACAACCTGCTGCATGGATAACCTGCATACGCAGGTCATATGCAAAGAAGCATTAATGATCTATCTTACCCAGTCATATGAATAAATGCTAACAAGGTTACTTTCTCTGCATTTAAGTCACCTTTGATGTATATTCTTTTGTGGCCGGTAAAACTAGTACTGCAATTAAAGTCACCTTTATAATTTATTCAGCAAAATTTTGGCATTGGATTGAAGCTTAATATTGTGTGTCTCTTTATTTGGGGAACTCAATAGTGACTAGTGAGCAGGAAATAATAAATGTTTTTAGCACGAAAACTTTCATGGCCAGCAGTTATAGTCAATGATTAGGGTAATACGGGTAACACAGCCATGTAAAATGAATGAACTGACTCGAACAAAAATACAATACTGCTCGCGTCTTTCGTTATTCACGTTTCACGAAGCAGACAGAAATCGATTAAAATCCAAAGTCCAGTAGTTAGAATTCCGTTGTTTCGTTTCCTCTTTCCGGAAACTACCAATCTTTTAGATCGCTTCCTGGAGAATGTTTCCGGAAAGAGGAAACGAAACGTCAGAATTCTAACTACTGGACTTTGGATTTTAATTGATTTCTGTCTGCTTCGTGAAACGTGAACAACAAAAGACGCGAGCAGAATTGTATTTTTGTTTTTATTCGAGTCGGTTCATTCATTTTACATGGCTGTGTTACCTGTATTACCCAAATCCTTGACAATAATAAATGTCCAACCTTTGCCAAAGCACATTCTGACACCTGTAAAAGGCTACAGAGTACTTGCCAGAGCACTCATAGTTCAAGTGCTCTAGAAAAATCCTGCAATTATGTGTGAGAACAGTTCTGTTCACTGAGTATTTCACAGCCAGTTAAATCACCCAAGTAAATTTAACTTCCCTTTTGCACATTCACTATACATCTGTGCCTTAGGTACCAGAGAGACTCTTGATTTATGGTTTCTTACTGCACTTGAATATTAAGTTACTAAAGTGAAGATACTTGTACTTAAACAGTTTGCTCTAAGACTAGTGTTTAATCTTCACATTAAGATTGAAATGACCATTATTTTCTGACACTTACAGAAAATGACAAACTAAGCAACATTACCAATACTGTACTGAGTTTTTATTTTACTTCATGAATACCTTCAAGCATACCAGGACATTTTGGGTATTTATAATGAAACTTGAAGGGGGGGGGGGGAGGAGGAAATACATCCCGATACAATAAGCAGCAACTGGACCATGCCTCTGGGCTTGCCCACTGTAGCCATTTCTCTCAGCAAATCACTAAAAGAAAGTCCCCTGCCTCTGACCACCCTCAGATTTGGTGCAATTCAATAGACTTGGGAGAGGTTTCCTGGCCATCATCTCCCGATCACTTCTGTGTATAGTTCAGTACACAGCATATTCTTTACCCTAACCTGCTCTGGAGGTCGACAATCTTTAGGACCAATGAGATCAAACCACTACTCTTTGGTAGTATTCTACTTACTTGCTGCTACCCCTCCCATTTCCTCCATTACATCACAGAGCAATGGGATTTTGCTACTCCTCCTTACCTGTTTGCTTCTCAATTCAAAGGCAAGAGTAAGCATGGTGTTTATTTTGCCTGACACCTGCCAAGTCTCAAAATTGCAAAAGCAAGAAATAGTCACCTTCTGCACAAACAAGTGAGTGCAAGTTGGAGAAATTTCACATCTTGTTTCCACTGATCAGGCTTCAACCCATATCCCCCTAAAATGTAGCTATCTGCGTTCAAAAAGCCAAGCGTGGCAACCAAATTCAACTCTTATAGTATAGAAGCCCCATTCTCCTGTATCCCCTGAAGAAGTTTGAGTTGGGCACCCTGGTCTGGTCCTTCCACATTTGTAATTATTTGTGAGGCATAGCAAACGTTCTGCTGCTACATTTTCCCATTTCTAAAAATACACTGATTCATAAAATAATATAATGGATACGAATAAAATTACCAACTAGGAAGTTACGAAATTGTACATAACAAAAAGCTTTGGGCATGCTAAAATTAGTATGTTGATAGTTTTCAGTACCCTTCCTTTAAATTTAAGCCATGTAAGGAGAGTATATACTACTCAATTGTCATGTCTTAATATAGCACATTAACAGCACAATCCTGCATAGGTCTACTAAGAAATAAATTCTACCAACTTCAATGGAACTTACTCCTAAATGTGCATAGGAGTGCAGTCAAAAGTGTTTTATTGATCTTTTCCCCCCTAATCTGATATTTCAGTTAACACTTTAAAAAAAAAGCTTTTGAGATACTTATGCAGCATGCAAAACTAGTGTGCTGTAGACTTAGGGCATTGCAAGCTTTTTCAAAAAGTGTTTCAGTTTAAAATTTCAGAAAACCTACACCACTGTTTGAAAATGAAACATTAGTTCTCCATTAAGTTACCAGCAGAACCAGTCTCTAATGTTGTGCACTGAGATTTTGGATATACATTATCACCATTTAAATACAATACATTTTCTCAGAAGAAACACTGCTTTAATCACATACCTGAAGTAAGAGCTACATGTAGCAAGAACCATCTTATGGCATGGGAATTCAGTGCCCTCAACAATTAAAACTATGTCAGTTAGTAACTGCTGTTCGTAGAACAACTTTAATTGCTCCAGTAAGGATACAGCATATTCCGTATTGATTTGCCTTTCTTCCTGCTGAGTAGCCATGACTGCATTCCATTAATATTTCCAGGACCAGATTAGAGAAGCCACTTTTTCAGCAGGAAAGAGCTTGGTCAAGCAACCATTTACACACTTTAGGACATCTAGCAATGATGGACTGGACTGCTGAATCAAGAATGCTTCAAATTGTGACCCACTCCCACGTCGCAATACACTGACTTAGTGTCCATATGTCCTCCTGCGACTTTCAAGAATAACTGTCAAGCTCCTGTTGAGATTTCCAGTAATGCAGCACATGGGGGAGCAAATGCAATTTGTGAGGTAGATTTTCTTGAAACATCTCTCAATCAGTGGCTGCACTTGGGTGACTAAAAGAAAAAATAATGTCAGTCATTTTTTAAAGCCAGTTTCATAATAATCCTGCCTAATACACTGTTTGATATACCATTTAAGTATTGATTAAGTGCTATTACGGAGAACATAAACAAGTGAGAAAGTTAGAAATATAAATTCAGTACTCTCTCTGCCCTTCCAATGCACCATGTCCACAACTAGAGACAAGGCATATTAGAACAGTGATGCAGCAACATTATAGAAACATCCAGGATTGTGTCAAGGGGTTATGACTGTGGTTGTACTGGGAAAGTCTCCTTTATAATCCCGAAGATGGTTACAGATTTCTGCCTCTCCATATAGCATACAACACCATTACTACCTTCCGACTCCATATCCACATCATTTATCCCCAACTACCTGTCCTAGTCAAGCTACTACAGTATTTGCCTGAACTTTCTCTGACAGATATCTGGTCACTCTCCTTGAAAATCTCTAAGAAGATATCACAGCTTCTTTAAGGGGCTGTTCCTTCACAGAACTGCTCTGTGTGTGTGTCTTAGCTTTAATTGATTTCTTTATATTTTAATACCTGTTGCTTCTTAGCATGTTCTAAAGCAGTGTTTCCTAAACGGTAGGTCACGAACTGATTTTTGGTGGGTCACGACAGCCACTGCTGTGCCGGAATCAGTCGTCCCAAGCAAAGCCTGTTAGGGCAGGGGTTCTCAACCTGTGGTACGGGTACCCCTAGGGGTACGCGGACCTCTTGCTGGGGGGTACGCCAAGCTCTGCCACTTATCTGCCCCATCAGCAGCTAATTAATAAACATGGATTTTAAGTTGTAATTATTTTTGGAGCCCTTCTGTCTCTCTGGTTTTGGGCTTATTTTTGTACTTTGGAAAATGTACTTTGGTGGGGAGGGGAAGGGAGGAGCTGATTTGGGGAAGTGTGACTTGGAGAAAAAAAGAGATCCTTGCATGCATGTCTGTCTCTCACACTCTCACTCACAGAGTTAAATAAGACATTTTTTCACATTTAAAATTGTTTTAGTACTTTTTATTTAACAACTAATTGATTGATTGATTAATCCAATTAATTAGCAGTTAATTGGCAGGGGGTACTTGAAAATTAGACCATGATAGGGGGTACCCGGGCCTCCAAAGGTTGAGAATCCCTGTGTTAGGGCACTACCTGGCCACAGTGGGTCGCAGCACTAAAACATTTGGGAAGCACTGTTCTAAAGTGTTAGGATGACCATTTCTCCACTTCTAAAAATCAGGACTGCTCCATAATCTTTTAATAGACTAACAGCGTAATCCTATGCATATCTACTCAGAAGTAAGTCCCATTATGTCCAATAGGGCATACTCCCAGGACAGTGTGTATAGGATTGCAGTCTGAATCAGTTTCTTTACATTACTTGCCTTCTAGACTTTATATCATCCTTGCAGATTTCCTTTGAATTGTTTTTAATTTACACTATGGCACACAGCATGAAAGATCAGATTAAGTTTTTCCAACACTACTGCTTCCGATATTTTGAAAACACTTTTTCTATTAAACCTTAACATAGAACAAGCCATGTGCGCCAAGTACCATACTACCAACTCATGCGTAGTCCATCATCCACCAACATTCCTAAATTTCTATTCAAATATTATTGCCTAGTCAGTTGCTCCCCGCTTTTTTGTGTATCTTTGGTGGTACTTATTTCAGAAATGTCTACTCATCTCAATAAATCATTTATATAACACTAGGCTTACCAGATCTCCAACCGGGACAGAGTGCTAGACCTTTAGGAGAAGGAATGTAGGCAGGTGTATCTTGTTAAACCTTAGAGCACAATCCTAGGCATGTCTACTCAGTAGCAAGCCCCATTGTGTTCAGTGGGGCTTGCTTCTGAGCAGACATGCCTAGGATTGTGCTCTAAGGTTTAACAAGCTACACCTGCCCACATTCCTTCTCCTAAAGGTCTAGCACTCTGTCCCGGTTGGAGATCTGGTAAGCCTATTTATATTACTACTGATCATTTTGTAATATACAACTACTGTATTGTATATTACTACTTAATTCATTTTGAGTTTAGCTTTAGTGTTTGCAACTCTTCCAGATTGATTTCACCTACAAATACAAACAAACTCCATTTATGCCATTTATTATCTAATGTGGATGCTCATGGCACCACACAAATTTCCCTCTGAAATTCCAGAGAATGCATCTTTTTCTAACCATTACTGTCAACAGTTGATTATCTTTCATATGGTACCCATCTCTAAATGCTAGTTCACTTTCTTTTAAGCATGTAGGGTAAAAAGACAAGTTTTTTAATGCATACTAGAGAATATGAACCATTTACTTTAGAACTACAGTATGTGGGGAAACCTGAGACTAACAACATATTATGAAACTACAGAAAAACTGGATTTAAAGTCCTCAAATGTCATATTATCCAATATCCAGTGACCCAGTCAATGGAGCAGACAATGAAGATACAAAAAGAATGTCTGGCACTTATCCAATTTGTTATCAAAAAAATTCTTACCAAAATATTCAATTCAACTCAGAAGTCTCTCTCCTCTAATCAAAGTCCTAATGTGAATGAAAATGCAGTTAATAAGATTTCCAATCAGTGCAACAGCCTTGCCAAAAGCTTCTTTACAACAGCTCAAAATGTTGTCAAGCTTGGAACTCTAATCCATGGAACCCTGCCTATACAGCTGTGGGATAAGTTGTTGTTGTTCAGTCGTGTCCGACCCTTCGTGATTCCATGAACCATATCCCGCCAGGCCTTCCTGTCCTCCACTATCTTCCTGAGTTCGCACATTTTCATGTTCGTTGCATTGGTGATGCTGTCTAACCATCTCATCCTTTGCCTTCCCCTTCTCCTTTTGCCTTCAATTTTTCCCAGCATCAGAGTCTTCTCCAGAGAGTCCTCTCTTCGCATTAGGTGGCCAAAATATTTGAGTTTCAGCCTTAGTATCTGTCCTTCCAGGGAACAGTCAGGGTTGATTTCATTTAGGATTGACTGATTTGATCTCCTAGCAGTCCAAGGGACTCTCAGGAGTCTTCTCCAGCACCACAGTTCAAAAGCATCTATTCTTCGGCGCTCAGCCTTCCTTATGGTCCAACTCTCTCAACCATACATTGCTACTGGGAACACCATCGCCCTGACTATGCGAACTTTTGTTGGCATGGTGATATCTCTGCTTTTTATTATGCTGTCTAAGTTTGCCATAGCTTTCCTTCCAAGGAGTAAGCGTCTTTTAATTTCATGGCTGCTGTCTCCGTCTGCATTGATCTTGGAGCCCAGAAAAGTAAAATCTGTTACTGCTTCCATTTCTGCCCCTTCTATTTGCCAGGAATTGATGGGCCCAGATGCCATGATCTTAGTTTTATTAATGTTGAGTTTCAAGCCAACTTTGGCACTCTCCTCTTTCACCCTCATCAAGAGGCTCTTTAGTTCTTCTTCACTTTCTGCCATTAGGGTGGTATCGTCTGCATATCTGAGGTTGTTGATATTTCTCCCGGCAATCTTGATTCCGGCTTGCGATTCATTCAGCCCTGCATTTCTCATAATGTACTCTGCATATAAGTTAAATAGGCAGGGTGACAATATACAGCCTTGCCGTACTCCCTTCCCAATTTTGAACCAGTCGGTTGTTCCATGGCCGGTCCGAACTGTTGCTTCTTGACCCGCATACAGGTTTCTCAGGAGACAGGTAAGGTGGTCTGGTACCCCCATCTCTTTAAGAATTTGCCACAGTTTGTTGTGATCCACACAATCAAAGGCTTTGGTGTAGTCAATGAAGCAGAAGTAGGTGTTTTTTTGGAACTCTCGGGCTTTCTCCATGATCCAGCGCATGTTGGCAATTTGATCTCTAGTTCCTCTGCCTCTTCGAAACCCAGCTTGTACGTCCGGTAGTTCTCGGTCCACGTACTGCTGAAGCCTAGCTTGTAGGATTTTGAGCATAACCTTGCTAGCATGTGATATGAGTGCAATTGTGCGATAGTTTGAGCACTCTTTGGCACTGCCCTTCTTTGGAATTGGAACGTAAACTGACCTTTTCCAATCCTTTGGCCACTGCTGAGTTTTCCAAATTTGTTGGCATATTGAGTGCAGCACTTTCACAGCATCATCATTTAGGATTTTAAGTAGCTCAGCTGGGATATTATCATCTCCACTAGCTTTGTTGTTAGTGATGCTACCTAAGGCCCACTTGACTTCACTCTCTAGGATGTCCGGCTCTGGGTCAGTGACCACACCGGCGTGGTCATCAGGAACATTAAGATCTTTCTTGTATAGTTCTTCTGTGTATTCTTGCCATCTCTTCTTAATCTCTTCTGCTTCTGTTAGGTCTCTGCCTTTTTTGTCCTTTATCATGCCCATCTTTGCACAAAACGTTCCCTTGATATCTCCAATTTTCTTGAAGAGATCTCTAGTCCTCCCCATTCTGTTGTTTTCCTCGATTTCCTTGCACTGTTCATTTAAGAAGGCCTTCTTATCTCTCCTTGCTATTCTCTGGAAATCTGCATTCAGTTGTTTATATCTTTCCCTTTCACCTTTGCTTTTTGCATTCCTTCTTTCCACAGCTATTTGTAAAGCCTCATCTGACAGCCACTTTGCTTTCTTGCATTTCTTTTTCTTTGGGATGGTTTTCGTTGCTGCCTCCTGTACAATGTTACGAACTTCCATCCATAGTTCTTCAGGCACTCTGTCTACCAGGTCTAATGCCCTAAATCTATTCTTCACCTCCACTGTATACTCATAAGGGATATGGTTTAGGTCATATCTGACTGGTCTAGTGGTGTTCCCTACATTCTTCAGTTTAAGCCTGAATTTTGCAATAAGAAGCTCATGATCTGAGCCACAGTCAGTGGGATAAGTACCGGTATTCATACTTGAAAGGACATTCCAGTAAAATAAGTAGCATTTTCCTCAGGTGCTTAAGATGAATCTGAACGTTTGAAGATGACTACAACTGATGTAGGTTAACATACCAAGACAGTATTAAAGCTCTCAAAAGACAGCCAACAGTACTCCAAGTTATGTTAACCGTGGGCCAACAGCTGGCTAAAACAGTTCTTATACAAGAGCTTCTTGTCTTAATGCATGCTCTACTCCCAATACATTACTTTAGAGCAGGTCAGTTCAGCAAGTAATTCAGCAGGAGGAGGCTGCTCAGGCAGCTCTTCACTCAAACCTTGCTGTTGTAGCTGCCAGGCTCCCGTTTTCTGTGAATTACCCTTGGCCAACAGCAGGGTGTAAAGGCACTGTGCCCTCTCCATAATGTAGTCATGTTTAGCACAGGGGGAAAACAAATATGTTAAACAGATGTGCCATGAAATCTATGCACAAGAAATTTTATCCAATGTGAAGATAAGCCAGTAGCTCTTTAAGGCTAAAAGAAAGGATGAGAGCCATGCATGTAGTTGTCATAGCACAGATCCACTGCAGCTTCAAGCACAGCTCAATCACCATGGAGATGGAGACTTGCTTGAAGGCAATTTTTACTCTCCACAGGAGACAAAAAAGTGGCTAATTGAAAGCCTGAGATAGTTACTAACTATTTCTATAAGCCCACTCACTACATTTACATGGAATATGCATTCATAAACATAATGCCATCTCTCTACATTTAGTATAACGCAAATTGGAGTTCATATCTATGAAGATTCATAGATGCATATTACAATGTATTAGAAATATTTTTCCTTCAAGTGGTTTGTTGAGTTAATGCTATTAAATGGAATAATGCATACAGCAGAATGACTATGCAAGGCCGAACTCTCTACCTGCAATCCCTCTAATCAATCAAAACCCAATTTCTAAGACAGAAAAATAATTGTAAAACATCTTAGAAATCACTCAATGCTATACAAAGCTATTTTTCTCATAGTCTTAATACAGTACTAAATTTCATTCATACATTTCTAAACTACGATAAACATTTTGAGTGACATTACACCCAAAATTAAAACTGAACTGTCTGATTAAGTGGTGTTAAATAGAACTGACGACAACTTTCAAGTGAGCAGCACTAGATGACATATCAATTTAAACTGCAATGCTTGCACACCCACACACTATTGCTGAACAACAAGTCCATAGGAATTTTTTTTTAAAGCACAAACCTTAAAAATAAATGACAACCTCCAAGACACATAACCTCTAACTTTTTCTACAGAATGCTTGGGGGAGACCACAGTACACCAAATGCTTAGCAGTATACCTCTTTACGTGTCAGAGGAGACTATGTACTACCTCAAATGAGTGGTCAAATTTACACCTGTTCTACATAGAATAGGTGGCAGTAGGTAATTGGACCACTGTTCTAACACATTACTCAAGACAAAATAAATTTACATACTCAATTCACATTGTAACTAGACAAAGTACAAGAGAGCAAAAAAGCAGCAAGTCAGCAGACTAGTACCGTATCATGATTACAGCGTTATTTATCACAACTTTGGGGGGGGGGGGGAAGAGAAATACTCCTCCCTTCCTCATCCTCTAGGCTAGGGTAAGCAGTATCATTATTCACCCACTAGGAGGCTGCACTGTCAAAAACCCTACCTGCTTTTCTGGTCAGGCCAGGGCTGGATATGTTTCTAAGTGTAGTTCTGTAAAGAGATATGCTTATCCCAAATCAGTATTTTCTGAACCGGAATGACGATGCCCCATGTTTAAACAATGCTGCTGCAATGCAGAGACCCCAAGCAAGACTCCTCCCGAATCTGACCGAGGAGGAAGACCAAGGAGAACATACTGACGAGCTTTTCTTCCTTTCTCACGTCTCTTCTCCCCGCACACCAAGAGATCACCTCCACCCACCGCCCGAAAAATAAGAGCACCTTGTGCCAGTGCTTAGCCACAGGAAGAAGGCATTGGCGTCAGGCCCAAAGGCTGCGCTGCCACCAAGAGCAGAATCCCATCAACACCAAACCCTGTGTCACGGCTGCCGGGGGGGGGGGGCTGTGTATGCTGCCCTTGGCGTACAAGCGCAGCCCCTCTTGACACGCACTCACGCCTGCCTCCCTCCCTCTCACCCACCTACCCGGCAACAGCGCAAGATCAAGGCGCCGCCCCTATCTTCCTGCCTCTCCCCCCCTCCGGCCATTACACTCTATGGAAGCCGGTACCGTACACAACATCCTCCTCGTCTCCCCACAACCACAACTCAACCTAGCCCAGCCGGCTCAAGACAAGACAGCAAGCAGCTTCCACCTCATCCCACCCGCCTTTTCAGGGGCCGCGCCCAGGCCACAATCTGGCTCCCAGGAATGGGGGGGTGGCTGGAAAGAAAGCACCCTCGACGCGTGTAGGGGGACGCTTCCTCTCACAGAAGAGCCGGCAGCATCTCCCGCCCTGCAGGGCCAAGGCCTAGCCTACACAATGGGAAGGCGACCCAATACTTCCCCCTCCACACACGCACAAACCTCCGGCGGCCTGCGCTGCCGCAGTTTCAACCTCTCCTGTCCCGGGCGCTGAGAAAGAGAAGAGAGGGAGGAGGGAGACGCGAGCGGAAAGACACACGGCGACTGCGCCCGCCCCGACGCCCGTTGAGAGTCAGAGCGCGCGCACCTTCGTCGCATTCTATCCTACCCTTGCGCAGACTCGGACGTGGGCGGGAGAGGAGGGAAGCTGTATCCCTGCGCAGTACAGCCACCTCCGCCAACCGACTCTCCGTCTTTGTGCGCATGCGTGTCTTTCCCTTCACAGCGCGGGCGAGTCCTTGCATAATATGCAAGAGTGACTAGAGACCCCTGACCCCAAAGCAATCGGATAGCGCCTTCCTGCGGACACTTGACAGAAAGGGCCAGAAAGTGTGCCTTCGGATATTTGACACTGCTGCCGTCCAAGTGCTGTAATAGCAACTTATAGCATATGAACTTTTCTAGGCTAGGGGAAGGCCCATCAAGCTCCCATCAGGGGTGGAATTCAGGAAGATCCTGGGTGCGTCCAAGCCCGACCTACCTGGTTACTTAGGATGGGCCAAGCCTACCGAGTTAGTGGGGGGGGGGGCTCAGTATTTAACATTTTATTGTGTGTTAGGTTAATAAAAAACAAACAAGTAAAAAATAAGTTTAGAAAACTAAATATACCATATTACAGTACTCCCCCCATATCCACTGGGGATATGTTCCAGGCCCCTCCGTGGTTATTTGAAACCGTGGATAGGAGCGAACACCCCCTCCATGGTTTCCTGAGGGCCCCCTGCCCTGCCTCCCCTGCGGGCAGTTGTGCATGCCCCCCCAGCTCTTATTTTTCTTTCAGCAAGCTTTGTTTCTTCCTTAAAACAAACAGAGAAGCAGCCTCCACTGCAGGGAAGTAGAACGAGACTAAGTCCTAGAGAGGCTCTGCAAGGTTTCTGTTAATCTTGCAGAGCCCCTCTAGGACTTAGTCTTGTTCTAAAAGGTAAAGGTATCCCCTGACAATTAAGTCCAGTTGTGTCTGACTCTAGGGTGTGGTGCTCATCCCCATTTCAAAGCCGAAGAGCCAGCGTTGTCCGAAGACGCCTCCGTGGTCATGTGGCCGGCATGACTCTCCTTGCCGCAGCGCGTAGCATGCAGCTGGAACACGGAGCGCTGTTTACCTTCCCGCAAGTGGTACCTATTTATCTACTTGCATTGACATGCTTTGGAACTGCTAGGTTGGCAGGAGCTGGCCAAGCAACGAGCGCTCACCCCGTCGCGGGAATCGAACTGCCGACCTTTCGATTGACAGCTTATGGTTCAGCGGTTTAACCCGCTGCGCCACCCGCTGGCCTTGTTCTACCCGCCACTTGTTCTACTTGCCTGCAATAAGCAGCCAGAGGCTGCTTCTCCTGTTTAAGGAAAAAATGAAGCTTATTGGGAAAAAAGTAAAAGCCTGGAGGGGTCCCCACAATCCGTGGATAACTGAAACCGTGGATAGCGAATCCGTGGATATGGGGGCCCACCTGTACTACAGCACTACACTACAGCATATATTACAGGACTACAGCAAACTCCAAGCACCTCAGAATTTTCTTGTTCTACTTCGGTTTGCATCGTTGCCTGGATGCTTAATGCTAAATGATGGTCCATGAGTAATAATTAAATGTGAATATCAGTACCAAACAGTTTTGCACAAGAATTCTTAGGTGTACATTTGGGGGCCTGTGTGTGCTAATAAGAGCATGCACAAATTACACCCCCACCCCAACACTATAACACTTTCCTGGGAGTAAGTCTCATTGAACATAATGGGACTTGCTTCTGAATAGACATATGTAAATCTGCAGTCCTATGAAAGCTTGTTTGGAGTAAGTCTTGTTGAACTCGGGGGGGACGGGACCTGAGGATCGTGCTAGTTCCCTAAGGAATCTGCCTCTAGGCTTCCATTTGTAATATGGGATAATAATAATAAACAGACTACTGTATATTTATTTACAGTATTTTTATCCCGCCTTTCTCCCCGAAGGGACCCAAGGCGGCTATATAGACCGACCTTACAGGCTATTGTTTGGAGTTCTGGGAATATATATATATATATTTACAGGCTTACCAGATCGCCGACCGGGACGTTCCTTTTTGCCCTTAAGGGCGGCGGGGGAGAGGGGCGATAGGGGACGGAGCGCGCTCTGTCCCCTATCGCCCCTCCCCCCCGCCGCCCTTAAGGGCAAAAAGGAACGTCCCGGTCGGCGATCTGGTAAGCCTGCTTATTATTATTATTATTAAATGCTTATTTATTATACAGTGCTTCACACTGTTATATAACGATGCACCTGTATTGTTCTTTGCACCTGCAGTTTTACAGCCAGCCCGCTAAAAGTGAAGCTATTAGTGGGGCTACTTCCAAAGAAATGATTACAGCACTGAGGCCTTCACCAATTTTCTTGTTATGTGCTTGTCAATTGGAGTCACAGGAACACTTACAGATTGTTAAGTAAGGGGCTATATACCAAACTGAGCCCTGAAGATCTGATTCTGTGAGCTTGATCAGAGTTAGGCATGCTTAATATCATAATGAAGGTGGAGCAGTGGATAAGGATGGCACTAAGAATCTGTAGGATCTAAGCTTTGAGAACTATGCTGGGGACCAGTCTCTACTATTGATAAGCGGAAGCCTGAACATAAAAAGTTGAGGGAAGGAGATTACATAGATGGAAATATAAACCAATCAGTTGAGATTAATTGATGTATGCACCTTTGCAGCACAATACTATGTTTGTACACTGAAAAGCCCTACAAATTTCAGTGGGCCTTATTATCCCAGGTAAGTGTGTGCAGCCTTAGGCTTCAATGCTATGCACACTTGTGAGTAAGTCCCCTTGGATGCATTGGGACCTACTTCTCACTAGATATGTGTAGGATTGTGTGTGGCACAGCTACAATCCTTTGCACACTTGTCTGGGAATAAAACCCACTGAACACATGGGATTTACTTCTGAGTAAGGTTGTCCATGTGATGGTCACTTGGTGGAAACTTTAGCACACATGGTCCTTAAATACTATTAATATGACTATTAATACTGTATATATTATATTAAATGTAAACTGTATGATGATCTCCGTCAACAATATTTAGATCAATTTTGCATTCCCACCTGGAAACCAGAGATGGAGGTCATACGTTTTTTATTATATGGGAAAGACCAGGAGCTCACCAAGATAGTGGCTAAATATCTTTATTTGGTTTTCTGCCGTTGAAGTGCATTACAGACTTCTAGCCTTGCTAATGACCTAGATATGTAAAAATAGACTGTTTTTCTTTTCTTTTTTTTCTCTTTTAGCCAGTAGTTTGTGTCACTGGAATGATGGTGACTGTGTATTGGTATATTTAACTTGTATGTTTGTTTGTGATGCCAATAAAGGATTGATTGATTGATTGTAATCATGCAAAGGATTGTCCTGTTAACCCAACATAAGATCAGACTGCTTGCTGGAAGTGTCCTGTTGTTTTATGGAAAAGAGCTGCTAAATTTGCCACAGGTGTGTTGGGGAGGGGACTGCTGATGGTGTTTTTCTTCCAGTTGTGCTTCTTAAGACAGGGGAATGCCCTGCCTAGTTAGTTCTTTGCTGGGCTGTTTTCAGATGCAGCAGCAGCATGGACCTTTGGTTTGGGGCTGACTATAGGAAGGGTGGAGATTATTTAACTTTGTAGGGGTTGTATTTAGGGATGGAAAAAATCAATCTGAAGGGCTAGATTCCTGGTTTATGAAAGGGTGTGGAAAGTAGGTGAGGGTTTAGGCTGCAGATTTTTGGTGTTTAGTTAGCTTGGCTGAGAGTGGCCCATAATTAAAAGGGCTTTCTTGATATTTCCTGACTCTCTCTTGGTTCCAGAAGAGGTGTGTATGTGTTTATGTTAATTGGAAGAATCTTTTTTATTTTTTCCCCTGCCCCCTGCTTTCTATACTTGTATGGTTATCTTAACTTCTAGTGGGGCTTATCTTAACTTCTAGTGGGGCTATGTGACATGAGTAGGCTGTTTTCATAGGTAGCTATAGTTTGTTTTTAAATCCCTATGCTACTAGTATTAGTTATGGATAGGCTTACCAGATCTCCAACCGGGACAGAGTGCTAGACCTTTAGGAGAAGGAATGTGGGCAGGTGTATCTTGTTAAACCTTAGAGCACAATCCTAGGCATGTCTACTCAGAAGGAAGCCCCATTGAACACAATGGGGCTTGCTTCTGAGTAGACATGCCTAGGAGTGTGCTCTAGGACCTAACAAGCTACACCTGCCCACATTCCTTCTCCTAAAGGTCTAGCACTCTGTCCCGGTTGGAGATCTGGTAAGCCTAGTTATGGAGTAATATAGATGTTGGTCAGAAGAAGGGTTTCATCTTGTATTGTGCTAAGAGGAGAGATGAGTACTTTGCTTAACAAGGGATGGTGGTGTCTGCTGAAATAGCTTTGTGCTCCTTGGCAGTAGTTGTATTGAGTAAAGTAGGTAGGCAAATGGCTTGTAGTGTGTCCTGGGTATGTGTACTTGGGAGTAAATCTTACTGGATTGAGTGGGACTCAGTTCTGAGTAAATGTGTAGTATTAGTCTGAGTGATTCTGTAGGGAGCTCTTTACTGTTTCTTTACAAGCTGTGGATGAAATAGCTGTAGGAAAGTACCGGTAGTAACCTGGCAACACTGAAGCTTTTCTGAGAACAACCTGTAGGTAACCAGGCAGTTTTGTTAGTATTTATAGCTAGTTGGATGGGGGGGGGGAGTTTTTGTATGAGTAGAAACTTGTGTGCTGTCCTGACTCTGTGAGAAAGGGGCCCTATTATAGGGTTTATTAACTTTATATAAAGCCTATAACTTTAAAATATAAGATCCATTGAGAGCAATGAGACTTTAGAACATGGCTCCTCAAAATCTGGTATTGAGATTATACATATAAAATTATGCATGGGATGGAGAGAGTGGATAGAGAGAAGTTCTTTTCCCTCTCACACAACACTAGAACTAGGGGACATCCACTCAAACTGAGGGGAGGATTAAAATGACAGAAGAAAATATTTCTTTACCCAGCGTGTAATTGGTTTGTGGAACTCCTTGCCACAGGAGGTGGTGATGGCACCTGGCCTGGATGCCTTTAAAAGGGGATTGGACAGATTTATGGAGGAAAAGTCCATCACAGCTTACAAGCCATGATGGGGATAAGCAACCTCCTGGTTGTAGGAGTAGGTTTTCTTTGTGACAGGTGCAAGGGAGTGGCGACAGGATACAAGTATCTTGTTGGCTGTGTGCTCCCTGAGGCATCTGGTTGGGGCCACTGTGTGATACAGGAAGCTGGACTGGTTGGGGCCACTGTGTGATACAGGAAGCTGGACTGGATGGGCCTTTGGCCTGATCCAGCAGGGCTCCTCTTATGTTCATATGAGATCATTCCCTAGTTGAATATATAATGTCTGAGTGTTGTGGAGATCTGCCTGCTGGCTGAATTTGCTTGTTTCAGGTGAAGGGTATATCTTTCTCGTATGCTGTAAGGTAATTGAGGTGTCTGGCAGGAGGCAAAAAAAATCACTCTGAGGTCCTTCCATTGTCCAAGTAAAAGCATGGAAAAATGGCAGGGGAGGTATATCTTGATGAGGGAGGTTATGTTGTTGAAATGCCAATAAAGGTTTCTGAATCATAGGGAGGCCTGGGTCTGCATCCTTAGAAAGCCTAGGGTGTAGACTAGTTTTCCATGTCTAAGAATAGTACTTGATTATCTTATCTGTTTCCACCCCAGAAAATGAACAGTTCCTCGACTCCAGAAAGTGGACCTTATTCCACAAACCAAAGACCCTTTTTTTATGCACGAGCAACGGCACAACAACCATTCCCTAATCCGTGGCTCCTTGGCCCCATGTACAACCCCTATAGTATGCCTACAACAGGTAAGGGACGCTATAAATGGCAGAGTAAAACTTGTGTATTGAGTCATTCATGTAATTTCTTGTGTTGCATAATGGGTTTTTATGAACCAGTGACTGAACTCAAAATATCTTCCCACTTTTAAGCTTGATTGCACTGTGATTTTTTTCAACTTGCTTAGCTGAAAACAGGTGTAGTTTATAAGGGTTGCTTTCAAATGTGTCTAGGACCTGGGTTTCCATACTGCAGCCATGTTCCTCGCAAGAGAAAATGAGCAATACATGCTAGCCTTCCTCTAAACTAGCTCACCTGCCCTTCAATTAAAAAAAAATCAATCCTCTCTCAACTTGGCAATTTAACAATCCAATAATATGCATTACAAACACGTTGTTGTACTGAAAATATATATGGCTTCCCTGTCTTCCACCTGACAGTGTCAGGGTTGGTCATACTGTTGAGCAGAGTGAAGCTGCCTGCCACCATGGGCAGAAGATATGAGAACTCAAACCACTTTAATGGCATCTGCTTTCACTATGACGACTCCATTTGACTCTTCTGCCTTAGGTGCAAAAAATGTGTGTGGGTGGGGCAGGACTTGGCCAAGTGTCTCTCGGATGTAGGTTGTATGGGCAGATCGCAGTATTAGTTGGTTCCTAGATAAGAGGATTTTACCTAGCGCAAGAATGGGAGTGAGCTTTGTACTTGCATTCTCCCACCCTTGCTATTCTTGCTGTGAAATGAAGTGGGGAATTCTACAGTGGCTTGCATGTAGGCTCTCTACCTAGTCCTGTGAGAAGAACTTGCTTTTTAGTGAGTTTCATCTTGTGGATTAGGTTGATTCCCCTCTACAACAAATAATATTGGGTCTCCCTAGTCTGTTCTTCTCCATTCAAGGAAAGAATTTGCAGGTCGGAGGCTTGCATACTGTCTTGTTGAGAGGCCAAATAACAAACTGGCCCTGTATGAGGATATGATTGAGGCTGCCCTGACCAAACTTCATTGCAGCCCCATGCCGCTTTGGTGCTTTCCATACCACAGGGGATGGAGTTCCAATACCTTGGCTCTTGATAGAATGCCAACAAAGAAGGAAAGTGTTGTGATTTAGCTGCTAAACAGTAAATCAAAACTTTTTGTTTAATGATGACATTATGGAGTAGTCGAGTGGTTGGTATGAAAGGTTTGTCTGCTCAAGAGTGGATGGCATATTGTGGCTTAAATAGCTGATGAACCATAGATCTTCTATAAACTAATATATATTGGGATTTTATTTTGTAAAATGTTCTAGCTTGGAGAATAACTTATTTCTGTTCTTGATACTTCTAGGCTTCAGAAGTGGGAATCCGTACTACCCATTTTATTCTATTCCTTTCAATGAATACTCTGGATATCTTGTTCAACAGCCTCCCATGCATATGAGAGTTAACAGAAGACCTTATTTTAATGGTCACCCACCCTCGCCTATGTTTTATCAAGCTACAAGGTTCAGGCACTATAGCCCTGGGAAACGAACGGAGACCAAAGAAACACAAACCGATCCTAAACAGCTTGAAAGTAAGACAAAAAAGTACCAAGATCATGGTAAAGAAACAAAAGGCTGTGCTGCTGCAAATGTGACGTATCTCCCCCCTGTTGGTAAAGGAGCTGAAAGCCTCGTGGAAAAGTCAGATAGGAGTGTCTCTTCTGCTGTTCCAGAAAGAGACTTTGGCAAGAGCTCTGCAGGTTCTGTACAGTTCCGAAGCCTTCCTCCACCAGGCTATGCCTTTGAGAAAGAGGAAGTAAGAATAGAATATGGTAATGGTGGTGCCCCTGCCATTCAGCTATGGAAGTCCTTCAAAGAAACAATTCCTCTATTTGATGTGGCGAAGAAACCGGTTCCAGAGAATGTAATTCAGGAGAACGTAATGCAAAGAGATGTGTTTGCTCTGAGTGCCTGTGAAGGAGTTGTATATGGGCCTCATGAACAAGGAGAGATGGTGCCGGGTGTTCCTTATTCAGAGGAGCAAAAGGCTCTTGATGATGTGCAGGAGAAAGAGCAATCGTATAAAGCAAGTCTGGATTCAGAAAAGCAAGGAGCTGCCAGCCATAGAGCAAAGTCTCCTCTAGATGAAGCCAAAGCAGCACAGCTGGCTGAAGCAACCAGATCTGACCAGTTGGGGGTGAGACAGGATGCGCAGATGTCCAAAAGATCTTCTGGCTTTAAGAGGTCCAGTGGCTCAAAAGCTCCTCGAGATGTGTCAAACCTTATTCAGCAAAGAGAATTATTTCCATCTGGCATGGAAATAACAAGTGACTCCTGCTTCCCTCAGAAACTGAATGAAAGCCATGAGATGACCAACGAACATCAGGAGGTGAGTGAAGAGCAAAGCCTATGGTGTGATGAATCTGAAAAATACATTCCTAATGAGAGCTGGCTGGCTTGTTTGGACAACATGGATGTTAACTATAACTACAACATGTATTTGTCCCAAAGAAAACGTCCAAGTGTACTCAGTCTCACCTCTGATGAGATGTCTTCAGTAGATGAAGCCTCGTTGACTGACAATGCACCAGTATCTTACTTTGCCCCTGACTACATGCTTCAGAAAAACATATATACCTTCAAGAAAAGCACAGAAGGCTTGGAAAGAGAGAAAATCAAAAGTGGAGGCTCCCTCAATGAAGATGAAGTGGTGGGGAGTGAGCAGCCCTATAGTAGCACTAACCAGAACTTGAAGAGCTGTTCACGGGTCAAGATTAAAGATATTTCTAGTCATGGTAGAAAGCTAGGCATTCTCCCCAGGTCTTCCAGTAAGAAGAAGCTCTATCCGAGAAAAGCTGCCAAGAGTTTATCTCCATCAGAAGCTGAGGAGTCTGATGAATACTGGGTGAAAGAACTGGAGGAGGAGGAAGATGAAGAGGAATATTTGATCCAAGAAGTTGCTCCTTATGGAACCTTGTCTCCTAGCAAAAGTGGCCTCTACCGGCAGATTGGTCAGCAAGTGTTATGGAGAATACCTAAAAATGCAATGCCAGCACAATTCATTAGTTTGCCTGTACAAGAGAAAATAAAAACATCCAGTCTGGCTACTAAACTGAAGGGGCAAGAACAAGATGGAGATCTCTGTGGTGACTACAACTTTTGTCTAAAGAGGCCTACAGTGCAACTAGAAGTCCTTGAGCCCAGAAAAATTCCACAAAAATTGTTAGGTGAGGACTATAAGTGAGTAACTTGACAATCGAAGGCAGCATTCTTTCTCTAGCACACTGGACTATGCTAGTTTAAACCTTAAGCCTGTGTGTTGGAATTGCTTTTGAGGTTGGCTGAATGTTCAAGCTCCTGCAGTTAATACTGCTTTAATGTTTTGCACATGCTGGCTGGTCTCCCATAATTCACTATCTTTATAGTTCTAACATAGCAATTCATGTCAAAGTTCTTTTGAAACTTGAAATGGGCCTGTACCAAATGTATTTGAACTTTGATTGTATCCTAGAGTTGCAAGAGGTGAACTGTTGTCTAGCTAGTATTGTGACAAGTCTGTGTTCACATTATCTGGTTCTGCAATTAATATGGTGTGGTGGTGTAGGGGAGAGATAGTAAAATGAAGGCCATGTAAAGTTCAAAATCTAATGGCCCAGAATTAAAGGCTAATACTAGCTATAGAACTTAGTCCTAAAATCAATACAAAATTAAACCATCCTGAATGCTATAATGCCTTAACTCCTCGAGCTATTAGATTGGTGGTGTAACAGCAGGATATGTATTTATTGACTGGGATTTTCTTATGTTTTGGCAGGAAGGCTACAAAAGGAAAGTGGAGAGATGGCAGCTGATGAATACTGGATAAAAAGTGGTGCTAGGCCAAAGTTTGCTAGCCTGGTGCATGGTGGCCTCTCGCCCATAACTAAAAGCAGGGAGAAAGGTATGGTCCCGACTGGTCTGTCTTAATGAATATTTGAAGATACCAGATGTCTTACCCTGTCCCAGTAACAACTTAATTGTGGTTACTTGTTGCTCTCCCTTCCTAGAGAGAGAGAGAGAGAGAGAGATGCAGCCAGCCATGAGACCTGAACTACTGTACCTGTATAATGCATGTGGCTGTCATATTTGTGTAGTTGCCACATTCACACTTGAGTGAACAGTTAACTGCATTTTAAGCAACTTGTCCAATATTCCCAAGGTATGAGTTAGTAGCAATCTGTAGCTGCTCGTTAACACATTCGCCTAGCTGCTAGCATATGGCCCAGTAGAAAATGGGGGAGAGGTAGTTCTAATAAATGATGGGGAATAAAATTGGCAACCCAGGTGAGATTAAAACAAAATGGTTTTAATGTGGAAATGCTTCCTTTTGCTTCAGACAACTTGCCTATAGATATGTTGAAGAAGAAAGGTGTGCGCAAGCCTCCACACAAACGCAGGGACACAAGACATGATGCAGAAGAATTTGAAGAATGGGAAAAACCTAAAACCACCCAACACAAAGGTTGGTGTATTAAGCAGGCAAATTCTATAGCAGTATAGTGTATTCAAGCTCCCAAGTGGTGCCTGTATTCAGTTGCCTGGGTCTAGACCCAAGACCCTTTGTCCAATAACCCTTTGCTCCAACTAAGCATTCAGGAGTAGATGCATTCAATTCTTAGATACAGGACATTGCGTTCTAGTCTTATGACTATTCAGAAATGTGGCTTCTGGGCACATCTGGATTTGTAGTAAACTTTGAAAGAATAGAGATCCTAAGAAGCATGAAAGAAGGGGACAACATGGGAATTCAAATCTGTACAGTAACTTCAAGAAAATAAGCCACAGTCACTACCTGAATAACAGATGCAAAATCAGCTGCACTTTGTCTGCTACATAGGTCTTAGGCATACTAGGCCCAGACTCTGCTGAGCAAAGGCAGCTTCTGTAGGGGAGAAGAACATTCTGGTTTCTAAGTCTGCTACAGTGGCATCTGCTTTCTCCCATGCAAGCTAGTAGCTGGCTCGTTCTCAGATCCTTTCAGAATTATAGGTAAGCACATGAGTCCATTTTAAAAAAAGTCCAAAATAGAATACCTTTATTAGGACCAACCAAAATACTGCAAAGTAGCTGGCAAGCTTTAGAGATTTCCAGAAGGCTTGAGCAAAATGGAGTGGATAAGGAAACTAGTTTGGGTGTGATGGGACAGCACCAAGATCTGTTGGTTAAGAGTCAAGGGATGGTGTGCAGGGGGTTTTATGCAACTTGGGGCCCAATCCTATCCAGCTTTCCAGCACTAATGTGGCTGTGCTAAACAGGGCATGGGCTGCATCCTATGGGGGGGGGGAGGAGTCGCGGAGGCCTTCTCAAGGTAACACGTGTTCCCTTACCTCGGGGCTGCATTGCAACTGCATTGGAGCTGGAAAGTTAGATAGGATTGAGCCCTTAAAGCCCAAGCCTATGCATGTCTACTCAGAAGTGAGCCCCAGGGCCACTCAGAGGGGGTACAAAGTTTCTTTTGGGCCCTTTCATGTGAATTTAGCTCCTGGGCACAGGTACAATTGTACCCCCTTCTCAGAAGCCCTGGTAAGCCCCAATGTGTTCAATGGGGCTTACTCTCAGGAAAGTGTGTATAGGGTTGCAAACTTAATTTAGCCCCTCCTGGGTGCAAGATGACATTCAGATTGCACTGAGGGCTACTGGGACAAAGACAAAAATGGCTATTCTTCCTTCCCTCCCTCCTCCACCCATGTTAAACATAAATCTAGCAGTTACTCAGATCTGTCTTCAGCACTAACAGAACACCTTGCAAGGCAGAAATAAAGGCCAACCTGTTTCTCTTTACATTGGGGAAGCTGATCTCTTTTGGGTGGTAAGTCTATTAACTGCAATGAGTAGCTGGATAGCAATGAACACCCCCTCCCCATAAAGTCGCATCTTTCAATGGTGGTAGACATCTTTTCTCCAGTTTTGTGACTTCTCTGCCTTTACTGGATGGCTAAATTCTCTCCAAAATGCACAAAAAATGTTTCAACATTGCTGCCTTTCTGTGCACAGGAATGGTAGTGCCACAACGCCAGCACTGACACACTGGGTGCTTTTGCTGCCACTGAGGATTCAGCACCAGTCAGGTGGCTCTTCTAGGTGTGGGTCTTTGGCCAGCACCTGACCCCTGATTACTTTGCATGGAAGATTCTTGGCACTGTGTTCTCTGTATGCAACCCCTCAGAGAATTTTTCTGTTTTCTAATAAAAGCATGAAGAGCTTGTGGCTGGAGGAATGGGCTGCCTGTAGTCTAAAGGAGGAATCCTGTTGCAAGCGTTGAACATATCTGACTCGTGTGTCTATGGTGTAAAACTCTGCACTGACAGGCTTGCAGCTAATTCAAATGTTCAGAAAACACATGTGGTACAGTCACCTAGGACTACTACAAAATGGAGATGGCATGCTCCCCATACTGAAACCTGCCTGTAAAAGGAGAACTAGCAGATTGGGGAGAGTCCTATGCTGGACACAACTTCCTGAAATGCCAGTGTGCCATAAGCAGGGAGTTGCTGTGGGGAGCATTCAAACATGCAACCTCACTGAATACTTGAATCGATCCAAGCTGCCATCCCATCTAGCTTGGGCATTCCTTGATAGCAAGCGGGATTTTGATGAAGATAAGCTTAGTCCATAAGTGCATTGAGAACCCTGCATTTTTTTTAGTACAATTGCACTGAGGTTCCAGATCTGGCTTCCAGATTCTCAAAATGAGTGTTGGCATTTTTGGTAGTACCACATATGACCCATTCTCTTATCTAAAAGTTACAGGTGAATATCAAACAATTCCTTTACAGCATCAGTGTCTCCCAAAATGAGTGGTTGGACAAACTGCATCTTGAGAATACTGCTTGTGGGTGAGTGCATAGGTTGGTTTTAAAATTAACCTTAATTTCTTTTGTGCAGCACGTGGACCAAAGAGATCGCTATATAAAAGAAGATAATCAGAATTGTGAAAGTGCAAATGTCTGAATCACCCAGAAGTTGCAACTAGTTTTTTTGTAAGCGGCTCAGCAAGACTGAAGTTGTGGTTGAAAGCAAAGATTTTTGACTACACAATGTATTTAAAAAAAAAGTTGAAACACTAAAATGAAGGCACTTGATATTGTAAATGACACAATTGATATTAAAAATCAAAATTGCACTAATGTGGTATTGTTGTGATGCAGGGGTTACTAATTTTCAAATAGCTAAGCGAAGTGACAATCTTGAAATGAGTAATGAACATCTTGTGGAAGCCATAATCCATTTTAAGCTTAAATTTGGTTAAGCTAAAATTTAAGAAAAATACAGTTAGCTGCTTCCCCAATCCTGTGAGCAGTAGATTGGACCCCAAATCCAAGTACAGTGCTACATCTCCTCTGGACAAGGGAGCAGTGAAGACTTGTGCTTTGTAAGGTGCTTGTTTACAAATATGCAAACCGAGCATATGGGCAGCAATTACACTACGTATGTAGGTAGTAAGGTTGCTAATCCTGCATTAAATTGCCAAAGAGCAACAGTATAGACTTGCTACAGTCATGAGCCTCCTAGTCCAGTTAAACGTGCGATGCTTTCTACTTAAACTCTGAGGGACAGGAGCAGATTAACAGGCTCCTGCAGCTAGTGCCCATTAAGGGTACACCATTTGCCTACTGAAGAAAAGGAATGGAAGAGGCCATCTCATGTGCGTTATAATTTACCATTCTCATTACATACTAAATTCTCAGTTGGGGTACAGACTTGAATCTTAGTCTTCTTTCAGTTTGGCTGCCCAGCTATAATCCAGCTACCGAATAACTGCTAACAAATACAATGATCAGCTAGCCTGTATAAATCTGTCTTAAGACCCTAATAGCTCTGAAGAGAGAAGCTGATCTAATTGCTACTTGAATTGGTCAAGACTTGGTGACATTGACTAAACTCTTTTAGATAAGGTAGCCTTGACTGACTGACTGCTGGCAAAGGATGTTTAAGTAGCGCTCACACGTGTGTGTGCGTGCATGTGCATATACATATACAGCAAATTCATATGAATCTTATTCAGTTATAGTAAACTTATTGAATCTAACACCTGAATAGTTAAAAGAAGCTTTACCGGAAACTCTTATGTAACCCCCTCTGAAGATGCCAAGGCTTGAAGTACAGCTGTACGCAAGTAGGATACAGTTCAAATTGATTGGTAATTTATTGTAAAGTTATCAGATACTTTGTAACACACTGCAAGTCTTTAATGTCCCCATCACAAGTGACTTACACTCCCATATGTTAATTGTTCCTTCTAAGAGTGATGCTGAGGTTGTTCCTCAGGCAGCCCAATCCTGTGTAAAATAAGGCGGCTGGCCTCAAGGGCCCGCCACCGTATCCTATGCAGGTTCCGGGAAGCCCTGGTGCACTTTGAGGGAAGGGGACCATCATCCTCTTCCCTGGGTGTAAGCGGTGGGAGGCCCAGGGCTTCCTTGAATGTACGTGAGCTCCTGAACTTGCGTACATTCGCGCTGGCTGTGTAAGATCGGGCCTGGAGAGGGCTTTGGATAATCTCGCCACCGATATCCCCATCCTCTCCAGGCCTGGGGGTGGGTGCAGGGCTGGGTAGGAGCCTGGGTAAGGGCTGCTGGTCCTTACTCACTGGGTGCCATAAACACACTTCTTGGTGCATTTACAACACCCTGCACCAGGGGAGCACGTGCTTCCCTGGCGCAGGCCTACCCAGGATTGCACCGTGAGGGAGCTCCATGGTAGCAAACAATTAATTTGAACTGAGGCAGTGTTGTGTAGTGAGTAGAGTGCTAGAGGTTCCAACTCATAGGATAATCTTGAGCCAGTTATACATGCTCAACCTGGCTACTTAACAGGGTTATAAAACAGATGAAATGGAATAATTCTCCCAAGCAACTAAGCAAGTCACCCTGAACTGCTTGAAATAAAGCAAGGGAGGATTGCAAATGTGCCAAACAAGTGGGGTAGTACAGATATTTGTGTTTATCCTTGTCAAAACTAATGCTAGGCTGAGAAGTCTGTCTTATAGTAGAATGCCAGAGCAAGCTATCATGGAACTTTTATTTCTAGTGAGTGAGAGGCACCTATTCAAGGTACATCATCTCTTGCAACTTCTTCTGTTGCTTCATACCAACAGTACTTCCATTTTGACTCAAGCTCAGCAGCAAATCATGTGTACATGTTATAGCACTGGGTAATCTTGCATCTTAATAACAGAAGGATCTTTTATGTCTTACTGCAGAAACACTTTTGACCTTCAATAGCAGCATTTCTGGGCAAAATCTAAGACTGTAGTCCTAGCCAGCTTGGGGGGGGGGGGGGGAGCTGCACATGCAGGCAGAGGATATGTGCAAATACTGATACATCTTGCCATATTAAATACCATGGGGGGGGTAGAAATGGTTTGACATGACTCCATCTAATATACATGAAGCTCATTATCCAAACACAATTTGTCAGTAACTTACATGGCACAGAGAATTTTAACTTGGGCCTGCCAACCTTCTCACTCAACAAGCATGTACAAGAGGACCTACCACATACTTGACCACCCCCTCTGTTGCTGCAGTTCCAGACAGGCAGCCAAAGCAGGAGGCTTACAGAGCTCACAGTCCTGGTGGGCCTGATTTGGTTTCATGAGTTACATGCTGACTAAGTTAGAGGAGGTATAACTCTATTTACGCACTTATAAGTTTGAGTGATTGTGCTTTTTCCCTTGAATTGCAGTGACGTGTCTATTAGTAGCAATCTGTTTTAATCACAGTGCTCTGTACAAAACCACTTTTTTTGTATGCAAAAGTTCCATTATATACAAAGTGAAATCCACTCCAAGTTTCTTTGTTTTTGCTTTTCCTGGGCTTTGCTTCAGAGTACGTAGGTCTGATTGGCCAGAAGTGGCCCTTGCTAGTGTTGAATACCTTGGTCATCTGTAACACTGCAGAGATTACACGTATGTGACACTAAAGGAATGCCTCCCTTCACCAAGGTTCACGACCCAGAGGTACTTGTGAGTACTTTGGGAAAATTATTTTGTACACTTCCTTAGTGGCAGCAGCTATTATTGCCAACACCAGCTACTTTTTAACTTCTTAATTATGCTAAAAAGAAATGTGGAACTATGACAAACAAAATGCAACTTGCTAAAAGGGAAATTTGCAGGAAAGAAACTAACATGCATGCACCAGGGGCAATTTCTTTTAGCAATAGCTCTTGTACCAAACCGCCACACTTTTCTGAAGCTTGGGAGATGTGAACAAATACAACACGGAGGTCCCTGGGAGAGACCCTGTTGAAAAGGCAGCTCACAAAACAACACCAAGGAACGTGGATTGTGACCTGAAATGACTCCAAAGCCTTTGGGAGAGGATTATTCTTTGGATGCTTCACAACACAGCACAAGTTTGCCACAGAGGCAGCATCTCCTCCTCAGTCCGACTCAGACCTCTGGTTTGATTTAGAAGATTTGTGCTTTCTCTTTTTCTTTTTCTTCTTTGATTTCTTCTTCTTTTTTTTGCATTTTTCTTTGCACTCCGAAGAGCTGGAGCTGCTGCTGTCGTCATCCGAAGTGGAGTCCTCCAGCAGCTGCTTCAACTGTTGTATCCTAAAAGCACAAGAGTAGCAATGCAAGATAGTCTCCCTTTTACTTTGGTGGGCAAGCTGCTTGTTTCATTTTTTTCTTAAATGCTAGCCTTAAAAATGGAGATGGGGGTCACCAAATGGTTACCCCCCCAAAATAAGTGGGAGTGTTTTCCCTTGAATGGGTGTGACATTTTAAAACCATAGGGTTACATCCCGGAGGAGCTTCTCCTGGAGGAAGGACAACTTTGGATGCAAGCAAACCATTGTCATTAGTTGAGAGCTAGAGAAATATAATGGCTAACACAATGAACTGTTAACCAGGAATTTCCTGGTTCAAGCCTCACTAGGTGCACTTAGGCAAGCCACCAGCTCTTGGCCTCAGTGCCTCTGCCCCAAATCTGCAATATGGGAGCACTACTAATTTACTTTATATGGTCATTGTAAAAATTATAACATAGTGTCCATTAAGTGCAGTGCTTTGCACATTCTTAAATGCTATTAACAATTATTAATTAAATGGATGCAAGCCAGACTTACCTCATTTCCTTCTCATGGCGCTTATTTTCCCTTATTATATCATACATTGGGTCTTCATGTGCCTTGAAAACAAACACTCAGTCAAACAGAATAATGTACAGCTGCTTTGTTTTAAACAATTCCTGCATTCAAAAAGCACTGTCAATGTTAATTGGCAAGGGTTCAAGTTAACAAGGCAACCCCATCTATGTCTTGATCTGGTTACTCTAACAAGGAATGCAAAGGGAAATGTTACATGTGACAGTTTCCTCTAACAATGGGGCGTGTGGCTTTCCTTGATTCAAATTGAAAGTCAACTGACATTTTCTTTGATATCTCAAAACAGCACCTACACCAAGCTTATGATCACATGCAAAATAGTTGTTTTCCTCAGTATTTTGCTACATTGGTGAAACCCCACAGGATACACCATTACACTGCTGCAAGAGTTTTTGCAACCAATTCATATCCACTTTTTGCAAGTGGATTAGGTTGTTAGTCCTGTAGCTTAAATCCAAATAGGCTTAAAGTCTTTGTGGAAGGGGGGGGGGGCCACACGTTAACTTTGCCAAGAGCCTGAAGTTGTAGGGGGCATTTGTGGGGGAAGGACTGTTGGTTGGGAAAGAGTACTTAAGCTGTTTTGAATATGTCTTTTGACAAGGATATGGTAGAATATACACTTTAAACTTAAATAAATAACTCCTCCTGCTGGATATACTCTTCTTCTACAGGTGGGGCTGGGGGGGGAAATTAAACAGCATGGGATGGAAGTATCTGCAAGGGAGAACTGGCAGGCAGGGGAAGGATTAAGCAATGCCTACCCATTTGTTCTACCCTGCTAGTGTTGCCAACTCCCACAATAGCACTATCAAGAAAATTAGGAACCCCATTTCCTCATAATACCTAGTTCCACTCTCAGATTGAAAGGAGAAAAGCTTTGGACAAACAAACTCAGTGGCCTTTTTCTATGTTACCTTATGTGGAATTATTACAAATATATGTAACTAATGCCACAATGTTTTACTTACTACTCTGAACTGTTCTAGTTTCTGATTGCCTTTAATGAAGAATGGGCATTCTTTATCTCCTGTTCTGTGTCCATAACGTTTACATCTCCAGCCTTGACAGAAAAAGAAAGGTAACAGTTGTCTTTAAGAAGCTTTAGAATATTGATCTGCATCAGAGAGAAAAAAAATTGTAACTATTTTAGTACATTGATATCCAACCTTTCCAAGCATAACAAAGCTGAAGGTGGTTTGTAATGAACATTAAAACTATTTCCACCATAGTCCAATGACAAAATTAAAGTTCTGCAACAACCAAAAATGGCCTCCGATCCTACAACAAAAAATGGCTCCAGCAGAACTCTAGCAGTGTCTGCCCAAACAAAGTGATCTCAGCTGGAGAGAGATCACTGAGAACGCAGGTCTTCACTGTCCTTAACTGATGCACAGATTGGAAAGAGCACCCTTAAGATGCTGAGCTTGGCAGAACAGAGAGACTGGAACCAAGGTGCTCTCAAGGCAAGGCCACCTGTAAGATGCAAACAGTTGCCTCTGTTATTCCAGTTCATGACACAAGGTTGCTTGTTTTTGTCTAGTAATCAGCAACAGGTATAGGAGAAATGTCGCTACCACCAGCAGGGAACTGGGCCTCTCCCCTCTCTCATGGTGGCCATTGATATTTTGAGCACTGTGACCAGGAGAGGGAGACAAACAAGAAAGGCAAACTGCCATCTCTCCTTGATATCAGCAGCTAGAACTGGGCTTCTCTCTCTCTCACACACACAGCAGGCATTTCAGATCAGATATACCTTTAAAAAGGGCAGGGGCTCAAATTGCCTCCATTTTGTCCTTTGACACCTCCTTTTTTGTTTGTGATTGAAAGTCTGAAAAAGGGTGAGAGGGCAAGAAGTGTTGCTGTTTTATGAGAGCTGTATTTGGGGAGAAGGAAAATAAAATGACAATAAAATGTGATTTGGAAATAATATAAAAATATTCCTAGTTGCCTCCTTCATGTCCTCAAACCCGTCACTTAGGTTGTGGGTCCTGCTAGACAGCGATCGATGCGACTTGGATGAAGTTAGTATAAGATACTTTGACGCCCATGGACAACAGTAAATACTTAACTTATGGAATTTCCTGCCACAAGTGGTAGTGATGGTGTCTGGCCGAGATGGCTTTAAAAGGGCTTTGCCCCAGGTCTCCCAGCAACCTGATATTAGCACTGGCATGCTCTGCAGAAGCTTTGAAGTTCTCCATTTGAATAGCAGATCCTCATGCCATCCTACAAACTCCTTTTCAAATTTTATAACATGGCCTGAAGATCAGACACTCAAACGGAAGAAGTCAAAATTCTCTTGAGTGTGCCCAAGCTGCTCTTTGAATGCAAGCCACAGAAGACTTTATCAGTGGCTACTACTGTAGTCACGATGGCTAAGTGCTACCTCCAGGTTCAGAAGCAGCATGCCTCAGAATACAAGCTGCTGGAAACAGGGTGCTCGAATTAATAAGCCTTTGCTGTGATCCAGCAGAGCTCTTCTTATGATGGGTATGAATCAATAAAAAGTCAACCGCTATCTCAGATTTTACAATTCAATACTTCTGTGCCTCCATTTCTCTTTTTTTCTACATGTTGTAAAGAAATCTAGAAACGTTCCATTCTTACACTGCATAACTTTGACCTCTTTCCCCAGAGGCATCCAGAGTCCCTTAGTTGGAGCATGTGCTAGGAATTCGCGTGCATTTTCATTGCCAGGAACATCAGGGATGCAGTCCTCTGGTTTAGTTTCATCTTCCTGGACCAGAAGGAAATAAAATCAAATAAAAAAAATCATTGACAAGGGACTTCTTGCTAGAAGAAGCTCAATGTGTGCACTTCACACGTTGAGCTAATGACAAATGTTTACCACGTAGTAGATGCAGGTAAATTCACCCTCAGGCAACTTCCGGGATATTAAAAACCACAGGCTTGCTGCTGAATTACTAAAAAGGATCATTAAAAAGAATGCTACCAACCTACCTTAATTAGCCCTGGAGGAAGTTTCTCATAGCTGGAAAAAAAAAGTATAACTGTATTAACATTTTAATTCATAAGCAATGAAGTATTTGAATTTGAAACAAAAGTAAGAGAGGGGACTTTTTTTAAAAAAAAAAAGTATGTTTCACTTGAATGCTTTTATTTTATCTATTCCAAGAAAACTCATAGCAAATCGATCTGAAATATTATCAATTTAAATGCTGCCAGTCCGGAACAGGGGGGGAGGTCATACCAGTCAGGGGTGCCATCAGCAACTGGCCAGGTGAGGCATTGGGCATGGACCCATGCTTATCAGAGGGCCACCCTTGATCCTTCAATAGCATTCAGTACATCATCAGAGGACCAAAAGGTGCCCATTGCAGAACTTTTCCCCAGGGCCCCCAGCAACCTGGCTCCACACAGCTGTCTGCAGAGTTTCTGAAGAGCCAAAACAAAAATGGTATCTTCTCGTTTCTGTGACTTATATGGAGCACAGTCTACTCTGCAGATGCACCAGGATTTGGGTTGGAAACCAGAGCTTCAAGATGCTACATCACAACAATGCACTACTTGTCAGGAATTTACAGCTTACTCTTCTTGTAAGTGTAGCTACTTTCTAGAGTCTAGATTAGAAGACAATGGCATCCTGATTTATTTTCCCTAACTTGCCGCAACTGACAAAATGTCAAAAGCTTTTCTTACTGCCAGAAGTACAGTATCTACAGGCTGTCCCTTCTTCTAATGTTCTGTGTCACTGATTTGAAACACAGATGTTACTGGCAGGCTTATTGAGGCCATGACATTTCACAAATAGGAAAGCTACAGGAATTTGGCAGCACTGTAACTTTGGCCTACAAAGCCAGCAAGGGTAATGAGAGCAGGATAACTTTCAAAACTCTGAGCATGTGCCAAACAGCCATCTCTTGTCACTAAGTCATTATCCAGACAAAATAACTAAACTAAAAGCAGGGAGAAAGCAGCTCAAAGAGGAGGAACTGCAGTGATCCTGTTCTTCATTTGAACCAATAGTGATCAGCGAAGAGACTGGAACAATTCCCAAACTGATTATGCGAGACAAAATGAGTATCTCTTGCCCTGAGTCCAGGTCTTTTTCATGTGTACAAACCAAAACAAAATACTGCATAGAGCGAGTCAGCAATGAACAGTCAGGATACTGGGTAGTGTAGACCTGCATCCTTAAAAAAATTCCCCTTAGAAATATTCTAAAGGGTGAGATTGTTCATGTTTTGAGACCAAAATGAGATTTCTCTCAAGATCTGTCAGGCTGGTGATCTGAGGTTATCTTATTTCTTTCTTTTCTTTTTCAGGAGCACATAGCTTGACTTGCTTGTGTGAGCAATTTAATATTTAAGAGCAATTTAATATTTAAAATTAGAGATAAGTTGGGGATAGCGATAGGATGGTCTCATCGTTGCCGAGAGCTGATTTTTCCATTCCCTCCACCTACTGTTTCTATTAAATTCTATGGTTTCTGTACAACCTTGAATTTCAGAGGAAATTCACCTGCTTCTCCCCTGACATAGCATTGAGATCAGTGTAGTGTAGTGGCCAGAGCATTCAAAATGTACGTACTAACTAAGGAGACCCAGGTGACTGTTGTCTCTTGGTTGGCCTGGGCCAATTTCTCCAGCACCATTGCGGGAAAACATGCATTAGTGCTCCACCGCCTCTGCCCAAGTCTAGCAAGTCCTGGCTGCTGCTGGTGCCACCAAGGATCAGAGCTTGGGCCAGGCACTTTTCCTCATCCTAACCTACCTCACAGAGTTGTTGTGAGGATAATAACAAGGGGCGGGCGGGGATGTACTTCGCCTTGAGCTTAATAGGCAGAGCGGGGTAAAGCATGTACTGTAATGAATAAATACACAGAAAGAAAGAGAAAGGCGCTTTACAAGGACTCCAGGTGTTGAATCTGCTGGATTTGCTGGACCTCACGCTTCTTCCTCTTCTGCTCCCTTCGCTCCAGCCCTTTGCTGCTTCCGTTGGGGCTGCTGCTCCCGTCAGGCAGGGACTCGCTGCGACTCCGGTGCCGTTTCAGGCTGCTGCTGCTGCTCCTCGCCTCCTCGCGTCTCCCCGACTGGGAGGACATGGTGGCAACACAAAGCCCGCAAAAACGGAGCCGGTGCAATGCAAGCGACCCGGCACGGTTGCAAGGAGCCACCAACCAGCTGCGCAGAGCAACACAGCCCGTCCAGCCTGCGCTCTGCACGCCGCTCGCTTGTCGCTTTCACTTCCAGGCGAAGGCGGCACTTCCTCTGGCCAAGCAGGGCCGTCTCCGCCTCCAGCTCAGAAGCACCGAGAGGGACCTTCTCTCCTGGCGGGCGTAAGGGGAATAATAAACGGTGCAATGTAAGAGGAGTCGCGGCGGTACGGCAGCTGAGGCCGCTTTTGGGAGGCTTGTGTCCGGAACCCGGCCCGGGTGTGCAGACAGGAGCTGAAAGCGCCTTTTTGTGAGGAGGAGGCGCCTGGGCGATGTGCGTGGGGAGGTGCGCCCGCCCCCCGCCTTAATTCTGTAGCGCTTAGTTTGCAAACTGATGCGAGACGAAAGCCCCGTGGAAGGTCAGCGCGACTTCCTGCCCAGTAAATATGCATCGTCGACGCTGGAAAAGTGATGTGGGACTCAAGGCCTGCATGACTCCTTCACCACTACGCCGCCTTTAGGGCAGGCAGACTTCTCTCCCCCCAGTTCCGATGTCGTGCGGGCACCTCCTATGATTACTGTGGCTCCGTTGCCTAAATAAATATATACGTGAATTGACTTTACCACGAACTGTGCTATAGCCCGGCTCAGTCCCGTATCTATTTCCAGTGCCAGGTCTTGAGCCTCTTAGTTACTATATGTAAGTCATGGCCCAGAAGAAATGACATGCTCAGAATGCATTGTTCTCGCCATCGAGCAAGTAGACAGATTATAGGAAAGAACGTCCAGTTCATAAGATGCTCCTCTTATATTTAGCAGTGGGAGAGTAACTGCCCCCTTTTACCCCAGCACAGTGTCTTTCTGGTGGCTGTTGCTGCTGGTGGTGTTCTGCATCTTTTTTTAGAGTGTGAGCCTTTTTGGGACAGGGAGCCATTTAATCATTTGATTTTGTCTGTAAACCGCTTTATGAACTTTTTGTTGAAGAAAAGCGGTATATAAATACTGTTAATAATAATAAAAGCCTTTGATTGTGTGGATCACAACAAACTGTGGCAAATTCTTAAAGAGATGGGGGTACCAGACCACCTTACCTGTCTCCTGAGAAACCTGTATGCGGGTCAAGAAGCAACAGTTCGAACCGGCCATGGAACAACCGATTGGTTCAAAATCGGGAAGGGAGTACGGCAAGGCTGTATATTGTCACCCTGCTTATTTAACTTATATGCAGAGTACATTATGAGAAATGCAGGGCTGAATGAATCGCAAGCCGGAATCAAGATTGCCGGGAGAAACATCAACAACCTCAGATATGCAGACGATACCACCCTAATGGCAGAAAGTGAAGAAGAACTAAAGAGCCTCTTGATGAGAGTGAAAGAGGAGAGTGCCAAAGTTGGCTTGAAACTCAACATTAATAAAACTAAGATCATGGCATCTGGTCCCATCAATTCCTGGCAAATAGAAGGGGCAGAAATGGAAGCAGTAACAGATTTTACTTTTCTGGGCTCCAAGATCACTGCAGAGTAGACGGAGACAGCAGCCATGAAATTAAAAGACACTTACTCCTTGGAAGGAAAGCTATGGCAAATTTAGATAGCATAATAAAAAGCAGAGATATCACCATGCCAACAAAAGTTCGTATAGTCAGGGCAATGGTGTTCCCAGTAGCAATGTATGGTTGCGAGAGTTGGACCATAAGGAAGGCTGAGCACTGAAGCACATGACCTTTTGAAAAGGTCAACAGGCATGTGGATGCGAGCGAACCCGTGGATATTATATATCTGGATTTTCAGAAGGCGTTTGACACGGTCCCTCATGAAAGGCTCCTGAGAAAACTCCACAGTCAGGGAATAAGAGGGCAGGTCCTCTTGTGGATTAGGTTGAAGACCAGGAAACAGCAAGTGGGAGTCAATGGGCAATTTTCACAATGGCGAGAGGTGAAAAGCGGTGTGCCCCAAGGATCGGTCTTGGGACCGGTGCTTTTCAACTTATTCATAAATGTCCTGGAGTCGGGGATAGGCAGTGAGGTGGCCAAGTTTGCAGATGACACTAAACTTTTCCGGGTGGTGAAGACCAGCAGGGATTGTGAAGAGCTCCAGAAGGACCTCTCCAAACTGGGACAATGGGCAGCAAAATGGCAGATGCGCTTCAATGTAAGTAAGTGCAAAGTGATGCACATTGGGGCAAGAAACCAAAATTTCACATATACGCTCATGGGTTCTGAGTTGTCTGTGACGGATCAAGAGAGAGATCTTGGGGTGCTGGTGGACAGGTCGATGAAAGTGTCGACCCAGTGTGCGGCGGCTGTGAAGAAGGCCAATTCCATGCTCGGGATCATTAAAAAAAGGGATTGAGAATAAAACGGCCAATATCATTCTGCCTTTGTACAAATCGATGGTAAGGCCACATCTGGAATATTGTGTCCAGTTCTGGTCACCACACCCCAAAAAGGATATAGTTGAATTGGAAAAGGTGCAGAAAAGAGCGACCAGAATGATTCGTGGGCTGGAGCACCTCCCTTATGAGGAAAGGCTACAGCGTCTGGGGCTTTTCAGCCTAGAAAAAAGGCGCTTGAGGGGGGACATGATTGAGACTTATAAAATTATGCATGGGATGGAGAGAGTGGATAGAGGGAAATTCTTCTCCCTCTCGCACAACACCAGAACCAGGGGACGTGCACTAAAATTGAGTGGAGGGAGAGTTAGAACAGACAAAAGAAAATATTTCTTTACCCAGCGTGTAATTCATCTGTGGAACTCCTTGCCACAGGATGTGGTGATGGCATCTGGCCTAGATGCCTTTAAAAGGGGTTTGGACAGATTCATGGAGGAAAAGACCATCACAGGTTACAAGCCATAAGCAACCTCCTGGTTTTAGAAGTGGGTTTTCTCTGTGCCAGGTGCAAGGGAGTGGCGACTGGACACAGGTATCTTGTTGTCTTGTGTGCTCCCTGAGGCATGTGGTGGGGCCACTGTGTGACACAGGAAGCTGGACTAGATGGGCTTTTGGCCTGATCCAGCAGGGCTCTTCTTATGTTCTTATGAAGAATAGATGCTTTCGAACTGTGGTGCTGGAGAAGACTCCTGAGAGTCCCTTGGACTGCTAGGAGATCAAATCAGCCAATCCTAAATGAAATCAACCCTGACTGTTCCCTGGAAGGACAGGGACTGAGGCTGAAGCTCAAATATTTTGGCCACCTAATGCGAAGAGAGGACTCTCTGGAGAAGACTCTGATGCTGGGAAAGATTGAAGGCAAAAGGAGAAGGGGAAGGCAAAGGATGAGATGGTTAGACAGCATCACCGATGCAACGAACATGAAAATGAGCGAACTCAGGAAGATAGTGGAGGACAGGAAGGCCTGGCGGGATATGGTTCATGGGATCATGAAGGGTCGGATACGACTTAACGACTGAACAACAACAACAACAACAACAAAATGGCTTATAAGTTAAGACAAAAGTTCAAAAATTAATATAGCCACAGCAAAACAATACTGTACATCCTAAAACAAATCCAAAGCCGGCGAATTAAGCACTCGCCACAAAGCAAACAACCCAAAAAGCAATCCATGTTGCAGGCTTGTGAGTTTGGAACCTGTGTTGCCACCAAGACCCTCTGCCGCATATTCTTTCTGACACATGAAGTACAATGTGTACTGTAATCCTGCTGCCTTCAACTTCCTGCCTCATTGCATGAATGGGGAAACTCCATTGTGAATACACCGGTAGCTTAGATTGATGCATCAAGAAAAACCATGTTTAGATTTTGTAATACCAGTTTTTTTTTAACAAACGTTTATTATTAAGAATGTACAAGTGGGTTGTGCAACAAAGTGTTTCAGTAGATTCCAAAATTAGTGTGTGAGTCAGCCCTTTGCCCAGGCATGGGCTGAGGGATGTTACCTTACCTTACTCCAAATGTTCAGCTGCCAGAGCCACATCACTCACTTTTGTTCTTACGGTGGGCCAGAGAGGGTCAATTATAGAAAATAGGATGTACATTTCATACATAACTCTAAAGGCTATGACACATTGCAGGTGATGTGGTGTGAAGCGGGAAGGAAATCTCATAGCTTTCGCGTCATGTCGCCCCGTGACGCTTCCTGTCTATACTGCAGCAGCACTCCGCACAGCAAAGTATTCTTGGATTGGTCGCTTGATTCTGATTGGCTGTTCACTTCCCTTCGTGTCCCGCCCCACTGCACTGAACTCACCTGCTGATTGGTTGAAGTTCAGTATTTTCAACTCCTCTCGCATAGCTCCATGTGCTCACGCGCGCAGCCACACAAGACAGCAGACTGCAAGACACATTGCTCACACGCACCTGTGTGGCAATGCCTTCCAGCGCTTTGCGTCGTCTGCGCTGTGTCATGGCCTTTAAAAGAAAAAATATTTACAAAGATTTGCAGCTGTGAGGCTGCTTGCTTGCTTGTTCTCTCTCAGTTGGGCTCTCAGCAAAGGCAAACCAGCCCAGCAGTTGCTTCATCCAGCAAGACGCAGAAGGTGCATGGTGATGGGCAGAGGAAGGGGGGGATCTGTATATAACGCCATTGGGCTGGAGGTGGACCGCAAGCCAGAGTTTGAGGACCCCGGCTATAGCCTTTGGACACATGCTCTCTCTCAACCTCCATTTTTCTATGACTTTTTCAACTGCCATCTGAACTTTCCATTTACTTTTAATTATTTTCTTCAGCTGTACTCATGTTTACTTTTTTATTTAAATACTTTTAGACTACCTTTAGGTCGACTGCAGGAGCCCACAAGGCAACTTACAATAATCAGTAATAAAAGAATATTAAAACAATTTTTGAAACAAGCAAAACAGCAACAACAATCGGAACAGAAGAGATGAGCAAAAACAGAATAAGCGATTGCCACAATTGAAGCATACAGAAACTAGAAAAATTCAAGACAACGGCAAACAAAACAGAAACATTTTTGTTGCCTAGTTAAAAATGGGCAGCGTAGGGGCATCCATGCCTCTAAATAATAGTTACATAGCCTGTCCAACTTCTGGTTTCTTTAGACCCTTTTTCTCCCCTTCCTTGGAGCAGAAATGAGAGCTGCCCATAGAAAACAATGGAGAAGTCCAAGGTTTAGGCATAACTGTGATTAGGCAGCCAAAGTGTATTCTGTCTCCAAACAATCAATTAGGATGTCATAATATTAAAAAGTGAAAATCTGATTCTTTGGCTTTCAGGTCTTGATGGGAGGGTAGTCCCTCCCATTGTGAGGGCAGGGTCAGCTTTAGCTGAACATCTCCTCCCTGTGGGAGGGGCTCCCCGCTCCCCAGTTCCAGACTGAGAGCTGAAGAACACTCCTCCAAAACCTCTCCGCCACTGGTCACGGACATAGTCGTTCGAAGATTAACCCACTGCACCATGGCAACTGCAGAGAGGTAACTCAGAAAAGGCAATAGTAAATAGAAAATGATTTACAGACATGACGGAGGTCCCCCACCATTTCAGACAGGCCGGGTAAGGCCCCTTCCGCTCACGCTCAAAGAGCCTGTTTCCCAATTTTATGCCCGCTTGGCCCAAGCTGTGTAGAGGTGGGATGGAATGCCCTCTTCCTCTTCCCAGAATAGGATATTCAAAAGGTAAGAATTCCGTTTCTCTGGATTGAGGAAGAGGGCATTCCTGACTTGTGGGATGTACCAGAGCAGTAGTGGTTTGGGAGTTGGACTTAGACCTGGAAGATCCAGGTTCAAATCCCCGCTCAGCCACGAAGCTTCCTGGGTGACCTTGGGCCAGTCACTATCTCTCAGCCCAACTACCTCACAGGGTTGTTGTGAGGACAAAAAGGAGGGGAGGAAATATGTACACCACCCTGAGCTCCTTGGAGGAAGGGCGGTATAAAAATGTAAAAAATAAATAAAATAAATATTTTCAGACATTCAAAATATTTGTGTTGCACAATTTCCTTACTGATGTTTTGGAAATGTCAAACTTCTGCATAGGAAATATAGACCTTTTGACTGGCTGGAATATCATGGGTGCCAACCCTCAAAGCTAAAACATAAGCCTGCCGTCAGTATATTTCCAAAAATACCATTCCACACTAGCACCACACCCCAGTAGGCCAAGGAAGAGACCCCTTGGCTAGTTTTCTATTAACTTATTTTGTTGGAAATTATTTGTTTATACTGATATACTGTATTGTCTTTTTAAATACAGTTTAAAAAAACCAGGCTAAATTGATTGGGCTACATAGTTAGCTCACACTCACCTAAGCAGGATCAGGGCTGCGCCAGTGAAGTTGGGGCACACCTCAGGGGAAAGGGACATTTGTCTTTTTCCCCCAGTGTCAGCCCCAGTGGTCCCAATGAGTCTCCTCGGATTTACGCCAGCTATTTTGCTGGCACACGTTCGGGGAGGCCATGTAAGGCCAGCCAGGCCCAGGGAGGGGGCCTTTTGCTAGTATATACAGGTGGGCCCCCATATCCACTGATTCGCTATCCACGGTTTCAGTTATCCAGGGATCGTGGGGACCCCCCCAGGCTTTTACTTTTTCCCAGTAAGCTTCATTTCTTCCTTAAACAAACAGGAGAAGCAGCCTCTGGCTGCTTATTACAGGCAAGTAGAACGAGACTAAGTACTAGAGAGGCTCTGCAAGGCTAACAGAAACCTTGCAGAGTCTCTGTAGGACTTAGTCTCGTTCTACTTGCCTGCAATGGAGGCTGCTTCTCTGTTTGTTTTAAGGAAGAAACAAAGCTTGCTGAAAGAAAAATAAGAGCTGGGGGGGGGGAAGCATGCCTGCCTGCAGGGGAGGCAGGGGGGGGGCCCTCAGGAAACCATGGAGGGGGTGTTCGCTCTTATCCACGGTTTCAAGTATCCACGGAGGGGCCTGGAACATATCCCCAGCGGATATGGGGGCCCACCTGTACTACTACAGTACCATTATAGTAACATTCAAGATAGAACACTACCCAAAATTACCTGAGAGTAAGCCCCATTGACTATAATGAGAACTACTTCTGAGTAGACATGCATAGGATGCCCAGTCAGAGAATGGTGAAAATCTCCAAGGACAGTGCTACCGGGTTCCTCTTGGATCAGGCCTCCAGCTCTGCACCCCAGTTTCAGCTAACTCTGCATTTTCCAAAGGCAACTGCTGTTTATTGGTCCCAGACCACACCTTGCAGGTGAACTGCCCATTCAGGGGACCATCCACACTCATTAAAGGAACATTTAGGTTGCAATCTTATACACACTTTCCTGAGAGTAAATCTGGTTGAACACAGTGGAACTGAATAAACCTGGATAGGATTAGGCTGTAAAATTCTTTTGTCATGTCTCTTGACTTCCAAACAGCTGTGTTAGTGGTCTTGTAGCTCTTTAAAGACTTAAGTTGTTAAAGGACATCCATAGGCAAAGATTTACTTCATCAGATGCATGTTTTCAATGTACCAGCGCTTTTCTAGATTTCTGTAGTATATGCACAATCCAACTACAGATTCCAAGCTCAAAGGCTGTTAGTGCAAGTTCAGCTGTAGTCACGTTGTAGTGGCGTGCCAGTTGTGTGGCCTAGAGGGAGCAAGACAGGAAGTCTTTAATGGATAATATATAACCTTAATGGACATTATATAACTTTAATCCTGTTGGGTGATATAAGCTATTTGATCTCAGAATCTTAAAATATTCATTTACCGGTATTTAGATGTTGAGCCTGCTCTATTACAGTTGCTGTCAACCAACTTTTTCTCATTAGAGCCCAATCCTATCCAACTTTCTAGCGCTGATGCAGCCACAATGCAACCCCGAGGTAAGGGATCAGACATTCCCTTACCTTGAGGAGGCCTCCGTGTCTGCCCACCCCCCACCGCAGGATGCAGCACATGCCCTGTTGGCATGGTTGCATCAGCGCTGAAAAGTTGGATAGGATTGGGTCCTAAGTCTCACAACAACCCTGTAAGTTAGGCTACCACTATTCCCATGTATTTATAGCATTTAGGCTGCAATCACTTTCCTGGGAGTAAGCCCCATTGAACACAATGGGACTTGCTTCTGAGTAAACATGCATAGGATTGCAGTGTTAATGTATTATTATTTTGTCAAGGAACCCAGGGCATTGTTTATAGCAGGGATGGCCAACCTTCCACCATTAGGGCCTCTGTGTTCTTAAGAGTTTAGAAGACAGAATTTTGGTGGCTGCAATTACTGATGGTGCTGCACCTGCTAAAATGCCCTCACCTATACATGCATTAAAGGGCTAGGAGCATTCATGTTGAAAAGTTGAGCACCCCTGATCTATAGCAGTGGTTCTCAAACTCCTACAGGGGAGTAAAAGAAACTGCAAGTTGTTGTAGACTCCGAGGCTTCTGTGGTCCCACCGCCATGGAAAAAAGGGTTTTTTGTTCACTTCCCAGGGGTCGCGTCGGCCCCCTCGTGCCTCAGAAGAGCTTCCAATCGTGCTTGGAAGCTACTTCCGGTTTTCATCAAAAACCAGAAGAAACTCCCAAATGCGATTGGAAGCTCTTCTGAAGCATGGGGAGGGGAGGTATAGAGGGCTTTAGAGGGACGGCTCAACCCCTGGTAAGTGAAAATACCCCTTTTTACCGTGGTGCTGGTGGGACCCCAGAAGTACCGTTGCCGATGTCACCACACTCCTTAAGGGGGTAGCGACTGCATCCAGTTTGCGTGGTGGGTCACAACCCACCAGTTTGAAAACCACTGATCTATAGGCTTCCCATCCCTCTTTTATTTTTAACCTGATATATCAGCCTAACTATTGCCACCTACACAAGATTACATCCTACTCCAATTCTCAGAACCACTAATGTAAATTAAAGTTCCTCATTTCACCCATAAGCAACTAGTGAAAGGCTTAACAAAATTCTATCCTTTTGCTACCTGATTATGAATGCGACTCAATCCCAAGTGTTTAACACTAATCCACATTGTTACCTTGAATGCATGCTCTAAGGCTGAGTGATGGTCTCTTGTTCATGTAATGAACCATGTTGTTTTAATCTATTCTAGGCCATTGTGGATTTCAAGCTGAGGATCTTGATAGCAGAGCTCAGGACGGAGCCTTTACTCTCAGCACCAGCAAGGCATCCACCAGAAAGAGCTACTGGCCTTATCTTTGTTGCACTCCGTACCCTACCCCACCCCCACTTCCTGCAATGGCCAGAGCTGATACAGGAAGTCCTCATTTAAAGTTGTCAATAGGTTCTTCTTGGAAACTGCAACTTTAAGCACGACTTATAATGAAACCAATTTTACCATAGGCTAATTGATAAAATGTAAACATTCCCATGGCATTTTCCCATCAACTTTAAACGAAACAACTTTAAGTGAGGACTTACTGTACCCAAGAACTCAATAAGGGCCTATGGCTCTATAAAGCACACTTGCTGCAGGCCCAGGTTCTTTAGTCTGAACAATGTCACTTGCCTGGAGTAGCAACAGAATGTCTTGCCTTACCTTGTGACTCCTGCATAGCTCCAACTACGCTTTCTGCCTCCGACACTTCTGGTCAACATCTATCCAACCCAGCACTTGATCTGATTTGCTGCCTCTGACCCCTTTGATCCTTGTCTATCTGCTCTGCAGCTGCACCCCTCTAATTACAGCCTGACTCAAAACCAGGCCCGAAGTCTGGCACTTTTATGGATAGCAGGAGTTAGTTTGCTTCTTGCGGGAAAGGCGGTAACCCCAGTAGCGCGCTCCCTGAGCATGAATTTTAAATATGTAACTTTTACCAAGGACGTCAAGTTTCACAGAGTGACTTAGAAACCCCAAGTTCAGCGTTTCTAAGTAATAAAAGCATTTAGGAAAAAAAAGCAGACGTGTTATAAATAAGGTGCTTACACTGATTCCATGGTGAGGAAAGGGACTCTGAGGCAATGTGGCAAGTGCAAATTCCAGAGAATAAAGAGTTAACGCCAACACAGCTATTAATGTACTAAGAATTATAGTTATGAAGGCACATTTTTCCTATGGGAAGGAAAACAATGTTGTTAATCATGTTTACAGAACTTTACAATCCTGCAACGACCTCTCCCACAAGCTCCAGTTATTTTCTTGTCTGCTCTGATAAATGAACTCTTATTTATGTATTGTTCACAAATCTTACTGCTCAAAGCAATGTAAATTAACTGTAATGCGAATGAACATTACAGTTTGCCTGGCAATAATGAATGTCACTTTGGCTCCAAAAAAAGAAGACACAATTAGGGGCATGAGAAGCTGTGTTGTCAGGAAGGAGGAGAAAAAGAAAAGCAGGACTTCTGACAGGAAGAAGGAGAAATTCCATAGGAGGAACCCTAGGAGCTACAGAAGAGGTGAAGTGGTTGATGGAGAGGTGGGCAGAACAGATTATGGACTGAAAAGCAAGGGAAGGATCTGTTGAGGGGGCAAGAGAGACATAAGAAGAGCCCTGCTGGATCAGGCCAAAGGCCCATCTAGTCCAGCTTCCTGTATCTCACAGTGGTCCCACCAGATGCCTCAGGGAGCACACAAGACAACAAGATAAATAAACACATAACTTATGGAATTGAGGTTTGGGTTTATGTGTATAGACAATTCCAACCTATTTTTGAAAGCAGTCTGCAAAATGAAGCACTCTTTGAGGACTGACATGCAGCATGTGTCTTTGAAAAGAAGAACTTACCCAAAAAACTGTCTGCTTCATTAGTAATAGTATGAGAAGAGATGTGCCAGATATAAGGAACTGCAAGAACAAAATAACATTTTTTATTTATGTGTCTTTGTTGCTGGTAAATTACACATACAGTGGACCCCCGCTATCCACGGATCTGTCTCAACAAGGATGCCAGCGGATAGTGAAGTCCACTGTAGACACCTATTAAAAAGTTGTTTTAAAGCCCCAAATTGCTGTTCCTACCTTTGCACATCGATGCATTCTGGGGCGAGCCTGTGAGGAGAGAGGAGCCTTCGCGCGTGGGTCTTTCAGCTTCAGAGTGCTTTAGAGCTTTGGAAATGGCACAGTTTGCCTGTGCAAAAATAGGAACAGCCATTCGGGGTTTTTTAAAAACTTTTTAACGGGTTTCTACATTGGACTTCATTATACATGGATTCATGGTATCTGTGGGGGTCCAGAACGGAACCCCCCCCCCCCGGATACTGAGGACCGACTGTATCTGTAAACAGACTCTGCTTATAGTAAATTTAAGGGGTATTTTCACTTACCAGGGGTAGGGAGGGGAACACAGATCAGGGGTAAAGTACGGTACAGTACATGCAAAGCAGTACATGCAAAGCTCAGCGTCAGTCTCTGATACAGTATCTCCAATTAAAAGAATCTCAGGTAGTATGTTGTGGAAGGGATCTGCCACCAGTTCAGAGTAGACAGTACTGGGTTAGACAAACCAGGTGCTTTATTCATTGTAATGCAGATTCATATGTTTAGCTGAGGAGCTGGATCAACAGATCTTCATTTCATTTGAGTTTTTTAAATTATTTTTATTTAATATTCTGATTTTACTACCATGCTTCCAGACCACCATGGTGTTCCAATTCCCGCTTCTCCGAAACAGCCAGTGACAATAATTGCAATTGCAGTTACGACTTGAAATATCTGCAAACAGAAAATTGGATGGGTCAGTTGCAAGACCTATATGTGAACCTGAAGCAAATCAGTAGGCAATTTTTCATAACTACATTTATCTGGCTTTTAAAGTTACAGCACCAGTGCTAGTAGGAATTGCATCTTGATCTTGAAGAATTTGACAGAGGAGTTATACATCATTCTATCTTAGACAGGCAAGTCTGTCAAGAGTAATCAACAAATGAATTTGTCTTTGTTCAAAACAAATGGGGTGCCCAGGATGGCTGCTCTCCCTCTGCTAAATATAAGAGGACCACTGCTTTGAAATAAAAACAGATTGAGAACCACTTAATGAATTACGAAATTAGAATGAAAACGGCATTTATATTATGCACATCTCATAAGACACAAATAAGAAATGCACTTCTTTAGACTGCATTTACACTGTATCTAGATATCATGAGAAGCAACAATCAGCATGTTTGTTCTTCTCAAACATCACAGGGCATATCCACAAATTTCATAATATCCTAAATGTGAAGTAAACTCTCACAGCAGGTATCAGAGGTCGCATTTTGACAAATTCTGTCTTCCAGGCTTCTGGTAGTTCACTTCTTCTGCAAGTATCTTCCATCTTTCTGCAGAATATTAAATTGTTAGTTATGTGGGGGGGGGGGAAGAATTATAAAAGGACAACCAAGAAACTTAAACTAAATCCAGGAAGGAATTAAAAGACAGGTAAAGAATGTGATAAATAGAAGTAGTATGATCATAGCATTAAGAAAGATAGGCAAACACACTCACAGTGCAATCCTATCCAACTTACACCACTAGTGTAACCAGTGGTGCAGCGAGAATGGGAGGCCCCAGAATGGAAAGGGGATTCAAATCCCCTCCAAAGGGGGATTCAAAGGGGATTTAAATCTTCCCTCCCCTCCAAAGCCTCCCACCCTGCCCTCCCACACTGGTTACACCGGTGGTGTAAGTTGGATAGGATTGCGTTGTCAAGAATGCTCTGAACAGTAAACAAAACGTTAAAGTTGAGAAAGCGATGGGTAAACATTTCAGTAATCAGGATGGAAAATAACTAAAGCCTGCAGCGTGGAATGATTCTAGTCTGTTAATTTACTTTACTGTAATGGTTGGTTCAAGGATGCAGGAGTATATGCATTTAAAGTTGAACTGGCAGTAGCATTAAGTCCTGCTTTTTGAGATGACTTTCTACAATGTGAAAAGGGCAGTAGGACAGTCACTTAGGTGGGAACTGAACCAAGTTCTTTCCTCTAAGCACTGGCAATTACCGTAGTTCCCACTATTCTGCTTTATTTTGCCTTCTCTTCCTGCCAGCAAAACTTTCTCTTATACACCAGAGATTAGTAGCTAGAAGAAGGAAGGAGATCAGTCTGACTCTGCCTAACTGCTAGAACTTCAGCAGCTCCGCTGAAAGTGAAACCGTTCTTCTGTCTTAACAGACAAGTGCTCCATGGATAAGAGTCGACAGGAGCCTCTCTCGAGATTTTGAAGCAGCAGCAAATGAAGCTGGCAGGAGAGTTTATGAAAAAAGAAACACAAGAAGGTACATGAAACATTAGCAGAAGATTATGAAATGTTTCAGAGTATTCATTTACAGCAGAATTATCATTAACATTATGATACACACATTACTGATTGCAAGCTGTTTTGTGCAAAAACGTGAGGTTAAAAGTGTATAAACAAATGATAAAATACTGTAAACTAAATAGCTATTTTCCTTTTTAGAAAGGCTGCTGGTGACTGAATTCACCATCTACCACCACATGCTGCTTTAACTTGAAGTAATAGTGCAGCAGAATGTATGAGGATCGTTGGCCAAAAATTCACTTTCAGCATCGACTTCTACATCTGGAGTATCCCTAATGAAGTGCCAGTATTCCAGAGCGGAATATTGGCTGATGCAGTTAAAATGTGCTTGAAAGTAGTTCAAAAGCTGCTGAACAACAAATGGAACAAATAATATCACTGGCATGGGCTTGGAGTGATGATAACTCAATGGTGAGCCAGGATGGTGTAGTGGTTTGGGAGTCGGACTTAGACCTGGAAGATCCAGGTTCAAATCCCCGCTCAGCCACGAAGCTTCCTGGGTGACCTTGGGCCAGTCACTATCTCTCAGCCCCACCTACCTCACAGGGTTGTTGTGAGGACAAAAAGGAGGGGAGGAAATATGTACACCACTCTGAGCTCCTTGGAGGAAGGGCGGTATAAAAATGTGAAAAATAAATAAATAAATAATACTTAAGTTACTAAGGATGAGACTCGCTTTATTTTTCTTCAGGCAAAATAAGAGCTACATTTACCGGTAAGTGGTACAATATGCGCATGACACCATAAATTGTGAAGGCATATATATGTCTAAATGTATCTCTCTCTCTCTCTCTCTCTCACACACACACACACACACACACACACACACACACTATAGATACATACAGGGTGGGGGGAGCAGTATCTGCTGATTCACTTATCCACGGACCCGTGATCCGCACCCCTTACCTTTATTTCTTGCTTAAACATCTTGCTTAAACAGAACACACTAAGCAGCAGCATGCTGCTTATAGCACAGAGCCGAATGATTCTAGCAAGGAGCCTCAGTGCTAGAGAGGCTCAGAATGTTAACAGAAAGATCAGTTACTATGGGAGATTTTATTAAAGACTGCAAGCTAACAAATCAAGGGCAAATTTGCTGCCAACTTTACTGACATCTCTGCAAGCTCTCAGAGATATAGTATGATCTGTAAATACTACATGCTCCCAGCATAACAGATGTTACTGTGATAAAAATATTGCTCTGCATTCTAACCAGAACACCTTACATTGAAATGGATTTTCAATAAGTCAAAGTAAGAGAAGTTACTATAGCCAGATGTAACAGAATAAGCTGGTACTCACAGTATTGTACTACTTTTCCCTCGCTTTCAGCAATAATGACTGGACTTCACAGTTCTGGGCTTCTTCCTTATCTATCAGCAATTCTGTTTCCAAACACCCTGTGTTGCAAGAGCAAAAGAATGAAGAAAGTGTACAACTGACAGAAATAAACATTTTAATTGTGTGGGGAGGAAATCATATGATTGAGCAAGAAACATGTGCGAGTTTGGTGACTCCACCCCCCATGGGACGCATGCAGGAAGCATTTATCTTAGAGAGAGGAGTTGATAAGCAAATAAAAATCTACTAGTACAATCTCATTTGATTGTACTTCCTAGAGCAACTGCCTCTGATTCTACTCTTCTGTGGAAACTACTGGGTTTCTCCTACATGCTGTAGCAACTCCTACGATTATCATTCTCTATTTATAGTAGTTTCCTCACTTCCTGGAAAGGTGCGAAGGGAAGGGCTCTTCCACACATCCTTTGCAAAGGGTAAGGCAATGTAGAGAACACAGTACAGTACAGTATATTTATTTCTATGTAAACCGCTACTCTGTTGAAAACTACTCTGGTATATAAATATTATTATTATTATAATAAATAAATAAATAAATAAATAATACAGTATATCCTAGTCAACTGTGTTGTTTCAAAAGTAATTCTACTAAACTCAACTACCTTTATTGGCATAACACAAAAAGACACACACACACACACACAGATAAATTAAAATAAATAGTGCATAATACAAAGGAAAAACAAGTAAGCAAGGAGGGAAGGGGATTACAAGGGAATAAACAATCTACATCCATTCCAATTAGATTTTAATAAATTGGTCACCATGAAGGCTCTACGTTGAATAATTAGATAAAGAAAGTGAGCTAGCCGATTAATGGACCATTTATTAACAGGTGAAAGTAGAACCAATATAATCTCCGAATCAGACTTCCCTTGCAGATTTGCCAGCAATGGATTAAGAATGTCTTGGCGTAAGTCATTATACCATGAGCAGTATAGAAGTGTGTGTGATAAGGATTCTATATCTGTCGAATTACATGGACAACGACCCTGGGCCTTAGAGGATCTATCAAATCTGTAATCCATCAAGCTGGACGGTAAAATATTACATCTGGCTAAGGTTAATGCATGTCTTGCTTGAGGGTTATCGATCAAGAAAAGATATTGTTGTTGTTGTTCAGTTGTTAAGTCGTGTCCGACCCTTCGTGATCCCATGAACCACATCCCGCCAGGCCTTCCTGTCCTCTACTATCTTCCTGAGTTCGCTCATTTTCATGTTCGTTGCATCGGTGATGCTATCTAACCATCTCATCCTTTGCCTTCCCCTTCTCCTTTTGCCTTCAGTCTTTCCCAGCATCAGAGTCTTCTCCAGAGAGTCCTCTCTTATACTGTGAGGTTTTACTGAGAGTACAGGGCAGTTGTAGATGTAAAGGTGAGCAACTTTTAGCAGGTGCCGCAAAAACTTCTTGTCTCTCAATATCTATCAGTCTGTACAACGTGATCCTAATGGCATAGATCAAAGTGACTGAGCCTAAGAGGTCCATTGACAGACCTACAGAGTGAATTTTCTTGATAAAGAGATTATAACCCAAACAGTAAGAAGAATCAGTTAAGATGTCTTTAAAAAAAGGAACACGCTCAGCTAAAAAGCACACATGAAACCAAAATTTGAAAAACCTAATCCATACCAGAAATTGCAGATGGTGTTGTCCAGCCTCAAGGCATAGTGCTGCATATGGTACACAGTGAGGGAGACCAAAATTTTATACAGAAAGGAAGACTGGATTCGCTCCACATCAGTAATATAGGCCGAGAGCCAGACCTGGGATCCATATAAGAGTTGATTTACTACTTTGGCATTAAATACTCATAGGGCAGCTGGAATATAGGCTGCTCCTCGAGTGTAAAAAAAAGGATAATGGCCAAAGTCGTCAATTTGGCAGTTCTTATTGCTGCTATACGGTGCGAAGACCAGTGATGTTGGTAATGATAAAGGATACCCAGATACTTAAAGATCTTGACTTGTTGTATGGCTCTTCCGCTAAACTGCCATGTGCAGGGCTTCCAAGTCCTCCCAAAAACTACTATTTTAGATTTATCAACAAATTCTATTCTAAATTCTAGATCTGTAAATCCTAGAACTATCTGTTGGAGATACTTATATTTCACTTTTCAGCCAAGATTGACTCCCGAAGAGGTTTACAACAATTACAGTGTAATCCTATGCTCAAGTAACACTGGCAACACTACTATATGCACAATATGTACTCAATATGCAGTACAGATCCTTGAGGGACTCCAATTCTTAGTTCCCTCCACTGTGAAAACTGTCCATTGATTCCTACTCTGTTGTTTAACCAGTTACCAATCCATAAAAGGATCTCTCCTCTAATTCCATGACTACTATGTTTGCTGAAGATCCTTTGGGCGAGGGAGTTTGTCAAAAACGTTTTGAAAGTCCACAAACACATTATCAGCTGGATAGCCTCAATCCATATGTGTGCTGACACTCTCAAAGAACTCTAGAAGGTAGCAAGGCAGTACTTACTTTTGCAGAAACCATGCTGATTCTCCTTCAGCAAGGCTCATTCTTCTATATGCATAATAATTTTTAATTATGCTTTCCACTAATTTATCCAGAAAAGTTGTTAAGCTGACCAGCCTGTAGCTTCCCAGTCCTGCCCCCCCCCCCCCGGGATCCTTTTTTAAAATATTAGTGTTGAGTTTGCTACCTTCCACTCCCCACGTATGAAGACTGGTTTAAAGGACAGATTATATATTTTGTTAGAAGATCAGCAATTTTACATTAAGTTCCTTAAGAACTCCTGGGTGGATGCTATCTGGACCCACAGATTTGTTAATGCTTAATTTGTCAATACACTCTAGAACAGGGGTGGCCAACCTTTCCACACAAATGGTCCTGGCCCTTCAATGGTTGTATAGGTGAGGGCATTTCAGCAGGTGCAGCTGCTTTAGCAGCACCATCAGCAATTGCAGCAGCCAAGATTCTGTCTTCTACACAACAAGAATGTAGAGGCCCTAATGGTGGAAGGTTGGCCACCCCTGCTCTAGAATCTCATATCTTGTCACTTCTATTTCACTCAATTCTTTAGACCAGGGGCGGGGAACCTTTTCCCTGGCGAGGGCCGTTTTAAATATTAGAAATTTGCTTGAGGGCCGGCCTTAAGGCGCCATTTTTATTTATTTAATTAATTTTTGCCCCACCCCCCATCGGCCTCCGGAGGCTCCGCGCTCACCATCCGAAGCCGCCGCCGCCGCCGGGTCCATGCGTCACCTCCGGCGTACCATGCCGATGAGGGCAAGAGCTTGCCCTCATTGGCGTGGTACGCATGTGCAAAATGGTCAACGGCCTGGTGAGAAGGGGTCGAGGCGGCGGCCGGGGAGGACATGCAAAGGCCCACTCCCGGCCTCCGGAGGTGACGCGCGGACCCGGCGGAGCCTCCAGGGGCTGGTTGGGCGGCCTCCCGGCAATCTCTCTGGGGGCCGGACCGGATGACCTCGGGGGCCTGATCCGGCCCTGGGGCCTGAGGTTCCCCACTGCTGCTTTAGACTCTGTTCCTGAGGTCAGTTCAAGCAGATATCTCCCTTACATCTTCTGTAGTGATGACAGATGCAAAGAATTCATTCAGCTTCTCTGCAATCTCCATATCCTCTTTAAGTTTCCCTTTTATTCCCTTGTTACTTTGGTTTGTGGCAGGTTTCCTGCTTTTGATGTAAAGACATTGTACATTTACCAGAGTTTACCGGTATATTCCTCACTTGGGCAAGACTTCCATTTTCTGAAGGAAGTCTTCTTGCATTTATAGCTTCTTTGACTCCACTCTTGAGCCATGCTGGCATCCTCCTGGACCTAGTGGTGCCTTTCCTACTTAGTGGTATGTATTGCATTCCTGTTGAACCTCTGTTGTGGTGGTTCTAAATAATCTCTTCTTGACCTTCCCTTTCAGCTTACTAGTTCCCTCACTTTTGAGAAGTCCCATTTTGAACTCCATGAAGGCTTGCAATGAGCTAAACATCAGACAGAAACAAGTATTTTTGCAATATATCTTAGCTTAACTGCCTGCAACAGTTTATCTTCATGTCCACCTGCAGGTTTAAGAACTAGGAATTCAGAATAGTCTGCTTCTCTAGATTACATTTTCCTGGGCCGCAGACATACAGCCTCTCCCACACGATCCACATTGTATTTGCATGAATATTTGAAGAATCTAAGGAGTTTCCAGACTTGTAATTTTTGCTATGAAACAGTTATTACAAACCACTGCTAGCCGACATCTGGGCAAACCACATAGGCTAAATAGTGGAATAGCTCTCTCTCTCTCTGCTTAAGCCTTACAGCCTGCCCTATGATTACAAAGCGAATATGCTGTGAAGATTTTCATTGACACTTAAGAGTGGGGAGGTCACAAGACTATCTTTGCTCTTCATTTGAAGCTTGTTCAAAGAAAGAAGTTGCAATCACATGCTGTCCTCTATGTCAAAGTTAAGCTGGCATCTTAGGCTGCAATCAAATGCACATTAACTGAACAGAATGTAACTTACACAGGATTGGTATGTATGTTTCTTAGCTCTTTTTGCATCAAGAAAATTAATTTGTCCTGTTTCAGTCTGTTTGTACAAGGGCCAAATTGACAACTCTTATGTATGTGTGTGTTGATAATACAGGCTGAACTGACCAATGACTGCCTGCTTCTGTTACCCAACACACATGCAATGAGCCTAGGCCAGTGTAGACTCTGACTCTTGGTCTTCTCAGTAACAGGAAACTGATATAACACAATTTACAACTATGTTGGGTTAAAAAAAAAACTCCAAAGAAACCAGTGAATAGAAATCCTGGCTATCATAGGTGCATACAAAATGTTCTCAGATCTAAACTCGTGTAAGTATATCTTTTGGTTTTATTTTTACATTATCTACCCCAAATTACTAATATATTCATAATTGTTGCCTTAAATAGCAATAGTTGCAAAATTTTCCATTTTCACTGATGGACAGTTGGTCATCTAAAAGTTCACTATTCTTGGAACAGGTCCAATAAAAATGAGATCACCTTCTCTAATGAGCAATTCTTACTGCGCAGGGTCAAATACAGTAACTATTTGTCCTTCTCTCACAAACACAGATGTACACAGGATGTGAAAAAAGGCCTTTATACAACAACATGCTTGCTGATGATTTCAAGGGGGAAGTTACTTGCATTGCATAACTGACTGCACAATATAGTGGGCGCGTGTGTGTTTGCAGATTCTGCACGACACTTTTGATGCTAAACGGCGGACAAAACAAACACTTGACGCACGCTATTAGCGTGATGGAACGTGAGAACATTTCAGTCCGGCTAGTCCATACTTGCCACTTCAAAGCAAAACAGGGCAAACCCCACAAATGCAGTTCAAGTCAACAGCGGGGGGGGGGGGGGGAGAAACTGCCCAGGCCTGCCTGTTCCAACTGAGGAGCACGGCTCTCCACCTCGCCTTGCAAAACAATCCTACTACGGATTGGCACCGCGTTGCAGAGGAAGGGAAAGAATGTGGTCGCGAGGCCTGAAGCGAGACCGATTCTCTGGCTTGGAAAAGCAGCGCCACGTAGGAACGCGAAGAGACGAAGGAGAATGGGAGTCCTCCTGAAGGAAACAAGGGGCACCGTGACCGAGGCACTATATTTTTACACTCCTGCCCCGCCAGCCTGGACTTTAATTGTCTTTGAATCGAGTCTTACTTTTGCAGCAACTTGCACGTTTTTTAGTGCTCGTGAGTGACGTCTCACCACAAACGACCCGCTCCCGCAGGCAGCTGCAGCCCTCCTCTCTCATCCGAGGGAAGTTGGGCGCCCCCTCCCTCCCGCCCGCCCCTGGATGCTGGCTCCTCCCCTTGCAAGAAGAGAAGGGACTGAGGTTTTTTTTCTTTTTGTGCCCCCCTGCCCCTCCCACCTCTTCTCCACGTTTGCAACTTTGGGAAGCCGGGATTTCAGCGGAGGACCCTTTGACCTCCTCTCCGCGTCGCTCTCGCCCCTTGCTATGGAAGGGCCAGGAATGTCTCCCTGCCCGAGCAGGCACCCCCTCCGCTGCTGCTCGCCGCCGCTGCTCATCGCCCTGTTGGTGGGCTGCGTGGCGTGCCAGGCTCCACCGGTGCCGGCTGGGGAATGGGATGGCAAGGACGTGCTAGTCGAGCGCAGCTACGTACCCGAGCACTGTCCGCGCACCGTGAGCTCCGGCGACTTCGTGCGATACCATTACCACGGCACCTTCCCCGACGGCAACAAGTTCGACTCCAGGTAGCCGCCGCCCTCTCGCGCCCCTCGGCTTGCGCGGGACTCGGGAGTCAGACAAGGGGCAGCGGACCGCAAACGAGGGAAGAGCTGCAGCCTATGCGTGTGTTCACGGGGAGTGCCCCTAACTGGACATTTGCCGCTAATGTCAATTACTTCTGAGCGTAGGTTTGCCGCTGTGTGGCGGGGCGTCTGCTCTGCGTACGGAAGGTTCTGGGTTCGATCCAGTTCCTAAGATCTCAGGGAGTGGGGCTGGGAAAAGAAGTCCGCGCCTCCTGACACCCTGGAGAGTTGCTGCCAATCTGAGTAGGCAACGCTGCGTGCGATGGATTTGTATTTTGACTCACTATGAAGCTGCTTTATGTGTTCTTAACTATGACAACTGGGAGGTGTAGGAAACAACCCTTGGGAAAACACATGCCCAGCCCATATCAGCACCTAAAATGTATCAAAGTTGCAATACAGACTCCTCCCCTGGCCTAGAAAAGCCCGTGTTAGGCAGAGGGACTGGTTCCAGTGTCCCTGTAAATGTGACGCTGGAGGGGATAATAATTTGATTTCCCAGTAAGAGCATGCGCATTTGGGTGTTTTCACACAATAGGATAAAAAACATCTTTGCCCTCGTCCACTGTATTTGCTTCAAGGTAGATGAACGCAATTCTGAACGTTCAAGATGTGCGTGTTAATTCCAATGAAGGCCCTGAAAGAAGGCAGGGTTTGCAGTCACACTGTAACTTGAATGCACTCTGTGTATTAACCCAATTAGAAGAAGAGTACATCAAATCACATTATAATTACAGGGCAGTACACTAGCATCTCTCTACACAAGGCAGGTAAGAGAATGCCTGTTTCTGACTGCACTAATGGTGGGAGAGGGTAGTTTTTATAGATGGGGAAAAGTATGTTGTGAATTGATAAAATGCAACAATTTCCAAATTATCATTAATATATTTTTGCTCTGAAAATGTCCTTTGGTGACATTTCAGAAACTGTCATGAAAGAGCTGCGTCTTCCTAAGCGTTAGGTTTGCCCCCTTCCTACATTATTTTAGAAGAGTGAGCAAGTCCACTGTTTTTGTGCTTGCAATTTATTTATTTCCTTTTTGAGTTCACATCTCTTGCTCACTACTAGTTTGTGTTATTCATAAGGTATTGCCCTACTTTGGATTGTTTTTTTCCCTAATGGACTAACATGGCTACATATCATTTTTAGGTGTCCACAAATGACACTTAAACCAGCTTTTAGGAAGCTGCCTCATACTGAGTCAGACCATTGGTCCATCTAGTTGAGTATTGTCAACACTGGTTGGCAGTGACTCTTCAGGATTTCACAGCACAATCCTATGCATGTCTACTCAGAAGTAAGTCCTATTGTGTTTAATGGGCCTTACTCCCAGGAAAGTCTGCATAGGATTGCACCCTCAGAGTGGAATTTTTCTCTGCCCTATTTGGAGATATCCGAAATTGAACCTGGAATCTTCTGCTTGGAAAGCTTATGCTCTACCTGCTCCATTTCTTGCATTTGTAAACCTGCCCCATTTCTTGCATTTGTAAATGAAAATGTTACATTGCCTGGAACGTGCATTTGACATTAAGATAACTATGTCTTCCACATTCTGGCTTATAATTAACATCATGCATTCAAGGCAAAAGAAAGTAGATCTTCAAACAGTTTGTGGTAGTGAACAATTGTGAGTTGTATGAAGAAATATTGGGTTGTGTCGTAAGAAAGTTAGTCATGCCTAAGTCCCACTGGAATTAATGGGACTCAAGTTAGTCATGACTAAGTTGTCTCACTTATTTCAATGGTGTTTAGTCATTGTTAACTTTCTTAGGACACAACCCATTTTCTTTTGTCTGTTTCAAACTTATTGTCAGTTAGCCAGATTGGGTGCTTGCAAGCGTTCTGATTTTTTTGTCTGCTCCTTCTACCACTCATAATTTCATAAATCTCTAGTGCGTCCTCTCTCAACTTTTATTTTTCTTAACTAACCTTTCCTCATTGTAGGAAATATGATCTAATCCAGGGGTTTAGATCCTTCCCGGCCGTGTACCACCTCCAGCGCCACTCTCCTGCTGTGTACCACCGGAAGTGACTGGTGATGACATCACTGCTAGTTACTTCTGGGTTTTTGGGTTTTCGGAGGCCAGAAAACACAGATAGGAGGCTCTGAATGAAGGGTCCTTCTCAGCATTCCCGAGAGGCTCGGCCAATGGCGAGGAGCTTTTCAGGAGCGAAAATGCAACGCCTAAAGTACCATGTTGGAGCGGGGGTCCGGCGGTCTGAGTACCACCAGCAGTTGGCCAAAGTACCACTGGTGGTGCTAGTACCACTAATTGAGAACCCCTAATCTAATCCTTTGATAATTGCAATTGCTATTTTAGGTACCTTTTGCCCCTTGTGATACTGTACATTATTTATAATGGATCCATGCAAGAAATGGTGCTGGCCACCAACTTAGATGTTTTTTTTTTTTTTTAATTAAAGGATTGAACACATTTGTTTAGGATAGGTCTGTCAACAGTATTACAATGACTGGTGAAGGGGCAACATTTTTGAGCTGCCAATGAAGTGTGTGAAACCAAGATTAAATGAATTACTGTATAAATGAATTTGTAAGTAACCTATTACCTCTCCCTTTTAGTTATGACAGGGGTTCTACATTCAACGTGTTAGTAGGGAAAAGTCAGCTTATTGCAGGAATGGACAAAGCTCTGCTTGGCATGTGTGTGAACGAGAGGCGATTTGTGAAAATTCCACCTCATCTTGGCTACGGGAGTGAAGGAGTCTGTAAGTAGAGTGCCCTGTGTGTAAGCCATGCCTAGAAATGTTCAACTGAGTCTGGCTCTTGAAAAAATAAATACAAAATAAAGGTGGTAAAAAGCTTGCCAAACCGGTGGTTTGTAGATTGATTGCTCCCTAAATATTCCTGTTTGTGTGACAAATCTGTGGATCTGAATGCATGGTTGGGTGGGCGGGCATGGGGTGGCATCTCATGTACATGGGCTCATCCCATGTGCATGGGCTCTGTTCAGAGCTTCCAGTGAATGCTTGAAGCTTGGGGATGGGCCCAGTGGGTATCATTCCCCTTCCCCATCCCACAGAATCAGATCCACGTATATGGTGCATGAATAGGGCAGTCAACGATATCGGATTAATTCAGGCAAGAATATAATGACTTACTAGGAATGTTTGTGTTCTTTTCAGTCGAGGATGTATATAATTGTTTCTGAGGCTTTGTTTGTACTTTTCAGAACATAGGCCTTTGTGAGAATCTCAATAACTTCTGCATTCATTACAATGTAGCTTTCCTTATTGCAGAGAACATCTGATGGCAAAAATGTCCAGGGTGTTCCACAGTGCGGAACAAGTTGCTATCACTGCTCCAACCGATATGCATGTGACACGTCAGCAGTTAGGACCTGGGGCAGTGCCCCAGTAATCAGCCAAATCAGAGTTCCAGGGTTGGTCCAAGCCCCACGCTGCTCCTGAGGTGGCATGTCACCATCATTGCACCCCACCGTCATTGCACCCCACTGCTGGGTCTGTGAATGTGCGCTCTCTCTCTCTCTCTCCTCCTGGCAGTGATGGCTTGCACAATAGCCATTTCCTCTTGGAGTGAGTTATTCTGTCTATATGTGTCTGCACTGGGAGTGATGGAATGATCCAGTCACACCTGATGGAGAGTTGTGGTAGAATTACCCAACCCCAGGGGAAGCTGATTGAAAGGTGGCAAGGCCACCATGATTCATCATGAATCTTCAAAAGGCACAGCAGGCAGCATCCTCTAAGGATGCTTAATTGGGGATCAGAACAGCTTTTATGTGACTAATTCCTTTCGTGTGGTAGGCTGGCATTTCTCTCTTGGCACAGAGTTTGGGAATAGCCCCTATTGGCTGTGTGGAGGGCCCTGCTATTTTTGCTAGAGCTGAGCTGAAAGTTCTCGGGTGACAACTTTGGCTTGAATTGAATGGGTGTGTGTGTGTGTCAGGAGCAAAAGGGCCCCCCACACTGACTTTTCTTTTTCACCACCTTCTTTTTGCTGCTGCCACAAGGTTTGCAGTGGCAACAGTGATCCATAATGGCTGTTGGCAGCTGCAATCCGTCCCCCCCCCATATGTCTCTAGTGAACTGTGTGATTACATAACATCATTCACAGAGGGCTTCTGGGGGGGAAAAATGGAAGGACCACCACCTCTGCCATTGGTAAACCTTCCTTTTGTCCCCCCTGAAAATGGTTGAAATAGTCCTTCCCTTGAATGGAGTGGCAAAAATGTGTGTGTGAGGAGGCATTTCAGCTCAGCTGTAATTTTTGCCTTTGTGCAGTCTCATGTCTGAACCCGCACCTCGCCTTTTGTATTGGTTTTGGCTACTGAATGTCTAGTTGAATTCTTCTTGCACCCTGTTTCAGTTTCCTCTAACTCTTGCACACACAACGTTCTTGGCTGATCCGTGCTGCGGCATGCTTCTCTTTTTCCTTTCTGAGCTGCCACAAGGCAGTGAGAAGCATTTGGTCTTGAACTATTGTCCCTGACTTGTTTGGGAGTTCTAGATTGCCTATCCTGGGAATGATTGTTTGTTTCATATTTAAGTTATCTGTAGAAGCTGCAGAGACAATAACTTATCAATTAAAGTTGCAGAGATCTCTCGAAACCAGTGGCTGTAGTTCCTTTAAGAGTGCTGTGTTGGGATGGAAGACATGTGGCTAGTGTTTTTTATTCCTTTCTTCTTCCAATACTTAAATCAATGAGACATTGGCCTTGCTTGTGATTTTGCTTTAATTGAAATGAGTGCTGTGATTTCAATTATGAGTGTAAGCCACCCGGACTTTAGAATGAGGTAGGCTAAAAATAATATTTTATCCTACCTAACTCCTACCTAACTCCTTGTGCGGTGATACAGCAGCGCCAACGTGGCATCTGCTGAATCCTATGGGGGCGTCTTAGCCTCGGGAGGTCTCCTCTGGGGAAGAGAACATTTGTTCCCTTCCCCTGGGGTAAGCCTCTGCTGGCCCAGTGGGTCATCTTGGACCTGCGCTAGTGATATTGCTGCGCAAGTCTGCGGTGACATGTGAAAGTAGATCGCGCCCAGGAAGGGGGGTTAGGATTCAGCCGCTGCTGCCGCCAAACCCACCCCCATTGCAGACCCGATCTGCCCACCCCCATTGCCTCACCGTTCAGCCCCACCACCCCTTCGTTCCACCCTCGCCCTGTCCTGCCTTCCCTGCCATCCTACCTGTATCGGCAGGCCTCCTGTGGTCCACCGGCACGACTCCATGCTCTGCTGCAGTGTTATTTTTTGCAACTGCCATAAGGCAATTTACACCTTGTTCTGCCAGCGGGGCAGCCCAATAGGATTAGGCTGTTAAATTAATAAATGCTGCATATATTGCTCTCCATATGTATATAATTTAAAAAAATACAAAATGATTCTTATTGTGGTGCTTGGTGAAGAAATAGAAATTTTTAAAAAGATATTTTGCATCAACAGCTGGCGTAATTCCTGCAAACTCAGTGCTTCATTTTGATGTGCTCTTGGTTGACCTTTGGAATTCTGAAGATCAGGTTCAGATTCAGACTTATTACAAGCCCAAAAATTGCACAAGGACAATTGAGGTGTCTGATTTTGTAAGATACCATTACAATGGGACATTTCTAGATGGAACACTGTTTGACTCAAGGTACAGTTAAAATATTTTTTAATGTGTGTTTTAGAGAATTTGCTAGAATTTAAATAAACACGAGAATGAAAATATGAACGTTGGCAGGGCCTGAGACTTTGAGGAGCTCCTGCTGGTTAGCAGTGTGCTAGATGAACCAACGGTCTGACTCGGTATAAGGCAGCTTCAAATGTTCACAGAGATAGGGATAAAATGTGACCAAATACGCAAGGTTCCATAGCCCTTGTATAGCTTATGCGTAGTTATTTATGTTTATATAAGGGTAACATTGTTTGAAACAGATGAATACTTGTGCGCATTAACTGTACTCTATCCACACCGTCCAGCGTTTCTCTTGCTTCCAATGTTAAAACAAAGAAGCTGACTATAAGTAACCTGGATTTATTTATACCTTCAGTCACAATAGGATGCGAACATATGACACCTATGTGGGAATTGGTTGGCTGATACCTGGCATGGACAAGGGTCTCCTTGGAATGTGTGTAGGAGAGAAACGGATAATCACAGTACCACCTTTCCTGGCATATGGAGAAGATGGAGATGGTCAGTGCCAGCTTAGTTTATAACTCATAGTCAATATAACGAAAGCATAAACCAGGAGAAGATACTTTCATGGACTATGATTTCATCTTATGTTTTGCATGGGAAGCAGGAAATACAGAAATATTATGCTTATTGATTAGCTAATGAACTTTTGTTTTTTTTAATAATTTATAGTTGTAGGAAAGTTTTTCTTACCTTTTTCCCTTAAGAACCTTTTTAACTAGAAAAGTGGCGAGTAACAAGACTGCTATTAACAATTAAATTCCTACCTATTTTTTTTTGGGGGGGGAGGTTGGCAGCAAAACCCCAATAATATTACGTGTATAGGAAGTACCCTGGGCTGGAACCATACTTGTCTGTTGTATTACTTTAACAACAACAAAAGTGTGAACAGTCCTGTTGTATGTGGGAAAATTGGTATTTCTTTTGTTCCACAATATATCTTGGTAATCATCTGAATATATCTTTGTTATACTGAACTGGTAATGGCCAATATTTCCACACTTCAAAAAATAGCTGCACAAATTAAAGGGGGTTAAGAATATCCATGCAGAGGTGAGATTGTTGGGGTACATTAGCCCAAGCTAAGGATATCCCTAGACTCCAAACTGCTGAAAAGCCAGAGCAAACAAAGTAAAAATGAGGCAATTAGTACCTCTGCCTTCGTAATGCTTCCTGAAGCATCTGCTACTGACCACCAGTGACAACAGTATGGTAGGCTTGATGGCAGAGCTGCTATTTCAGGTTTCAATTTTTGTGCATGTGGGAAATTAACAGCAAGGTCTAAAGGCATCTGCTTTGATGTATACAAGATTAATTGCCTAAAAGTAGTATATTGTAGGAACATTTCTTGTTGTTTTTTGTGTTCTATAAAAATTCAGTAACAACAAAAGTACTTCTGAGAAATAACTACAATTCACCTGAACCACAGAGGGACCAATCATTCTCCTTGTAAATGGTACCTCTAACTTGATGGACCAGTGATGTTACATTATGAGCCTTTATAATATTCTTACGTAGATATGGATTCCGTGGTCAGACTATTAATCAGCTCAGAACTCCAGGTCCATGTTGTCTTGGGCTTTTGAAGCATATAATTGAAAGGACTAATGTTTCTGACATTGCAAAACAGCCATGTGTAATGACAGTTCTTAGAGAGACACTCTTCTGAGCAAACATGCATAGGACTGGGCTGTAGGCATCATTAAAAAAAATAGCCTTTTCTGCAGGATGATTGGGAGTAATATTTTTTTAATACAAATTGATGAATGTCGTTTCTTTAGAATTGACAAAAAAAAAATCAAATGATTTATTTTATTGTAAGCTGCCTTGGGTTGCTTTAAAGGCAAGAAAAGGATAGAAGTATTTTAAAATAAGATACATGCATAAATAAATACTATGTTAGCACAGAAGAGATCTGGGATCAAGGTTGTACGTATGCATGTATGGAATATCAAATTAATTTTTTTGCATTATTACACCAAGTTCATTTCCTGGTATCCATCTCCTTCATAGGTAAAGAAATTCCGGGTCAGGCTTCTCTTGTCTTTGATGTAGCTCTCCTAGATCTCCACAATCCCAAAGATGGCATCTCTGTTGAGCAGCAATATATGCCTGAATCCTGTGAGCGAAGAAGCCAAGTTGGAGACTTCCTCCGATATCATTACAATGGAACATTTCTAGATGGCACATTGTTTGATTCCAGGTGATCAAAATATTAAAAACACAGTTCTTACTTTTTGTTTATGCATGTATCTTCAGTTGGATATAGTTAGTCTCTTTAAAAATGGTTGTCATTTCACCGTTGCACCTGATGAGAGTAATCTTGAACTTTCCTCTTTTTCTCTGTTTACAATGAGAGACTAAAGCCATGAATGTGCAGGATCTAGTGTTGTGGAGATTGCTACATTTGTTGAAATGGAAAGTGCACAGCAAATGCGTATGAAATCTTATGCCTATGTTTAAGATTGTGCTGGATTGTGGCTATAACCTTGTTTCATTCATGTGCTCATGGCCAATTTCATTGAGTTTCTATTTTTTTAATATGCTCCATTGCATCAAAAATGGTTATCAATCTCATGATCAAGAGAGAGAATAGAGCTGTAGTGTACACATCAAAAATAGTCACCAAAGGTAGTAGCAGACAGTATAGTGATATTGCAAGCATGGTAACTAGATGAGACCATGCTAATTGTGTGTGTGTGTGTGTGTGTGTGTGTGTGTGTGTGTGTGTGTGTGTGTGTGTGTGTACACATGTTTAAAATAAAGCAAAAGCTTGTGCCAGAGGCTTTCTTTTGCAGAGAATTTAAGGTGGTTTGAAACAACGTGATTTTCTCTTACTGGATTTTATTGTACAAAATACAATTATCTTTGTATTTTAATATTTGTTAGCTGCCATAGGCATCCCATTCTTATGGGAAGAAAGGTGGGATGTAAATATTTTAAATAAAACATTTAAATAAATAAATACATCTTGAGCTCTGTAGCGCTGTGTAAACTACAAAAAATGTTTGCGTTGATAACAGTCTTAGTGATGCAACATTTTTTTCTATAGTTATTCACGAAACAGAACATATGACACATATATAGGGAAAGGTTATGTGATTGCTGGGATGGATGAAGGCTTGCTTGGTGTATGCATTGGAGAGAAGAGGAAAATAACCATTCCACCTCACCTCGGATATGGAGAAGAGGGAAGAGGCAAGTACATTCAGTCCATTCTTTCATAAGTACCGGTGTCCTGTAGTTCAATAGTTCTTGAGTTTCTGAAGTAGAGTTCCCTTCACTTCAATATTTAAAAAATGTAAGGAGCAACACTGTAGATGTTTTTGTGTGTTTCAAACTGCTGAAGTTTGTATCGCCTTGTGCATGATAACCTGCAAGGCATGTGGGAACTGTGCTAATTTCTATGATTCTTGCTAATCCAGGCAGCTGATCAGGAGTTGGTAGGATCAGCATTGGTAGCATAGGCTTCTTAAACAGGAATGAAGGACAACTCCATTCCTACCACATCTTACGCTTACTTGTGGGTACTACTTTTTGAAGTGCGTTTTCTCCCCCTGGGGGATTATCGGGTCACCACAAGGGACAACAAAATTATGTTTGAAAACAAGAATTCAGTAAATAGCGTAATTAAGGCCAGAGCACTGCAAAATTCATCAGCCGAGTCTTTCATAGAAAGCTGCCTTCTACTGAATCAGACCATTGATCCATCTAGGGCAGTATTGTCCATACAGATTGACGGGGGCTCTTCAAGACAGATTTTTTTTTTCTGCCCTATCTGGAAATGCCAGAAGATTGAAGTTGGGACCTTTTGCATGCAGAGCAGATTCTCTCCGCTGACGGTCCTTTTGCTCATGTTTTGTGGACACTTAAGTTCCACTCTGCAAATGATGGGTGCAAAGCAGTAATGAATGTTTTACATATTTAAAATTTCTTTCAAAGTTGATAAATGTATTGTTACATGGACCATATGCCGCTTCACACTGGCCAGGTAAGGTTCTTCTATGTCCCAGATCTCTAAGTGTATGGGATTTGTGTTAATAGAAGCATATAAAAAACTCCACATTCGCTTGTTCAGCGCAAATGTAAGAGGTGCGCTTTTGCATAAAAAGTTTTGCATAACTTTTGCATAGTACAGATTTTTAGCAGATTGGGCTTGCTGTTTATCAGTTGTCTAATCAGCAAGAGCAGAGACTTGGATGACTTTAAAAAAATTATTATTTACTACTTATAGGTAAGATTCCAGGATCTGCAGTGTTGGTCTTTGACATTCATGTGATAGACTTCCACCACCCTTCTGACTCTGTTGCCGTTACCACCCATTACAAACCTACCAACTGCTCAGTACTGAGCAAGAAAGGCGATTACTTGAAGTATCATTACAATGCCTCGCTGCTGGATGGTACTGTGCTAGATTCTACGTAAGTATGGCATTTGGAATTGAAGAATCATAGAAACGTGGAAATTATATGCGTTGTATGCAACACCTTAGAGCCAAATCACATGTTACTTTAAAGAAAATGCATTTTTCTTGTTTAATAAAAAAAATAGTGCAGGAGGGGTAGGGGGCTTTAACATTCTGTTCCATTGTGGATCTGGATTGTGCACCCACGCACACTATTTTAATTAGGAAAAAGGCTTTCACTGAAAGCCTGAAATATGAATTGAAGGAGCAGGCGCGTGTGTATGTAAGTGTAATAAACGGCAGAAAGTCACAGGCAGCATCGTTCTGATAGCAGTTTTAGCATACCCAAACCAACTACCTAAACAGAATAAATGTCTGCTACATGCTTGACAGCCTGATACCTTCTAGATGGCCTTGCATCGTTTTCACAGTCTCTTTAGGTTATGAACCCTTATTTCCTTTTTTCAGGATTATGCTTGGCAAAACCTATAATATAGTTCTAGGATCTGGCCAAGTTGTGTTGGGAATGGATATTGGTCTCAGAGATATGTGTGTTGGAGAGAAAAGAACACTTGTTGTTCCACCCCACCTCGCTTATGGAGAGGCCGGAGTTGGTAAGTATGTAAAGCTTCACGCAGCAACTGATTAGCCTCCTGTTGATAGAAAATTGATTGACACACTGATTTGTTTCCTTTTCACACTGCTATATGTGCCATACCTCCTTTTCACGAGCCTTTTTTGTTGTTTAAGTATGCTTAATGATTGGAGAGCTCCAAAATGGTAAGCCTTCCTTGCTTCTCATAGCAATATGTAATCCAAATGATGCAAGATAATACAGGAAGATTGTTTCGAGCTATATTATTCCACTTTGAACTAGTGGTTCATATATTATAGTTGGATTTAACTACAAATTAACTACAAAAAATAGTTTTGGAGGCATACACTCAACATGAGGCAGGCATTTCATGTTTATGTAGAATGAACAGTTTGTTAAAATATTGAACATAGCAATGAAGTCTTAAATTTGTGTGACAATACATGCATAAGAATTAGCAAATGTGTCTACTTGAGTCCTAATTATGCAAATAGCCACATAATTTGGTGTGCCCGCTAGGGTAAAAACCTTATCAATAAATTGATATTGGTGTTAAATATTGGAATTAAATCTCATAAATTTAATAAGTGTGTGTGTGTGTGTGTGTGTGTGTGTGTGTGTGTGTGTGTGTGTGTGTGTAAAATATATCTCCTGTTACAATGGATATCGGCTGCATATTGGGGGGGGGGGTGTGATTGGCTTTCCTCCACTCATCATGCTAGCTAACGTTCGCCTCATAAGATTAACTTTTCCCCCTCTATTTTCTATGACAGAAGGAGAAGTACCTGGTAGTGCTGTATTAGTTTTTGACATTGAACTGCTTGACTTAGTGTCTGGCTTACCAGAAGGCTATATGTTTGTATGGCATGATGAAGTCTCTCCTAGCCTTTTTGAAGAAATTGACAAGGATAAGAATGGAGAGGTTCTTCTGGAAGAGGTAAAGCTTCGGCTAGTAAAACTGCTTTGCATAGGTTCCTTTTTGCAGATGCCGGTGGGTTCACAGACAGCAGTGTATAACATGCTGAGTATCAGAGTCCTAATTGTTAACTTTAAGCAATACTTTTTATGGCCCTATCCTATCCTGAATTGGGTGGGTGCGCAGAGGGATTTATGACAGCGGAACACAGTTCTGCTGTTGTAAAATGGGTTGTGGCTGCACACACACCATGCTGCCAGTGGCCATTTTAGGAACACTGCAGCAAAAGGCAGCAGTGCGGGAGGCCAGCTGTCATAATGAGAGAGGTAAATCTGAAGGCAGCAGAGTGGAAGTGGACTGAGGCCAGGAAGAGAGTGGTATCAGCAGCAATGGTGCAGTCAATATCTGCCTTCCCAGGTCTGCTCAGACTTGTGTCAGCAAAGTATCTGGTGCAGATCCAAGTAGACCCAGCGGGGCAGGGAAGGCTTACCCCGAACATGGGAACAAATGTTCCCTTATCTGGAGACCTCTGAGACTCTTCCCCCCCCCCCCACACACACACACAGGATGCAGCATGTGCTCCGGTGGTGCAGCTGCATCGGCATGGGCAGATTTAGGTAGGACTGGGCTATAAATTGTTAATTATGTTGATGTAAGAGAACAAATGCTTCTGGGAATATCTCCATCTACAGCAATGCAGTTTTGCGGCTGTATAAGAGCCACATCAAATGTTCTACATAACCAAAGAGATACTTTTATTTCATGATCCTGTGTAAAGGATGGAGTTGTATATAGTCCCCCATGATAATAGATTTTAGAGTGAAATGGCTCAATTCTTTTGTGTTAATCTCTGTGGATGCTACTAAAAGGCCTTGCTTTAAAAAATATGCATCTTAGAGAGGAAATTGATGCAAGCACCACTCACCACACTTTGGTTACTCGCCCTCCCCACAGGGGGGGGGGCACGTGCCTGTGCATCCTGCAACTTGATTCCTGAGCAGGAAATGGTAAAGCATGGTGCTTTTTGGTAGCACACATGCCTCTGATAAATGTACAAAGTAGGCCTTAGCACTATATGTATGGGCATGAGATATACTGTACTCTGAAATGTGCAGTTCAGGGCAGGTTTTCTTTTTTACTTGGCACCAAAGTTAGTTTTCCTTTTAATATATATATTTTAATTTCTAGTTCTCTGAGTATATCCACGAGCAAGTCAATTCTGGAAAAGGAAAGCTAGCACCTGGCTTTGATTCTGAATCAATTGTGAAAAATATGTTTACTAATCAGGACCGAAATGGAGATGGCAAGATTACTGCTGAAGAATTCAAACTGAAAGACCAGGAGCCAACAAGACATGATGAACTGTAGCTTAATTTTTTTTGTTAAATTTTTACAGAGCTGAACTGCTGTAAAGAGTGTATGCATCACAGAAGTGATTCGATGTGTGTGTACTGAAATGGAGGACAGTGGTAACAAATATAGCTCTGTATGCGATACCGTGGAAGATTTTCTTAAAGCATTTTATTTTAAAACCTGAAGGGCTTCAAAATTGGTTTTATCTTAAAAAAATGCACAGCCCTGTGTAGTGGCACATTGTAGAGATACAGTATAGAAGTTTGAGAGGTGTGTGATTCAAAACACGTAAACGCTTCTGTTCACGGAAGTCTGCATCATTGGCACTGTGCTCTGTTACCTCCACATACTGCTGCATTAAAGTCACTGAGGTTGTAAACTATAAAAGTGAGCTGATAATTGCTGTCTGAAACAGAGCTCTAGTCTAAGCTTGGCTAATATTCCTAGCTCAAGGCAAGGAGTTAACAGTGCAATCTATGCACTGGCGTCGACAGGGGGAAGCGGGGGGGGCGGGCCGCCAGGGGGCGTCGCGCGACGCCCCTTACTTACAATTTTGCGCTGAGGTGGGCCCGCCCGCCCTCCCTTGTCTCCGTTTGGCTCCAAAATGAGCCGAAAACAGAGCGGGGAGGGCGTTCCGCTCCTGCGCATGACGTCACGCGCGGGGGTGGAGCCTCCCCCTTAAGGGCGACGCGCGCCCCCGCTCAGGGGTGCCGCGCGTCGCGACGCCACTGAATCTATGCATATTTACTTAAAAGTAGAGGTGTCACTAGGGTTTACATTACCCAGTGCGAGAGCTCGTGTCACCCCCATTAACTTTTATTTTAATATAACAATACAGGTCACCCAACAAATCAGTAACTAACAAAAAACCAGTGGCCAACTCGATGACACACAACTGAAGATGAAACCTAAGGAAACAGAATTCTTATGGGAAGGTGGCTATCAAGCCTGAATAATTTTAATCGTAAGGGTTCTAGTATCAGCTCTGATACATAGAAATGAGAGCTCACTCATACTAACACCTTATTGGTTCCATGTTGGGTTGTCATAACACCTCTGGCTCAGAGCAATCAGTCTTATTGGTCAGTTTTGTTAAGGTAGTTTCTGGTTATTTGGTCATAACATTTGATAGAATACATTCTGCATTTAATTACCTTTCCAAAGATATGTAACATGATGGTATTCAGAAATACAGTTTTCCCCAAAAGGTTTCCACAATTTTGGCCACTAGTGGTGTCGCACCTCCAAGGGGGTGACCTGGTGCGGTCTGCACCCCCCCCAGTGACAACTGCTTAAAAGTACCATAAGTTCCATTGTACTCAATGGGATTGAGGTCCTGGTACATATAAAATAGGATTGCAGCCCATCTGTAGTAGTATGGAACTCACTCTGCCAAATGTTTTGAAAGCCAGTGTCCAAGCTTGATGTCAGAACTCCCTAATAAGCTCAAAGGTACTAGGGATTCACACTCCTGTAAAGATTCTAGTTGTGACTATGAATAGAAAAACACATCCTCATATTACAAAAATTCTGCAGGAAAGAATGATCATTTTAAGAGAATCACAAACTCCTAAGTGTGTTTGTGCTTTTCCTGTCCTTCAGGAAGACTTTCTGTGCTTGTTACAGAAAGTGTAGATGCCAGAAATATATAGGAAGAAAAGATGCAGCAACTAGCATGATGGTATATTGTTACTCGATATGCAACATATGGCCACTCCATCTGCTTCTTGTGTAATCGGTATTCCTCAGGTAAGTTAGCAGTTGATAAAAGTTGTCTTCAGAGAGGGTTTGCATCTATTTAAAAACATTTTGTAGATGTGGCTAAGCATTTCACACAGGAGAATAACTTAGCTGAAAAAGTAACCATCACAAAGCTTGAACAGTGTCTTCCCCAGTAGACGCCTCCTTTAACTGTATGAATGGTGCTAGGTTCAAAACTGACATGTCTTTTAAAAAGTTTTTACAGTAAGTAATGTTTTGTATGTTTTTCAAAGCACAGTTTGTACTGCCATGAGAATGTCAAGCATGATACATGCTGGAATTTTTAAATAAAGTAGACAAATACATTATGTATGGTACTTCCACATGTGAGAAACCAGGGATGGAGGGAAGCTTAATGTTAATTTTATGGTGATGCTGGGAGACGCCTGTTTGGTGCCCTGCCCTTTACAGTGTTGGGTGCCACAGGGTTCTATTCTGTCTCCCATGCTTTTCAACATCTACATGAAACCGTTGGGAGAGATCATCTGGGGATTTGGTGTTGGGTGTCACCAATATGCTGATGACACCCAACTCTACCTCTCCTTGCCATCTCGCTCCAGTGAGGCTGTGGAAGTCCTGGACCGTTGCCTGGAGGCAGCTGGGGTCTGGATGAGGGCTAACAGGTTGAGATTGAATCCAGAAAAGACAGAGGTCCTACTGGTCAGGAAAGCTTCGACGCAGGTACTGAGTCACCTGCCCATTGTGAATGGGGTTGCACTCCCCCTGCAGGAATGGGTGTGCAGCTTGGGAATACTTCTGGATTCACAGCTCTCCCTGGAAAGCCAGGTGGCGGCTGTAGCCAAGGGTGCGTTTGCCCAGCTGCAGCCATACTTGAGTCAATAGGACCTGACCATGGTGGTCCACACCTTAGTGACTTCAGGACTGGATTGCTGTAACGCGCTCTACGTGGGGCTGCCCTTGAAGATGGTTCGGAAGCTGCAATTAGTACAGAATGCGGTGGCCCAGGTGGTCGCTGGAGCTAGGCAGTTTGACTCTGTTGAACCGCTGCTTCAGCAGCTGCACTGGCTGCCCATTCATTTCTGAGCCCAATTCAAGGTGCTGGTAATGACCTTTAAAGCCCTTCACGGTTTGGGTCCAGGATATCTGAGGGACCGCCTTCTCCCATACATTCTGGCCCGCTCTCTTAGGTCATCTGAGGGGGTTCTCCTGCGGCTGCCACCTCTATCGCAAGTTAGGGGAGTGGCAACATGTGGGCGAGCCTTCTCTGCCATGGCGCCAAAACGAACTCCCTGCCAGGGGATCTGAAAACCACCCCCCTCCCTCATGACTTTTCAGCGAGGGCTCAAAACGTTTGTTTCGTCTGTTTGGGTGATGGGTTGTGGTCTGCCTCCTGTGTCTCAAGATACTCTGCCATGCTGCTTTTGTGCTCCATACTGTCGCCCCCCCCAGTGGATTTTGTTTTTAAATTTAGTTATGTATTGTTTACTTTCTGTATTTTAAACCATGTATTTTAATTTTTGTTGTAAGCCACCTTGGGCATTTGCCTTCGGCATAGGATAAGGCGAGATTTATTAAAAAAATATTTTAAATGCATGACTCTAAACACAGGGTTAGTGTTGGAATTGGGACTTGCAGATTCAGGTCAGAATCCCCAGATGAGGAAAAAGGGATTTAAGCAAACCCCTTATATACTTAGCCCATCTATGAGTAATGAGCAAAAGACTGTAAATCATATCAGAAGTAGTTATTCCTATTTATCATTAAAATTTAATGAAAGTGAACATGAATAACTGAGCTGAAATTTAGTAGTTAACACTGAATTTAAAACATTTCTTGCTGCTATTTGAACTGTTCTTTTCTGACAGGATAGGAGAGACTTCATTCCTAGCTATTCCACCTAATGCTTTTCTAGCACTAAGTAAAAAAATACTTAGAAAAAGGAAGACAAGTCTAATGCATGTAGTCACCAGTGTTGGAGAACACCAGAAGCACAACCATGTGACATTGAGCTGGCTTGTTTGACATCACCAGGAACTGGTTCACACATACGACTTGTCAGTAACCATTGCTTTTCATGCAGCAATTCTGCAAGTCACATGTTTGTGAATCATGCATTGATGAACCTGCCCAGGCCTGCCTATTAGCCCTCTGGCTGGAGGCAGGAGCTTACCCCTGTAATGAAGAGATGCTAATAATGCCTGTAGCCCTGCTTTTTCTTCTAAAGATGAACATTCCATTTATTCTGCCTAGTGTTCCTCAGCCAGAAGCCAGCCTAAATTTGCTACTTAAACTAAATGCTTAACATGTGAAACCATTTCACTTTAAGGACCAGTTAATCATCAACAAAATTGAGAATTTTCATAAATAAAATTGTAAATTTAATCTTCAGTCTCAATTTTCCTTTGTTTGAAGGATGATATTTCAAACACAGGGACACTCTTCCTGTCTAGCCAATAAGTTGCAGATACTGAATAAATGAGGCTTGCTTTGGGCTGGATAAGGAGGCATAAGCATAACCCCTTTCTCCTGAAAATGAGAAACTCAGCTTGGCTGAAAAGATCCCAGCATGTGCTTAAAGTACTGGTCAAATCTGCATCCTTCTCCTGCAGAAGGCAAAAAACAAAACCAGCCTTTTCCTGTGGTCTGCCACCTCCTGGACAGAAGTCTTAGGATTACTGCTCAGCAATAAGTATTAAGAATATATACCACTTTTCAACAAAGTTGACAATAGGAAGAATAAGTGTGTTTCAAAACATTTTGCTTCTTCATTTGGCTTTCATGAGGGTCTTAGGCAGGGGTTCTTAACCTTTTTACAATTAGACCCCCAATGGATTGCCCAATGTCTCCATACCCCCTTCACCAGACTGTCAAAATCACCATCACCAGTCTTATTAGGTACCAGTATGACAGTCTTATTAGGACCAGTATGAGTTCGATTCCCGCGACGGGGTGAGCGCTCGTTGCTTGGCCAGCTCCTGCCAACCTAGGAGTTCCAAAGCATGTCAATGTGAGTAGATAAATAGGTACCGCTTGCGGGAAGGTAAACAGCGCTCCGTGTTCCAGCTGCATGCTACGCGCTGCGGCAAGGAGAGTCATGCCGGCCACATGACCACGGAGGCGTCTTCGGACAACGCTGGCTCTTCGGCTTTGAAATGGAGATGAGCACCACACCCTAGAGTCGGACACGACTGGACTTAATTGTCAGGGGATACCTTTACCTATGACTTCAAAAGATGTCAATAGCTTGGTTTTACTTTCCATATGGATAACTAGGAGCAGAACACCTCAATCCATGGTGATAACTGTGATAGTCAAACATTTTTCTTTAACCGTTCAGAGATCAAGTCCCATACCCCCATCATTTGGTTCCCATACCCCCAAGGGGTATAGATATTCCTGGTGAAGAATCCCTGGTCTAAGGGATGAAAAACACATCTTCAGGTCAGACAGAACGATGTGACTACTATTGTCAAATGTTCTATAATACTTAAGAAGAGCCCTGCTGGATCAGGCCAAAGGCCCATCTAGTCCAGCTTCCTGTATCTAACAGTGGCCCCACCATATGCCTCAGTGGCCCCACCAGACGCACACATACCACAAGATACCTGTTTCTTGTTGTTACTCCCTTGCATCTGGCACAGAGAAAAGCCACTTCTAAAACCAGGAGGTTGTTTATGGCTTGTAACCTGCGATGGTCTTTTCCTCCATGAATCTATCCAAACCCCTTTTAAAGGCATCTAGGCCAGGTGCCATCACCACATCCTGTGGCAAGGAGTTCCAGCATTACTTTTTTCAGCATTACTTGGTCAACCAATTGACTTTGAGATTTTACTTTTTTGCCCCAAGTACTCTTTCTAGTACAAAGGAGTGAAGTACCTGTGCTCTGGCATTTAATGCTTAAGAGATACAATCTGAAATATTAATATGAAACTCAAAATGTATCATTTTAGAGAACTGTAATTATGCAATCACTTCCACATTTGGCTATTCACCATGTGTTTTGTATAATTTTCTGTAACAATCCCACGTTCCAAACACATCCCTTTATTGTGCATGAGTAAAAACTGAAGGAACCTTTTTTTCAGTGATCCATACAATCTATTCATTACAATGAATAAATAAAGGTGTGCAATAAAAGTGAAGGGAGTTTAACAGCAGCAGTGGAGCGTCCAGATGATCATGGATAAAGTAATTTACTTTTTAAATAAAACCAACCATCTTGGAAATAGCATGACTATTAATATTCTAAAGATAGCACAGGCATGCTGATTTGTCCAATTGCCTCCATCAGGAGGAATACAAATAAGTTCAGGTGATGCAGGTTACAGAATCTTCTGAAAGATTGAGTTGGCCACATCCAAAGAATCATCTTTCACCAAGACGATATCATAAGAGTCCATATATTTTTCCAGCAGTTCTTCAATCTAATTTTCAGAATTCATAAGAAAACCAAGGAGTTAGACACAAGCAGTAGCTACAGTTTACCAAGTACATTGTATGTACATGCTTTTAAACGTGTTGAATTCTCCATGCATTTAAAAAGAAATTAAAGTTTTTTTACATGGCTTTTGAACCTATAAATTCTACCTCTTTTGAAAGTTTACCAAGTCTTTATTATAAGAGTAGTGACTTCTTTGCTGGTAAATGTTTGTATATAGGTATGTGCAGGCACATCTCAAAGCTAAGAGAAGGCCTTTGAAATGTTACAACTAAAGTTCAAACACTTTTCCATTATTCTAATATATGAAATCATTACCAGCCAGAATGCAAAGTATGTAAGTTATATTAAATTATGCATAAGTGTCATTTGCATGCTTGCAAGTCAGATTCAGCTGTACTGTATTTAACGATACAGAACTAAAGAATAACGTTAATATACTGTATTTGTAACTTTTGATTTCAACCATGCTATATATCAGGTGGTGGGCAATCTTCCACCATTAGGGCCTCTGCATTCTTAAGAGTTGTGCAGAAGACAGAATCTTGACAGCTGCAATTGCTGATGGTGCTGCTAAAGCAACTGCACCTGCTGAAATGCCCTCACCTATACAAGCATTAAAGGGTCAGGAACATTCATGTTGAAAGGCTGGCCACCCCTGCTACATATCAATCAATGTGAAATTAACCATCCACAATTTAATAAAAGAGAAAATAAAATCAGACGTGGATGTTCAAGGTAGGCAGAGGCTAGGTCATGAGTTAGAAATACATATCTTTTGGGTCTATGCAATTTTTGCCTCAGAAAGGACCTTAAATTTACTAGCCGTTGGTCTAATTCCTACTGCAGCTGAACTACTATGGGGAGATTACATTGCTGGGGGCCTACTGCAGTAAACAAATGATGCAGTTGAGAATTCTTAATTCTGCAGCTCACAGTATCCAACGTGCAGTCAACTTTAGCTTTGGAAGTACACCTTTAATGTTGCTGCACTGCCTTTTGGTGTTTAAGTGACCGAGAAAAAGAAACAGGGTCCACATTGGTTGCTCAAGATTACAATTTTGTTCAAATTATACCTGCAGTTCTCTTCCAGGAAAAGGAAATCAGCACAACATAATGGACCAATTTAAACAAGCTATTCCATACAAATGGGTTTCTAACTGTTGTACATTTCATGTCATTGTCAAATGTGAAACATATTCAAGACTCTGCCAATGATTTTGAGTGCTGCACATATTGGATGAGAAAGTGGTTCTGCAGTCAGAACAGACCAATACAGGAAAATGAGTGTATAGAAGAGATAGCAGTGATGAAAGGGTTTAACGTAATATGAATAGTAGTAACAAAATCTGTGAATTCTAGCACATACTACGGTTAACTTTAATATTTAATGCAATATACTATCAAACGTGCTTACCAATAAGACAGCTACTTACTTTATCATTGAGATACCCAATCTTAAGAATATGTTCAACATTTGCCACTCCATCCGCCATAGTTAAATCTCCTTGGGAGTCACCAAGCAGAATGATGTTGCTATTGTCTTTTAACTGTTTAAAGTATTCTGTGTTCTTCAAGGCACCATCATGTTTGTTGTAAACATGAATCAATTCCCCTTTAAATCCTTTTAATATGCCCTGTAAAACATGAGGGAAGTTAGTTGGAAGGCTATGTAAACAAGAGTCACTTGGGTATTTAACATGTCTCTATGAGCATTGATTCTTTTAACCTACTACAATAATATTATGATACGGAGATCAATGATTTATTACAAATGTAACTGATTTATGTAATCTAAGAATATTTCATTTGCCTTAGCAAACCTAATATTAGATTAGATCTGAAGGTCCGCTACTTCCTCAAAAGACTCTGTCCTTGCTCTGTTATAACCCCCTTATGCTTGGAACTGCCTCCCAGAACACCTACAAGATGCTTTGTCACTCACTTCCTTCAATTCCCTTCTTAAAAACAGACCTATTGGCAGAATCTTTGGCACCACATTTTACTCTTTCTATACTTTAACCCAGTGCTTCTCAAAGTGGTGGGTCGCGACCCACCATTGAGAACCTAAGCTGTCCCCTTAAGGGGCGGGGATAGCATGGCGGTGGCGGCAGCAATCCAGGGGATCGCTGCCGCCACAAAGCTGCCCAAAACGCCCCCCGCACTTACTGGGGCTTGGGGGAGCTTCGGGGAGGCCTGTGCAACCCTCCCCGATCTTCGGATCACTGTTTTGCAGCGATCTTACCCCAAGCCCCGGTAAGTGGGGGGGGGGTGTTTCGAGGCGGAGATCCCCCAGATCACCGCCGCCGGCTCCGCCCCCGCACACACTCAAAGTTCTCCCCACTGCTCTAACCAAACTCAAGAACGTAACTGAAAGAACAGGTTGCCTCCCTCTGTGTGGTTCTTTGTGTGGTAATCTGTGCAGACACAGTGTTCTGCGCATGAACAGAGTGGAACCTAGAAGCTTTCAGAGCTTCGTCGAGCATTCTGCCTCTGTGCTCAAGTGAGGGAACCGCATGCACAGCCCTGTGCCTTGAATGTGGGCAGAGCACTCAACCCCTGTTCCTTTGAAGAAGAGCACACCTTTGAAGAGGTAGGTTGGGAAAACCCACCACTGTAGGGAATGTAGAACTTGGTTCTATAAAGGAAAACGTTATAGCTGTGTGTTCTATTATAACAGAGTTTGTTCAGATTGAAAACTGCTTGAAAACTGCTTGAATTCCCTTCTTTAACCCATTTAAACTATATGGTATTATAGCTAATTAACATTTTGCATTGAAAAATCTTTCTACTTACATTCTCATCAAAATCCATGAAGTTTGAAACTACTTTGACATTGGGATGGTAGACACCAGCCTGATGGATGACCTCTTCTAAGATATCTCCAATACCAGCAGAAAATATGAACACAGGAATATTATGTTCATGGAGCTTATCGAAGAAATTCTCATATCCTTCTCTGTACAACAGGATTTTAAAAAACAAAAAGTAAACCATTGCCAAGATAGGGATTTAATTCCTTCCTCCAATACATATGAAACAGGCAAGATGGAGATACAAACATTTTTCTTCGATAGGTAGTTTCTACATCAATTGCTTCAAGATGTATCAAATATCTGTGATGTATACCCATGGTTCTATGATATTTAAAAAACATCCTTGAAGTGTTCCCTGCAAAAATCCCAGTTTGCCATCTATTTCTACAGATGCTGACTGTTATCTGATGGATGGATGGGTGGGTGGATGTGGGTGTACATAAACTGAAACATACTGCTTCTCAAAGTACAGCGATGAAGCAGGAATGCCTGCTGCATCTTGCTTGTAGAGTTAACAGAGGCTAGGAAAAGGAGGACTCTGTTTCTGCAATGTCTGCTTCCGCTTTCTTCTTGCATCCTCCTCAGTCCTGAGAACTTGGTAAGAACTGCATTTCACTTTTATCACTTCAGCCTAATAGTATCAAAATGGGAGCGGGATCCAACCATGTCTATTCTTGTAGTAGAAGGAAAATATACTCCAGGTTTGTTAACCTGAGGTAAAGGTACAAACAACCATCCTCAACCTAACAACTCTTCACAAAGTTTCATTTCCACTGAGAGTATGGCAGTAAGACCTCCCAGGTCTCTGTGCCTTCCCAACCTTACTGGAAGTGAGTAATGGCACCTCCTTCTATGCCAATGGGAGCATCACTTGGAAACCCTGTGATGATGCAGGGGTCTCAGGAGATGCTTCCATTTGTAGGTGGTGTTGGACACAGCAGTAGTGCAAATCTATTAGATGGCTCATGCCATCAATACTGGCTCAGGGGTCAACCTGGCTGGCTGGGCCCTCTGATAGGCATGGATCCTCAGCCAGTGACCCATCAGGTGCACCCCATAATGCCATCTGAGCAAGATCATTGGTCATAACAACAAAAGCAATTAAATGAAGTCAAAAGCTTACTACCACCACCATCACAGATAAATCTTGATGAAGGAAAAAATATGCTCAACTTGAATTAGGTTCCTCCTAATTTTACTTATGCGACACACAGAAAACCACCACCAAAGATATCTGCATTTAAACAAAGTTAGCACTGATTCTTATGTTACCACTGCAGTGTGACTCACTGTGCTGACACAGGAAGTAACTACCTGTCCATCCTATGTGAGTTCTTGGATACAGATGCAGCATGGGACCCAACCACATGGAGTGGTCTCCTCACCAAAACTGTAAAGCAGGAATTGGCCCTTAGTGGAACATATATGGGCTTGTGACATTTAGCAGCTTGCCATTTCTCAAATTCTCAGCAATAGTTTTCTCCCCTAACTCTAATATTATGCAGAATGTCGAAATAGTGGAATGGTATATTAGAAGCTTACTTCAGCATAACGTCAGATTCCCTCACAATTTCAGCAAGTTTGTCCTTTTGCAATCCTTGTTCAATAAGTAAAGCGTGCGATTTGTTGTACCTAAAAGTAAAAATGAAAATAAAGAAAGCTTACTTCTTACGCACATTTAAGAAGGCTGGAAATGTATCCTCTCATAATGGAAAGGGGATACATTCACAGCATAAACTTATGCATTCCCCCCCCCCCCAAGAAATAAGTTCCATTGTGTCCACTAGGGCTTCCCAGTAAAGGTGTAAGGACTGCAGCATAAGTGTGGTTAGGAACGCAGCCTAAGCAAAACGTCTAAATGGCAGCTTGTCTTTGGCAGATATTTTAAAAAATTTATAGCTGTGTGCTGAATTTACAGCCATCCCAAATACCACAGATATTTAGATGAATGGAACAAAACTGAAAGAAAACCACTTAGCTCACTGTGCAAAGTCTTTCGGGTCTTAAGGCCATGTTAAGGGACAAGACCCAAAAGACTTTGCACAGGATACACTGGCCATGAAAGCCTAAACAGTCACTTAGCTCACTTTTAAAACATACAGTGAAATGTCTTGCACAACATCCTGAAGTCCTAGGTGTGCGGTGTTTCAAAGAACTAAGCCTAAAACTACTTTGACTAAGTGCTTAAACAATTAACTTGAAATTTGCCTCCTAGAAAAAGAGGCAATTAAAGTTATCACAAAAAACACAAATTAATTTTTCTTTACAAACCTTCCATTTGAAAGCCTGCAATGCACTTTAGTTGGGCTGACCCTTTAAAGATGTCAGAGCTCATCTTTATACATCAAAATTACAATTTAATTGCATGATATGGTTTCAGAAATAGTTTTAAAATGGCAAATCCATTTTACAGCTTCAATTAAAAAAACCTGTTGCAACTAAAGTTGGGTTTTGTAGCAACATACATTGTTTTCCCCCATTAGAAGAGACAAGGGGATGAACTAAACAAGAGAATTACATTTCTTGACATCAGTCTCTTGCCTCCCGATAGCATCACAGGATGCTTTTTGCCTTGAGTTCTGGTGACTGCTGCCAGAAAGAAATTTAACTGCACGTGGATAACTCAGAGGCAAACCATTGAAACAGAGTCCTTAACTACTGGATAAAAATATCATGCACTGGATAAGCTTCTACAATTTTGCCAGAACAGAGTAAATTACCTGTCTTGTCAAAGGTAGTTTTGGACTTTAAGACATGCTGCTTAATTCTGAATGCTGAATACAACCAGACAAGTAGAAAAGAGTGTGCTTCAGTAGCCACCTCCATTTAATAATTAAGATGTAAACATTAGCTGTTAATTCCTTACAGAAAGGAATTGGTCACCTTTCATAAACTCACCACTCAACCATGTAAGGATACTTTTCTTCAATTGTAAGATTAGGGTCAATTTCAATAGCATAATAGATTTCTTTCAGTTGAAATAACTAGAAACAAACAACACTTGGTTATTACATGTCTTTTGTATTGCTTATCAATTTATGTGCTTTGCCCAAATAACATGAGCCGACTACCATGATCCTTGTATATTTTATATTTCCTGTAATCATACATACAGAAAGTTCAGTTTCTAGTTTTGGTGGCAAGGCAACACTCTGCATATGGAGATGCTGCCTCCCTTACTGTTCAGTGTCAAAGCTTGGAATCCTGTAGTGACTGATATAGCCCTGCCTATAGAATGAATGAGAGTAGTAGGGGTACCATCCCAGGAAACCTTTCTCCACTGAGACAGATTAAGGGGTGGGGTAAGCTTATTTCTACTTTCTTGCCCAGCATCAGCAGTGAGTCAAGATCACTCCCAGAGTTAACTTCTTATGTGCTGGGAATGAATTTTCCCAGCTGTTGTCTAATTGGAATTTAGAATTCTAAATTCTAGTGTTCCACACTAGAACACATGCTAGAATCCTTTGGACCTCAAGGAGCATCCTGTTTCCATGAAGAAAAAAAAAAACTAGACCCAATGGATATATTCTGCACTGGACCTGAAGAAGCAGCCTCCATTTACCCTTTTCCTTAAACTGTCCTTCTGTACTGCAGGAAATGACTTTAAAAAACTCAGGATTGTTATATGAAAGCTTCTAGTACAAGAGCAATATATTTTTAATATCAGATGGTGATGGATAAAAAACGGGATGGTCATCACCCTTGCTTGTCTGCTTCAAGAGTCATTCAGTCAGCCATTATTGGAAAAATAATGCAGGACTATTATTTGGACTTTCAGGTCAAAATTGGGAAACAAAATATTTAACATGGCAATACATTACAAAGCCCAACTCCCCCCCCCCCAAAAAAAAAATGTTCTGGTGCTTTGACTGTTAGACCTATTCTTGGTTATATTTGGGGCACCGATTCCAAACATGACATTGGTTTGACCATATCAGCTCTAGTTTTGGAGATACGGCATACCCATCTTAGATGCAGATGTGCAGAAATATTGTATATTGTTATTTTATGAGTGTATAATAAAGTGTATACAGTATTGTTATTTTATGAGTGTAAAGTCAGTATCTAATTGTGAGTTTGTGAACTATACAACCAGATAATGATCCACATTTCATAGATTCAATGGACAACATTGAGTCTTGTGCCTGGACTTCATTTGTTCTAGTTTTCAAAAACTTAAGACAACCATAAGGCAGACAACTACTGTGAATTAGTTGAGGACATGCTCTCCAATTTTAAATAAGCTTGGCTGTAATATGAGCATCAAGGTCCATTACCAACACAGCCATGTAGATAGCTTTCCAGAAAACCTACGTGATTTAAGCGAAGAGCAAAGTGAAAGATTTCACCAGGATATAAGAACTATGGAAGACAGATACCAAGGAAGGTGGGATACCCACATGGTGGCAGATTACTGCTGGAACCTTCGGCAGGACTGTTCTGGTAGATATCACTCTAGAAAGTCCTATAAAAGATGTTTCTTATATGTCAAATGACTGATCATTTTATATGCTCTTGGGTTGTAATAGACTTAGTAATATGTGCTTGTTTTAATAGTATGTAATACTAATAGCATCAAAATTTGTCAAGATCATATCAAAAATAGCAGATCATGCGATTAAGGATCCTGAATTTTGACAGACAGCCGGTTGAATCAGCATATAAGGTGGCTATGCCGTTATCTCCAAGACTAGAGCTGATTGGGCAAAACTGATGCCATTTTTCAAATCAGCGCCCCAAATATATCCAAGAATAGGTCTAACTTTTAAGGCACTAAAAATGTGTGTTGGGAGGTGCATCCTTAGACCTTTGCTTTACAGCTTAAAGGCAAAATTAGCAAAATAGTGAGAATACAAAAGGGAACAAGTAGGCTGTCAGATTTAATTACCTTTTTGCGACATTCATCTGTGATGAGTTTGCAATTGTCAATGACATCTGAAAGGTGTTCAAAAAGGAAAAAAATTACCGTATATGCAAAAGCAACAGAGGATGATAAAGTGCTATTTACCACATTAACAGTTGAAATCTATTCAAAAACTAATCAGACACTTGGTTAAGAGGTAATGAAAGGTAGTTTTTAGACCTAAAAATACACTCTTGAATAGATTTACAAACTGGGAGTGAAAGTGAGGCGACCTTTTCATTGCAATCTCCCCCCCCCCCCAATAACTAAGCCCAATGTCTTTCCTCCAAACTTTATACAGATTAATCTGGATTAGGAGGGTTACACTGTGCAAAAGCAGGGAGCAATAATGAACAAAGTATACAATGTTAACACTATTCTAAGCCAAAAACTGGAAGGGAAGGCAAAATTGTATTGAGTTTTCAAATGCATTGGGGTAGGAGGGGCAGAGAAACTTCCTGACCTCAAATGCTATGATTTTCTACTGTTATGTTCATTCATGTTCATTAAACTTTATTAGGCATAGACGTACAAACAACCAGCAATATGACCACATTCAACAACCGCGCCAGGTCAGATTAAACTAATAAAATATTCCAGCAGGAAGCCCCCCCCCCCCAATTTACAAAGATAAATATAAACAGCTATTAGATCATTTAGAAAATCCACAATGATTAACAGAGATTGTAGATTTACATCTCAAGATGACTGCATAGATATATTTTGCTAGCTGCAAGATAGTATGCTTGTCCACAGACAGAAAAAGGATCAGAATTGCCTCATCACAAGGACCACGGTACTGGATCAGTAATGGGATCAATAAGTCAGTGCATAGGTCTTTGTACCAAGGGCAATGAAACACTATATGAATCAAAGATTCAATGGCCTCCATGTTACAATCACAAAATCTGTTACTCTCAGTGCCACGACTGAATCTAGCTGACAGTTCTTTTGAGGTAAACACATTGCATCGTGCCATAGTAAACACCCGGCGAGAATGGGGATCTTCCAGCAAGTAAAGGTATTGGGTCTAAGGCCAAAATTAGTTGGTAACTGCCACCAGAGAGGTGAACGTACCCTGGCTGCTGCTGCATGTAGTATTTTCTACTGCAATTCTATATCTAGTTCAGGGGTTCTCAACCAGTGGTACAAGTACCACCAGTGGTACTTCGGTCAACTGCTAGTGGTACTCGGACCACTGGAGCCCTGACCAGAAGCTTTCGGCGGTGCATTTTCGTTCCTGATAGGCTCCTGTCTTTGGTTGAGCCTCTTGGGAACACTGAGAAGGGCCCTCCCACCTGCCCAGAGCTTCCTACCTGCATTTTCTGGCCTCCGAAAAACTGGAAGTAACTGGTGATGATGTCATCGCCAGTCACTTCCGGTGGTACGCAGCAGGAGAGTGGCGCTGGAGGTGGTCCTCAGCCAGGACGTTGAGAACCCCTGATCTAGTTAAAACTACAGTAATACATTATGACAACTATATGTTGATAAGATGAAATGTTTTTTTTTTAATAATGAGAAGTACTCACTATGACATGTTGGGCATCTCTTGCCATTGAAGGAAAATCTACTTAATGTCATATCAAAGTCTGTAATTATCTGTACAAGATAAATAAAGGTTAAACACCATAAGGAGAATGTCAAATTAACTTAAAAAAAAGAAGAGAACAACATGATAATACATTCAGGATTACTTCATTAACAATTAATAAAGGCATTATTATAAAGGATACAGTTACACATTATTATTATTATCATCATCAGTATTAATAATAATAATAATAATAATAATAATAATAATATACACTACTTTTCATCAAGAGTAGTTCACAAAGCCGTTTACATAGCAAAATAAATCAATAATGGTACAGCCATTACTGAAAATGGTTAAATATTGCCCACAACTCTAGGGACATATTAAAGTTCTTCGCATATCTTCAGATTTTGATTTTGTTAATAGAAAAATTATTCTGTATTCTGCAAATATGTTTTGCTCTTCACCTGAAGTTTGGCAGCTCCTCCTTTGATGAGGCCACATATAATTTCTTCTACCCTTTCTGGGTCCTTGATATGCACAGTCTTTTTCTGAAATTCTGGCATCTAGGAAAAGACAAGACAGAGATATTAATTTTACAAAGGGAGCATCATATAAGTTGAACTGGAGACTCATGGTATATAGAAAAGCTGGCACAACAAGTGATATGCTCATTTTTTTGAAAAGAAAATCTGACACAACCGAAACTAAAAGTCAAATTTAATAAAAATATATGGTGCTTTAAGCAGGGAAACCGATGGGATTAATCCAATATTCATATAAATATTTAATGCATCCTTCTCAAGATGCAATTATTTACCAAAGAGTAGTCTACACCCCAAAATGAAAGTCAAAAGTTAACACACACAATAGCAAATAACACACATCAAAAGCAATCACATCATCAAAATGTAAAAGAGTATAGTATGTCAAAAGAGGAAACAGTTCTGACATAAAAAGCAGAAGGGAAAATAAAAACCTCCAAAGTAGCTCTCAGCCCACCGAAGGCCTCTCTAAAAAGTCAAGCCTTAAACCTGGCAACTAAAAATGTTCAGTGTGGGGACTAGGTAGGTCTCCCTAGGGAGGTCATTCCCCAAGGCTGATGTACAGCTGAAGAGTCCTCAGTTCTTGAAAGTACCCACAGTACTTCAAGCCAACAGAGGAATCCAGCTCAGGACCTCAATTGTTGAATGAAGCACCTGGGAAGGAACATGTGGGGGGGAAGGGTGGTCATTCAGATACCCAGGAACAAACTGTTTCGGGCTTTAAAGGCAAGAACCAATATCTTAAATTGGGCCTGAAAACAAAAATTCTCACCTGGAATTTTCTAAAGCATAATTGATCATGGCCAGGTTTGTCTTCTCTAGGAAAGGGCACATCTGGTATATCTAGTCAGTGACTATATATTATTATTTATTACTATTATTATTATTATTATTATTTATTAACAACAATATTTATATACCGCTTTTCAACAAAAAGTTCAAAGCGGTTTACAGACAATAATCAAATGATTCAATGGCTCCCTGTCCCCAAAAGGGCTCACAATCTAAAAAAGATGCAGAACACCACCAGGAACAGCCACCAGAAAAGACACTGTGCTGGGGTGAAAGGGGAACAGTTACTCTCCCCCTGCTAAATACTGTATAAGAAGAGCACCAATTGAAAAAGTGCCTCTTGCCCAGTTAGCATAGATATAGACAGGTATCTAGATAGTACTCACTGCCACCTCTGTACATCCCAAAGTATGTCTATATCAAGGAGCACCCCCAAAGTTGCTAACTCGAGTCTTTAGGAGGAGTGCAACTAGCCTTCCCTGAAAGCTGTGTGGCTGCACAGCTGGAATTCAAGTCTCAAGCTGCTTCCCTCCCAGCACTCCGGAGCTGCCCCGCCCCGCACAACCGCTGTATGGGTCCACACAGAGGCGTCTTCAAGGGGGGGCCCTGGGGCCCAGGGCGCAGGGCGCTGAGGCAGGGGAAGGGGCGCAGGACCCCTTAGCTTTCATTTTTGTTTTAGGCTTTTGGGGGGGGGTTGTCAGAGGAGGGGCACAAGCAGCATATTCTTGCTCTGGGCGCCACCATCTTGAATTGACCAACGAGAGGGAGAGATATTCTTTTGTTTTCACTGTTCTGTCCCACTTAGCATTCAGTGCATGAAGGTGAAGGTGATATGGGGCAACCCCCCAAATGTTTGTTTTTCACCCTAAAAAACCCCCAGAACCCCCCCCCCCAAAAAAAACCAAACCGAAACCTCATTTTGACAGTTTTATGACCGGGGTTATGACAGTTTTATGGGGGAGGAGGAAAGGTCGGGCCCCCGGTCGAAAAATGTCTGGGTCCTTCTCTGGGTCCACACTCTTCCCCTCGAAAATTAGAGGGAACATGGAGTGTAACCTCATCCAACAGATTGTATTCATGACCCTGGATCGGTCAATTCCCCCAATTAACAGTATTTCCATCTTATCTAGACCAATGACACCTCATCCTAAATCTCTGGACAACTTCACCTAGTGATTGCATGTAGATTTAACGAACAAAAAAAACCATGAAGGACAAGATGGAATCCTGTGACACTGCATAAAGCAACAGCCATGGGACAGAATAGTATCCCCTTGCCAGCTTTGGGGTAGTCATCTCCACAGACCTCATAGTATCTATAAGCAATCTATACTGATCCTCCAATAGGGCACATGACAGATTTGGAGGAAATCACAAGCAGTACAGACTTCAGACTGCAAAGACATTAAAGGCCAAATCCAAACTTATAACAGGACTCCCAGCAAACTGCCTTCTGTGAACAAACTGAGAAAGCTCAGAGAAAAGGTTTGCAGTTGAGTTCCATTGTATTCAATGGAAAGAGTTTTGATGTGTTCTTAACCAAGATTAATTCACTTTAGGTTGATTATTCTTTCTGTCCTGTTATCTACGTAGTCTACATTCCTTTGGGATGAACTATTACTGCGTGATAATATCTAAAATGCTGTGAAGACATAACATCCGTTTATGGTTGGACAAACATGAAGCTTGTCATCCTTCCTGAATTTATCAGCTTGCTGGGCACCCAATCCTAAAAAATCCTGCAGGATGCCATCAAGAGACCACCAAAATAACAGAGCAAGGAACAGTTACTAACCTAAATTCTTAAACAAGACCAAAAGATTTAAAAAGTAACTTCAGTAGGTAGCCAAATACATTATAAATCCAGCTGCATTTAAGCCCAAGAGGACTGAAATAATTACTTTAAAATAGTGGTAACGCAGAAGTGCCATAAATGAAAAAAAGCTGACAGAAAAAAGCTCCTCATTGAGAACTATTCAGGGTTGTTGCCATCCTGTGCTCTTCTTGCCCAGGATGCATGTTTACACTGTGGCATCTCCAGTTAAGGATCTCAGGTAGCAGGGTCCAGAAAAACCCATCAGTCAGCGTAAGGCTATATAAACCATAGTTCTGGCTCAGGCAGCTGCTTATGTCCTTCTATAAGGAGCAGATTTAGACATTGTAGCAGGTCTCAAAGCTTACCAAAGGACCATAACTTTCAGTCCTAACCATGTGGTGTTACAATTGTCTATGGAGTTGTACCCCCAAAAGATTATGTCAAAGTTCCATTGAAACAAACAGAACTTAAATTAGGCATGACTAACTTGCCTCGTTGGTTTAAATGGTGCTTAGTCAAGATTCACTTTAGGACACATCCCTATGCATTTTGAAGAACACCACACAATAGTATAATAATAAGTATGATTCCCTAAGGTAAAATACTGACAGCTATAGATGTACAGGGCACTGTTTTTAAAACACCTTGAAAAAGGTTTCTAGGGAAGGACAAAAAACAGAGCAGCGTATTTATAAACAGACAGTTGTGTAAGCCTATACTACTGGCATATATAAAGTTCTCACTTGGTTTGCCAAGTCTGTAATCTGTTTATCGTACTCAAAGTGACATGTTGCTTTAAACCACTGGAGAACAGACTACTTTAATCTGCTTTCTACACATTTTTTTATTTCTACCTTTGATAGAACTCTATCAAAAAAGGGGGTGCAGGTTCCCACTATTTTTTCTTCTGAAACATGTGAATGAGAACACCCTCGCATACAAATTACTGCCTAACTGAGGAAAAATAAGGCAAGAATTAATTGCATTACACACGAACCTGTTGCATTTATAGCATATGACGCAGCTGTTAACTTTAATTTTTTAAAAAATCATTATGCATTTTTGGAATTTGTACAAATTTATGATTCTGATCCTTTTCTCTGCAACACAGAGGAAGTGCAGCACAGGACTGTGCTCCAGGTTCTCCTCACTCTAGCACTGGTCACTGCCACTGGTAGTGCTTCACTGAAAAGAGAAGCCCCTATGCATTTCATAAGCAAGGGGCTTTTAAAGACAGAATTGCTGCTAGCTCCTTGGTGCTTTAATGCAGGGGTGTCAAACTTGTTTCATACAGCAGGCTGAATAGCATTCATGATGCCTACTGAGGGCCAGAAGTGATGATATTAAGCAGGAAGTGATGCCACTAAGCAGATGATGGCCAGAAATAAGCACCTTATTCTCATGTAGGTACTCATTAGTTCCAAATGACAGAAGAGAAAATATGTATATTTTGATCAAGAGCTTCCGTGGGTTGTATCCAGCTACAGTCCCTATGTTTGACATCCCTGCAAGACTTTAGTCTTGCCCAGAGCCTCACTTCCCAATGACATAACAGCTTTGTAGCTGTTGGAAACAATACATTTCCTTCTTTCTTGTAATACTTAGTATGACAGTTTTGTCCCACTCTTCTACCATAAGATACTCTGCTTGTACTGCAACAGCTCCAGCTCAGACTATCAGACTTCAATTCAAGAAATACTTACTTGGAAGCAACTACCACTGAACTCAATTATTTCCAATATCTATGCATAGGATCAGACTATGTCTCAAACACTCAACATGGAAATGTTACTTCCACACCAACTTGAATGAACAAAGATGTAAAAGAATCTACTAAAGACCCCGGTCGCACCGGGTCGAACAGGCGGCGAGAACTCTCCCCTGCTGGGGCTGACAATTTTACCTCACTAAGGGAAGGGAAAAATAAAAAACAGCCAGAAGCCAAGAAGGAACAGCACAGAGGCCAGAATAAGAAAGGAAAAAAGCGGTGAGGCAGGAAATGAAGCGGCACAATGGCCAGAATTGGGAGAAGTAACAAAAGCTGAGGTAAATAGCTGAGAAAGGAGCTCCTAGAATGTGACTGTGCTTGGCGAAGGCAGGGCCGGACTGGGGAGACGGGACGTCCCTCCCAGGGGAGGAGTCTTCGCTCCAATCCGACCCTGCCTTCCAGGAGGAGGGACATCCCAATGGTGATGAATGCCCCACTTCCTCCTTCCAGAGAATGAGGGATTTTGCATTAGTAGTAATAACTATCTTTTAACAAAAAGACAGTTCTCTCACAGGTTTAACAGAGAACGTTTACTTCATGCTAAATACCACAGCACTTTTAAGGTACCATGCTGCATGTTTAAAAATGCACTCAATTGTGTTACATACTTAATTCTAGACCAGAACATACACAAAGAATAGAAAGCAATCCAAGTAATACTGGAAGGTTTCAGTTGGATCTCATAGGCATTAATTATAAAGCTGCAGAACATATATTCTCTAAATTGTGATTAGATCTTTCAAGGCAACAACCTTGTATACCCATATAAAGTTATCCTAAAATAACAAAATGCTCTCTCATTAAATCTGCACAAGATTACAAACTTTTGTCTGCACATTACTGATAATACCCACAGACATATTGTTTGCTATAGCTAAATTATTCACAACTGGTGGCATAATGCAATAGGCAGAAATGAAGTTCAGACCCAACTACAAAGAGGATGGATGCACACTCAGTACAACTAGAACTAGATTGTCTGTCTGTCACACACAAACGAATCGTAATAAGATGCACCTAAAAAGAAACATACTAAGTCTTTCTGAAGGCCCCCCCCACACACACACTTTAAGGACCTGCCACATTTAAGAACAGTTTTTGATGTTGCAAAACTCTAGACTTGCAGCTGTCATTGAACTTTGGATCTGAATGACTTACAAAACTGGAAAAAAATGGGCTGAAGTCTGGGTTGTGTCGATTTTTGGGTTGTCAAAGTTTTGCTTTGTGCCTTTTAAAAAGGGAGAGTACCTGTGTGCTGAGCTTAGGGCACTCTTGCTTCTTCTGTTCTTGATTCTTTCCTACTGCAACAGCACAGGTGGCAAGCAGACTCCAGAGATGCAGGACTTGCATACAGGCTGCCAACAAAAACCAAGCAAACCGCTTAAGTAATGGTCTGCCACATTATTTGACCTTCAGTGTATATACCGGTATGCTTGTACATGTGTGCGCACACATACAAACATGGTACACATATTAATCTGAATACCTCCCGCATTAGTCATCTCATCTACAAAAGTTTCCAATTGTCTGGATCAACTCACAAATCTATGCTTATTCCTTTTTGTTTATTTTTAAACACACTAAGATGTCTAAAATCTGCAGCAAACTATCAGAATAAGGTAAACACTACAACCCTGATAATACAGACTTGAAAGCAATAGCTGTGTTTGCAACTTACCGGAGGGGCTGGCTGAAGCAGCTGTAGCAGCAAAAAGAAAATTCTTCCTGCTAGACAAACACTAATATAGCAACACAAGGTACGGCTGAGGGCGTTTCCAAAAGCAGCCTGACTAATCCCTGGGCAAAAAAACCCGAACCCTGTGACGCACATCAGGAAGGCACGACTCAACAATCCAGCCTGTCAGATTTATAGATGATCAGCTGAGACACCAACAACAGAACCTCAGACCTCCAATGAACAGGCAGCTCTGATTGAGGCAGCAGGCAAATTAGGAATGCTGTAACAAGAGGAAGGCACTTAAATCCTACTTTAAAAAAATGCAATCCTTGTATTAACATTTTCTAAACCTGCCGTGAGACTTACTGGAATATTTTTTTTTGCATCTTATTGTGCCAAAGATGCCCAGAAAGGAAATCAATTATAGTATGTATTTGAAATAACATGAATTATATGAATCATGAATTGGGAAAGTAAGAAGATAGGCACATTTGAAAATGGGAGACAATAGACCCAATTTACTTTCAACACATTCAAAACAGTAACAATATCTTTCTTCTATCTTAGCCATCAAAATATTCAATAACCAAATTCTAGAAGAACATACCAACAATCAAGATTTTGTCTTATAAAATTTGGGAGTTAAGACAGGATAAAATATCTTCTAAGGTAAGAGCATACGAATAAGTCTACAGTACGTCTTAGAATGATGGTTGCCTTTTCTCAGTGTTATTGATTCTGGCAAACTTTCCAGAAGAGACTGGAAAGACATTTAGTCTGTAATATAAGGAGAGGGGAGAGAAGGCCTATATATTCCAAATGTAATATTTGGAATAATTGTTAATATTTGGAATAATAGGTGTTGAACAAATTCATTCAAGTTCCAGAACCTTCACACTGGTGAGTTATGCAAAGATTTTTCCCTTTGAAGAACAATCTCCATGAAGATTGTCAGCCCAAGTTGAGTATTTATTTGTTCTTCATAGGTTTTATATTATGTTTTCTCTGTTTTATTTTTCACATTTTTATACCGCCCATCCTCCAAGGAGCTCAGAGTGGTGTACATATTTCCTCCCCTCCTTTTTGTCCTCACAACAACCCTGTGAGGTAGGTGGGGCTGAGAAATAGTGACTGGCCCAAGGTCACCCAGGAAACTTTGTGGCTGAGCAGGGATTTGAACCTGGATCTTCCAGGTCTAAGTCCGACTCCCAAACCACTACAGCATCCTGGTATAAAAAAGCAAAATAAAAAATACACACACAAAAACAGTAAGGTCAAATTTGGTTCGAGGCTCAACCCCCCCCCCATTTTAAATGTTTTATTTTATAAAAAGTGCTCAAGTTTTTGTACCGTCGAGCTGACAGTAGCAGTACAAAGCAGTACAAATAATCATGTAAAATATTTCCTACCCCCTCTGGAATTTTGATGATGCCTTTAACCCATCAGAACCTAACAGAAAAATTAGTTTCAAAAGGTGTGACTCTGAGTCAGTATAAATTAGATTCTAGAGCCCTTCATGTCAAACCTCAATAGTCATGCTTATTACCCTCTTTATCCTTTGAAGCAGAAAATACCTGTATAAGCTAAAAAGGACTATGTCAACTTGAAGCAAAGGATGAAGAAGCTAATCAGTGTTCATCACCTCTAGAGCCTTTGCTGTTCTTTAGGTTGTCCAGACAACATGGAACATATACAACTAATCAATAGAATTGAAAGCGATCAAATTATTTGAAAGATTACCTAATTTAAAATACAACGTTTATATTCAAACATGGTATATTAATCCAAAGCTTTATATTTGTAAGGGCATTTGATAATGTAAGTCTATCAATATGTCTGACGAACAAAGGAGCAAAAAACCTCCAATGTGGGACATCAAGTTTTCTGTCAACAATGATATGAAATACTGCTATGTAACCAACATTCATAGCATCCACGCCCACAGTTCTGAATTCCATTATTAAAATCTTGGGGGGGGGGGGGGGAGAGAACAACTGTGTGGTATATGGTCATCTTGGACAAATGTTTGAATGCTTCCACACATTAAAAAGCCCCTACTTGGAAAAAGCCAGCAAGTTAGGGAAAAGGCCTAAATGAAACCCTTCTTCTTGATGCTTTTGCCTTACACATGTAAAGAGATGTTTTGACTGAGGAATATGTGATCCTGCACCTGCATTCTGAAATGACCTAGTCCAAGATGACTGTACCATACATTTTTTTTCTGAACACTGGATTTATTCAGAACAATTCACACATGCTTTTGACTTCTCTTTCATGCAGAGAGGTGTTTGAAATTGCATCTACACGGAAACTGTGTCAGAAAGAGACTGAAGGCTTGAAAATCAGATGGCATAGCAGCTTCTGCAATTTCAGACAAAGCTCCTATGCTTACCACCTCAGAAACTTATGGTGAATGAACACTTAGGGCCAATGCAAAAGTTTGTTATCTAAGGTGGTACAGCATTTTTCCTGAGGTGGCAAATTCCGATTGGGGTGTGTTTGTGTGCAATTTTCAGATAAGAGTAGGCTTTCAAACAAGCAATTCCTCCTATGAAAACTGAGATAGGATAGTCCTATAACAGGATATACCATCCAGGCACTGATAGCTGCTACTGAAAAAGCAGAATATGTCAAATGAGACACATCCAATTTTCTATCAACAACATAATGAAGCAATGCGTTACATGAAACCAGGGTCGTCTTCAAGACAAGAGTCTACAGAAATTCAAGCATGTACACCAGGAATACTGAGAGACAGCAAAAGGATCACAGCAGTGTTATGCCCGACAAAACACTTGAGAGGTACATGTTTTACAATTTATCTGTTAGCTTGTTTCAGATGAAATGTGGCACACGGTTACATTTCCAAAGTTGGGTTTTGTTTTTGTTTAAGAAAAAGCAGCAGGTTTCTCATGACAAGATTAAAGTATATATTAAGGTACCCAAATATAGCTTATTAGCCATCTAATATGGAATTGCATATATTAGGTTCATGGTTTTCAAGGGTGAATCAGTATCAAATTAAATCTGTGTCAGCTGTAAGGTATGATAAAGCTATATGTCATATGCTGAACAGGCATCACAGCATTTCACAGCATGCTAGAATGTAGAATTGTAAACAATGGAAAAGATGATGCATTATCAGCATCACATACCAACATTGTTGTGATGGAAAAAGTATCTTAACGCCATAGGTGAACAGGAAAAAAATGAATACCGGGTACTTTGGAAACTGAAGTCAGGTTGAATTAAGATAGAGGGGAAAGGTTGAACAGTTTAAGCCGCGATAGGTTTGAGTCAGTCATTAAGCTAATAGAACCAAGGGGTCATTAGAAAGGATTTTTCCATAGCAACCCAAAGTGCTCTGATGATCCAAGAGCAAAACTACATAAAATACTTTGTTATGAAATTGTGTTTGCTAAAAATGCCCACTACATTAACACTGTTTTAAATAAGATTGCCAAATACCTGGTCTTTGCTATTTTGACAAGAAAGCAATTATTTTTGATCATGCAAACTGAGAAATTAGCAGAGTAATATCCATTATGATGCGATATACAGTATTTAATTTGATTTTGTAAAATGCTTTGTGAACTTTGTTGAATCAAGGGTATATAACTATTCTTAATAATGTGGAATGTCAAACCAAGATGTGCATCAGAGACTCTTGGGCTTGAACTAGGGATCTCATGGCCTCAGAAGCTGGAATAGAGTCTAGCGCAGTGATGGCGAACCTTTTGGGCTTGGTGTGTCAACATTTTTGAAAATGCCTAACTTGACACTGGTGTGTCACCCCCCCCCCCCCAAACTTTTAATAGTACTTTAACTATTGCTACTTTTAATAGTAATTTTGAATTGTACTGAACTGAAAACTATAGAACACATTGCGTTTTATTTAACATCAATTAGTGACTTTTTTGTTTCTGAGTTTTACTAGATAATAATTTGAAAGAGATCTGCCAAAAAACTCTGCCCTAAACGTTCAAGACAAGCCTGTAAAACTTTTGCAAAAATGTAAGGTGTGCCGGGGGCCCTGGGGGAAAACACTGGCGTGTCACCTAAAATGACCTCGCGTGTCACCTGTGACACGCGTGTCATAGGTTTGCCATCAGGGGTCTAGCATATTACCTGACCCCCAGAGCGTTCTTCAGGCACAGAGAGGAACTACGATGTGCTATATCAGCCCATAAACTAGCACACAGTATGAACTGATCAAGCCTAACATGAATATTAAGAACTTCCTTCTGCCTTACCTGGTCAATATTATTAATATTAGGAATATGTATATACCACTTTCCAACAAACAAGTACATAAAGCGATTTACAGACAAAATCAAATAACTAAGTGGCTCCTTGTCCCAAAGGGGCTCACAGTCTAAAAAGATGCAGAAGAAACACCAGCAACAGTCACTGGAAAAGACACTATGCTGGAGTGGTGAGGGACAGGTACTCTCCCCCTGCAAAATATAAGATGAGCACCACTTGAAAAAGTGCCTGTTTGCCCAGTTAGCAAGCAACATCTTATCTATGTTGATCTTAAGACTTCATCTCAAGCCCTTTTCCTCACTTTGTGCTCTAGGTACAGTTCAAGTGCAAGACTGAACTCTGACCAGCAACTGATCTCAGGGACCTTGGGTTAGAGAACACATTCCAGGTCTAGATTCATCATCCAGAGTCCTGATCTGGCCCTCACCGACTCCAAAAGTCTGCTGAAAGGCATACCTAATAATCTGTGCCTGTTTATAAATTATAAATGTATGAAGTTCAACTTGACTTCTGGAGAATGTTTTACTGTCAGAAAAATTGCTGTTGTATATACTTGTAAGATTAATAAGGATCAATTATTCTCCCATAAGAGGGCTAACAAACGTTTCTGTTGAGTATTAAAATGTATTTTTGCAACTATTTTCCATACAAACGTTCCTAAAACAATAACTGCAATTTCATTTTTATTCTGTTCTCCAAGAGTTTAACATTCACCACTACCGTGCTGAACTAATAGCAAAACACTGTCCTCTCATTGCATATTTATTTCAACTTGCATCAGTGGAAATCTGATTGGTAATGTTCTTAGCTAACTGCAGTGGTCCACAATGCTGTTAACCCATCTTCATCATAGAAAGTGTTCCATTGCCCTCTGGGGAAGCTCACTAGATAAGTCTCAACCTCTCTCTCCAGCAAGGAACCGAGGAAGAGGAGATTGACCCAACATTTATAAAAACACAGCACAACTACAGGAAAGATCTCCACCTTGCTGTTTTGGTGCTAGACTTGCAAGGCACTTGGAGTACAGTACTTTGTCAGCCCTGCACCACAATAAGACCTAGCCTTTGTCTCTGGAGGGGAAAGGCCGAAACTTGCTGTTTGGACAGATTGCCGAGGCATTCTGAACACTTCACCAGCCTAGCACCAAAACAGTTCTTAGCTCTGGCTCTGATAGTGGAAAGGAGAGTAGAGAATTGCCCTTGACATTGCACAGAATCATAGCATGAGCTCAGAGACAAGGAGAGGGGAAAGGTCCTGGAATGCACACGTTTTGGCTAGCTACCAAGGCCAGACAAAATGTGTGGACACTTGTGAATGTGTTATAGTTACTAGGAAAAATATTGTGAGCTTCACTCATGTAAATGAAAAAAAGCAACAATATAAAACTGCCAATTGTGTAGCTGCGTTATTAAGTGTACATATAGCACTTTGAGTGTGCAGATTAACTATAATTCAAGAAAGGTAATCAAAAGGCTTGTGGCAAGCTGGGAGAAGATTATAAATGGAACTGTTCCAAAGGAGTATGTCTTGGGTGTGGTTCATTATTTTTATTCATACCTTTATTATAAGATAAATATTATCTTGTGACAACGTTCTGAGAGACAGTTTTGTTGACACTTCTTCTGGTTTATTTTACTTGGAGAACATGCAAGAAGCAGGAGAAGGAACAGACAAACATGAAATAATATTGCCTGAACTCTACACACAAGCCACTGAAAGGGACTGAATCAAAACAGGAACAATACAAGATATTAGGACTATGCCAAAGCTGTGCTAAAAAAAAACACACACCCAAAAAATCAAAAACAAAACAAGTTTAAGTTAAAAGTGTGTGTGTGTAATAAATTATTCCATAAATACGGTAAATGCAGTGTTTGTACAGAATGATCCATAATATTAAAGTACAACTATATTTTAATATTTCAAGTAAATGCCCTTAGTTTATCTCATCTGGTTTTCAGAAACAAAACAAAACTGTAAGATAACTGCATGATAGAAATATTGAGCTGTCATTATAATGAAGAATGTTAACACAAAAATAATGGTAACATAAAAAGAATCTTTGTTGTTATTCAGTCGTTAAGTCGTGTCCGACCCTTCGTGATCCCATGAACCACATCCCGCCAGGCCTTCCTGTCCTCCACTATCTTCCTGAGTTCGCTCATTTTCATGTTCGTTGCATCGGTGATGCTGTCTAACCATCTCATCCTTTGCCTTCCCCTTCTCCTTTTGCCTTCAATCTTTCCCAGCATCAGAGTCTTCTCCAGAGAGTCCTCTCTTCGCATTAGGTGGCCAAAATATTTGAGCTTCAGCCTCAGTACCTGTCCTTCCAGGAAACAGTCAGGGTTGGTTTCATTTAGGATTGACTGATTTGATCTCCTAGCAGTCCAAGGGACTCTCAGGAGTCTTCTCCAGCACCACAGTTCGAAAGCATCTATTCTTCGGCGCTCAGCCTTCCTTATGGTCCAACTCTGGCAACCATACATTGCTACTGGGAACACCATACTAACAGTTTCAGAACAATTACTTTAAAAAAGCTCAAAATACAAAAACTTTTCAACTAAAAAGTTAGATTGTCCACAAAATCTGTAGTACAGCAATAGAACCAGTATTGCTAGAAATGACTACTCATTTGCAAAAGTCATCAGATACAGAAATAAGCGCCGTGATAGTTAGCATCTACATTTATTCAACAAAATGACCTTTATCACTCCCGACTCAAATTGCAACTATTTAGTCAGCACATTTTTGATGACCATCAAGAAGAACCAATTTCCAAAGAAACTAGGATAACGCAATGAGTGCTATTAGTTCTCTCACAGCAATCTTCCTAGGCTAATGCTGTAATCTTACACATCTCACTAAGCCCCACTGAACTTAGCAGGATTTGCTTCCGGGTAAACATTCAGATATCAGAATGTGCATTCCTGCAAAACTAACACTAAGTTAACAACTCATGGCCTCAATTCCACTTCTAAAAAACAAGTCCAACTGACTCTTCTTTTAATAGTGATGTTAAATCCTGCACAAAGAAACAGACAGACTTTGTACTTATCCTAAGAAAAGAACAAACAAGTCTAATATGGTCAGGCTTCCTCATGTGGGTTAAAACTCCAAAGGGCAGAAAGATTAGAACCTGTTAAGTGAGGAAAAATATGGAAACCACTAGTGAGATGCTCACCAAAAAGTAGGAATGTGCATGTAAATATGGTCTAGGGATGGTTGAATCCTTGCATACACACACACACAATATATATATATATATATATATATATATATATATATATATACACACACACACACACACACACACACACACACACATATACATATATACACACACACACACACACACACACACCTAAGGTCTCCTAGTGAGTTCATGGCCAAAGCATGATTTGAGCCAGGAAAGCCTCAATTTGCAGCTCTTACTCACTATGCCATACCAACTCTCTCAATAATAAGCAAAACGAGAAATGTTTGGTGTTACCTACTGCCTTTGGACAACACTCACTGTATTATTCTCCACTCCAGCAGCTCTTCTAGGTATGGCATCCCCCCATCCCCACATTCACTACCTTCTTTCCCACCAGCATGGTCTCCCACTGCTCTTTACCACTGCTGTGTATTCTGTACTATTTGCCTACATAACCTTTATTCTGCATCATGCAAACCCTAGTGTATAATATACAGTACATCATGAAAACCCTCCTATATATTAATCCTTTTGGGAAAGGGAAAGAGGTTCTGAAAATTTAGACAGGCCTATCAATATGTTTTTCTGGTTCTATTACACATGGCAACCACTGCCCCTTTAGGTCTGTTAGACAGCTGCCCAAACTTAGGCAAGAATTACTTAGTTCCAGAAAAAGGACTGCATCCACTAGCTGTTATTATCACAAAGACACTCAAGTTGACAGATGAGAAAACTTTTATTGTTTTTCCCCTCATGCAGCTCCTAGGAGCAACTGGAATAATTTTTGGAAAGAGAAACACTGTCATGTTCCCGTACAGCCTGCAACCTTGATCTCACTCTCAGTTTTGCGATGGTATCTTCCATGACCCTTCTGCCAAAGACATACAGGTTTATGAATGTGGAACATTATATACAGACGTTCTCCTTGCACATTCCTAGATGATTCAAAATTCTGATGTCTACCTTTTTCCAGAGAACAAGTGTAGAGCAATTATAATTCTTGTGCATTGCCAACTACTACAGTTGCCATTTGTTTCCAGACAAACTTCAAGGAGCTAATTTTGACCTACACAGCCCTAAATGGTTTCTCCAGCGTACGTTAGGAAGTGCCATCTTCCATACGAGTCTGCAGTGAGACTCAAACTGGAGATACAAGGAATTCAGCCTGTGCAATTCAGTGTCTTAGCCATTAAATTACATCAACTCTCACAAAATCTTCACACCACATTCAGTTCTGGCCATAGGAAGTAACTGCAACAAGACCAGCCATAGAAGCCTCCTTGCATCAACAGGCCAAAGATCAGATAATATTCTGACTTGTATAAAGCCACCTAGATCAAGTTTGCTTACTGCTCTGAGGAGATGTGGTTGACTATCTCACTGGAGATATTTAGATAGCATGCATGCACAACATGCATTTAAACATTCCTTTTAGAGAACTGCTTGTTGATCTTGATTTCTCCTGATTTTGTTTGTACAGGAGTTCATATTCTTTTCCCTCTTAGATGGCCTGATCCCTGAATTATTTGTTCAGAAAAAACATTGTTAGGTCCACCAGAAAGTACAGTTACTTCTCTAGAAAGAACGGCAAAGCCAACTACAGTACTGGGAATTTAGGAAAAGAAAATGATACACCTTATGGACACAATATACAGAAAGGCAGGGTAAAAATGGTAAGTACTGTATAGTGTTAGTTCCTCAAAGGTTCTATACCCAAGCCTGTTCACTGAAGGATGGTATTCCTAAAACCACCAAGAAATTACCTCTGATGCTCTTTACTCTAAAGCAGCTGTGCCTTAGGCATTGATGCTGTGCCAACTGCAACTGCAGAAACAATGTCCAGTGTTCATTTTCTGTACTAAAAGCCAACTCACTGATGGAAACTGAGCTTCAAAACCTGAAAAACTCAGGTAGTACCAAATTTCTTCCATAGCACCTTATTGAAGATGCAGGAAGCAAATATATAACCAAGTCCAGAGAGACAGAACATGTAGAATACCACTAAATAGGTGGGTCTAATAAAAACTGTCATCTTATGGCTGCATTGCAATCCTTGCATCAGTATTCTACCAACCTGGTAACAACATACTCGCCCAGGGGCATCAAGGAACACAACAATTATATTTTGGCTGCATGGCTGAACTCTGTGATAAAATCTCTCTCCCTCCCTCCCTCCCTTCACTGGGAACTCTCTCCCAGATCACCTGCAGGATGACCACTCTTACTTCCTTCAAATCCCTCTTCAAAACTTACCTTTTCCATGAAGACTTTGGCAATACCCCTTAGTTCTTAACCCTGCAACTAAGCATATGTAAATGAAATATATTCTTCCCCATTCACCCTGGTACCACTTCCCTCCCCTTCCTGGGTTATCTCCCTTGTGTCTATTGTTTGATTGTGAGCCTTTCAGGACAGGGGCCTGTCTTCTCTTCTACTGTAATGAGCCATGCATGTTGACAACATTATACTGTATAAACAAATAGATGACAACCAAGAGATTTTTCATCTCACATTTGGTGGCATACATCCAGCATCAAAGTTATGTTATTTGTTCCTCAACTCTATGCTTTATGTCAGCTTTTCTCAAAGTTCTCCCTGTGAGGCCAGCGGTGGAGGCAATCCCGGAGATTGCTGTTGCCACAAAAAAGTTTTTAAACCATTTTTCTGACTTACATGGGGTCCTGGAGTCTTCTGGAGGGTTCACGGAGGCCTGCGCTACCCTGTGCAGGCCCTCCCCAGAGCTTCAGATCGCCACTTCACGGAGATTTACTACCACTTCCGGTTTTCTCGAAAACCAGAAATCATCGTAAATATCCATGGAGCGGCAATCTGAAGCTTGGGGGGGGGGGGGCTTGAGAAGAGTAGTACTGGCCTCCCCAAACCCTCTGGAGGGCTCCAGGACCCCTGGTAAGTCAGAAAATTGTGTTTAAAAACTTTTTCGTGGCAATGGCAATCCCCAGGATTGCCAGCCCCGGGATTGCCACCCCCGCCCCTTAAGGGGGTAACTTTTGGTTGTGACCCACCACTTTGAGAACTGCTGCTTTATGGGTTTAATTTTTACTGTATGAGGAAAGTGAAACAAGAACAATGGGATTTTCTTATAAGAATGATGGGACTTAAAGCCTGAAGTGCCAATTACAGCATCATCTACTACTTCATCAAGTTTGGATAGCAAATCCCTTGAGGTCGTTTGGAATGATGGCTAAGTTTCTTATTATTATACTGTAGCGCAGTTCGAGAATGACAAACATCTAAATGCAGAGGAGCCAAAGCCCATATCAAAGCTCTTAACTTACTGTTCACCACAGTTATTGTTCCAAATCAAAACTTCTGTTTCGAGAATATCGTCAATGAATCCTAGAACAGCCACACATCCATGCAACTTTTAGCCCAGCCTATTCTACTGATGTCTATTTGTAAGTAAGCCTCACCAGTATCAACAGGACTTCTTCCCAACGAAGTGTGCACAGAACTATAACTGTTTCCTAAAGTTAAAATGTTAACACATACTTTTTTCCTCTGTGAATATATCTGTACCATGAAAAGCACAGCATTTCTCCAAATGAACAATTTCCTAGGGATCTGTCTTCATTCCTTTGCCTAGCATCCCCTGATCAGAAAGAAAGATATGGGACGGACAGATACATATTAGTACGACTGGAGTTAGTACTGAGTGACAGAAGGAACTTTGGGGAACAATTGTTCCACTGCTGCCTAGCAACAAGAAACTGAAACTGATTCCAAACATGAAATAGGACCTGCCCTCTGGTGAGGAGTGTTCTGCTGCTAGAGAAACAGAAGCAGCAGAGACACACTCAGAAGATAGACTCAAAATCTACAGGCTGCTACTCTCTGACCAAGCCTTTAAGAACTGGACCTGCTACCAGTTTAACCAGTTTGCAGCTGAAATGTGTAATGAACAGTTTTGTTTGTCCCTAGCACATCTGCAGCTTATTTCTACCTTTTATGCTACACATACTGTACCTGGCCCAAGCCCTTTGGACAGCTGGGAGTATGAAGTGCTGCACCTACACCTCCCTCCATTTTTAAAAAATCCTGGATGCACAAAATGTGCCCTGACCCAGAACCCCCCAATTCCTCCCCTTTACTGGTAGCAATGTCAGTTGCCACTCCCCACCTGAGTCCCTACCATCTTTGGTGACAGTGCTTCATCTGCTGCCACCTCCTCTTTACCTCTCCACTCCTTTCCTTTTTGCTGGTTCTTGCCGTCTGCTCTTCTCTAACTGCTGGAGCGAGGCTGACTAGCTTTTCAAGGAAAGGCAAAGAGGAGATGATGGTGGCATGCAAGAAAGGGTTTGATGGGCCACCTCCCCAAAAAGTGCTGTCTGACTTATGGGACCCATCAGTCACATTCTACATACACAAGATCACAACTGGGGTTTTGCAATACAGTACTTAATCTCTGGTTAGGTATTTCTTTGAGTACTGAAATGTACTACGGCTTAATTAGTGCCCCTGCTAAGAGGCACCTTTTAAAGTGGTGACTCTTTAGTTGGGGGAAAGCAAGTGCTCCTCCATTCATCCCAGCATACTGCCTTTTCCAATAACAGTTTGCTGCTGTCTCTTCTGCACCCCCCCCCCTTTTTGGAACTGATTGCGAACCCTCTGGGACAGAGAACAATCTCTTCCTTTGTTTTGCTATATAATTTATATAACAAAAAAGCTTTGTGATCTTTTTATTGTAAAGTAGTATATTTTTTACGTTTATGATAATACTTCATCAATAATACAATGAAAAAGACCGTTTAATTACATGATTGTGAAGTATAAAGTAATAACTAATCCCCATTAAGTAATGGAACATTTGCCTTCAGGGTAGTTTAAAGAAAATGAAGAGAATTTTTTCTTATCTTTTCAATATCGGCTTATGGGTGGACTATTGCCTCACATTCATGAAAATGAAATAGTAATTCTTCATTAAATTAATCCAGAATGTATGGTTCTTTTCCAAAACCTGTCAGACGAGGGAGAAGAGTCTTGTTTGCACACAAACACCCCATGTAATTAGTGCTAGGCTCAGACTAGAATCTATGCACATTCACAAAAGGTGTAAATTACATGCACAAAATTGGCCTGCACAAGAGCCACCTATCAAAAAGGACTCACTCACAGTAAACACAGGAGTCTGGAGCTATGCAAGCTAATCCTAAACGTGCTTACTCACAAGTAAATCCAGTTTCATTCCTGGGGGACTGACTTTCAAATAAACGCGCACACGGTTGTTGTAGCCTTACACGTCCGCCCCCCATTACTGTCTTGGATGAGGATGAAGAATTGAAGATGCTTAGGAAGTCTCGCTGATTTCAGAGAGGCTTTTTCCCAAACCGCAGCCGGCTCCTAAGCATGTTTACTGAGAATTCAGCCCTAATGAATTCAATAGGATAAATTCCCTAAGTAAACTGCTCATATGGCTACAGTCTTCTTGGGGCGATTGTATGCAGCACTCTGAGAAATAAATCCCACTGAATTCGTTAGGACGAAACTTCTTAGCGAGACTGAGCTCTAGGGCCGTAGCTCTGTAGACCACACTTGCTTGGGAAGGAAGCGTCATGGAAACCACCGAGGCTTCGTTCCCAATCCCATCACCGCGTCAACACACTTCGCCTCAGGGCGCCTTACCATTTCGATAATCTTCGTCTTTCTGCCCGTCTTCTTCTTTATGGTGAAGATGTACTGGGCCAGGACTACCCCTCCAACCAGGGCACACACGCTAGCGCTGGCCACCGCTCCCATTTTGGCTACGGAGCTCTTGTCCATCGCGGCAGGCTCGACCTCGAAGCCGGGGGGGGGGGGTGGAAAGTAACGACACTGGAAGCGAGGAGGCTAACGACAGCCCTCGCGCTCTTCCTTCCCCCTGAGGTGGCTCCTCTCCCAGACACCTCGCGCCACCAACCACTCAGTCAAGAAACCTCCACGGGAGCACAGCTGAGCCCCTCCCCCCACCACAGCGCACGCTGCCAAACGAAGCGAATGGCGGTTGAGCCTAGAAACGCTCTCTTGACAGTTCAATTCGGCGAGTTGGGAATGAGTATTACCAGGAAAGTGAGTCGGGGGGGGGGCAGTAGTAGTGGAAGAAACCACTAGAGTGGGTGGGTTTCTCGCTTTGTTTTTGTTCTTCATGCAGCTTGCTTAAATTTCGAAATTTCGAACTTAATAACTCCTTCCCCCCAATAACTAGAAGAGGAAGGAAAAGAACAAACCTTATCAGTAAGTGAAAAATAGGGGAGTCTTCCCTTCTCCTCTTCTACAAAATAGTACAGCCCAACCCGCTGAAAGGCCACCCAGACTGACTTTTTCGACTGAAACTACATCTCCCAGCATGCTTCGCGTATCCTGGACCGCGAGTTACTACCAGCCCACTGCATCTGCTTTCTTCACTAGGTGCCTGTTCCTTGAGAATGGGAGGGGTGGAGCCGACGCTGGTTGTTGAGGCGCTATGACAACGGAAGCAAAAATGGCGGCTAGCAGGGGAGGGTAGATGGTATCTGAGGTTTTTTTTTCCCCCCCTTGAACCAACAGGCATCCCTCCCCCCCTTCTTTTTCCTGTCTCGCAGCTTCTGCGTGGAGAAGTTTGATCTATAGTGTCTCCCGGCCTCTGGTAGGTCATTACCTCTCTCTCTCTCTCATGTCATGGACTCCTGTAGCATCCTCCTGTTCCAAAGCTAGCGCCGAAGGAGGGTGACTCCTGTCGTGGCCCCTAACACAGCCACTGCTCTTGAGGTCTATGGAGTCGATAGAAACTTGGAGATGAGATTAGCCTATTTCCTTAATGCACAACACACATACCCCTTTCTCTCTCGCATGCACGCATACCTACAAGCTTTAAGGAACGAGCTGCTATTGTTGCTATTTTTGTATGACTGTAAGTTTGTGTAAGGTACAGGTGAAAAGGGAAAAAAAGGCTTCATTTCTGGACAAGTCGGGTAAGTAGATAAAATGAGTTTAGCTTTGTACAGTGGAAAGTTCTTCTGAGACACTTTCATTCTGTGTGACTCTAGGCACCTTTACTCAGTCAGTAAATCCCACTGACTTCAATGGGACATACTCTTGGGTTCAACCATTGAATCTGATCCTTTGTATACTTACTCAAACGTAAGTCCCTATGTTCTCAGTGGAACTTTCAAGTAATGGTGCATTGAATTTGCCCCTTTCTATGCACAGTTACCTGAATAAGCCCTAGGCTGCAATCCTATCCACACTTACCTGGGCCTGGAGTAAGTCCCGTTGACTATAATGGGACTTCTGAGTAGACAGGCATAGGATTGGGCTCCCACTGAACTCAGTACTGTAAACAAACCTGCTCTTGCCTAGTCAGATGATATACTGGGTAGGGGGAGGATTCACACATGTTTACTACATTGCTAGGATCTGTTGGGGAAAAAACTCAGTGATGTTTAATAACTGTTCATTCATTATGCATATTTTATGCAGAATAATATTTAGTATCAGAAGGAATGTGTGTAGTGTTTTTTAAAGCTCCAGCTGCCTATTGATGTACGGTAAGTTAATGTCCAGAAGGCATTTGCACTCTTTGTACCATGTATCTAAAGAAATATGCTGTGATTTGGATTGTTAGATGGTAGTGCAACAGGATTTTTTTTCTTAAAGTGCCCTTTAATATACAAGAAAAATGTGTTAAAGTAAGCAGACTTATTTTTTATTTGGTGAGTGTGCTTAGAATGTTTGCATTAAGGTACCTATCTTAGTATTACTAGGCCAAGATAAGGATTATTGCCTCCCAAGCCTCTTCTCCCTCACTGCGTTCCAGATAACTGCAGGCAGGTATTAGAGCTACCTATTTGTGTCTTGTTGGATTGAAGTCTTTAGCTTGTGTCGTAAGGGCAACTGCAAGGCGATTACGGTAGTAGAGAAGTAGATGCTAGTAAGTTTATGACTGTGGTCCCATTTCTGCAAATTTTGCCCATCTTGAATTCTACTGTGGAAGGTTTCCCAACCTTCAAGAGTAGCTTTTAAGGAGATGTAAGGAGCTGCAGTGGGGTGGAGGAGCAAGGAAAGCCCCATTTTTGTATGTATGTATGTATGTATGTATGTATGTATGTATGTATGTATGTATGTATGTATGTATGTGCATGCTTACCAGATGTCTTCCCGGGACAGAGTGCAGCCCTTTAGGAGAAGGAATGTGGGCAGGTGTAGCTTGTTAAACCTTAGAGCACATTCCTAGGCATGTCTACTCGGAAGCAAGCCCCATTGTGTTCCCTTTTGAGGGAGGAAAAATGCATGATCTGCACAACTGCAATAATTGGTCCATTTCACTGGTGTCACAATGCCCATCTCTTGTACTGATCATGCTGGTGTGAAGATCTTCATTTAAAAAGTGAGAAACATGCAGAATAAAGTCTGTGGTTGTGGCGTTTTGTAGTATATGTGAACATTTGTTTGTTGTGTGGAGCTGTTTCAAGTATGAATAAATGTGATGTGCTATGGTCATGATCCAGTGATTATTTCAGGGACCATAAAGATTTGCACATGCACTCAAAAGAGTTCTTTCTCACAGCAACCTCAAGACTGCACTGCAAGGTGCTTTTGAAGTTTCCCCAAGTCAGGGGTTCTCAACCTTTGATGGCCCGGGTATCCCCTATCACGGTCCAATTTTCTGAAGTACCCTCTGCTAATTAATTGCTAATTAATTGGATTAATCGATTAATTAATTAGCTAATAATTTAAAATTAAAAAGTATTAAAACAATTTTAAATGTGAAAAAATGTCTCATTTAACTGTGTGTGTGTGTGTGTGTGTGTGCGCGCGCGCGTGTGTGTGTGCAGAGCAGTTTGAATTTAAAAATACAGGTGGGCCCCCATATGCACGGATTCGCTATCCACGGTTTCAGTTATCCACGGATCGCGGGGACCCCCCCCCCCCCAGGCTTTTACTTTTTTCCCAGTAAGCTTCATTTCTTCCTTAAAGAAACAGGAGGCAAGTAGAACGAGACTAAGTCCTAGAGAGGCTCTGCAAGGTTAACAGAAACCTTGCAGAGCCTCTCTAGGACTTAGTCTTGTTCTATTTGCCTGCAATGGAGGCTGCTTCTCTGTTTGTTTTAAGGAAGTAACAAAGCTTGCTGAAAGAAAAATAAGATCTGGGGGGGCAAGCTGACAGCCCTATTGTTTAAAGAAGAGTGATCACAAGTAATGGAACCATTGGTGCAGTATTTAAAATGAGAAAAAATAACTGTTCTGGCAGTGAACTTAACTAAACTTAGAGAGAGAGAGAGAGAGAGAGAGTTATAAGTACAGGTTTTACAATAGTCAGTTTTTTTTCTCATTAGGCTTGAAACAGAATGTCTTTATTTAAAGCCCGTGACTGGTGGTCTACAATAGTTGGCACCAAAGAAGAATTCGATCAAGGATGCTTGTGTGTGGCAAATGTTGATAATAGCAGCAGTGGACAAGGTAAGTGGAAATCACTAGTTTTGCAGATTGGGTGTGTGATTATTATTCTGAAACATATTGCTTGAAGTTGCATGTATTGAATGTGTAGGATTGTACCCTTTGAGCTCCATCCTGCACAGTAATAGCAATGCAGCATAAGTTTCATTTTTATTCCTTGTGTATGTTTATTTTTCAGATAAAATAATTGTGGGCAGCTACATGGGATTTCTTAGAATCTATAATCCCCATTCTATAAAACCTGGAGAAACTACGCAAGCTGAAGATTTGCTCTTGGAAGTGCAATTATGTGAGCCAATACTACAGGTGGAAGTAGGAAAATTTGTTTCGTAAGTAAACAGTCAGTGTTGTTTGCTAATGATCATGCTAATTGGGAGGCTGAGTGAGCTTATCATTGAAGCCAATATGCTTCCCTAAGGAGTGACTAGATATGTTTTATGAAGTGTCTTGGGCTTACATTGTAGCAATTATATTGGAATCAAAGTATGGATTTTGGCACATTCATTTCTTGAAGTCATAGGTATTATAACCTTAGTCATTTAAAAATGAAAAGAAATCTTGTTTGCTCTGGTCAATTCGGACATTTCTTCAGACTGGTTTGGAGGATTGGGAACATGCATTTTGTTGGTTAACATCTTTAGTGCAAAATAGAAAGAGACCTGAAATAGTCTTCAAAACAGTACCACCATTTCACTTTTTTCTGGCTCACACCTGTTGCTACTTCTCTCAGAAGCTGCTTTGGTACCTTTTTTCTTGTTGGCTCTGTTATTCAGCCAGCGATGATATAGCCAGTGTAATGATGATGCAAAACTAAATCAAGTGTGTAAAGAATAATTTCTGTCTTCAGTTTAAGTGGGTGACCATTTTCATCCTGTTTTGTAGATCTTGTGAACTGTCACTGAGAAAGGGGAAGGTGCACTTTTGCAAGGAATTAATGTTTTTACAAAATGTGCACCCCTCTCCTATTCCAGCTCACCTCTTGTAGGTGCTTAGCTCAACATTGGAACTTCGGAAGCTGTCTGAGTGAGAACTCTGGTCCATCTAGCTCAGTATTGTTGACACTGAGTGGCAGTGGTTCTTCAGGGTTTCAAGGAGGAACCTTTATCTGCTGTTCCTGGAGATGGGACCTTCTGCATGCAAAATTGAACTAGGACCAGGATTGAACTGGGACCTTCTGCATGCAAAAGATGTGCCCTGCCACTGAGCCATAGCTTCTCCCTTTAACTGTGCTTGCAAACCTACTACAAACTATGGTTCAAATCATGATTTGGATTTTAGTATTAACCATAGTTTGCTCAGTTCAGATGTCGTGGCATACTATTATTAACAGCCCAATCCTATCCTTTACCCCCACTGGTGCAGCCAGTGGGGGAGGGCAGAACGGGAGGCTTTGGAAGGAAAAGGGGGATTTAAATCCCCTTTAAAGGGGGATGTAAATGGGGATTTAAATCCCCCTTCCCTTCCAAATCCTCCCGTTCTGCCCTCCCCCACTGGCTGCACCAGTGGGGGAGAAGGATAGGATTGGGCTGTAAAGGAAATCAAAAAAATGGAGAAGAGAACCAACATATGAAAGGGTAACTATACAAGCCTGTGAACATGTATTTGGTGGGCAGTTTAAATATTACTATGGTTCTTAAGTACCGGTTCTTTTATACAGTTAACTACATTATAGTCAATATAGACTGATTTGCAAATTGTTTAGTTTTTCTTCACGAAGAATATTGGTATGTTTTCAGTGCTCTCAGTTCGTAACTAGGTATCTGTAAGAATACTGAACAGATGCTCATGTAGATATAATTTATCTCCATGTACTAACAGAATTAAATTGCATACATATCATAAAATGTTAGGAGAGCTTGTTTTGCTTAACAGGCTTACAAAGACAAAATATCCTTTAGACACTACTAAGGACTTGAGAGGTGTGAAACGCACAAGTATAAATGTAATTTTGTCAAATGTATTGTGTATGAAAGCTCTTTCAAGTACAATATGTTACATGTCACTGGCTTTTAATAGTCTTGAGCTTAGCAGTCTTAATCAAAGTTTAGTATAATCTCTGGGCATCATCAGGCTCAAGTTAATGTATTTTACTTGAAAATTCACTTGCTTTCCCCCTCTTTGTTCTTTCCTGGCAGTGGTACAGAACTGCTTCATCTGGCTGTATTGCACTGCAAAAAACTGTGTGTGTATGCTGTCTCAGGTAAAAAAAAAATCTTCAGGCTGTAGCTACAACTTCTCTCTGTCCTGTTCTCTCCCACCTAAGTAAAATATAGTGCACTCCGCTTACTTCATATGTAGTAAATTTACATACTATATAATAAAATTGGATAATATAGGCTTGTTCCTTGCTCTTTGGGGAAATTATTCTGAATTTTGTCTTTGTATTACTGAAAAGTGGCTATTGGATGAGTCAAATGCTACTACTTCTAGAGAAATACTTCTCTTACCCAATATTGTTTCTAAGAAAATGGGGGTTTCCAATTAATAGAGCAGGGGTTCCCAATCTTCGGAGGCCCGCGTACCCCCTACGCGGACCTCCAGCTGCCCCACAAACCCCTGGACCTTTTGACCCCTGCGTACCCTTTCCCTCCAGGTTGTGACGCAAGCGGGAGGGCCCACGCCGCAAGCCGGAAAAAAGGCCCCGAGATGTCCCCAGTAGCTCCTCCTACCTGTTCTTCTGGGCGCTGCTATCTTGGATCTCATGCAATCTTGCGAGATCCAAGATGGCGGCGCCCAATTCTCGTGAGCCGTAAAAATCCCCTTTAGCAGCTGTCCTTTATCAGCTGCTGATCAGGGACAGCGTCTCGCAGAGGCGAGGCTAGCGGTTATGCTGCCCAGAGCTAGGGGGTGTTGGCTGCCCTGAGGGTGTCCAACACCCCCCTAGCTCCGGGCAGCATGGCCGCGCCGCGATTGGGGGGGGTGACCCAGAGGGACCCTGTTCCGGGTGCCCGCCCAACCCCCGGGTGCCGCCCGCCCGCCCTCTGCCTCCCTCCCGGCTTACTGCTCCCTCCGGGTCCACGCGGCTCCGGAGGCCGGGAGAGAGCGTCCGCCCGTCATGCCGGCTCGGCCCCTACTGCCCAGGCCTTAGCCAGTGATTTCGCACATGCGTACAACGCCGATGCGTTGTACGCATGTGCAAAATCGCTGGCTAAGGCCTGGGCAGTATAGGTCATGACGGGCGGACGCTCTCTCCCGGCCTCCGGAGCTGCGCGGACCCGGCAGAGCCTCCGGGGGCCGGTTGGGCGGCCTCCCACTGCCCTATATCGTCCGCCGTGTAGCTGGAATTTCCAGCTACAGGGCGGGCGAGACAGGGCAGGCGGGCAGAGGGCGGGCGGCAACTCAGGGCGGCGCGGCGTTCCGCCCCAGCCTGAGTTGCCGCCTGGAGCCATTGCTCCGTCCGCTCCGCCCTAGATACGGCTCTGGCGTCTCGCGTACCCCTGGCCTGTGGTCCGCATATCCCTAGGGTTATGCGTAACCACAGGTTGGGAACGCCTGCAATAGAGCACTCATTTGGTGGCACCTGCGTAAGTGTAACATACTAATGTAGTTTATGCATGCATGATAAGAGGCTAATGAAAGTTAAACTCTGGATTGGAATTTCAAGAAGCCCAGTTCCCAGTCAGTCTATTAGGAAGACAGCTGTAATTAAAATGACTAGAATAATTGATAATTGTATAGTTAAAAAATATTTTGAGAGAGCTTTTGACTGAAAGTTCTTGAAAATAGCTTCACAAAAAAAAGCCTTGTAATGTGTTGAAATATAAGACAATATCCCTATCTGAAACAGGGTGAGAGGGTAGCAGTGAAAGGTACAAAAGCAAAGCCAAAACTGAGATGGATTAAGTTCACGAATAGATTAGGTGAAAGGGGCAGTGATGTGGCATGGATGTGTTCTTCAAATGAAAATCTTTCCACTACTGTACTTCTCTGTGGAAAAACTGTAATTTTTAAAAATACTTATTAATTTTTGAAACGATGCAACATGATGAATGGTTACCAATACTATATCAGACATATTGGGTAATTTCAAATTTTTAATCAACTTTTTTCAGATGATTATCCCGGGGGAGGGGGGGAGAGTATATTTTGCAGCACAATCCTGTGCATGTATTGTTCAGGATTAAGTTCCACTGTACTCAATGGGACTTTCTCCCAGCCAAGTGAGTATAGGATTCCAGTCTTACGGCAACCAGGATAGGATGTAGTGGCCTGCCCTTTAGGCCAGCCGCCGCATCTTACACAGGACTGGGCTGCCCGTTGTAGGATAAACACACATAAAAACATGTAATGTCAGTTGTCATATCAAGAAGTCCTTGAAATATCGCTTTATACTATGCACATACTGTATGCTCACATGGAGAATTGATGATAGGTATTATGTTTTTTAAATTCCTTAAGTGTATTAACTGTGTTGATAATCCATAGATATGAAAGCATACTCTGTACAGTATTGCCCAGATTCGAATGGCCATTTTTTTTCTTTTTGGCTTCTGAGTGTTTTGTTAAACATGTTTAATAATAATGGCTTAATAATACACAATTGAGTCTGTTCGTCTTTTTTTTTTTTTTGCTGAATACATTTTGATTCATTTGTATACCCTGAGCATTAACTTGATTCAAAGGTGTTGTTTCTAAAGCAGTAGATCATGACAGTATATGTGAACTGATAATAATGAAGTAGTAGGCGTGTGTACACAGGGCCTCTGAGAGGGGAGTTAAGGGGGTAATTTGTACCTGGGCCCAGTGCGAAAAATGGGTCAAAAAGGGGGCCCAGGGGCAAAAAAAGGGGCCCCAGGAGCCAAATTCATATGTAGAGAAGGGGCCCAAAAGAAACTTTGTACCCCCTGATAAAATTCCTCTGAATGGCTCTGTATACACATACACACTAAGGGAGAAGTAGGTAGGTAGAGGGGTGTGTGTGTGTGTGTGTGTGTGTGTGTGTGTGTGTGTGTGTGTGTGTGTGTGTGTGTTGTGAGGAAAATGTGGTATTGCACCTTTAAAAAATCATTTCATGTAGCACTACCATAATTCTGTTTAAAGCACATAATTTTTCTTGCAGTATCTGCCTTCTTTCATGCAGAGTATAATTCAGTCGAGTTCTGATCCTAATGGTAGTTTTCAAGTGTAGCCCAACTGCAGTAATGCACCTTTTACAATGCATTTTTCACAAGAAGAGGAAAATACTGTATTACAAACATTTCTTCTCTCTGTTAAATAGGAACTTTGGGAAACATTGAACATGGCAACCAATATCAGCTCAAACTTATGTATGAACACAATCTTCAGAGAACAGCCTGCAACATGACTTATGGGCCATTTGGAGGTATAAAAGGTAAATCCAAAATTAATCTTAGCTTGTTTTATCTTCTCCATAGAACTGGTGTGTAGGGTGCAGATTCTTCCTGTTTTTGAATTATGGCATAGGTAGCCTTACCATAGTCCTGGAATTGAGCACCACCGCGGCCTGCAAAAGACACGAATCTCTCCCAGAAGTGCACCGTGGCAGGCCAAAGCAAGCTGCGGCTTCCGGCACTTCCAGTAAACGAGACGACTGTGTTGGTCCGCCGCGGTGCATCCTTGGGAGAGGCTTGTGTTTTTTCTAGGCCGCAGCACGACTCGATTCCGGGACTATAGTAAGCCTAGGCATAGGACCTGTTGCTATAGCTGACAAGCAAGGATGAGCTCTGGCATAACGAAATGTAGTTGCAAAGAAGTTAAATTGAGGATAGTACCTGGCGACAGATGTGAAGGATGGTGAACAAATTGCAGGGGATGTGGGTGCTGAGATGTTCAGGATCTACTGTAGTATAGTGTGGATAGACAGGTGGGCAGCAGATACTGCCTAAATAACGAAGACTGGCATGGATAGTTATTCATTAAAAAACAACATAAAATGTTGTTTCCTGGATACTTTTCAGTTAAATAAATCTTCAGTAGAGCAGATTCATGTAGAGCAGTCATGGTATTGTTTGGTGTATTTGTGTTCAGTTAGGATAAATGCCCAAGTGAAACTTTACCGGTAATATAAATATGTATTTTCATTTTACAGTGTGTATTGTCCTTGTAGTGTTTTCCATCCACAAATGAGATTTGAGTGAAATCGTGTGAATCTTGGCTTTCATTTAAATGACACATATAGTACAGCACTTCTGATGCCATTTATTCATGAGTGTTCTCATTGACGTTTTTCTTGGTGGTGGTAGAATAGAGACCAAGTCAACTTGTTCACCTCCTGAGTATATGAAGTATTGTGTTGTCATGTGTTCCTAAAAGGGTTTGGAGCCAAAGGACATTAAAAAAAAGAAAAACACACACTTTGGATTGACACACACTATACCAAACAGAGTCTCGTAATTGAGGATTGATTTGTGACTCTTGATAACTTTAATCCTCAATATCTGATAAATCAGTGGAAGGAAAGATCTTTAAGTTGTATTTTATGAAAATGCGAGAATAATTGCCTGCCAGATTTTTTGGGCCACAGTTTGACCCTTTGATTTTAATTGAACTGCAGGTTATTTGCTGATTTCACAGTGTAGTAGAATATGTATTACAGTACTATATTTCCTTATAAGTGCATATATACAACCAGCAGAGGGCTCCCATGTATTTCTTTGAACCACTGTATTTCTTTGAACCATTATTGAAATCAAACTAAAGATGGGTGAAAAAATTCTGTTGCTATTCCCTGTGTCAGTGGTTCCCAAACATTTTAGCACAGGGACCCACTTTTTTAAATGACACTCTATCAGGACCCACCTAGCTTTACGAGATTTTAAAAAAAGGTGATCTAGAAAGAAACAATATTTTATTTTTATTTATTTATTTGCAAAAAACTAAATCCGTTTCTCATAATGAGGCAGCCCTAATGGATAGTGTAGAGACTTGAGGGGCTTAGTTATGTGACCCAGCCTTCACCTGCCCTCACTACCTGTCATTGACAGAGTTGGAAAAAAATATACCAGAAAAAAGACACTCAAACATTTATTTCCCTATATTTACGCAAACGTAATGCAGGAGCTCAGCTCCTTGTAAACTGCAGGACAGCTGCTATCTGATTTTTGAATAGCGTCAGGGCTTGAGGCAGTTAGTTATCTGATCTTTCCATCACTCATGTTTTCATTGGAGACTCTGTGGGACCCACCAGAAATCAGGTCGCGACCCACCAAGTGGGTCCCAACCCACCGTTGGAGAAATGCTGCTCCCATTGGAGAAATGCTGCCCTGTGTATAATACAAGCAACAAATATACATGTTGAATACCAGAAAGAGGATATTTCTTTGTGAACAGTGTCAGCATTGTCCACAACAAAGAGATGGGCAGTTTGGCAGCTTCATTTGTGAAGAAATGTATTATTAATGTATAAAAAAAAAGTTCACAATTAAAATTTAAATTGCGACACCAGAACACCTTATAAAAGGTGAGAAGACACAGGAATGCTCAGTGTGATAGGTGTATAAACAGAATTTCAGAGTAGAAGGTGTTTCATAAGCTACTTTTTAAAAACTTGAATATTAATATCCAGCAAAACAATCTTCTGGCATGACCGATATCACCGTGATCATTATTATCATATCTCATTGATAGAGTGAGATAAATAATGTAGTTGTTTGCTTTTCTACCTCATTACTGAGGTGTAATACCAAAAAAGAATTTAGGGGGTTAGGGAAGCCATTTACTACACTGCTGTATATTGTCTATGTAACATCTGGTATAAATAACTAGATTATAATACAATGCAGGGGTTGGTTAAAGCACCTTATCATGTGCTGCCAATATATTCATACTGGATATTCGCTGTGGACGGCAGACCTCATTTTTCTTGGCTAAATATTGCTCTCATAATCAGTGGTTCATTTGCTTGAAGACTGAATCTGCAAATTTTGGAGTAACTTCAGAGATCCAGGGTAAACCAACTGTGTGAAGCAAAATATGCTAAATGCTGACTTTAGACACTGCAGCAAAAACAGGATCCTAAGCATTATATGTAAAGTTATTTTTCTTTTTAAAAATATGCATATATACACAATCACCCATAGGGTCAGGGCATCTTGCACTACAAAGCTTAAAAATAATCCAGTCAGTAAAAGCAATGAAAAAATCAGCAGCAGAAGACAAAATTATGTCAGACCTTCCGGTTGCAGTGAAAGAGCAACAGTGAGGGGGCCTGCTGAACTTTGCAGAGTAGTGAGTTCCACAGGAAGGGGGCAGCCACCAAGAAAGCACTCTCACAATTAGTCTCCCCAACACTTCAGAAACAAAATGGTCCCCTCAAGAGAGCTTTTCTGGAAGACTGAACCAGATGAACAAATACATGTCGGGGAGGTGCTCCTTGAGATACTTTAACCCTAAGCTGTGTAGAATTTTAAAGGTAATAACCAGCGCCTTGGAATGTACGCGGAAGCAAACTGGTACCCTGCACGAGCAAAGGTGTTGCATGATCAGATAGTCAGGTACCAGTTGTTATACGGGCAACCGTGTTCTGCACCAGCTATAGTTTCTGGTGGGTTTTCATGGGCAGCCTCATGTAGCTAAGGTGTGGATAACCATGGCTAAATCTGACTGAGACAGAAATGGACACTACTGGTGCACCAGCTGAAGCTGAGAAAAAACCGCAGACCACTGCCAACACCTGTACATCTAGGAGCAAGGCTGGGTCCAGAAGCACTACCAAGTTGCACACCTGATCCTTCAGGCCAAGTGCAACCCTGTCAAGAACAGGTTGATATAACAGTATGGCTTCAACAGCTTTCCTACCCAGAATAATCTCTGTCTTCTCTGGATTTAATTTTAGTTTGCTAGCCCTCATCCAGCCCTTTACTGACTCTAGACATTGGTTCTGTAACTCTCCAGCTGAGGATGGTAAAGAAATGTATAACAGGGCATCACCTGCATACCTCCCCCCACCCCGATGACCTCCCCCAGTGGTTACATGTAGATGTGAAATAGCATGGGGAGTAAGAGAGAACCCTGAGGGAAGCCATAAATCATAAGCCACAGTGTTGAGCAGGAATCCCCCAGCGCCACCACCTTCCAGGTTCCAGGATGGAGCTACTGTACTACAAAATTGTGCCTCCTAAGCTCATCCTAGCCAGGTGGTCCAAAAGGATATAATAGTTGATATCCTGGTTGAAAGCTGCTGAGAGAAAGCAGGAATGCACTCCTCTTGTCTAGTTCCCAGTGCAGGTCATCCACTAGTGTAATTATGACTATTTCAGTTCTAAAGCCACGTTAAAATCCAGATTGAAAAGGAGCCAGATAATATATCATCCAGAAATTCCTAGAGTTGGGTCACCACTGTACAGTCAAGCACCTTGCTTATGGTAGATTGGAGACTGGCCAATTGTTCTCCCAATACTGTGGGCTCAAGGGAGGACTTCTAAGCAGAGGATGAGCAACTGCTGATTTCAAGACCCTCCCTGCCCACTCAGCCAGTTCCTTCCTGGAAACTTTAACTAGCCAGGCTGGACAAGGGTCGAGCATGCATGTGCATAACCTCACGTTTCCCAGAATTCCATCCGCATCCTCAGCTGAAAAGAATCCATAAGAACTGGGCAAGCAGATGCTGTAGGTAACATGTCAGAAACTGCCAACGTTGAGCCTATGTCATGGTGGAGGGTTGCTAAAAGGGTACCTATTGAGAATGGTTTTGCGATAAACTCTTATATGAAGCAAAGCTGGAAGTTTCAAGTCTCTATTCTCCCTTGTGCCTTCAGGACTAGGGGTGATCCCACTAGAAGCAGTGCAAGAGTACAGATTAGTTTGTTTTTCGGTTTTAGAAAGTGAACATCGAATGGGATATAGCATTTTTACAAGTTCTCTGAAAAAATCTAACACCACAAGTAGCATTGTAAGAACCACAATGACTCTTATGTTGTTTAAAAAATAGGAAGTGACTTCCAGAATTACACATCTGTTTTATGTTAAATGTGTGGATACAGCAAAACAAAATAGAAATCATAAAAAACAATTGTATTCTTAAAACGGTAGAAAACCTTTATAGCAAAAAAGATTACAAGGGGAAGAAAGGCTATGAGAATGTAGCTTTTCTTAGCCAAATGTCTGAATCCATTTTATTTTTATTATAGTTCGGCCTGGAGGCAAAGCATGTTTCAGTGTTACAACAAAGAAGGTGCTATGAGGAAGGATTCTTTTTAATAACAAAGTACTACATATGTAAAAACCATGCAATGTTGTAACAGGAAACTTAAAAGAAAGGTAGACTGAGGTTTACTTTTCCACAATCTTGCAAGGGTGATTTTTATTAGGTGCTAGTCTTTTTATTAAAAAATAAAAATTATCAGCTGAGCTTTGTGTTGTAAGGTTAAATATACTGTATTTTCCCTCTATTTAACTTCAGCAGGGATCCAAATTTGGATTTGGATTTATCAGCTTTTTTTTCTTCAGAACCAGAGTGTTTAAACATTGCTGTAAATGTATTTTACGCAAAGAGAAATTATTTCACAAACAAAGTTGTCTTGTGTGTGTTTGCTGTGTTCAAAGGATAAATCTACTAGTCTCTCTTCCTGCCATAAAGCAGAACTAATGAACTTCTGAAGCTGAGATGTTGTTGTTTTGGTTATTGTGGTGGTCTCAAGGTTCCCTACCCAGAAACCTGAACTGCTGACCTGTCCGGTCATTCTTCTGCTGCCACTATTCCCTAGTCCTCAGTCCCTTAGTCTGGTTTACCTAGCGCACTACCATAATTTAGGGCAGGATTGAAGTAGAGACAGTGCAGTTCTTCTGGTTAAACTGGATTTATTTACAAAGAAGACTTTGGTAGCAATCTTTCTCTCAAGTAGTTCAGCCCTGCAATTCAACAGTGATACAGCTCAATGATTTTAGTTCAGAGTTTCAGCTCCAGTTTCAACTTCCCATACTGAATGGCTTACCCTTGTCTATCTACAACTTGGGACTGCTTAGCTCTTTCCCCTTTCAGTTGGCTATTTGGGAGGGAATTTCAAACCAAACTGCCCTTCCCACGCTGTTGTTGTTGTTCCAGTGTTTCCCAAACTTTTTTGACCTGTGGCTCCCTTGACCATTGGCGACCATTGGCCGTGGCTCCCCATTGCATTATGTTGATGCCTGCCAATTGGCATTGCACCGTTTTCTGAGAGGATTCCGTGGCAGTCCGCAGCTCCCCTGTCTGGTATCCACAGCTCCCCTGGGAGTCATGCCTCCTAGTTTGGGAACCACTAGTTTAGCGTATTATTTTAACCTGTTGAATTCCCTAAATCGCAGAATGCCAAAGTATTTAGTCAAGCAATTTCTTTCTTTGTGTTTTTTTTCCAGTTGGGAGAACAAAAGGGAAAAAAAGTAGTTTAGCAACTGTAAAGATTTTTCAAATTTCAACAACTGGCTATCTCCTATAGGAGCTTATGTATGTGAATATGCACATACATATATCCATGTCTATAACAGCATATGTATTTATGTGGATCTCTATATAAATGAACTGTTTCTAATGTTATAAACAATAACTTTAGATTGAACAGAAGTCATATATTCTGTTCTATGATTTGAAAAAATGTGTGTCCCATTGTAGGAACCTAAGAAAAGCCACAGTTCTAAAACAATTGGCCTGTTCAGAAAATGCTTTGAGAATTCTACATGATAAACCTATAATTCTGTTAAAAGTATTGAATTTAGTAATGCGAAGCATTTGTTCATTGACTTAGACTGTGAAGTGTTTACATTTCCTAGAATTATGGATGAATTTTACCATTAGAGCAATAGGAAAGTCTTAAAATTATCACCACTTGGAAATCTGAAACGAATTTCAAAATATCATGAATTAAATGTATTGCAGTGGGCAGAAATAATCAAATTTAAGTTGTCAGTGAAATTTATAGCCAAGGGCTTAAAGGGGTAGAGTTTAATGATAGATTTGGTCTTTATCACTTACAGTTGTAGGAAAAAATGCAAAAGCAAAAAGGTAATTTTTCTTATTTAGTGTAAAAGGCGATATGGCAGTTTTTGTACTACGCTTCTATGGATTATATACTACAGTGTTTTTTATAAAATACAAATGATATATATCTTTTCTAATATGAAAAGATTAATTTTCATTGGATCTCTAACTTCCTTTAGATGTCATGATTAATGTGCTGTTTCATTCTGTTTCATGTTTAATAAGGGAAACAGGATTCTTTTTAAAAGTGATGGTAATACTTTTTAATATGCTGATTTACGATTTTGTTAACTGAAACTGCTAGCTTAAAAAAATAAAGCTTTTGGTATAATGGAAATGTGTTTCCGATCAACAGTCACTAAAAGAGTGAAAGAACATTTACGCCTTGAGATAATGCGCCTTTATGTTTAATAACAGAGATGGGTTTTTTTCCTTTTAAAAAAGGCAGTTTTATATGAATTGGAATGGTTTGAAGTACTGCTTGAGATTTGCTTAAAACAATACCATGTTCTTTTATTACATTAATAATATATTATACCTTCACTTATAGCTCTGGTAGGATTTTTACTGTAAAGCAAAGATATCTAAGTGAGCATATTAACTCATATTGCAGAGGAAAAAACCAGTTTCTTGAGAAATTTCTGAGTGAGCTCTGTCACTTTACTGTAAGTTGTTTTATTTTAAACAAATTAGAGCACCGTTTCTCAAAGTTCTCCCCGTGAGGCGAGGAGAACTTAGTGCTTGTGGGGGTGGGGCCAGCAGCAGTGGTGATCCTGGGGACCGCCGCTGCTGGCGGGGAAAAAAGTGCCAGAAAACGGGGATTTTTGATGTGCCAGGGGTTTGTGGGGAGGCCTGCATGACCCTCTGCCGGCCTCCCCGATGATTAGATCGCCGAAAAATTGTGATTTTAGGCCACTTCTGGTTTTGCGAAGTTTATGTGCTACTTTGCTCCTTTTTTATTTAGGTCGCGATTTGATCTGTATACAGTCTGTGGATGGAATGCTTATGTTGTTTGAGCAAGAGACCTATTCTTTTGGCCGTTTTCTACCTGGCTTCCTTCTTCCTGGCCCGCTGACTTACAGTTCTCGAACAGATTCCTTCATTACTGTCTCTTCTTGTCGGCAGGTTGAGAGCTATAAGTATGTATGGATGTTTAACATATTATTTTGGATCTGTAGCCCTTTATCGTTTTTTACAACAAATAAAAACAGTCTAAGACTGCAATCCTATATGAGCTTACCTAGGTCTAAGTCCCATTGAACTCAGTGGAACTTGCTTTTGGTTAGACATACATAGGATTGTGCTGTAAATTTGAGATCTATTTGAGGAGCCCTATCAGCTACGGGCTGCCCAATCCTGTCCAACTTTAGACCAACGGAGATCTAAAGGAGCAAGCTCTAAAGATCTTGCTCCGCTGGCCTAGGGTGTCGTAAACGTGCCATAAGGCATGTTTTCGACAATCTCTGAGTAAATGGTGCCGGCACAGAGGCCTGCACCGCTCACTCCGATAGTTTCCACCAGCTGTGTCGGCCGACAGAGGTAAAGTCTGCGCTGGGTGGCAGGAGGGTGGGCCGGGGTGGCAGGGGAGGGCGCCATTGGACGGCCAGACCCGGGAAGAGCACAGGGCGGCGGCACTCTCCGCCATATCCCTGTCCCCTTCCCGGGCCGGCCTTACACGGCCTCCCCAATTGTGCACCAGCTAAAGAGATTGTGTGCATCCGAGGAGGCCCATTGGGGCCTCCAGGGCTTACACCAGGGGAAGGGGACAAACGTCCCCTTCCCCTGAGGTACACGGTGGCCATGGATCCTGACTAGGATGCAGCAGCCGGCCATTTATGCCGGCTGCTGTATCTTAGACAGGACTGCGCTATTAGCCAGGAACCTAATCTCTTATAATTCAACATCCTAAATCTTCACGAAGTTTCAATGGCACAGAGCCTCATTTGGATTCTTTAAAATATTTTAACACTTTTTTCCCCATGTGTTCTGTAATATATTAATCTGTGTAAAAATATTAAATTACTTTGGAAGCATTATTGATTTTTTTTTTCAATAGGTACCAAGTACTGGCATTTGCAACAGATGCTGCCAGAAAAGAAACTGAGGAACAAAAACTTGGATCTGGAAAAAGACTTGCGGTAAGATTTGCTCGTTCAAACAGATAAACCAGTAAACTATTAATAATAAGCAAGGTGAAGATTAGCTTCTCATTAAAACTAAGAATGCAGTTCTTTTAAAGACTTCAGCATTCACAGTTTCCCCAATCCAGCATGGAGTTTGTGTTTGGTTTTCCTGAACAGGTGTTCTTGGCCCTAGGTATGTGTTTTAAACATGAAAGAAGGAGTTTAAGATGTAGCTTGTGTTGAAACATGGGATGTTCTTATTTGGAAAAAAGGCTCATTTCACAAACTCTGTAAAGGATCATTGTTTCATGTTTGCTTTGCATCTATTAGGTGTATATTAAACTGCTTTAAGGCAGAAATTCTATACACACTTACCTGGGAGTAGGTCCCACTGAACTTAATAGGACTAACTTCTGAGTTGACATGCCTAGGATTGGGTGACCAGTTACTAGTATGCTTTTTGTATTTTCCACTCTACCATGGCATTTGTCACCATGATTGTGATGTGAATTATCTTTCCTGAATTGAGTTTTCTTGATGGAAATCAGATATCAACCAACAAACCAAAGTAACACATGATCTGGAGTTCTGTACAGATCAGTTTTGGTACCACAGATGACCGCACTCTGCTAGATCGGTCACTTTCAGATTATGTACCATTTTATAGCATTCGTAATAATGAAGCTTATGCAAATTATATATGAAACTAATATAGTCTAGTATTGTGTGATGCTAATGTCCTTCTGTAAGGCCAGTGGGTTAAACCGCTGAACCATAAGCTGTCGATCGAAAGGTCGGCAGTTCGATTCCCGCAACGGGGTAAGCGCTCGTTACTTGGCCAGCTCCTGCCAACCTAGCAGTTCCCAAAGCACGTTAATGCGAGTAGATAAATAGGTACCGCTTGCGGGAAGGTAAACAGCGCTCCGTGTTCCAGCCGCATGCTACGCGCTGCGGCAAGGAGAGTCATGCTGGCCACATGACCACGGAGGCGTCTTCGGACAACGTTGGCTCTTCGGCTTTGAAATGGAGATGAGCACCACACCCTAGAGTCGGACACGACTGGACTTAATTGTCAGGGGATACCTTTACCTAATGTCCTTCTAAAAATGAGAAATGCTTTAACACTGAAAACAATGTGCCTGTTTTGTGGCTTGACTATATGGTTTTTTTTCAAAGGCTGAAAAATAATTTGGTGTGAAACAGTGATGTGCAGTGAGGTCAATGGCTGGGGAGGCACTGGATAGCTAGCTAACGTAGTGGGAGAGCGAGCATCGCCTCCCCTGGTGCTTTTTCATTGCAGTTTTATGACAAGAACAGCAAATATAAATATCTTTATATACATACGTGAAATAAGTTACCACGGCCAGGAGTTCTCAACCAGTGGTACTAGTACCACCAGTGGTACTTCAGCCAACTGCTGGTGGTACTCGGACCTCCGTTCTGATGCAGCACTTTGGGCAGCGTGTTATTGCTCCTGAGAGGCTCCTGCCTTTGGCTCTGCCTCTTGGGAACGCTGAGAAAGGGCCTCCTACCTGCGTTTCTGACCTCCAAAACCCTGAAAACTGAGAAGTAACTGGCGATGATGTCATCGCCAGTCACTTCCGGTCGTACGTAGCAGGAGAGTGGTGCCCGAGGTACTTGGTCAGGAAGGGGTTGAGAACCCCTGACCTAGACTATGGAAGGTGAGGACATGTAATGAAGGGGTCTACAAACATTACATTGGTGACATACAGAGTGAGAGAGAGAGAAACAGGCATGTGCTTATTGCCCATGCTCCACCCAATTTCTGAGGGGTTGCGCAATCAGTGGGGAGGCTGAGCTCGTTGCTGCCGTGCCTCTCGTCTCTCCCTGTATTTGCAGCTGAGCTCCTCAAATTTGGTGATTTTGACTATTAAAAAAATGATTGGAATCATACAGAAATGACATTTAGAACACAGATCAGTGGGAAATCCTACATTTTTTTTTACTTTTTTAACAGCTCTTTTCATTGGAGTATATAACAGTTGAGGCTCTGCCTCCCCTGACCGCACATCCCTAGTGTGAGGTAGATGAAACCTTCTGCTAATATCGTTTTGAAGTACATGCAATCTGTTGTACGCTGATGTTGTCTGCTTTCTTAAGGTGGACTGGGTTTTAAACATTGGAGAGCAAGCTTTGGATATATGTGTTGTCTCTTTCAATATGACGGTTTCCTCTCTTTTTGTGCTTGGTGAGAGAAACTTCTTTTGCCTCAAGGATAATGGACAAATTCGGTTCATGAAAAAGCTTGATTGCAGCCCAAGTTGCTTTCTTCCATATTGTTCAGGTTTGTAAAGAGAATTTTTTTAAATAGAAACAATGACTTGATACAAGTAGTTTTGCATGTACAACACAGGAAGTTTTAACATCCCATGCTAAGTGAACTCTTAAATTGTTTGTACTTGCTTTCTCTAACTTCCTCTTGAAACGGTATTTAAGTGTTCAGATATTGAGTACATATCAAAAGTTAAATGTGTGTTTTACTCATAGAGCAGTGGATTTAATACTTTTTGAACTAAATGATTTGGACTTTGCTGATATTTTACTGAATGCAGTGGGTAACTACAGTTTTTTTTAAACTTCAATTTTATCAGTGGGAATATATTAGTTATGTGTGTTAATGCATAATAATGATCTGTTTTGTTAGACTTATGGCGCAACTTTGCGCCGGCAGAGTGTGTGCTCCGCAGGCGCTGAGTGTTGTAAACGTGGCATAAAGCGCGTTTTCGGCACCTGGGGAGTGAGGACCGCCGGCGTGGAGACCGGTGACCCTTACTCCACCTCCCGGATGACCCTGCAACCACCGGTGCAGGTAAGATTTGCACCGGCCAGTGCAGAGGGTGGGGGGAGGGGGGCTGGGTGATGAGGGAGGGCGGCCATTGGCCAGGCCGGGAGGGGATGGAAATATCAGCGGTGAGCTCTGCCGATATCCCCAGCCCTCTCCCAGCCGTGGTTGCCCTTACCCCGGATGTATGTCGGCTCAAGAGCCAACGTACATCCGAGGAGGTCCATTGGGGCCAGGCAGCCCTACAACCAGGGAAGGAGACGAATGTCCCCTTCTCCCGAGGAGTCCCTGCGCTGCGCTGGTGTGTTCCAGAAAGGGCTCAGGATACTGTGGCTGGCCCTATGGGCCACTGCGTATCCTTACACAAGATTGGGCTGCCCGACTTAGCAATTTTCTTTCATGCTTTTGAACCCTCAAGTCTAGTTTTACTGCTGTGACTGTTTGAAAGCACCATGGGTACAAAATCTGGTGAGCTGCCTCTTTTTGGAGGTGGGTTGCTGGGACCATGTTGCACCACTGTCCGTGCTGGTTCTCTACTCAGTTCGATGATTGACTGAGTGTCATCTTGAGTTTAATATCTGTATGCCAATATAAAACAGGGCATGAAAAGAGATATTTTTGGTGGTTGCCCCTGAGCTATGAAATTCCTTTCTCTTGGAGAATTGCCAAAGCCCCAAGTCTGAACATCTTCCAGAAGAACTGTAGGGACTTTTTATTTAAGTCAGCTTTTGGTGCATGGGGTTGAGTTTGTTTAATCTCGTTGCTTTATTTAACCTTTTCCGCCCAGTTTGCAGATGGGATAGGCTGCTAATCCCAAAAAAGAAACTCATAAATAACATCAATTTTAACTACAAGATTTAACCTCATTTGTCCATACTGAGCCCTCTTTGTTGCAGAAATACTGAGCATTGTCTATCGGCTAATTAGCTGCTAGGCACTTAGAGTTGTTTCTACTATGTTCTCGCAGATGTTGCTCTTGTTAGGTAAAAGCATTGTGTCTCTTGGAGCATTATACTTTTTTGTAATTTCAGTTGGTTGAAATTGATTTTACCCTTGAAATAATATATCTTAGAATTCCTTTTTATATAAGGAGGGAGAAACAGTGTAAACTTCAAGAAATGTCAATGAAAAATGGCTTCTAAGTTCCTTGCATATATTTTACAGTGTCCGATGGAACTATAAACACTCTAATTGGAAACCACAGCAGCACGTTACATGTTTATCAAGATGTGACTCTAAAGTGGGCAACTCAGCTTCCCCACATTCCTGTGGCTGTAAGAGTTGGGAATTTACAGTAAGTAGGTCTGGCGTAATTTCAGTTTAAATTTATTTTTCATTCTTTGTTTAGAATATAGTTTGACTGATTTTAATTTTGTTGTCCTTGACTGGCAATGTGCAACTTTGAGTTTTGTGAAAAAAATATCAGTTTTTATACCCATACATTTCATTTCAAGCTAAAGACATGGAAACATGACAGAAATGTTAAAGGATAGAAATGGGACAAGTAAAGTAGTAATTGGCTATAATCCTCACACAGAGATGGTAGAGAGATAAAATTGGGGCTCCCTTAACTTTGGTTGGAAGATTGGGAAAAAGCTGTGCCTCCATGTTTCCTCAATTGAATTTCCAAGTGAATTTCCTCCTCTCAGTTAAAGGCCCAATCTTCTCTCCAAGATACACTGGCGTATCTCGTATGTCGGCATGGCAATGATCTGACAGTGTAGAAGCCCGCTGCCAATGGATGCGCCACAGACACCGACGCAACACTGGAAAAACATTGTGCTGATGTAGCTCAGATGTCACTTGGATGACAGCACAGCACAAAGGAGCACTTTGTACAAACAAATCTTGTCCTGTACAATATGTATGGCAAGATGTATTAACTCTTGTTTTCTCAGTATTCTTGTTGCAGGTATTCCGCTCCAGGAGGTCTCTTCACACAATTACCCAACTCGAACCAATACCTCGCCCCCCAACAGGGGAAGCAAGCACAATGCACCCCACACAAGTAAGCAAAGGGGGAAAGGGAGTCCCATGCTGCAATGAATTATTACACGTGTCTGTGCTATCAACAGTGTTGCCTAACCATCCCTTCCATTTGTAACAGCTAAGAGCTGGGAGTGTCTGCTCCCTTTTGGGGAATGCCAGGGACTCCAACCATTGCTACTGCTGGTCAAACACTCACCAGGACCCTTTTTGTTTTTCAGGACTTTACCATTGACACAGGAGATTGAACAGTGGTCCCTGCAGAGTTCCATTGCCACCTCTCTCCCCCCCCCCCCCCCCCGGATAGCGAAAGGTAATGTTCCAAGCAACCATGCTCTTGCCCTCTACAGGGCACAACTGCATGTACACTCTGGTAGCACCACTCTCCTTCACAAACACGAAGTATACATCTCAAACCAGAGCACAGATGTGGTTGATGCTGTGGTCTATTCCTTGTTGTTCTTTCTGTGTTTCTCCCTGCTCCCCGCAGACAGCTGTGCCACAGGTGAGGACATCATGCAGACCCCAAGGGATGCCTATACCTTGCCTGCAATTACCAGGGTGAGCCCAGCTGCTTCTTGACGAGGTTGCTGACCTGCTCCTTCTAATCAGGCCTCTGTTGCTTTGCAAATTGCATGGGAGACAGTGAAATAACTGGTGCAACCAAACCTCACTGGCACCTGTTACTTGGCTGTCTGTTGATTAACTTGCAGTGGCACAACAGCCTTTTGGGAGGAGATGGTTGGCAACTCCACTTGTATGTTTCTGTTTCAGATGCTGCTCTATCACTGATACTATTCAATAAAAACCTTGACTGGATTGCACTTGTTGTTGTTTTGTTAGCAGATAGGGATCACTTCTTTCCACCCTGTTTGTTTCTTGCCTCTGTTGGCTTTTGCGGGGGGGGGGGGGGGGGCTCTCTGCTCCTAGTGTCTGCAGCATTCTTTTCCCATGATTTCTTAGGCTTCGAGTGGGGGTGCTCCTCGGTGATTATGAGCCCCCTGGTCTCTGCTGCCATGGTATATGGTGGGCAGTGTCAGGGGGACAGGAGGATAGCATACCGACAACCATGCAGGCAGGTTCCAGCAATGAAGCATGGTGTGTGTATGCTAGCTGAGCAGGCTGTTGCAATAGCCACCCTCTGTCACATGCTAGCCCAGTGATTGGCCCATGCAGTACTCTCTCTGATAGGTCAATGTGCTACAGCCTCCCAGCCAGATGTGCCTGTTTGCAGTGATGCAAGTTGTTAAATGCTGGATGAAGTTCTCTCTACCTGTCTCCTGCTGTGGCTGGGTGTTTAGAGAGCAGCTTTGTGGAGTAGGTAGTATGGGTTCTTGCTTCCCTTTCTTCTTTTTGCCCTTGCTGTGTATGTTTCTGGCCAGTCATGCAAAAGGTGAGTGCCTTGCTGCTAAGGGCAAGTTCCTTTGCTCAACTCAAACCCATCTTGTCGGGCTCCCAGCCTGTGTCTCTCTGTGCAATGAACCGCCAGCACCCTCCTTTGTCTGAATGTTGTTGAGACTGCCCTTGTGACTTGTTCCAGTCCCTCCCCTGGCATAAGGGCTCCTTCCAGTTGGTTGATGTCCCCACATGAACTTGAACTTCTGCCAGGGAGAAACTTGTGTGTGTTGTTGTTGTGGAGTATTCTAATATACTCCAATATTAGAATATTGTTTGTAGTACTGAGGTCCAGAGTAAACTGCTTAATTTCTTGCCAGAATTTCCAGACATATAAATGTTATGTAAGAAGATGTTAGCTGAACTTCTAGTTCCATTGTTTTTTTAAATTGCAGATCTAAAAATTGATATACAGTGGGCCTGCCATACCCACGGATTTAACCAACTGCTAATTGCAAATATTCAGAAAAATTCCCCATCCACTTCCCCGCAGAAGAGCCTGGTCTGCAGGCGCATTTCTTCTTTTGAGGCTGGAGGGGAAGGCACTCCCCCTGCAGTGCTGCGCTTGGCCCCTGCAGAGCCACCGTCTCACACAAGCAGGACTGCGCCGGTGCTGGTGGAGATGGAAATGACGCAGCCCTGCGTGTGCCGCATATGAACTACATTTCCCAGCAATCTTTTCAGTCCAGACTCACTGTTGCTGCCATTGCCACCAGTGGAGGCAGCTTCTGAACTGCAGAAGCGTTGATGGTAAAATAACAGCTGATGTTGGGGGTGCTTGCTTTGGAGCTGGAGGCGTGGCTCTCTGAGGCCATGAGCTTCCTGGGCCCGATGCAGCAGAAGGTGTCCTGCTTGTTTGTGTCTACACCATTTCATATAAGGGACTTGAGAATCTGCGGATTTTGATACCCGCACAGAGTTCTAGAACCAACCCCCTGTGGATGTGGCGGGCCCGCTGTATGTATTTTACCTTTTATTTCCAATGGAAGATGTGGATATACCCAATGACTGAGATCAGGAAGTAGGAAATATATAAGTATAAGTAGGAAATATACAAGTATATTTATACAAGTTATTCAGAAACTGTACAGTAATTCATTTCTGATAAATATTACAGAACTTTAATATTTTGTATCCTTTTATTTTTTTTAATATTTATAATGGAAAAAATTACATAAGACTTCTAATATGTACTTTTGACTTCCAAAAAGGGAGTTCCTGCTGTTTAGAAGTTTTCTATAAGCACAGCTCAAGGCTTTCCAAGAGTAATTTTGAGGTTGAATCATTTTAGTTGATCTGTCTTATTTTGGTAGCTTATACCTCTCATGTATTTAAATATTTTGCTGCATATTATTCATAGAAAGACTTTTGTGTGTTCAGCTCCATCTGCTACACGTCTTGTGCATAAAATGGTGGTGTGGAGTATACAGAATCTACTTTCAAGCTGAGGTGGATGCTTGCCAATCTGCTTCCCCCTAAGGTTAAGAGACAGGGTAGATATAGATGCTTGGCTCACATTTCTACCATACTAATGGATCTCAGAAAAAGTTGCTATTTTGGGACTTTGTAAATAAGGTCCCTCACTTACACTAAGTAAGACTTCAGAGAGATGTATGCAATTCATAATTTGATATACTGAGGCTGTTATCCAAAAGAGTTATCATGCATGTGCAGGAACTGAGGTTGTATTCAAGGCTTTCTTTGAAATTTTCTCCACAACAGCTCCCACAACTGCTGGGGCAAGCTATTTTCAGTCTATTTGTCTGTTGGATCTTGTTTTATTGTAGGCTCTGGATGAACTTTCTAATCAACATATGGAAAAAGGTTCTCATGTTTGTTTTGAGCAGCACATGCATTAGCTATTGGTATGTCAGAAAGGTCACGCCGGAAGAACGTTGGTTATACATAAACAGCTATTTCTCATTTCTTTATGAGCAGAGTTCTTCAGTGAAAAAAATAGTCTAGTTTTAATTCTGTGAAGTCTAAGTTCTGCAAACATTTCACTCACTGATCATGTCTTTCAACTACGTAGACCTTTTCTTGTATGTTGGTAATTTTTATATCTGCTTTATTACTTGCTTTTTAAAGTGTTAATTATTTAGACTTTATCATTCCAGAAAAGAAAAACATTATGATCTCTGTGGTTCTTGTTGCCGCCTTTCTTGGGACTTTTGATCTAGAAGGAATTCAGCTGTCAATTCTGTTTTTATGAAATTTTCATAGATATTTTACACATGAGTGAAAGCACTGTAGTTGCCCTTCATGGGAGAGAGATTCTGCTGAAATACGTTAAATAAAACCACAACTAAGTGCACCTTCAAAACAAGTTCAGTGTTCCTTATTATAAGGGGATGACAGGTATAGAGAAGTCAGACAGAGTACATTATTTCACTTTAGTGAATATCATTTTACTTGGTAATGAAGTAGTCAGTTTCCTGCAGAATAAATCTGAAACAAAGTTATGTTATGTCAAAAATGCTGTCACTTCAATAGATTGTTAATATAGATTTTTATTATGAAGAAACTTCATAAGTTTATTGTGCTTGAATCACGTGTTTACGGAGCCTTCTAGATTGCATGTAGAGAGTCCTTTCAAAAAGTTAAAATTACACTGTTTAGTGGGGAAGTGAGAGAGGACAGTGAATCCAGCTTTTGCTCCCCCTCTCAAATAGTTGATCATTGGGGTCTTAATGCCTAAGAAGGGTTCTGTGCAAATGAAGCCTCGGTTGATGGATTGGAGGGGGGAATTGTGCACACAGGAATTGTTCCCCATCTACCTAGTGATACTTGTGTGGAAGGTTGCTTCTGCACCTGTAGTTTTCATGGCTGCATTGAGCCTAAGGTATAAAGTTGGAAGTGTTAAGCATTAATTTTTATGGTGACCTCAATTAACATGTAAAAAGTTATTTCAGGTATTTACAGAAGGAAGGCATTAAAAATGATCAAGGTGGCCAGGGTAAATAATTGAAATAAAGAAATGGGCATAGGTGGATCTTGACACTTGTATACTGCTCTCCTTATCTGGGTTGGGAACCATAGGTGTAAATTATATGAACATCTAAATGAAAAAAAAATTCATCTCCCCAGGTGGGGAGAAGTGATCTGGAGCTGTGGCATCTTTGTTTTCTTCTGCCTTTTCCATCCAGCAGCAGCAAGAACAGCTGCCACAGCTCACACCCACCCACACAACACTCGTTTGCTTGCCTCCTCTTGCACCACTCGCCCTCCCCCGTCATCCACAGGGTGTGTACACACAGGGGTAGTATTGGGGGAGGGGGTCAGGTGGTGTGGGGGAATGGGCTTCCAGTAGCACCACTTGTTTTCAATTGGATTCACATCCTCATCAAAGTATATGCAATTAGAGCTGGATTAGGGCAACAATCTTAAGATGTTGAGTGCGCTTCTATGCCTGTTTATTCAGAAGTAAGTTCTCTTATGCTCTGGGAGATAGTGGTGCTTATCCCCATGTAAACATGTATAGAATTGCAGCCTGAATCCGTGTCTCCCTATCAAACTCATTTGGATTAGAACCTGTAAAATTACAAATCGAGAACAAAAAAAATATGATTTTGCAAACAAGCCCTATAACTCACACAATATATCATGTATTTTACTGTTATGCAAATTATGAATATTTCAACTCTGTCAACCAAATAGCAATAGCATTTACTTTCTATGCCGTGGAACAACAATATGTGCATCAGAAATTACTAGCTGTTGCTTATGGTAAACTCACAGTCTTCAAGGAGGTGATGTTGCATAGTGTCCTTGTGTGTGGCAAATTTGGATTTTGTTTGGCATGTTTTGCCCTGCAAATGCATACAATCTTTTATTAAAACTCTTGTCATGAATGGTTTCAGTCAACCAGGAATAAGCAAGAGTGTGTATTCAAATATCTGTGGGATCTCCTGGTTCAGAAGTTACCTTCCTAGGGGCTGCAAGCAGAGACGATCTTAAATATGTGAGTTCAGGGCTCACTCTCACCACATGTGGCAGTGGTAATTTTCAAACTGGTCCTGAGAGAAATAAAGAGAAAAGAATGAATTATTGCAGTTATGTGAGCTAATTAATAGTAATAGAGAAATGGTAAATTACAGCCCAGTCCTGCCTAACTTTTGGCCGGCGGAGCTCTCATTCTGCCGGCCTAAGGAGTCGCAAAAGTGCTGTAAAGCACTTTTTCGGTTCCTCTGGAGTAAGTGGCGCTGGTGCGGAGACTGGCACTGCTTACTCCACCACCTCCCTGGACCTGTACTGGCTGATGCAGGTAAGGGCCGTGCCCGTCAGCATGGGGAGGGAGGGGGCCATTGGGTAGCCTGGGAAGGGTTGCGCCAATATCCAATGCCCCTTTCTAGGCCGAGCCAGCCTTACATGGACTCCCCGGATGCGTGCCAGCTAAAGAACTGGCATGCATCTGAGGAGGCCCATTGGGGCCTCTGACACTTACACTGGGGAATCCCCCAAGGTGGGCCTGGGTCACGCCAGCGCGTCGTGCGTCCTGCGCAGGATGCAGCAGCCGGCTATTTAGGCCGGCCGCTGCAACTTGTACAGGATTGCGCTGCTAGTGAATCAATTCAATATATGAATTGATATTGAGAATAACATGAATTGAGAATTCATATACATTATATGAATTCAGACATTATAGCAAATCATGGTTTGGCCATCCAGAATATCCAACTGCCCTGTGAGGAGGAGGAAAAGCCACCAAGGCAAAGAGTCACCATTGCCACCTCCTCCTGTTGGTGCTTTTTTTAAAATGAATTGAGTCTCTCACATAGAAACACCATCTCATGTGGTTAGGTATATGCTTGGCACGGCCACCTCAAATCTCCATAAGAGTTGGAGCTTAACGTAACTTAATTTTTTTTTTTTTAATGGGAGTAAAATAGTAGGTGGAGTTTAAAAATGAAACCATTGCACACATTTAGTATTCTTCATCCAGATGGAGAAAAATACTTTGGTCTTCATTCCAGCCCATCTGTTACTCCTTGTGGCTGACATCACTCAACTGTTAAAGCATCACCATATAAAAATAGCAAAACTCACATATAAAAAAGGGAAAACTTAATACTTACTGCAGAATTTTATAGAAGAAAGATGGCAGGATTCAAAGTTTCCTTTTTGCAACAGTGCTGGTTTAACAGAAGTTTTGCCAGTTATGGCACACAGTGAGAACTGAATGACTACATACTTTTAGTGTTCTAAGAATACTCAGCATAACAGAATGTGAGAAGTTTAAACTAAATGATTGTTTTTACAATTTCAATCTAAATCTACATTAAAGAGAGCATGGATTACATTATATTTGTCACACCACTTTTAGTCTACATTAGAGATGGTCATGCGAAATATTGTTTTTCATATACTCTAGAAATAGTGTGATTTCTTAACTAAGATAATTTATATACAAATTTACATTGGTGTGCGGTGAAGAATTTTGTGTAAATGTGAACGTTCAGCTAGTTTCCCACATAGGGGGGCGGGGAGGCCAAGACTCCTGATAGGAGGCTTACAGCGCAATCCTGAGCAAAGTTGGGCCAGTGGAGCGAGTGCTCCGTCGGCCTAGAGTGTTGTGAAAGTGCCATAAAGCACTTTTGCAGCTCCCTTGGTGTAAGTGACGCCGAGGCCTGCGCAGCTCACTCTGCCACCGGACACAGGTAAGTGTTGTGCCAGGCGGGGGGAGGGTGTATGGGGGAGGGGGCAATTGGCCTGCCAGACCAGGGAGGGGGCGGGATTATCGATAGTGCACTCTCCCATATCCTAACCCCCTGACCGGCCTTACACAGCCTCCCCGGGCATGCGCCAGCAAAATATCTGCCCTGCATCTGAGGAAGCACATTGGGGCCGACACCTTGAGAATTTCACACACCCAGGTGTGCCCCGGCTCTGCTGGACCAGTGCAGGCCGTATCCTGTGTAGGATGCAGCAGCCGGCCGTTTAGAATGGCCAGTGCATCTTATGCAGGATTGGACTGTTACACAGTGTTCTTGACCTGAGTAAAAGCAAGCTTGCCAACAAGAAATTAGAGCCAGTAATGGGCATTACTAGGGAGCCACATATAAAAGGGGGAGGAGAAATAGGAAGGAGCTCTGGGGCTACTGATGGTCAAAGAGAGAGCCTTTGGGGACTCTCAAAGAAGAAATTGGGTGATGTTCCTCTTCCCCCACCCCAGCTGAGGCCAGAGAAGCTTTATTATCCTATTATCATCATTCTTTACAATGGGAAAAGGTTGTTTGTATTGACTGAAGCTGGCGAAGAAGTATGTCAAAATGTGTTCCAAGCTATAAAAAAAAAAACTGTTAACTGGGGAAAATGACTGTTGCCATATCTGACTACCTGGACTCTGTAGCCAAGGATGCAGCTGGGTGGATTGCGGAAACCATCCAGCGTGAAATTAATACAGAATCGACAAAAATGTTTCCTAAGTCCCTTAGCTGCTTGGCTGCTGAACTTCTAATTCAAACAGGGGCATCTTTGAAAACATTCATAGGAACTAGAATAATGTGTTTGCATTTTGTAAACATTGACTTTTAACACTTTGTAACTTTCCCCAAACGTTTACAAAAGGGAGAACTTAAATGTTAGCATTATGCCCCTATATTATAATGTAATAGAGGCATAATGCTTATTTTCTTCATTTCTTTGGGGAAAGATTTAGCTTTCTTCTTCCCAATATGTAACCTTTCCCTAATTAGGTCTTTGAAAGTTTTTGCAATATTATGTAACATTGGTTAGAGTAGTGTAGTATTTTCAGTGCAAGTCAACTTTATTTATTTGAAATATTTCTTAGTCAAAGTTTCATGGGTAGCATACCGCTGAAATTAAAACAATACAGTATATAACAGAATGTTTCTATCCTGTCTTTCCACTTGACATTGGTTAACCAAGATGGCAGATACAGTTAATGTACAATAAGCATAACATTTTTTAATACAATGGTGGATGATAAGATGATAATGGAATGATGATGGAAATCCTCAATCCAGTTCCAAATGTTAAGATTACTGCTGGTCAGCACTGGCGTCACTGGAGGTGGAGTGGAAAGCTAAGTTCTGCAGCTTTCCGCCCCACTGTTACTCTCCTGCACGAGGCGCCCCGCCCCCTCGTCGTAGGAGACCGTCAGCGGAGAGAAAGCAACGTGCAGGGACTCTCCTGCGCGTTGCTTTCTCTCTGCTGACGGGCTCCTATGACGAGGGGGCGGGGTGCCTTGTACCGGAGAGTAACGGTGGGGCAGAAAGCTGCAGAACTTAGCTTTCCGTCCCACCTCCAGCGACGCCAGTGCTGGTCAACTACAGCTCTATTCATAATGTCTTTTGGAGGAGAAATTGCACACCCCTCCCTGAAATATGCTACTTAGCAACTTGGGTCAGGTATTGTTAATGTGGAATCTGTGCATGGTGTTTTTACAAAAAAAAAAAAAGCAAATGCATGTTGTTATCCCTTATCACCTGGGCAACTGAGCAGTCTGCAGTTCCTGGCTCATCCTGATGGCTTAGGAAGGCTCCAGGATGATGATGATGGAAAATCTTCACTTCTCTGGAAGGAGGAAGGGGACATTCCTCACTCCTGGAATAGCCCCTCCCAACTTCCAGAGAAATTCTCAAGGTAAGAAATTCTCTTTTCCCAGGACTTTTGCTACTGCTTTATTTATTTAAAAAATTATATCCCGCCTTTTCCTATGCCGAAGGCAAATGCCCAAGGTGGCTTACAACAGATTAAAATACATAATTTAAAATGCATAAAATAAGTTTAAACAATACATAACGATACATAAACAAATTTAAAAAACAATAATGCATATGATATGGTAGTATCTTAAAGTAGCAAGTATGGAAAAACGAGGTAATGGGCAAAATTGTTTGAGATATACTGTGTGTGTGTGTGTGTGTGTGTGTGTGTGTGTGTGTACAATATATAACATAAAAAAGATGCATTTGGGGCATCTGCTTCTGATTTAACAAATCTCTTCTCTGAGCCACTAATTAAATTTTGTAATAAGGCTTGATATCACTTTCCTGACCTGGAATGTGCAGTCCATGAAGCACTGCTTAGAAGCAGCACCCATTAATGCCTGTAGGTTTTTCACAGGAGGACTGCTTCGGTAGATTGCACCCCTGGTTAAACTGTACTGTGTTTAAGAATTAATGGAAACTATTACACATAGTACGTAGGTATACTGTAGTTCTAGAATTTCATCATATGTAGACAATCAGGCTATAACTTTTGACCTTGTAAAAAGGTTTGACACCCATTTAATTTAACACAGCAGGCAGTTCATAAGTACAAATTAATGTTCTTGGCTGTCTTTTGGTTCAGTCAGTATGATGAGAGCACTTTATTGGACATTATGGTGTTGTGGTCACCAGCAGGTGGCAGTGATAACTAAAAATTGCTGACCTGCTCTTGGGAAGACTTTTTTCTTGTTGAAGTAATGTGATAAAAATAATATATTTAACTGATCTTGTTAATTTGTAGAGGACAGTACTCGCAAGATATTGGCAGACCTGAGTATTCTTTGATTGATTGAGGGTGGATATTGGTTAAACAAAGCAGATAAGCATGTTTGTGAGTGCTGCTATATGGAAGCAAAACAATAACAAGCCCTCTTCATCATTCTTCTCTCCCTTCCTCATGTGGATAATGCTTTGTGTGTGTGTGTGTGTGTGTGTGTGTGTGTGTGTGTGTGTGTGTGTGTGTGTGTTTGGGGGAGGGGGACACATTCTAAAAAATAGGCAAATTTACTGTAGTGGGAGGAACAGCATCTAGATTTTAGAAAACAAAGGGATGTCTTAAATCAACTACATCTGCAAGATGTGACAAATGCATTAAAGGAACAGAGGGATTCTGGTGAAATTGAAAATATAAGAAGAAAGAATTGGAATAGGTATATGCTAATTTAGAGGTAGCAGATGAATTTTCTAAATTTGGGCAGATTTATATAAATTGGTCAAGCCACCACATAATATATTACTGCACTTTCCTATTGCCAGACTCTTAAAAGAACATGGAGAATATTTAGAATAGCCTGTAACAATACAATGATTATAGTAATGTGATAAATAAATTGCATAAAGAGAAATATTCAGGCACAAGTGGGAGAATGGGGTAATTTAATTTAATGAAAACATTTATACCCCGCCTTTCCAGGTCTATATGGTGGCTTATAATAAAAAAATAGCAGCAAATACAAATAACATAACACATTTACAAATTAATAAAATTATAGTTCAAACATCAGCCAAAATAGTTGGTTAATCAGACACCAATGCCTGGGCCATTCAGACCTCCTAGGGAAGGGAATTACATAATTTGGACTCTCCTATTGAAAAGACCCTAACCCTTGTTCCTGCCAGCCTTATATCACTGAGAAGCAGGACATGGAGTCCTGAGCCATATAGTGCTTTAAAGATAATAACCAGCACTTTGAATTTGGCATAAAAACACAATGGCAGCCAGTGCAAATGGTACAGCTCAGGAGTAGTGTGTTCAGACCAACAAGTCCTTGAAAGGCTGTTAGAATTCTGAACAAGGATGACGTTTCCGAATCATTTTTAAGGGCAGCCTTGGGTACAGTGAATCGCATAATCCAAGAGTGAGATGACTGGGGCATATAGAGAACTGTGATTGGACCTGTTTTCTTCCAGAATGGGTGCAACTGGTGTATTGTGTTGGCTGAAGCTGAGAAAAAGTGCTCCTGGCCGCTGCTGATTGTCCAGGATCAAAGCTGGATCCAGGAGCCAGTTTTTACCAGATTTGTTTTAGAGGTTCTGGTTTCTAAGATAATGGAGCTAGTTGCTAATGCTCTCATAAGAGCAGAAAATTAGCACCAGCATGGTATCAAACATATATCATGGTGATTCATAAGTGATATCCCAGAAGAACCAGTATTGTGTAGGCCCAATTCTGTTTTGGATGCTGATTATAAAACTGTGGCATTGACTTTGCAAATAGATTAAACTTATTAATAGGAGTAGTATATTAGTTGAGATCAAACAGGCATTATTGGTATTGATAGGTAATTGGTATGAAATATAAGGAAGATGGTAAGTTATATAAAATGAGCAAAAACATAATGGGCGCCTGTTCTGTTTTATTTTGTCAATGCTAAAAACGTATTTGATTGCATTGAGTGGATTTTTTTCTTTGAAGAGAATACAATTTGGAAATAAATGTAAAAGTCTTGATTGATTTATTGTGTGCACATCTGATGATTGAAATTCTAATAAACTGTTGTTTCTCATCTTATTAAATTACAGAGAGCAGTTGGTTAAGGCTGCTCCTGTTGCCCCTCTTATTTGATACCTGTTTGAAAATTAATTGCAAATTATATAAGAGCAGATAGGTCTGTTTGAGATATACCAGTGGGCAATGGTGTTCCCAGTAGCAATGTATGGTTGCGAGAGTTGGACCATAAGGAAGGCTGAGTGCCGAAGAATAGATGGGACCATAAGGAAGGCTGAGTGCCGAAGAATAGATGCTTTCGAACTGTGGTGCTGGAGAAGACTCCTGAGAGTCCCTTGGACTGCTAGGAGATCAAATCAGTCAATCCTAAATTAAATCAGCCCTGACTGTTCCCTGGAAGGACAGGTACTGAGGCTAAAGCTCAAATATTTTGGCCACCTAATGCGAAGAGAGGACTCTCTGGAGAAGACTCTGATGCTGGAAAAGATTGAAGGCAGAAGGGGAAGGCGAAGGCGAAGGATGAGATGGTTAGACAGCATCACCGATGCAACGAACATGAAAATGAGCAACTCAGGAAGATAGTGGAGGACAGGAAGGCCTGGCGGGATATGGTTCATGGGATCACGAAGGGTTGGTCATGACTTAACGACTGAACAGCAATGTAGAAGCTAAAATTTAACTTTTATGCAGGTGATGATGTGCTTTTGTTGCAGGATCCAAAAACATATCTGCAGGCATTAATGGAAAGATTGCTATGTTTTAGTCAGGTTTTTGGTTTCAGATAAGTATCTAGTTGTTGTATGTCTCTGACTGCGCAATCCTGAGATGGAAGCCAGCGAAGGAACAAGCGTTCCGTCACCGGGAGACGTTGCAAACGTGCCATAAAGAACGTTGTAACGACTCGTGTGCAGGGAAGGCCATCATAGAGGCCGGCTTCCCTTGCTCCGTTGATGGAGCGCCCCTGCGGCCGCCAGCCCAGGTAAGCCGGGATTCAGTGGGGCGTTTTGCCGGGCATGGGAGGGGGGCCATTGGCCTAGCCTACCTGGAAGGGGGCGGGGAATTGCCATATCCTGGTCCCTGCTGTGCGGCTAGGCTGTTACACTGCCGCCTCCGACTTCCGCCAGCTATTTAGCTTGCGGAAATCCGAGGAGGTCGATAGGGCCTTGCCCCAGTTTACACTCAGGGAAGGGGACGAGCATCCCCTTCCCCGAGTAGGCCTCCGGCCCGGCGGCAGGATGGCTGCCGGTGCACAGGATCTGGAGGGCGACCCTGGGCTGCCGACTGGATCCTTAGGCAGGATTGCGCTGTGAGTTACAGTTGAAGGGAAACAATGTTGAGAAAGAAGTATGCTTTTATTTCCTGCTTGGGGGGATTCCCAGAGGCAGGTGGTGGACCTCCTTGGGAGACAGGATGCTAAATGGGCCTTTGGCCTAATCCAGCAGGGCTTTTCTTATGTTCCTGATCAATGGACTGTGTTTTCCTAGAGCATGGTGGTCCAACACGTGGCCCGCGGGCCGCATGCGGCCCCTGAAGGCCTCTGCTGCGGCCCCCTGCTGCTCTTGGAGCTCCCCTCCCCCGCAGTCACCCATGCTACCCTGATGATCGGAAAGGCGGTCGGGAGCCGATCGCCTTTTCGATCTTCAGGGGAGCATGGGCAGGGCATGCTAGACAGCGGGGCGGGGCATGCATCGGTCATTATTATTAATTCATTAATAATTTAATTTATTGTGCGGCCCCCTGGTTTCATGTTGAAGTTCGCATGCGGCCCTCGAGGTACGAAACGTTGGACCACCCTGTCCTAGAGTAAGGTAGAGGAGTACCTTTTGATGTGTGGATTCATAAGAATGTTGAAATTGGAGGATTACTATCAAAACAGATTAGATCCCTGACGTCATACATGCAACTATCTCAAAGATATTTAGTTTCAAAGATTTTCAGGTTTTATCTTTTGGTACATACAAATATAGAACTATATGCAAAGATTGACAAAGGTATTACAGTGGATCCTTTCTATCCGTGGATCTGGGATCTGCGGATTTGATTTACCACGGATAGCGAGGTCCAGGCTGCGAGGAGCCTACGTGCGACTCGGAAGTGGGTTGTTAAGCTTACAGAAGCCCTGTGGAGGCTTGGAAACGGCGCGATTTGGCCACTTAAAGGTAGAAACAAGGATGGGGGGGGGGTTTCTTCCTTTTAACATTTTTTGAGCGTGGACCCCAGTATCCACGGATCATCACTATCCATGGGGGGGGGCCCAGACCAGATCTCCGTGGATAGTGAGGTCCAACTGTATGACTAGAAATTCTATGTTGTTTGAGAACTATTTTTATGGAGAATCAGAAGATTATTGTTAAAAATATGTGATTTGATGAAAGCATAATTGGAAAATATTGTAAAATAGAAGTGGAAAAATGAATTAAAACTATTCAATGGCAAAATACAGTATTTGTGTTAGTAACCTACAAATTTTGTTGAACAAGCCTTCTAAAGAAAAGTTCTTTAAGTATTTCTGGTACTACACACCAGTTACATTACAAAAATTTTTTGGTCTGGGATCTAATAGATGTTGGAGATGTGACAATAGCCTAACGGCCCAATCCAACACAACTTTGGGCTGGCAGAGTGCGTGCTCCGCCAGCCCAAGGAGTCACCAACGTGGAGGCTGGCACAGCTCACTCTGCCGCCATCCTGGACCCGCGCCGGCTGCTGCAGGTAAGCCCTATGCCAGTCGGTGCAGGGACGGGCCAGCAGGGGTGGCCAAGGAGGGGCTGGGAGGGGGCAGGAATATCGGCGCTGAGTTGAGCCGATATCCTGAGCCCCTTCCCAGCCCGGACTGGCCTTACATAGCCTTTCCGGACACGTGCCAGCTCCAAAATTGGCGTGCATCCGAGGAGGCCCATTGGGGCCCGCACTGCTTACACTGTGGGAGGGGATGGATGTCCCCTTCCCCTGAGGTGAGGCCAGGCCACACCTGCACGGTCCACAATGGGCCTAGGATGCAGCTGCCGGCCCTTTAGGCCAGCCGCCGCATCTTATGCAGGATCGGGTTGTAAGTATAAGTTCTCATAACTTGTGGCATATTGACCTGGTGTCTCAGAATTATTCGAGAGGGATATTGTCACAGATTAGAGAGGTGATTGGATTATAAGTAATCCGGCTAAAGTTTTACAGGGATATTTGGAAATGCAAGTTGGGAGAAAGGACAGAGTATTGGTAATATGTAGGCTGCTGAGGCACTCACAGCTGCTGAGGCACTTCTAGCAAAAATTTGGAAACCGCCTTAATTTTCATGCATACAGAAATGGAAGCACATAGTTTGGAATATTATGTTTTTGAATAAGGTTATTTTTATAACAACAAAAAAAACCTTCTGGCAAGGCATAATATAGAGGGATTTAGAAAATGCTGACTTCTGTTTATGACTTATTGGAATCGTACAATGCCTAAGAGTAAGATTTATTTTTCAGGAAGTGTTGATAAAAGTTTTAATATGATGTTTCATTGTCTGTCTTAAGGAACTGTTCTTATGGATTTTTTAAAAAATATATAATTCAACTTTTGTTGAAGTGTTTACTTTTTATAAAACAAAAACATCTGGAAGATTTGGAACATATGAAACTGGTGACAAAGTGAATGTATTTGCCAATAGCAGATCAGTATTGAAGGTGTGTTTGATTCATGCTTTTTGCTTTTGTTACAATGCTTAGACCAACTGGCCAAATGAGCAAAGGGTGAAAAGTGTACTGTAGTCTTGCATTGAGCCACACATTTTGGACTTTATGAATTTCAGCAGCTCATGTCTGTTATGGTAACTCTTTGGATTGTGGGAACGGTCCTCGCTTTTGGAATCTGGAAATGTATCTCTCAATAATGCTTACTAATAATAAACATAACACAGGATAATTTAATAATAAGACATGTCTGAATGACTTTTTGCAAGTGACAAGTATTTGTTTCTACCCAGAAGCCTCAAGCAGCTGCTGAAGAGGCTTATGGTGTAGTTGTGCTACTTCCTACCTACCCATTGGAAGAAGTGTTCGGAACTGATCAGGCAGTGGTTTTTTTTATTTAAAACACTATACGTCAGAGCCACAGAGCTTTGACCAACTCTGGGGTGATTATCTGTGTTTGCAATTGTATGCAGTTATGTTTTGTGGCTATCAACTAGCAGAGAAATTGGTGGAGAAGAATACAGACCTTCTGACAGTGCCCTAAATCATAAATAGTTTATGAATAATTTTCATGGATGTTGAATGCAGAAACCAGGTGGTAAAGATAGGATCTTTATTATGAGTGCTATAATTAGATCTCCTAAAATGGTATTGTAGAGGATATTCTTCATAAGAACATAAGAAGAGCCCTGCTGGATCAGGCCAAAAGCCCATCTAGTCCAGCTTCCTGTGTCACACAATGGCCCCACCAGATGCCTCAGGGAGCACACGAGACAACAAGATACCTGTGTCCAGTCGCCACTCCCTTGCACCTGGCACAGAGAAAACCCACTTCTAAAAAAAAAAACAAAAAAAAAACCAGGAGGTTGCTTATGGCTTGTAACCTGTGATGGTCTTTTCCTCCATGAATTTGTCCAAACCCCCTTTTAAAGGCATCTAGGCCAGGTGCCATCACCACATCCTGTGGCAAGGAGTTCCACAGATGAATCACACGCTGGGTAAAGAAATATTTTCTTTTGTCTGTTCTAACTCTCCCTCCACTCAATTTTAGTGCGTGTCCCCTGGTTCTGGTGTTGTGCGAGAGGGAGAAGAATTTCCCTCTATCCACTCTCTCCATCCCATGCATAATTTTATAAGTCTCAATCATGTCCCCCCTCAGGCGCCTTTTTTCTAGGCTGAAAAGCCCCAGACGCTGTAGCCTTTCCTCGTAAGGGAGGTGCTCCAGCCCACGAATCATTCTGGTCGCTCTTTTCTGCACCTTTTCCAATTCAACTATATCCTTTTTGAGGTATGGTGACCAGAACTGGACACAATACTCCAGATGTGGCCTTACCATCGATTTGTACAAAGGCATAATGATATTGGCCGTTTTATTCTCAATCCCCTTTTTAATGATCCCAAGCATGGAATTGGCCTTCTTCACAGCCGCCGCACACTGGGTCGACACTTTCATCGACCTGTCCACCAGCACCCCAAGATCTCTCTCTTCATCCGTCACAGACAACTCAGAACCCATTAGCGTATATGTGAAATTTTGGTTTCTTGCCCCAATGTGCATCACTTTGCACTTACTTACATTGAAGCGCATCTGCCATTTTGCTGCCCATTCTCCCAGTTTGGAGAGATCCTTCTGGAGCTCTTCACAATCCCTGCTGGTCTTTACCACCCGGAAAAGTTTAGTGTCATCCGCAAACTTGGCCACCTCACTGCCTATCCCCAACTCCAGGTCATTTATGAATAAGTTGAAAAGCACCGGTCCCAAGACCGATCCTTGGAGCACACCGCTTTTCACCTCTCGCCATTGTGAAAATTGCCCATTGACTCCCACTCGCTGTTTCCTGGTCTTCAACCAGTTCCTAATCCACAAGAGGACCTGCCCTTTTATTCCCTGACTGTGGAGTTTTCTCAGGAGCCTTTCATGAGGGACCGTGTCAAACGCCTTCTGAAAATCCAGATATATAATATCCACGGGTTCGCTCGCATCCACATGCCTGTTGACCTTTTCAAAAAATTCTAACAGGTTTGTGAGGCAAGACTTCCCCTTGCAGAAGCCATGCTGACTCTCCCTCAGCAGAGCTTGTTCTTCTATGTATTTTAAGATTATATCCTTAATGAGACTTTCCACCATCTTCCCTGGAACAGATGTTAGGCTGACCGGCCTGTAGTTTCCCGGATCCCCCCTCCTTCCTTTTTTAAAGATTGGCGTGACATTAGCTATCCTCCAATCCTCTGGCACAGAGGCTGTTTTAAGGGACAAGTTGCATATTTGGGTCAAGAGGTCAGCAACTTCATTCTTGAGTTCCTTCAGAACTCTTGGGTGGATGCCATCCGGGCCTGGTGATTTATTGATCTTTATTTTGTCAATTAAGTCTGAGACATCTTCTCTTTTAACCTCTATTTGACTTAATTCTTTAGTCAGGGGAGACCGTTCCGGCAGCGGTATTTGCCCGAGGTCTTCTGCCGTGAAGACAGATGCAAAGAACTCATTTAATTTCTCTGCAGTCTCCAAGTCCCCTTTTATCACCCCTTTCTCTCCCTCACCATCCAGCGGACCCACCGTTTCCCTGGCAGGTTTCCTGCTTCTAACATATTTGAAGAAGCTTTTATTATTCCCTTTTATGTTGCCTGCCATACGTTCCTCAAAGTCTTTCTTGGCCTCCCGTATCATCTTTTTACATTTCTTTTGCCACAGTTTGTGCTCCTGTTTATTTTCCTCATTAGGGCAAGACTTCCATTTACGGAAGGAAGCTTCCTTGCCTTTTATAGCCTCCTTAACTGTGCTTGTTAGCCATGCCAGCATCCTCCTGGACTTGGTCGAGCCCTTCCTCCTTTGTGGGATACACTCCCGCTGGGCCTCTATGACTGTTGTTTTAAACAGCCTCCATGCACTCTGGAGCGATTGGACTCTTTTTACCTTCCCTTTCAGCTTTTTCTTAACTAGTCTTCTCATTTTGGGGAAGTCTGCCCTTCGGAAGTCAAGGGTTTTCGTGTCAGATTTGCTCGGCACTCTCCCTCCGACATGCATGGCGAAACAGATCGCAGCATGGTCACTGTTCCCCAACGGTTCGGTAACATTTACCTCCCTGACCAGATCTTGAGTGCCACACAATATCAAGTCCAGAGTCACCTGTCCTCTGGTTGGTTCCGTGACAAGCTGCTCTAAGGCACAGTCATTTAACATATCCAGAAATCCAGTCTCTCTTTCATGACCTGAGCATGAATTGACCCAGTCGATGTGAGGATAATTGAAGTCCCCCATGACTACAACCCTGTCTCTCGTTGACACCTCCCTGATTTGCTTCCTTATTTCAAGATCCCCTTCAGGTTTTTGATCTGGAGGACGGTAGCATGCCCCTACTATTACATCACTCTTTGAGCCTGGTAATCTAACCCACAGTGATTCTACGGAGGAGTCAGAGCCCCCCTCCAGCTCTACTCTGGTGGATTCTACCCCCTCTTTGACATAGATGGCCACCCCACCTCCAACACGCCCCTCTCTGTCCCTCCTATAGAGTTTATATCCTGGAATTGCAGTATCCCACTGGTTCTCCGCATTCCACCAGGTTTCTGTTATACCTACTATGTCAATGTTTTCCCTAGCCACCAAACATTCCAGTTCTCCCATCTTTGCCCGTAGACTTCGGGCATTTGCATAAAAGCACTTATATACCTGGTCCCCCAAGAAGGGCTGCATGTTTGCCCCTTTATTCCTGCAGCCTTCTGTCTTGCTAGACTGGCTGTCATGTCCCATCACGCTACCACTCCCAATTCTTACTCTGTTATTACTTGACTGTTCCCCATCCTCTGCACCCTCATTCCCGAGGGATGAGGAGTCCCGAACCGGATGCCCCTTGGCTCCTGTCGGCTTTCCCCCAGGAGTCAGTTTAAAAGCTGCTCTGCCACCTTCTTAATGTTACGCGCCAGCAGTCTGGTTCCGTTTTGGTTCAAGTGAAGCCCGTCCCTCTTGTACAGGCCTGGCTTGTCCCAAAACGTTCCCCAGTGCCTAACAAACTTAAACCCCTCCTCCTGACACCAGTGTCTCATCCACGCATTGAGACCCCTGAGCTCCGCCTGCCTAGCTGGCCCTGCGCGGCTACATTTCCCCACGTCGTTGGTGCCAACATGCACCACAACCGCTACCTCCTCCCCAGCACTCTCTACCAGCCTATCTAGACGAGAGGTGATGTCCGCAACCTTCATACCAGGCAGGCAAGTCACCATGCGGTCCTCACATCCGTCACAGACCCCCCCTCTCTATGTTCCTGACTATAGAGTCACCCACAACAAGAAGCCCCCTTCCCCCCCTCCCCAGAGGAGTATCCATAGTGCGACTGGATACGGGCCCATCACCTGAAGAAGGGGTCCCCACTGTGGGATTGTTTCCCTCTTTTCCAGAGCAATGTCCTCCAGCCCTGAGACTCCCTTTCCTGGCAGCTGAGGCGCTGGCCAACTGAGGGTAGGACGATGCCTCCACGTCCCTAGAAGTCTCACCCTGGTTCCTCTCTACCTGTCTCTGCTTCTCCAGGTCAGCAACCGTGGCTTCAAGGGAGCGAACCCGTTCCCTGAGAGCCTGGAGCTCTTTGCACCGAGCACACACCCATGACTTGTGCCCAAGATGCAGATAGTCATACATGTGACACTCAGTGCAAAACACTGGATAGCCCCCACCCTTCTGCTGGCTGTCTGACTGCATAGCTTTTGAGCGTAAGTTATCACACTTTCTAATTCAATATGTTACTAAAATTTCAGATCCAATGAATATGGTTATTTACATTATTACAGAAAAGGCTGTTAACTGGTAAATGGGAAGTGTTAAGAATAAAGCATTGGAGTAGTAGTGATTTTTCTTTTAAGCAAGCAGCCAAGTAATTTATGGATCCATGGGTTTATTAATCCATCTGTAATGATTGCTGTTTTATTGTATGACTGAAAGTATGTAAAGCATTTGGATTTGTTAAAACATTATATTGTGAACACTTTTGTTTTGCAAAAGAGACATGCAAAAAGCATATGCTATTATTTTTGTCCAAAATCCAGTAAAAGATAGATTTTCAAATTACTACCATATGTGTGGAGGATTTGCTTTAAACAATAAAGTTATTATAGATACCAGAATAATTTGTTTCAATTGAGTTTCTTCGTATAAAAGTGTTCTTTTAGCTTTACATTTATTTGACCATTTTTGGCGTAGTTTAAAGACATTTTACTTTTAAAAAGAGATGATTGAAATTGCATGTTGTTTGAAATGTGTTAAAATAATAGTACTTGCAGAGGCACTGTACAAATGCAGTAGCTGCAGGAAAATGGCTATAAAATTTATTTTCAAAATCCATCAGAACTGCAGTCCTCAAAATGTAACTCTGGAGTATTACCACTGACTTCAGTGATAGTGTTCTGGGTTGAGTCATTTGAGAATTGTAGCTCTCAACTTGGCTTAAAGTATGAGAAAATTAAAAAAGTGTGGGTTTCACGTGTTCCATACAATAAATTAATACATCATAATTCATTTTCTACCTCTTCTTGTATTAATTTTTCCATACATTAACAGGAGAGAAACTTTTACAGTTTTCATAGAGTTCTGCACACTTCATTTTTAAATATGAAATATGATGGATTTTAGAACCCAAAGGCAACACAATTCTCTAGCTGGAATCCTGTCTAGAATCACAGGATTGCAGTGTTAATATGTAACTAGAACGTAGACAAAAATCAATGTATGTTACATCCATTTGGTTAAACATTTTTTTCTTGCAATTAGAGTGACTGTAATTGAGTTATTGACAGAGAGAACAGATGGCCAAAAATAGGACAATTTTTTAAAACTTAAAGTACCATGCAGATTTTCTCTGTACAATTTAAAACTCCTTAATTCTTCAAACGATTTTGGTCTAAATCTTCAAAAGATCCTCAATAGACTTGTATAGGTAACTCATGGACCTGTTACTCAACCTTAATACTTGTTATGTGAGCAAACAAATTGCAGAGCATGAGGTGTTTAACGGGTTTAAAGCTATGGTAAAGAAATGGGAAAATAGTTCAATTCTCTCTCTCTCATGAAGCAGAGAGAACTGAACAAATTTAAAACTCACTCACACTCACACTCGCACACAATTTCTTCCAATGTTTTGTCACCAAATACCCTAGTTGCCTTCTTCACGGGTGGGCTATGGATCCACGAAATGAACCCAGATCCAAGCTACCGGCACAGTTGAGTCCTTGCGTTTTAAATAGCCTAATTAGTCATTTCCAATTGCTGTGCTAGCTACTTCAGCCACATACACAAACAATTTTTTTAGAGTATGGCATATCAGACACTAGGGCCAGTTCAGCAATAGCATCATAAAGCTCAGTATAACATAATTTAACCATAATATTTTGAATGGACATGCGAGTGCAACTGTTTTCAGATTGTGGTATGTTTGACTCATCAGAGTCAGTATCATTCATTTACTCAAACCAGGAACTTAGATGACTATGAGCCAAATTACACATTCCACGAAAACTCATATTAAAACCCCATCATCTGCTGGTTCTAGGAAAAAGCAGCTTTCGGAGGGGCAATTTTCAGCAGAGAAGCATGAGGGGCCAAGATTAACCCTTACTGCGCAATCCTGGGTAGGAATGCATCGGGGGAGCATGCACTCTCCCGGCACAGGGTGTCATAAACGCGCCATAAAGCACGTTTACAGCACCCGGTGAGTAAGGACTGCCGGCACAGCGGCCGGGCTCCTGCCCAGCCCTGTGCCCACCGGAGCAGGTAAGTCCTACCCCAGCAAGGGTGGGGGGAGGGAGGACCAGGCGGGCAGGAAGGGTGGCCAGTGGCCGCCCTGGGGCCTGGAGAGGGCAGGGATATTGGCGGCGAGATCTGCCGTATCCCAAGCCCTCTCCAGGCCCCGCACATCCTTACATGATGGCCGTTGGGAATGTATGCAAACTCTGGAGCTCACGTACATTCGAGGGCCTCCTGCCGCTTACACCGGGGGAAGGGTACAATCGTCCCCTTCTCCCGAGTTGTTCCCGGGCTGCCCTGGGGCAGCCCAGGAACTCGATAGGATATGGCGTCCAGCCCTTTAGGCCAGGCGCCGTATCCTACACAGGATTGGGCTGCCTGTCTGCTCATCACTTTTTCTCTGCAACTCCCCCCCCCCCAGCTCCTGTTCCCCCTTGTAGGGTTCCAATTGCATATTTACCCTTGCAAAATACATCAGGTCTGTTTTTGCACCAACTCATACATAGCCACCAAACTGCCTTGAATACCAATGATTATGATGGAGGACTTGAAGTAGGTTATAGTGCTCCTATATAAAGTGTTCTGTTAATTTCTCACCATAACATCAGGTCGGTCTGACAACAAATTGAGAATACGAATTCTATCATCCTGTGTTAGTGGAGTTAGTTTAGTAGTTCCTTAATTGTATGTCTTGTTAATAACAACACTTTGAGTAATGCAGAATTCATTATTTCAATTTTTGGGGCATGATCTGGTTTTCAAAGCCAAAGATATCCAAAAGAAATAGACAACCCATATGTTCTTTGAACAGATAATCCCTTATAAAGAATTAAATATGGAAGAATTTTTAATAGAAGCATAATAACAAAAGGTTGCATGTACATCTAATGCTATTGTACTTGCGTCATAGTTGGCTCCTTTCTTTTATGCAGAGATTTGAAAGGTGTGATAGTCACACTGAGTGATGATGGTCACCTACAATGCTCTTACCTTGGTACAGATCCTTCTTTATTTCAAGCTCCTAAAGTTGAAGCTAGGGATATAAATTATGAAGACTATGATGCCGAAATGAATAAACTTCAGAAAATCATCAAAGAAGCCACAAAAACCAAAGGTACACTATTTTTATTGATGCAATAGCAGTTTTTTTTCTTTGCTAGCTCTTTAGAACTTACCTTCTTAATTATTTAATGAAGTACAAGATTTCTAACTCTTTTTTTGAAATGAATTCCTTCAACAATTATCACCGTGAACTCTGAACAGAGTTTAATTTTACTTCAAATAATGGGGAAGAAACTCAATGTTATGGTTTTTACAACTACAATGTTTTAGTTCTCGGACACTTTCCACCCTCCCATTGAAAATGACTGAAATTACATTATATAAATGAGCCAATTTTTTTAAAGTTTTTATTAAATTTTTCAAACATTACCACATTTATTTGTAATTAAGCATTAAAATTATAAGGAAAACGAACCAACAGTAGTAAATCTGCAATATCAATTAACAATTGTATACAGTTATGTCAGTATTATACTTTGATCTTCAACTGTCAGTAAACATGTGAAAATGTTTCCTGAACTTCTCAGTTCTGGGCTTCCTTCTCTGAGCCTATTTGACAGCGCAATCCACCGTAACTTTCGAATGGCAGAGCATGCGCTCTGCCATTCGAAAGTGTCGCAAACATGCCGTAAAGCATGTTTTCAACTACTTTTGAGTAAGGGCTGCCGGCGCAGAGGCCGGCAGCCCTCACTCCGGCGTCGGATTGACTTAGCTGCCTCCGGAGGAAGGTAAGGCTCCTGCCAGCGGGAGCAGGGGTGGGCCAGGTGGCGAGGGAGGCCGGTGGTTGGCCGAGCTGGCCCAGGAGTGGACGGGGATTTCAGGATTTTTGGCTCAAAACTTACCCTCCTCTTATCAGTGAGATCGTCTTATATGTGAGTATGTATGGTAATTGCAATTTGAAACATTGTTCATGGTTGTATATTTTACTCTTTGTTTTGTTACATCCCAGTCCCAAAGAAGATGATGAGGGGAAGGGCCAAGGGGAGTAAGCCTTTCTTCTCTTTACACCTTTCTGAACCCTCCATCCAAGCTATGTGTTACTGCTGCAGTACTGTCAATGAAATGCACTTTTGGATGCACATTTGTGTGCTTTCCATTGAAATCAATACAGTGAGGATAGATCACATCTGCACAAGAGTGCTGTGGTGATGGGGAGGAGCACAAATGCACACACACAGTACACCAGGGTTCCCCAAGCACTCTCGGGTACACAACAAGGAGACTGACACAAAACAGGCGTTGTGTTCCAGCATGCACTTGTGATAAATTCGCTGCCACTAGAGAGGGGATAGCCCCCAAAGGCTACTACCGTCCTATGCCCTTCTTCTTGGCGGAGGGTTTCCCAGTTACTGGGGTCTCTCAGCAAAGAAACTGGTCTCTCAGCAAAGAAAGTGTCTAAAGAGCCAAATGATAAACTTTGCTGCATCTGGCTTTGTAGTGTTAGCTGAAGTGATCTGCAAGGGCCAAAGCAGACAAGCAGACAAATTAGTCCGATACAATATGCTTCAAAATTGCAGGTGTCTCATTTTGGTCAAAAATATTCACGCAGGGGGTCAATGGTCATCAGGGCCAGGATGGTCAGAGAGGGGTTTTCCCATGTGTCATTGTTTCTCCCCAAACTCCACATTCTGCCCCACAGCAGCCATTTGCCCTTGATAACCAAGATCCTTTTCCTTAATTGGAGATACTGGAATCAACCCCAGGGCCATCTATGTGCCAATTGTGCTCTGTGACTGGCAATGACCCCTCTCCCAGCTTAGTTTGCAAGCAGTGTCCTCTGAAGAAGTCTAAGATTACATACATAGAAAACATTCTGAAATGAAATTATTAAACTATGTGTAGCCATCATACACTGATGGCTCTGCTCCTCTGCTGACCTCTCCCACTTTTTTACTTTCTCAAGTAAATATTCCATTTTTAGATTTTTCTATATGAGGCACTTAGTTGCAGATGGGGGACATTATTCACAATAAAGAGTGTTGTATATGAGCAATTCAAGTCTGCATACCAGCATGAAATTATTTAGGAAGGCACATACCAAAGTACAGTGTTACGATCATGATACAGCCATGCTACACTGGGACAGATAATTAGTACTGAGATGTGAGCAACAGCCCCAACTTTCAGATTGTCACACTAAAAAAGCACAAAGAAGCTTGTTGCTATCAGACAGACCGTTATTAATCCCTCCCCATTTGTACATATTTTTCCCATGCTTGGTTTTCTCCACGTCTTATCAAACTATGAGAGATCTTGAGACCAGAAATGATTGAAAGGAATTAATCTTTATACACTTGTCAACTAATTTTGCTTTTATCTGTTTTTCTTGCAGATATCTTATCCAAATCTGAAAACAGTGAAGATCTGACTCTTTTTGTGGAAGTTTTGTCGGATCTTGATTCAGTATCTGTACGTAAAATATTTTTACAGAGATTTGTTCACAATTGTGTGTACTAAAACCAGGGCTTACACCATCAAATAATGAGCACTGGAGCTAAATTTATAACAATGGCCTGGATCCACATGCCAATTTTAGGTGTATATAAGGGCATTGACACATCCAGAAGGATTTTTGACTTTTTTTTCTTGACTATTAGTCATCTGTGTCATATTAAAAAAAAACTGCTTTTAAAAGTCCCTTTTGTTTCAAAAGTGGTTTGCAATCTGGTATGAAGTGCTGTTGTTTTGAGAAATATAAGCTTAATGCCTGCTTGAATGCACAGGACTAGTGGCACTGTTTGAATCCTGTTTTACATGATTATTCGTAATATATTTACTTATATTTATATTTAACTACACAGACTTCAAATGGAAAGGCAAACATGACTACTCCAACTGCAGATAGACATGATGCAGCACTAGTTCATTGGGGAATTTCTCCAGATGATATCCTCTATGACCCCATGATTAGAAGAACTTGCTCTGTAATCCTTTAAAAACATAAATACAGATTATTGTTTTGTAATTAAAATATTGTAATTAAAACTATGTCTTTCAATATAGATGTCTTTATAAAAAAATTAAAATGACCTAAATTGTGTGTAAACTATCATTTCATGCCATGTAATGGTTGGCATATAGACTAAAATAGTTTACTTGATTATTTTGTACACAGAAGCCTAGTTGAGCTATCCTAGTTGAGCTATCCTAGTCCAATACTCAAACCACAATTCCTGGTTCAGACATCACGGCAAACTCAAATTTAACAAAGCAAAAAGTCTGAATCTAGAAGCACAAGGGGGAGGGGGCTCGAGCTTGTTTCTGATGCAACAAACCATGATTTGTTATGCTGGGAAATGTGAGATCTGATTAGAATAATGTTACCCTTTGTATTTTCATTTAATAGGCTGTTTAAATCACAGATTTTGAGGGGGGGGGAACCCAAATCTCTTTTGTATGTTTTAAACCACAATTTACCATGATGTCTGAACCTGGAACTGTGGTTATTGTTTTTTTTTTTACTGATAGTTTCAAATTTAGCTATCTAAGACTGAATCCTGTGCACACTTTCCTGAGAGTAATCCCAATTGAACACAATGGGACTTGCTTCTGAGTATGCATACATAGGAATACAGTCGGACCTTTTTATCCACGTTTTTTTTTTTTTAATCCATGGATTTGACTCAACACAGATGGCAAAACTGTGGAAGAGGGTTTCCAACCGCAGTACATTACTTCTTCTTTCAGCATTGTCAGGGGCATGCCAGCCACTTTCAGCCTCCTGCACATGTGCATCCCGAAGTCTCTGCCGTCATTTACAGGTTGCTTCCAGTAGTGGCTTTTGTTTTTTCAGTCAGTTTAAGCAAATTGAGGAGGAGGGAAGCGGCAAAGATGCTGGGAAAAAGGCAATGTGGCACCGCTCCCACCCCCACCCCCAGATTTCATACCGTATAACACTGATTTTCTTATCCACTGTGGTTCCAGGAACAGAACTCCAGAGGATAAAAAGGTCAGATTGTACACTGTAATAAGGATAGCATAATATTGTGTTCATTACATATTATTGTTTTTCATTTTTGTCTCCCCCCCCCCCAGCAAGCTATTGAAAGTGAAGTAAGAGCAGAGGTGATTCCTTCAGTGACAGTAAAGGTATTGTGTCTTGTTCAGACTATAATTCTCAAAGTATATATGTTAAACATAATGCTGACAGATGTTCTTATCTTCCAGCAGAGGGAGAAATGCCTAAAGTTGACAGACGTTATGGAGATTTAAGTACAGCCCCCCCCCCCCAGTATCCCCTGGGGATCCGTTCCAGGCCCCACATGGATACCAGAGAACCGTGGATAGGGGCAAATGCACCCTCCGTGGGGGCCCCCGTGCGCCCCACCGGTCATTTACCGTAGTAACTTGTGTGTCTTCCTTTAAACAAATGCTATAAGCAGCAGCATGCTGCTTAAAGCGCTGAAGTCAACTGAGTGTTAGTGAGGCTCAGCCGAAGAACAGGAAGCTGGAACTGGATCTGCTTCCTGTTTTTCAGCTGAGCCTCTCTAACACTCAGTTGACTTCAGCGCTTTAAACAGGATGCTGCTGCTTATAGCATTTCGTTATGCCAATAAAGGTTTATTGATTGGTTTGCTTATAGCATTTAAAGGAAGACACACGCAAGCTACTAAGGTAAATTAATGGCTGGTTGAGCACATGGGGGGCGTGCCCTATCTGTGAATAAGTGAATCTGCGGATACGGGGGGCCCCTGTATTTGAATTTCTATGATATACCTTATTTACCCGTGTATAAGTAAAAAAAAAATACACTAAAATCCTGGGTCGATTTATACATGGGGGGGGCGGGACCGGGCTGAGAAGCAGGACACACGGGGGTGGGTAAAAAAAGGAGCAATTTTACCTTGGAGTATAGTACTTCCATAGCAGCAGCCCTCACAAAGACTACAAATCCCATAAGCTCCTTCACCTTTTTTCCTGTTTGGAGAAGAGGTTCATTCTGTGCTACTTCAGAACAAGGTAAAATGTCTCCTTTTTTTTTTGTTTGTTTTTACCCACCCCAAACTTTTATTGCTGCCTCTGAACAAGTACTGCTAGATCATTTTCAAAGAATTTAAAGAATTGCACACACCCCTAAGTTTTACCCTTGACGTATCCATGGGTCAGAAGAAATTCCATGATTTTGGTTTAAAACTTGCCCTCAACTTATCCATGAGATCGACTTATACACGAGTATATACAGTACACTAGAAAAAGAAAGATGAGATGTAAACTTAATAGTTCTGTAGATTTTTAATGGCCTGGTTCAGACATAATGACACACAATGGTTTGTGGTCATGTGTCCAAGTTTCAGTGAACCTCTGATTGCCTCCCCCCCTTCATGTGTGAAGGGAGGAGATTAGCAGCATTCAATTCACAGTTTGCATAAAAGAGCTTGTTTGATTTCCTGATTTGTTAACTAAACATAGTTTGCACAAATCACAGCTGCACATATTTGGATTACATGTGAAATTGCATTTTTTTACAAACTGCAAATGGAAGCTTTTAATCTTCCTTCATGGGCAAAAGAGAGAAGAAGAAGAAGGGGGCTGTGTGAGCCTGATGACATGAGTCATATCTGAACCAGGCCTAAAAGTATTCAGATGCAAGACAAGAGAACTATCTTCTGGAGTCATTGGGAGGTATTTTGTAAAAAAATACTTTTACAGTGCAATCCTGCGCAAGTATGTGCAGCCGACCTAAATGGCCGGCCGCTGCATCCTGTGTGCATTGCAGCTTGCATCGGCGGGGCCTGGGCTCACCTCTGGGGAAGGGGACATTTGTCCCCTTCCCCCGGTGTAGGCAGCATGGGCTGCAATGGGCCTCCTTGGATGCACACCAGCTCTGAAGCTGGAGTGCTTCTAGGGAGGCCGTGTAAGGCCAGCCCATGGCTGCGACGGGGCTCAGGATATCGGCGCAACTCAGCGCTGATATTCTTGCCTCCCTCCCAGCCCTGGCCGGCCAATGGCCCCCTCCCTCGCCACCCCTGCCCACCCCCGCCCTCCCCATGCCCCCCTGCACCGACTGGCGCAGCATTCACCTGCGGTGGCCAGCATGGGTCCAGGTAGGTGGCAAAATGAACGGTGCTGGCCTCTGCGCCGGCGCCACTTACTCTCTGGATGCCGAAAATGTGCTTTCCGGCATGTTTACGACACCCTAGGCCAGTGCTGTCCTGTAGTTAGGCAGGATTGGGTTGCCCATCATAGTGGTTGTTCTGCTATTAAATAAACATTTCTCCAAATATGAGGTGAACCTCTCCAGGAAGCCACCACTATTCCTCATTCAGTGTATCTTGATTTGGTCGGGACATGAACTGCAGACACAGCTGTCCCTCTCCTCTGTCAGTTCAGTGGAAGAAGCTGTTGACTCCCCCCCCCCCCACACACACACACATTGGGATGCTTGGCAATATTAGAGGACAAATGGGTTTCCTTGTGTTTTTTTAGTGTTTTTGCTGCCATTTGGGTCATCCCCATATGTATGTGGAAACTGTTGGCCTTGCTCCCTTCTCTTTTTATTTTATAGATTTGCTCCTGAGTTTAGCACACGGCTAAGAGCTGCTAGGTGAACCCTTTGCCTTTGCTTAGTTATGCTTAGAGAAGCTTCTTATTACAAAATTTGAAAACAAAAACAATTATTTTAGAGCTTCTTCTGTCTTCAAAATTGAATACAATTTTTTTTGTATAATTGAATACAATATGTGTGTATAATGGCTTTCAGATCATTTATTTTAGTTTAGTTATTGTTTTAATCTAAAATAGTGTAGTCTTTCTGATTTATAGCCCAATTCTGCTCATGCTTACTTGAAAATTCCACTAATTCAGTGAGACTTGGCCTCAAGTGATTGGACATGGGTTTGCAGTTGCTAGCACTGTGGCCAGTTGTTGGAATAAAAAGCACTGAAAATGTCACTTGGTTATTGCAAACTATTTAAGTAAGCCTAAGCAGTGATTTGGATCCCAGCCTATGATCTTATGCTTTTAATTAATCATAATTGCAATAGCTGAAACTTTAGAAACAATGTAAAAATCTTCTATGTACCATAATTGTGGCATTGTCTGGGGAGATCCTTGATTTACGGCGCAATCCTAACTAAATTTCCAGCGTCGGAACGAGTGTTCCGGTGCCGGAAGGCACGTTTGCACCTCCTCGGGAGCAAGGGAGGTCGGCCTCCCTCACTCTGGCGACAGACCCGGCCGTGGCCGGCAGCAGCTGGTAAGTCTCCCGCCGCCGGCCACAGGGACAGCCCGGCCGCCCGAGGGAGGGTGACCATTGGCCCCGGCCGCCCAGGAGGGGGATGTCCGTCAGCCATATCCTGACCTCTGCCAGGCGCCGGAGCTTCACACAGCCTCCTCTTCCGCCAGCAAAATTGCTGGCAGAAATCTGAGGAGGCCGATCCGTGTGGCCGGCCATTACACTCGGGGAAGGGGACGAGCGTCCCCTTACCAGAGTAGACCTCCCGCCCAGTAGCCATGCTGGCTGCCAGTGCACTGGATCCGACGGGCGGCCATGGGCCGTTGGCCGCATCTTAGTCAGGATTGGGCTGTTAATTAAGTAATAAAGTAAATTGAATGCAATCTATATGCTCACAATGTTGAAGTTGAAGGATATTTAGTGAATTACTGCATAATTGTGTTTTAAAGTTGGTTATGTATGGTTATGTATTGTTTAATTTTATGTATTTTAAATTATGTATTTTAATCTTGTTGTAAGCCGCCTTGGGCATTTGAATTTTGGCATAGGAAAAGGCGGGATATAATTTTTTAAAATAAATAAATAAATAATATTTTATAAGAAATTATTTTCGTTAGCACATAGATAATTCCGTGGAAGATCTCTAAGTGCTGGTTTGATGAAATTACAGAATAATCAATCACATTTTTGAAGTTCTCATTTATTCATTTTGCTTTTCTAGTTGCAATGTGTTCCAGTTCATCTGCTTCTGCTTTCTGTAAATGTATTAGTCACATTTATTCTCTCCCCCTTTTATCAGTGTACTCCAGATGGCTAATAATATCTTTCTAATGTTTACCTGCAACAGATCACGCTGGAGAGCAGACTGACAGCACTAAAGACCAAATTATCAGTGCATGTACAATCTCCATTAGCATTGACACATGACAGTTTTATCTTGGAATTAGGTAAATACGCCTGTTTTCCCTTCTCTTTTCTGGCAAATTATTATGCGGTATCAATATTCAATAGTATTAGTAATAACTTTTTATCAACTAAATATGTTCTCAATCTAGGTTTTGTTGTGTTCTCTTGTTCTCTTCAAGGAATGAATAGTTCCAGCTCTGTGTCAGCCTTTGTAAATTGTAGAGGTACAAGAACGAATATATTATTAAGGTGAGGTGGGCAAACAGTATTCCACTGTTAGAAACCCTCATCGTTCTGTTGATCATAAAATCTGAAACCTCCATCCAATTATCCTGAAATTTGGCATAGAGTAACTAGGTCATAGTCTCTACCGCCCTGTCAAATTTGGACCAAATGCCTTGAGAATGATACAACAGTTTAATGCCTTATGTGAACTTTGACAACCATCCTTGTATTTGCGACTTTTTTCCACTTCGGGAAAACGCAGCCTCCTTTGGGTTTATTCCCTGAATTTGTTCTCAAAATTTGTGTTTGTTTGGAGGTACATTCTTTTGTTGTTTTTGAAGGAAGTATGTTAGTTCAAACAGTACCTAATAGTTTTTAAAGGCTTGTTGTTTTCAATGGTGGATTGTAAGGACCGTCTGTTTTGGGAAGTGATGATGTTGAGGTTCTTTTATTATCTTCAACAAACATGGTGGTTGCCTACCAAGCAGAGAATAGCCTGAGTTTAAAATTATTTTATTCAAAAGACTCTTTCAATATGGAGTACATCTTCCCGAGTACCATCCACCAAACATTAAACACAGAGAAATAAGCAGACAAATCACTTCCAAATCTGGCCATGCTTTTGTTCTCAAAAACAAAACTACTTTTCCAATCTCCCTGAAACTTGGTTTGGAGTAAGTACAGGTAAAGCTCCTCCACTTCCCAAACAATGGTGCAGATACAGTACTTTGAGGAATGAATGAGAAAACACCTAGCAATTTCCCCAGGGGAAACTTTTTGTTTGTTTCATAGAAAAGATTAGGAAAGGAGAGGTTCCCATCCTTCATGGTGGAGCCTGTAAAAAGGGAGAAGATTGCTGAAGACAAGGAAATTTAGCACATTTATTGTGCAGGCATATTTATTCAGATATAAACATAGGATAGCACCACATATAGGTACTTGTAACTAGGTCTCTTTAACTCAGTGGGGCTTATCTCAGAGTAAATACAGTACACATAAAATCACAGTTAGATTTTTGCTTGCCGCATAGTTAAAAGAAACAGCAGCTGTCTATAAAAGAGTTTGACAACAGCTGCAGCTTCCTACCAACTTGACTGTTTTAAGCATTGTGGGGATTTTGTATCTGAACATGCCCAAAAAGCACTGCTTTGGGGTGATGGAGATTGTGACCTACTAACTTACTTCATGCCAAATTTCAAGATGATTGAATTGAGGGTTCACATTTTATGACTGATAGAATGTTCAGGACTCATAATGGTGGAATGCTATTTTTCTGCCTGCCACATAGTTATGTAAAAGGCACGTGAGCTGTTTCAGAAAAAATGAAATACTTGAAGTGATACATGTGATCTATTTTCTGACTTGTTTGCCCTGGTTTCATTGTGTTGTGACTAGGCTGTTTTGCATAATTTGCTTTGCATAGATTTTGAGTTCTGTTTAATAATTCCATTTATTTGAACAAAGTGATTTGGCTCATTTTCTTGAGTGACACCCTAAGTTGCAATTGTCTCTGTAAAATATGCAAGTTTCCTGGTAGGCATTGTAACCTATTAATTTTAGTGGAGATAACAAACTTGTAGAGTTGTTGGGCACTTGTGGAATTTTGAGAAGGGGTTGCAGGAACTATCACAAAGTGGCTGCCGAACAGTGGCGTAACTAGCCCTAAATCTACCGGGCCCCCGGGGCCCCCCATCCTTGAATTGGCGCCCCCTCCCTTCCCCCCTCTCTTTTCTCCCTGGTGCCACGCCAAAATCGTGCTTTATTTATTTCCCCCCTATACTCCCTGGTGTGGCCTTTGGCCGCCAAAATTTGGGGGGCGCCAAAATCACATTTTATTTATTTATCCCCCCCCCGCGCCGCTTTTCTCGCACTTTTAATGCAGCTGCTTCGGGGGCGAAAACAAACATTGAAAATCCTTTGGAAATCCTACCTTGTTTTGGCACGCATCCTTCTCGGGGCTCAGGCGACTCGGAAGAAGAGGAGGATTTCTGCGCGCACATCCTTCTCTCTCGGTGTTCGGGCAACTCGGAAGAGGAGGCGAGCGCCCACCCGCAGCCACAGGGCAGCCGTTAGAGCGGCAGCTGCGCCTGCACTTTTAACCTTGCCTTTTTCCTCCCTTCATTCGGAGCTCAGAAGCGCGCTCTCCCTTACCTTTCTTGGCCATGCGGTGGCTGGAGAAGTACAATATATCTTAAAAGGGCAATGTCTTGTTTCTTAAAAGGGCAAGCCGGCCTGGCGGCTGTTTGCCCTTTTAAGAGGCATTGCCCTTAAGAGACATTGTACTTCTCCAGCCAAAACGGGCGTGAGAGAGCATCGCGGAAATAAAAAAAAATCCCGGACCTTTTGGCGCCCCTTTGGTGCCCCCCAGAAGCGGCGCCTGGGGCCCAGGGCCACAGGGCCCCCCATCATACAACGCCACTGCTGCCCGAAAATTATAAGCACCTTTTCATACTTACTGATCTTAAACTAAAGGTTTTAAAATATTTGCTACCTAAATGAAAATGGTGGCCGCAGTGGCTTAGTGGTTAAGATGCTGAACTGCAGACTGGAAGGTTGGTAGGACAGCAGTTTGAGACTCGAGTGCCACATGACGGAGTGAGCTCTCGTCTCCTGTCCCAACTCCTGCCAACCTAGCAGTTCAAAAGCAAGAAATTGCAAGTAGAGAAATAGATACCGTTGCAGCGGGAAGGTAACAGCGTTCCATTAGTCATGCCGGCCACATGACCACAGAAGCGTCTTCGGACAGCGCTGGCTCTTCAGCCTTGGAAATGGAGATGAGCACCGCACCCTAGAGTCGGATACGACTGGCTTTCGAGCAGGTGATACCTTTACCTTTACTAAATGAAATGGCAGATGCGCTTCAGTGTAAGCAAGTGTAAAGTTATGCACATTGGGGCAAGAAATCAAAACTTCACATACACGCTAATGGGTTCTGAGCTGTCTGTGACAGATTAGGAGAGAGATCTTGGGATGCTGGTGGACATCTCAATGAAAGTGTCAACCCAGTGTGTGGCGGCTGTGAAGAAGGCCAATCCCATACTCGGGATCATTAAAAAAGGAATTGAGAATAAAATGGCCAATATTATTATGCCATTGTACAAATTGATGGTAAGGCCACATCTGGAGTATTGCATCCAGTTCTGGTTGCCACATCTCAAACAGGATATAGTGGAACTGGAAAAGGTGCAGAAGAGAGCAACCAAAATGATTAGGGGGCTGGGGCACCTCCCTTATGAGGAAAGGCTACTGTGTATGGGGCTCTTTAGTCTAGAAAAGAGGCACCTGAGGGGGCCCACTGTGACGTACAGGAAGCTGAACTAGATGGACTTTTGGCCTGATCCAACAGGGCTCTTCTTATGTTTTTATGGAGCTTTACCTGTGGTTTAGGTAGTCTGTTATTCTGATGCTGTTACTGTGATGTTTCTCTGAAAATTAAGGCATTGATACCTAGATAACCTTTTATTTCAACTTGTAAATATGTATTGTTAAACTTTATTACAATTGATTTTGTGCAGGAGGAATGAGTGAGCAATGAACTATAGCTGAACTACTATTCCCTTGATATAATTTTATAGAACAATTTCTTAGGTCATGTTTTAATTTTCTATTTTCAGAGTCCTCTATATCTAAGACCGTGGCACTCGCTGCCTTTCTAAAGAAGAACTGCTCACCAGCAGATCTGGATGGTAATGCTTTAGCTTCATATAGCACACCAACAGGTGAATTTTATAAAAATATGAATACATGGGGGAAATGAGTTTTACATTAAAATAGTTTAAGATCTTATTGAACTTTTGATTTAAAGATGCATTATTCCCTGTAAATGCTTTTGTAGAAGCAACTAAATTAGCTTTGTCATACAACTTTGGTATCCATTTCCTTAAACCTTGAATTGTAAAAGACCACTTCTAAAAGTTAGAAGCTAATTGCTCTTTTACCATTTTTTACTTTTTGTCTCAGGTGAAGTTGCTAAGAAATATGATAATCAGTGTTGAGATTTTCTCCTTCATAATGCCAAATAATTAAATATTAGAGTCTGATTTTTTTCTTTCTACATCCTTTTTGGGCTTGTTCCATTAGCATTTAGCATGTTCTACAAGCATGCCATTCTCGCTGGCTGAGTCCTCCAGCCAGCGAGACTAAGGGAGCTAGAGAGGCTGCAGCAAGTTTGCGCAGGTGCAGCATCTCCAGTATCTTATTTGATACTGCAGGCCAGCCAGGAAGGACATGTCTGCCCCCCCGCTGCCCAAGGTGTGTGTGCACGAACGCGGTAAGAACACCCACCCGGAGTGCACCCCCCAGCTGCTTTTGTCCCCGGCTCATGTCGAGCTTGGGGGCGTCGAGCTCTGGAGGGGGTGCACTGCTACCGCAGTGCTGCCGAAATTCGGCACCGCGGCAGCAGCAGTACACCCCTTCCAAGCTCAACACCCCTGCGCCTTGGGGCCCACAGATCCCCGCCCCCGTAACGACGCCACTGCTGTGCGGCCATGCAGCTTACAGGGAAAGCTGCTCATGATGAGTCACAAGCCTTCCAAGGGTGGAAAGTGAAGAGAAATGTTGGATTCAAGAACGCACAAGTAGAACCTCTCTAAACTAAGACGGGGCCTGTCAGTAGAGTACCTAATAATCTGTTTTTGAGAATCAGGGCACCCTCCATCTGGTTCTTTGCTAAATATGTCAGTGAAGCCTCCATAAGGATGCTTTGCTGCATTTGCTACTTCACCTTCTTTCCAAGGTGTGTGCGCAGATGATCCCTAGTTCTATCTCCCTATTTCTGTTCTCTCTTTTCCTTTATCGCATCTCGTCCCATTCCTCTTCTAGAATAATCTTTGCTTGCTTCTCTTTCCTACTTTAAAAAAATGTTTTCTTAGAAGTAGGAATAAAAGCGATAGATGCTACATCCCAAGAAGCTATGCATTTCTTACGTATTAATAGCTCTTTTTTTTTCTTGCAATTATTCTTTTTCCTTCTCCTCCATTGCTTCCACTGGTTAAATTGTAGATCTCAATCCAGAAGGTGAGTGGGAGACTAACTGAACCCAAATAAAAATCAATGAGTGCTGTATTTTGGTTTCAGCTAATACAGAAATGAGCTACTGATATGTCCCTTAGAAGTGACTTTAAAAACACAATGGCTTAAATAACAGTAATTCCTAACTCTTATGTTTTCGTTTGTATTATGAAAGATATCACTGTTTGATTATTCATAAACTTATAGAATCAGTCCACGTTAGAGTGTGTGTGTGTGTGTGTGTGTGTGTGTGTGTGTAAGAGAGAGAGGGAGGGAGGGAGGTTACTTAAGTACTAGTATGATTGCTTTGTTTACTTTTGGTTGATACAGATATAATGCTGGCTTAGATGATAGCCTAAAGCCAGCCTGTCTGCTTCAGCTCAATGCAGTGATGTTCAATGTACATCATTTTATTGTTTACTGTATATGTGGATGGTTGCAATTCACTTCATGGGTAAAAAGAAAAAGAACTTCTGACCTGAGGATCTGCAATTTCGGAAAGCAGATTTTGTCCCTCTTTGAGCAATGGTGCTGCCCAGCGTCCCACTCAGTGGGCCTGCTCCTATCTGCATAACTGCACACTGGGTTCCATTTCTTGGTCAGGCTAAAATTTGTTGGTACCCCAAAACTGACTTTTCTGTGTATACTGTGTCAATATTTTCACAGACAATGGTTGTGTTACAACCATCCAGCTAATGATGTTCCCATCCAAACATAATTAATTGACTGTATTCTACTTTACATGGATATTTTAACAACTGTAGGTAGGATTTCGTTTGTTTTCATGTGTGCCATTGAAAGCTAACAAGCCTAAATTGCTTGATTAAAAATGTTGGGCAAAGGTATCCAGTAGCTCAGCATTTTAGCTTAGTTGAATGCTATATGTTTAAGGTCAAAAGGTTAATTTTTAAAGCACATATTTGTTTTGTTCTATCATAATGTTGTTTCCCACCTTTAGAGAGGGAAGTTCTTAATGTTTGGGATTTTTGCAGTGAAATTGACAATCTTGTATTTGTATGATGATAATGAAGTACAGTGTTGTACAGTGTCCTGGTTTATTTTTATTCATTGCCTTAATCAAAGCCCCTATGCCTAAACTGCAGTGTGTTTAATGTTAACAGTTGTACTATTCATGTGTGCTGTTTCAGGTATTCCAAAATTTGCCCAGTGCAGATTTCGATTACCCTTGCGGTTAGTTTGCTTTCCAGCTCAGCCATCAAAAACTGCGAGCCAGAGATTAACTATTGACACCAACAAACCTCCAGTCAGCCTTGTTACACTTTTCCCAGGTAGGATATACTGTAATGACTTACCTATAACATGAGGACTGTATCTGGAATTTTTTGGGATATTTATGAAAGATATTGTCAGGGAAGGAGCTGAAGCAGGTAGGCTGACCCAGGGGACTATTGCTGTGAGCCCCAAGGAGCAAGCAGGATCAGAAAGATGTGGCAGCAACCTGAATGCCTTGGCACCTAGCTGCAATGTCACCACCAGGTGCCGATTGGGTGGGTAGTGTGGGTGAAGAGGAGAATGGGAGAAGAGGACACAAACAAGGAAGAAAGAAGGTGGAGCGAACCAGGACCAATGGGAGTAAAAGTGAGGGCCAAGCAGATAGGGATAAGCAGAAAGGAGGAAAGAGAGGGAAGGAAACAGGACAGATTAAGGAACAAGTAAGGTTGGATAAGGGATGGGAAGAGATGCCAAGATCCTTTCCAAGGTGTATGCCTCAGTGTCCATTGCACAGCGCACGCCTCAGAAGACCTCCCATATGCGACCGGAAGTTGTTTCCGGTCGCTTTTTTCAAGCGTTCCAAGCCTGTTGGCGTGATTTACGGAGTGTGGGGCAGCCGGAGAAGTGGGCCGCGGGTCCATGCAGCTTCTACATAAGGTACTGTGGTGTTGTGACCCTCCCCATCATGGACTCAAACTTCCGGGATGCCATCTGCATTGAGTCAAATCCATGGGTGGCTAATCCACAGATGGGGAGGGCCAACTGTACATATTTAGAAATGTCTGCAGGCTGCATTTCTCCACATGCTGCATTTCGCATCCTGCCAGAAGGTCTCCTGACCTCTTGGAGAGGCTGGATGGGTGGGGCTCCAGTCCAGGAAGAAAACTGGTGCCTCTCCTGTACATGGCTTAGAAGTACCCTCTGCTCACACTTGGGGGATCTTTAGATTGAAAGCAATGTAGAATGTATATAATTAGATATGTATTATAGCATCTGTAATGATATATATTCCAGGTTCAGAGCAAACACAGATCTGATAATCTGTGACGGTGGATTTGAAACAGTCTTGCGATCAGTGCTGTGTTTGGCCTGATCCTGCTCACAAGTCTCTGGCCAGGGTAGTTCACTATTTTGAGCTCCTTTGGTTTAATACTTGTGACATCTCTGGAAAGTCCCATCTAATTCTCCGTGTAGTAGAGAACAGTTTACTGTAAAATAATGTTTGACTGCAGTATAACTAAATAGGATGGACAAAACATGTACATTGCATATTTCATTTCAGGTATTTTTTTCTTGTAGACTTTGCTGATCAAACTGATGAAGATCAACTAAATGCTTTAGGGTTTCAGTTATTAGCTGGGTCCAGAGTGACTTTACTTGCTTCAAAAACATCACGTGAGTACACTGAAGGGGTATAGGTGAGGTTTTCACATGGTGCTTTTATCAAAACCCCATTGCTTACAATGCAGCAATTGGCATTTATACTGGATTCTTGGGATCAGTTCCTTATATCTGTATGGCATTCAGTTGATAGGTTGAGCCAGTGTGGTGCAGTGTCAAGACCCAGGTTCAGATTCCAGGCATAAGGCTATTTAAGATCTGTGTGGATCTTAAACTACATACCGATTTACATAGTTCTTTCTTATGCCTGATAAACATCCCACCTACTTGCCTTACTGCGCAATCCTGCGCAACATTCTGTAAAGCGCGTTTTTGATGCCTGGAGAGTAAGGGTCACCAGCATGGAGGCCGGCAACCCTTACTCCACCTCCCCCGGAGGTGCAGGGGCAGGGGGAGGGTGTGCCGGGTGGCCACTTGCTGAACCGGGCCAGGAGGGGGCAAGGATATCAGCAGTGAGCTCCACTGATATCCCACGCCCATTCCTGGCCTGGGCCACCTTTACCCCACTGCCCCGGATGTACACCAGTGTCAACGTACATCCAAGGAGGCCCATTGGGCCTGGGCAGCCCTACACCTGGGGAAGGGGACGAATGTCCCCTTGTCCCGAGGTGTTTCTGGTGTGCCGACACAGCCCGGGAAGGGCATAGGATACTGCGGTTGGCCTTTTAGGCTGGTCACGTATCCTTCCACAGGATCGGGCTTCCTGTTGTGATGCATGAACAGTATCTCACTTACTGCCTAGTGGTTAGTCTGGCCATTGCCCATGTTAAGATTACAGTGGTTATATACTTCTGGGGTTGTTAACCGTTCCGCGCAATGGGTAAAAATTTGAGGAAGCATTGCACAGAACCTCACTAACTGCTGGTAGGATGAGTTCCTCACAAATTGTATGTGGCTTTCCAGACTTAGTAATCAGCAATGAAGTGTATGATGCACACAAACCATCAGTGTTGGGGGATTTTTTGGGTTGTTTGTTTATGTTTGTCTGTTTGATGTGTTTATGCCAATAAAGGTATCTCTCTCTCTCTCTCTCTCTCTCTCTCTCTCTCTCTCTCTCTCTCTCTCTCTCTCTCTCTCTCTCTCTCTCTCTAACCATCAGTGTTTTGTTGTGAAGCATTGCTAAACATATTTGACAGTACTGACTGCTTTTAAAATATGTCACAAATGTGCCTTCTTCAAATGTTCAATCCGTCTGGAAGGCTTAATAGAAATTTGTCAGGATTCGCCTTTTTCAAATGTTCAATCCATCTGGAAGGCTTCATTGCCTCATTAGAAAAGTTATTTTCACAGATTAAGCACATTGGCAGCTGCTGGTTTGTTGGTGCTGGTATAAATCCATACTTCAGATATTGCAAACTGCATTGTCTACATTTCTTCCTTGATTTTTCTGCTTTTGCCATTTCTACTCAATGACAAAGACAAAAACATAAGAGGACAGGACGTTGCATTAGGTTGGTAACTGGTTAATGAACAGGAAGCAGAAGCTAAGAATAAATGGGCAATTTTCATAGTAGAGAGGAGGAAGTGGATCTCCTAAGAATCTGTCTCGGGATTGGTTGTGCTTTAAATTGTTCATAAATGCTATGAAGTTACAGGTAAACAGTGTCACCAAAGTATTTAGGGTGGTAAAAGCCAAAGCAGATTGTGAAGAGCTCTTAAAGGACCTCTCCAAACTGGATGATTGGGCAACCAAATTACAAAGGGCAAAAATTCCGAACTTCATATATAAATTGATGGAGTCTGAACTGTTGGTGAAGAATCAGGAAAGAGATCTTGGAATTTTGGTGGATAACTCAATGGAAACGTGGACCCAGTGTGTGGCAGCTGTGAAGAAGATAAATTGCATGCTAGGAGTCTTTTGTAAAGGAATCAAAAATAAGGCTGCTAATATTTTAATGTCCCAATATAAATCTGTGGTGTGGCTACAGTTTGAATACTGTGTACAGTTCTGCCACACTTCACAAAGGATATTGCAGAGCTGGAAAGGGTGCAAAAGAGGGGCAACCAAAGTAATCAGAAGCCTGGAGCACCTTCCTTGATGCAATGTTTGTGGCTTTTTAGTTTGGAATAATGATAATTAAGCTGAGACATGATTGGAACGTATAAAATTATGCATGGTGTGGAGAGAGATAATTTTTTCTCCTAATATAAATTATCACTAACACTGTACATTTAGCAAAATAGTAAAGTAGCATAGGTAGGTAAGAAAATAGATAAGAGTTTTGACACACAGCATTACACTAAACACTAGTCTGTTTCAAGCAGTAGTACCGTGGGAAAGCTTATGTTGATACTGTAAACATCATACCAAATCCATGACTAAACAAAACCAACATAGAGAAGAAAATGATTGGTGGGAGACAAGAGCATCATGATATGGGAAGATTAAACACTCTGTCCAAACTAAAGGTTACAACAGACTTTAGCCAGCCAAACCCTCTGCTGGGATAAATTAAAGCTCCTTCAATTAATGAATGAATACTGATTTCCATCACCTCAAACATAGTTCACACATGTAAATCATTTAAATTACCAAGTCTGTAAAATAACCCAAATAGCTTATTCTAATTTTAGCTCACATGTAAAACTATTTATAAAAAATGTGTAAGGTTTCTCAGATTTTCATTGTGGAATGTTCCAGTTACTTCAACTGTTTAAATTTTTGTGCTGTCAACTTAAACAAATATTAAAAATTATCATACAACACTAAAAGAATGCTCACACAACCAAACACAAACAGAAATGAAGCCTGTAAAAGTAAACCAGTTGATACTGTGAGAGTCCCTAAATAACTACTTGTCCAGATGTTTCCCATGAGAGGATTTAATGATGTTGAAAGATATTGAAGCCTTTTACAGTTTAAGGATTCATGACATCAGTGTCATGCCACCAAATCTCACATGCTCACCAAAGCTCACATGCTACCAAATCTAGAAGATTCTACACAGCATCTCTAGAATCTGGAAAACTAGCACAGAGGCCCTTGAACAGATATTTTCTCACAATTCGGAATCCTTTATTCTATTGCCAGTTGTATTTGACAATGAACAGTGGCAAGAATGCTATGCACAATGACTGGTTCAAAGACATAACATTGCAAAAAATATTTAATGTAACCCTTAAGAACATATGAAACGCTTTGCTGGATCAGACCAAAGGGCCATGTAAGTCAGCATCGTGTTTCCCACAGTGGTCCATGAGCTGCCTCTGGGAATCCCACAAGCAGTAGAAAAGCTATACCTCTCTCCTGTCATTGCTTCACTGCAACTGGTATTCAGAGGTGGCACACAGACAGGGTTACACTCTGTCCCGGCAAGAAATCTGGTAAGCCTACCAATAGCCATCCAAGCTAGTGGCCATCGCCACATCCTGAGGGAAGAAACTCCACAGGTTACTTATGTGCTATGTAAAGTACCACTTCCTAAATCTCCCACCAAGCATCTAGATGCTTCCGATCATGTTTTTCCCCTTTTTACAGGCATTCTGCAAGATAAAAAAAAAAACTGCACGAGAGACAAGAAGCTGGCAGCAGGCCCGCTCGGATGTTAATTAGAACCCCCATGGAGATATATATATATTCCTTCAGCAGTAATTGTGAGCATGTATGCATGGCTGTTGTGGAGTGTGTAATGCTTCCAATATACAGAGTACTACTGACAAAAAAAGTTAAGAAATTAATGGCACTGGACTTCCGTTTTCATATAAGTTGCCATTAATTTCTTAACTTTTTTTGTCAGTAGTACTCTGTTATCTCCCTGCCTATGTATGCATTTGTGGACTTTTTCATTTTTTAGAAAATTTATCTTTTGAGATAAAATTTATATTTATTGATAACGCAAGTAACAGTTACTTGTTTGATTGCTGTTTCAGTTGAATTGTACAGCTGAAGAATGTTCTTCATTTATGTGCTATAGATTGATACTTCAAGAAACATAGCTTTCTTCAACTTTGTAACATAAAATATATCAAGTAAATAATGAGTTTTATCCTCGCTTATCATGAAATATTTAATATTTGCCACTTTTTTGCTAGTCACTGCAGTTTAAAAAATATTTTGAAACCAGTGATGACCTTAGCTATGTCCTCAAACTGAGGTCTAATATTAGTCAAGGGAAATGGCAATTTTTTGTTCAAAAAGTGTGGTCATTATGCTGGAGCTATACTCGGCAGTCGGCAATAATGAAAATATGGTTGAATGTTATCATTAACAGATGGTTTTCTGCTTTTAAAAGGACATATTTTTAAATAAAACCTGCCTATTTTCCTTGTACACTGTAAATAGAATTTGTCATTGTCCCATCAATGAAATGCATTTTCTGGGAATTAAGCCAGTAGAAACTTTAGACAATCTTGGATTACTAATCTTTTGAAATTGTTTAATAAGTAATGGTCTAAACCTTTTCAATTTTTGGACTTGGCCGAACTTCTAACAATCAGAACACTAAGTTAAAAAAAAATCCTTCTTTTTTAATTCCCACTCTCCCTCTTATTCTCACAGCTGTGCTTTCATATAAAGTATTTTCAGAAATGCCTTCAGACCATCATTGTTTCATAGTGAGCCTTTTCAGTGGTCTGTTTCCATTAATAGATGGTGTGCATGCTGCCTGAAACAACCATTAAAAAAAAAAGGTCTCGCTTTATATAGGTTGCAAAATTCTATTCCTTGCTCTGTGGGTTTTGGTATAGAGGGAAATGCATATTCTTAGATGGTTAAAAGTATGCTTCAGCTATTTTCTAACTTGTGTGATAGATCCACAAGTCCTTTTCAAAAACAATGGTGCAAAATAAAGATCTTTATAAAACAGTAAAATCTGTATAAAGCAGTTGGGAAGAATAACTGTGCTGTTTGGCCTTTGAGTGAGATGTGCAGTCCAGAGTTGTTGCTCTATAAGGTCCACTGCAAACGTAACATTTTGTGATCTCTCGATCATGCTTATGACTTGGAATACACCTTGGACTTGCATCTTCTTCTCTCCCGCTCAAGTTCCTTCTCTCGATCTTTTTTCAGCGCTACTGGTTAGTGTACCATTTAATTATTGTAAGCTTTAAATCAGAGTTTGATACTCATTTCAAGTAGTAACCTCTGACCATGTGCATGATACCTCTCACTACCAAGTAATCATAACCAGCCTTCATATGCCTTGGATTAGGAGACCATCTTTTAGATTTGGGGGAATAGTCAATGTGACATCCAGACAAGTTTGAGATCACATGCTCTAATTTCAGAATATCACTGAAATTGCCCCCCTCAAGCTTTTACCTGCAAGAAAGTCAAGCAATACAAACCCAGCTGTAAAGTTACTGCCTTGATTGCCAGTACAGTATTGAGAAATTATTATTTTGTTGTCCACAAAAAGGGAAAAGCTGTACTACCCCCACCTCATACTCAGTCTTATACATTGTTTCTAAAACTTTCAAATAGCCTGGCTTGACAGTATTTTAGCTCTCACTCACACTCACACTCACACTCACACTCACACTCACACACACACACACACACACACACACACACACACACACACACCCACACCCACACCCACACACACACACACCCACACCCACACCCACACCCACACCCACACCCACACCCACACCCACACCCACACCCACACCCACACCCACACCCACACCCACACCCACACCCACACCCACACCCACACCCACACCCACACCCACACCCACACCCACACCCACACCCACACCACACACACACACACACACACACACACACACACACACACACACACCCACACCCACACACCCAGAAACATAGACACATTCACAGTTAGTTGAGAAATTGATCTCAGTATCTGACATACACATGGAAGTGGAAATGAGGGGTCAGGTTACTTAGGTATGCAATGCAGGACAAGGGAATGGGGTTCAAAAATTCAGGCAGATTGAAGCAAGGTAAGGGGAAGGAAAAGTCTGAGCGAGCCATGTGATGAAAGGCTCTCTTTAGACTGCAGCCAGGCAATGTCTGTCTCAGCCAATCAGATCCAGTGAGCACTGTGTACCATGTTCTGTCAACTCTGGTAGCAAACATAACAAATGCCCTTGTTTGTTTTCTATGCCCTTTGCAGAGGGAGATGGAAATAGAGAAAGAGTTAATAGGCAGACACCTAGGCAGTTGGGATTCTACCTGCTAAGCTTATGGGAGATAATAGCATTGCTGTATGGGAGGAAGATGTCCGTCTACATTTGAAAGAGAGCAGAGTTGTCATGTGACTTGTTCTATTTCCCAACTACTGGTTTGCGTTTGAGCTGAAGATTAGTTTAGAGAACCACAGAAAATAAATATGGTGATAGGTTTCTTAAATTTCTATTTCTGCCTCCTTACTTTGATTAAGGGGCTCCAACTTTCATCCCATACTAGTAGAGACACCTCTGTACAAAGTAATCTGATTGGGTGGATTTGTGGGGGTACTATTCTTACTTAGTGAAAAAGCAAATACAGTTATTTGTTATACGAGCAATAGCTTTATGTGATTTCACTATAAAGTGGTATACAATTTCATACCTTCAATATATGAGCATATTTTTTGCTTATACGAGATTTCTACACTGCTACAGGAGGTGTTTTTTAAAGCAGTCACTAGATGGCAGTGCAGTGCAAAAACATTTTCGCTATACAAGTTTTCACCTTTCGAGCAATTTTCATGGAACACATTAAGCTCCTATAATGAGGGATAACTGTATCTCATTTTAGTTTAATGAATTCCTTATTCCTTGAAACACTATTGGAAGAGATTGTACTCTTTAGCTAGTTAGGGAAGGATTTTTGTCCTCAGCTTTTGGGTTAATGAAGGAAGGCAAAACTGCAGTAGATCTTTGACCCAGAGATTGGATGTGCTACTCAAGATAGTTAATTGTTTGTAAACACACACACACACACACACACACACACACACACACACACACACACACACACACACACACACACCACAAGCACTCATACAAAGGAGGAAAATGATAGCAGCACTAAGCTTCTACTGTTTTTCCCCGAAAATAAGACCTCCCCCAAAAGTAAGACCTACCGTAGCTGATTACACAGATCTGTGCCATGGTTGACTACTCAGTGCGGCCGCCGGAACCCTACTGTACTGAGCCTCAGAAGTGTCACTGCGTCCGACTGCCTTTTCGCAGAGCCCTGTGAGCTCAGCTTTTTTCCTTGCAGATCATAGCCTTTTTTCTTTCTACCAGCCTGCTGGGTTCCCTTCGTTTGTCTCCCCCTCCTCCCATCACCTCAGACCTACCAATACCATGCCTGTACGGGGTCAGAGTGTTTATGTACCACAATCAGTGCGAGGGGCCTCAGTTAACGGTGGCCGGCTGATCATGCGGCTGGAGATCTGAGGGGAAAAGGAACAGGATCTTCGCGTCGGCTACTGCTGACGAACATCACCTCCACCATAGAGGCTGATCACGCGGCTGGAGATCTGAGGGGAAAAGGAACAGGATCTCCGCATCGGCTACTGCTGACGAACATCACCTCCACCATAGAGACTATGTGCTAGAGAGTCCTGCAAGGAAGCTGCAACTTTGCAGAGTCTCTCTTGCACGTCGTCTCCATGGTGGAGGACTCGAGTCCTCCACCATAGAGACTATGTGCTAGAGAGACTCTGCAAGGTTGCAGCCTCCTTTCAGGCCTTGCTGGCCTCTCTAGCACATCGTCTCTATGTGCTGCAATCCTCTATGGCAATCCTCTACAGTGGAGGACTCAAGTGCAAGCCTTTCAGGCCTTGCAGAGCTTTGCACCCTCGGGAAAGAATGAAGCTTTAATCGGTCCAGCTAAGTGCTGGGGGGGGGGTCGCGAGGGGTGCTGAGGGGTTGTGCCATAGGTTGGGAAAATAAGACCTCCCCTGAAAATAAGACCTACATTTTTTTGGAGCCAAAATTAATCTATTATTTACTTATTTAAAAAATTATACCCCGCCTTATGCTATGCCGAGGCAAATTATTATTATTATTATTATTATTTATTATTAACAGTATTTATATACCGCTTTTCAACAAAAAGTTCACAAAGCGGTTTACAGACAAAATCAAATGATTAAATGGCTCCCTGTCCCAAAAGGGCTCACAATCTAAAAAAGATGCAGAATACCACCAGCAAACAGCCACCAGAAAGACACTGTGCTGGGGTGAAAGGGGGACAGTTACTCTCCCCCTGCTAAATATAAGAGGAGCACCAATTGAAAAAGTGCCTCTTGCCCAGTTAGCAGGGGTAATGCCCAAGGCGGCTTACAACACAGTTAAAATACATAATTTAAAAACAATACATAAAGTAAATTAAAAAAAACCCAATAAAATCCACTGGGGGGTGACAATGTGGAGCAGAAAAACAGCAAGGCAGAACATACTGAGGCACTGGGGCAGACAACAACTCATCACCCAAACGCAAGACGAAACAAACGTTTTGAGCCCCCGCCGAAAAGTCATGAGGGGAGGGGGTGGTTCTCAAATCCCCTGGCAAGGAGTTCCACAATTGTGGCGCCACAGCAGAGAAACAGCAGAGAAGGCTCGCCCACGAGCTGCCATTCCCCTAACTTGAGACAGAGGTGGCACTCACAGGAGAGCCCCCTCAGATGACCTAAGAGAGCAGGCCGGAATGTATGGGAGAAGGTGGTCTCTCAGATATCCTGGACCCAAACCATGAAGGGCTTTAAAGGTCATTACCAGCACCTTGAATTGGGCTCGGAAACGAATGGGCAGCCAGTGCAGCTGCTGAAGCAGCGGTTCAACAGAGTCAAACCACCTAGCTCCAGTGACCACCCAGGACGCTGCATTCTGCACTAGTTGCAGCTTCCAAACCGTCTTCAAGGGCAGCCCCACGTAGAGCGCGTTAACAGTAGTCCAGTCTGGAAGTCACTAAGGCATGGACCACCGTGGACCCGGCCTTATTTTCGGGGAAGCACGGTTTCTGCTGCACAATAGACAGACCCCCCCCCCCCCCAAAAAGGTGAATCTATAGTGAGGCTGCACCAAAGACCAAGGTTACCAGTCTGTATCTGCTCGATTGAGTACAATGCCTTGCAGGAGCAGCAGGGCAAGAATGCCAAGTCTGGGTGAATCTCCTGATTAGAGAAGGTTGCAAAGGCAGAAAGAGGGCTTTGGACCGAGCCCCAAAATCTAGGCAGTAGCCTTAGTTAGTTGAGGGAGGGAAGAAAGGGAAAAGAGCTGGAGCTGCTTTCTTAAAGAGAATGCTGGACTGGGAGGTGGCTGACGAGGATGGCTGTCCAGCCTGTGCTGGCACAGCAGCTTCAGTTGCATTCATGGAGAGAAGTGTGAAGCATGGGTAGAAAGGAGGAGGGCAGAGAGGGTTACCAGTCCTGAGTGGCAGCTTGACATGGTAGTCCTTTGATAGTGGCTGGACTGGAGGTGGCTTAACCACAGCCCCAGCAGGTTAACAAACAGACCAACAGCAAAGCAGGGTGGGGTGAGGAAAGAAGACATGAGGGGTTTTGTAGCCCAATTTTAATACCTTTTTCACTCATAGGTTTTGTGGTATCAAATAGGGTGAACTTGTCAAGGGACCTTTCTTTGTTGTTTGATGGTCCTTGATGGCTTTTCTCCAGATCTAAATGGGTGCTGCTTTTGTCTTTGCACCTGGCTGAGGGGTAACCCATTCGGGAGGTCCATTGGTTCATTAGTATGCCTCTGTGATTGAGTTTAGCCATAGAGTCGATGAGGACACCTAGGGTTAAGAATCCTTCTTTTATTTTGTTAATGACTTGCTTTAGTCAGGGAGCTGCTTGGAGCTGGTTTTTGTCACAGGGTTGGACTTGCTGCAGGCATCAAGGTTGCTCATGGAATTTTGGAGCAGACAGGACTCCATGCACGCTAGCCTGATTTTTTTTTTGGGGGGGGTTGATTGGTCTGATAATCAGGTGTGGGTTTCCTCTTGCCTTGTGGTTTCCAGTACATGGGGGCCTCTTGCCATTAGTCTTGTTTTCTAGTTCCATGTTACTGGCCTGGGCTGTGCTCTTGTGCATCAGGCAAACCCTGATGCCACCCTCAGTGCAGTTGAGTCAAGAGTATGCTGAGTTATCTATTCTTTAGATCTGTTTTCAAAACTATTTTTACTCTGATGTTCATAATAACTTTTATAAAAATAACTAGATGCTATGTATAGGGTAAATGAGTGAGGATAAGGGAACCATTGATTAATAAATACAACTAAATGAATTGATATTTCAAAAATGACTTGTGTAGTTTGAAAGGGATAATGAATATATTAAACAGTTTATTAGTAGTAAAGGTATTTGTTGAAGAATTATTTGCAAGAATTTCTTTATAGAACAGCACTAGCTGGTATCTGAGGATGAAGCAGTTGCTAATTTTGTTTGATTTTAATTTTGAAGAACGTTACAGAATTCAAAGTGAACAGTTAGAAGATATTTGGCTAATTACGAAAGAACTCACTCTTCGACTTGAAGAACACTTCAGGAAGCAAAACTGTAAAGACTTCACATGTACTTTTTCTGGTCCAGTCCCTTTACAAGAATATTTTGAGATAATTGATCACCATTTTGAGGTATGCTCATTAATACTTCCATTTTGTAATAGTATTTGTTCAGTGCTAGTGGCTTCTTCCATTTTTCTTTGAGTTATTAACATAATTATTTATACTAGAAGAAATACTTCGTACACAGGTCCAGCATGCATAGATGGTAGAAATGGTTTGCGGTGGTACCATTTGTAGACTCCAGTCTGATTATATAATCTTGCTTTCCACTCTTGGATACATGGAGATCACTTTTAGCTTGACTGTTTTTCTATATATCTGGAGAGTTGTTATACATTCAGATACTTGAAGAACAATAACATTTTTTATAGGTTTGTCATTTCTACTTCCTTCACCTATGGCAGGAGCAAAACCTCCACAGGTCTTGAGAAGTTTACTGATATCCATCTGGACACAGTTGATGCATTGCTCTTGTTTATGTGGGCCCAAACAGTAGACAGAAGAGAAAAAGGGAGGTGTTGACCCTCCTTCCCCTCCTTTCTTTGGCTTTGACCCCTGCACTCTGTTGGTGTTCTTACATGGAGGCTCTCCTTCTATAATGCAACCCCAGATAGGGCCTCTGGAGATAGGGCCACTTGCTGGGATATCAATTCTTGCCTACTCCTCTGGAGGATGGGCTTAGGATCCCTATGTAGTTGGTCACAGCCCTGCCCCAGGGTGGGTTGGTCCCTTGGGGTTACTGAGGACAGCTATTTTCCTTCTAGCCCTGTCTCTTTCCTCCTGCTCTTCTGGGGCACTGGTCCCTGAGTCCCTTTGATCCGGGTTTGGTCCTCCCTGAATCCCTGCCAGACTCTACCTTTCCTTTTATGTTAGGTGTGCTCCTCTTTCCTGCCCCTCCTTTCTAGATCCTCTCTCCCTCCCCAGGGCCTTATAGGACTGCCAGTCCCACCGCCATAGGACTGGCTGCTGCTCATTGGCCCCTCCCCCTTACAGCCAGGAGTAGGGCAATGGCTGGTGACATCGGATGCCATGCTGCTGCCTTGGTACAACTGCCCATACCCCCTTCCAAGAAACCAGTAGAGTTACATGCCGGCCAGTGAAGCAGCACATGCCACTTCCAGTTGCCTAGTGGGACATCTCCCCCTACCTGCCAGCCTACTATGCCCTGCTAGAGCTCACAAGGTTATTAAATTTGGACTTTTTTTGAAGAGATTGTAGCAGAATTTACATTAAAACGTCGTACAGTATTCACATCTTTTACTGCAATATGTTTGAGTTGTTTAGTTCCTTCTCTGGTTTCGATATGAAGTGACTCAAAACGCAGTGAGCCAATTATTGCAGATGTTCCTCTACAGAACTAAACGAGCTGATATTATCATTGTTTTGGTAATATGTTTATCCTCTGTATTGAACTGACATTTGATAATCTAACTACTGTGTGTGATTATTTTTTTATTGGCTACAGTTCTTAAACTATATGAATTTCACAAGATATAAATCCATTCTTTAAAGGTACCACAACATATTTCAAAACATATAGTGACTCATTTCCTAATGCAATGAATATAATATAATACATTAGGTATATGTGCTGCAGATCGAGTATACTGAAATTCCTCACAACCCAATGATGACGAGTTAATTTCACTCCTGTCATGAAATCCCATGTTAAGGTTATCTTGCATTACTGTAGATTACCTTGGCTGTCAACAATTATTTTCAATTTTGGTAATGGCTGGCATTATTCTAACTTGTGAGTAGATCTCATGATGAGTGTGAAATTACCATCTTCTCAAATGGCCCACATGACCATAGTAAAACATTATGTGAATTAATGGAGTAAAGGTTCAAAAAATGTGGTCATTGTCCAACTGTTTGTTATGAATGTGTGATGTAGCAATATTTTCTTTATTCTGGAATAGTTTTAACTCTTCCCTTAATTTCACCCTTCTAAATTATAGTTGTGCTCTAATGCTGCAAAATATGAGCAACTATTATCTGAAAGAGCCATACAGTTTAGAGCTATTGAACGACGTCTGCTGGCACGATTTAAAGATAAAACCCCAGCTCCTCTTCAACATCTGGACACCTTGTTAGAAGGAACTTACAGACAGGTCAGTATAGTTGGGCTATGGGCTTGTCTCTTTAATGTTTCCCCTCGCTCTAAACATGCAGTTTTAAAATACATAAGCTATACTTTCCTGGTTACATTTACCATTCAAGAGATCATGGAACAGTAATTTGTTTAACCTAATATTCCCTGCAACTTTCCAGATGATCTGCAATGGTTTTTATTCTATCTTCAGATACAGAATTGCTACTCAGAGGTCTTGCAAACTTTGACAGTGCATCATTCTTTCCAAGCTGGAAAAGTTATGTGAAAATATTTTATAGTTCAGAGCTCATGTAAACATTTATGGTATACTGTAAACTGATGGAATGATTTAACCGATGTAACATCCACAACAAAATAATCGGAGACCAACTGTCTCCTTTTGCAAATATATTTACATCCTGAGTGTTTCAAAGGCAATTGCTAGAGTAATTGAAAGCAAACCAACTGGTCTTCTTCTGCACAAGTCTGCAGTTTGAGTTTCTCCCTCAGCCTTGTATTGTTTCAAATAATTGTTTCCGGTTAGCTTCCTCTTTATCTTCCCACAGAATCACTGCAGTGACATTTTTGCCTTTAGTCTAGAGAGCATTGTGCCACTCTAATCCAGAACTTGTTCTGCATGTCAGCATCAGACACACTGAAAACTTGAAAAGCATTTGAACTCTTTTTTATTGATGATAATGACTTCTTGGGTGTGGGACAGTTCAATTTCTCGTCTTATAAATATTTTGTATGTTAGGATTATAGTTACTTGACAATGTGTGTTATAGATGAATGAGATTTATTGGTAAATTTACAATACTATTATCTTAGTAAGCTTTTGAACACATACTAGTAAATTATGAAAATAAGGCTAAATTGTGGTTATTAGCTAAAGATGCATAATGGCCTGCCGTTTGATCTTGTGTGGATTCATATGCCACTTGTGTGGGACACTGTCTGATGACAACTTGAGCAAAGTCCTATTCTTCTAGCAAACCATCAGCTCTGGACCAAAAGCAGCCAAGGTGGGGGCAAACTTGAGTACATGCAAGGTCAAGGGCTGGTGTTGCTAGGAAGCTGCAGTTGGAACTGAGGTTCAAAGTGTCATCTGAAATGTTCACTTGTCAGAGGCAAAATCAAGATATCTGACCAAATAAATGCACAGTGGTGACAGACAAGTAGGGAAATCGTCCTGAAAAACAGGCTTGAGGCAAAATGCAAAAGTGTAGTGGCAAACCGTGATGATGAAAAACACCTCTTCAGATGCATCCTGTGCTTGATAGCCAAGTTTAGTTTGTGGCCTGTTTAAAGTGTCCTCTGGCTCTATAAGATTCGGCCCTCCCTCCCTTCCTGGAGCCCGTTCGGCTCCAAAATGAGCTGAAAACGGGCGGGGGGAGGGCGCAAATCGGGCGGGGGACACGTCGACGTGACGCGTGCAGGCCCCGCCCCCAAGCGCCCAGGCACCAGGAGGGCGCCCGTCGTCTCTGGTTTTTGCTTTTTAAAGGTGAAACAGTGATCTGAAACTAATTAGTCTAACAGTGTAAGCTAGTCAGTCACAGTCCTGAAATGGAGCGTTTGGCAGCCTAAAGGTAAGAAAAGTGTGTGTGTGTGTGTGTGTGTGTCTGTTGAGGAAGACGGGGAGAAGCTGGCAGGGCTTATCGGTAGCACATAAGTAAACCTAATATTCAAGTAGTCCTGACAATTAATTAATTAATGCTAATTAACGCTAATTAATTAATTGGCACAGGGGTTACTTCAAAAAATTTGACCGTGCCACGGGGATACACCTGGCAACAAAGATTGGGAGCCCTTGTCCTAGACCCTAAAGCATAAAGAGAAAGAAAGTCTGCTTCCTTCTGCATCAAGATCAGTTAGTTTTTGAATTCAGCCTAGTCCTCTGCTTAACCAATCATCTCTAATTGCTGAATGTGGCTCATCTTGACCCAGAGCTTTGTCTTATCTTGTCACTGCTGCAGCTACAGGCAGGAGGCACCTTTTCCTCAGACAGGAGGCACCTTTTCAGGTGCGGGAAGTGACATAATACTTTGGAAAAGAGATTTGCTAACAAAACAATAAATGTTTCCTGACTCTGTTGTGCAAGGCTCTGCTTTAACCTGAAGAAGTTTCTGCTACCTGGGAAAAGGGAGGTGGTGACAGTATTGAGATAAGATAGGACTCTTGGTCTAGTCTTTTAAACTAGATTATTATAGCCAGGCGGAAAACCAGATCTCATCTAGAAACATTTCTAGGACTGGTCAGGGAGAATCAGCAGGCTATCCTGGGTACAGCCATGCTGTAGTGAAGTTAGTATTACCTCTTGCAATGCCCTTGAATGTTCCATCATTTAGGACACCAGTGTGCATATCCTAAGAAGTCTTGATTCAAGTCCTGGCTGATCTTGATGCAGAAGTCAAAATGTTCTGTCTTACTGCTTCAGGGTCTAGGGTTACCAGGCCATATAGGGAGGAGCAGCTAGTCAAGCAGGACGGTTACCAGTTATTTTGATTTGCGGTTAACTGCCTTGTATGGCTTTTTGGGGTCAGAAAATTGGAATATAAATCTGCAATATAACTGGGGGGGGGGGAGAGGGGCGCAGCAGGCAGTTCCAGAAAATGAAAATCTCAAAAAGAGTGACAAAACTCAAAATGGATCTGGATTGGAAATTTTATTTTAGCAGATAATACAAAAGTCATACGTTTCAATAAAATCATCCTTGAGGGCATTGGGATCTCTTCTTCCAAGAGGACTCCTTTAGGATCTTTACGGAAGGATCAAAACCAGCAGCACAAATGCATTTGTTCTTTGATGTCCTTCCAGAGGTACAGTCCTTTCTGCTTGACAGCGTGTATGGAATGTGTGCAGTCTGTTCCACAGCATAGCAAACTTCTTAACCAGAAGCTGTCTTTCTGCATTGGAGAAAAAAAGATGTTTAAATTGATTTTATTGAGCAAGTAGGGACTAGTGAATTTTGACTGAGTGTACATGTAGTAGCCATATGTTGATTTGCCCCTACTGCAGATGTGTACTGTAAAGATTTGTTTGCAGTAGTTGGAGTGTTTCTCTAATAGCAAACTGTTTCTATTGGTCACTGTACAATTCATGCAGAAATGTAAAGTACTTTTATACAGAAGATAAATGTGGGGCCCACCTAGGCATTCCCTTGTTCCACTTGGTTATGGGCAGTCATCTGTGCTCTCAAACGGTGCTGAGTGAGATGGAAGAAGGAACGCAGTGCTCACTCGGTGACTACCGCTAGATACAAGGATCGTGAGCAGTGTGTTCCATCTTTCAGCTCATTCAGCGCTGCTGTTCAGTAAGGTGGCAATATAAAAATAAATAGCAGATCAACACATAACTGTTGTCTTGTTGAAACAATCTGCAAATTATCTGGCAGTCTCAGTGTCTCTGAGGCACCAAAATGAGGGCATGACTTAATCACTTTGATTGCATTATTAAGCAAAGGGTTTTGCCAAAAAAAAGTCTGGAAAATGTGCATAGAGTTGGATGGTTTTCAATAGTTAATTGGAATATGTTTTCAAATAAAGATGCCAAATGTTTGCAGAGGAAATAATCTGATTCATCTTCATACATAATGACAACCTGATAGTGCTCTCCATCTGATATTAATCGTGTCTGATTTGTACCAAGTTTAGTCGTAATGCACATAAGAGTTGGTAGTTTTGATACTTAGAAGCTGACTTAGATTCAGTACTCCTGCTTATGTATGAACCATTTTTGTAGCTGTGCCAATGATTAAAATTTGTTACCAGCATCATGAGCACTACCTTTTAATTACTTGAATCCAAAAATCCAAATGCTGCGTAAAAATCGTATGCTGCGTAAATAACAGAAAACACAGAAATGTATAGGGCAGCTCTTATGGCCTGTAATATTTTGAATGTAAGCATCTTTATATACAAATATGAACACTCTGTTTATTTGAAATATTTTATCTCACCTTTTGATTCCACTTGGGACCCCACCGGGAGCAGACAAGAAAACTTGAAAAAAAATCAACAATAAAAATCATAAAGACCATGGCTGGCCCAAACCTCCCTTCCTGAAGCAGCGCAACAAGTTGCTGACTGCCTTGTGTGGTGCCTTGGCACTTTAATGGTGCCTGACTGTGTGCACATGTGTGCCCTTCCTCTCCACTCACTTCCCTGACAGTGCATCTACTTCCATAATTTCAAAAAGGAATGGTAGAGAAAGGATATTAAGTGCATTTAGTATTTAGGAATCCATATATCCTCACGTACCCAATTCAGTTATTGACTGGAAGGGTGGTTTTTCTTAAATAATAATTCTACCTGGAGATTCCAGTGTAAAGAATATCATCACTTGGTTCTGTTTCAGGAAGACATTCGAGCAATAGCATTTACATTGACAAAGTAGGACAGATAATCTTGCTTCCTTTTATAGGATGCCAACAGATGGAGCTCAACTGTGTCCTATTCATCAGCTTTAGAGACTTGTCTTAGAACGGAAATTGGAATAGTGTGCCAGCTTGATTGGTTTAATTTCACAAATAGGTCTTGTATTCGCAATACAGCTGTCTTGAAATAAATAAATCTTTGTCCTCCTTTAGGACACAATGTTGCTGGTATTCTTTTGTTAGACACCAAAAAATACTAGGACTGCAATGCAGTCTTTTCTTGTAGAATGAGAGAGCTTCTTTAAAACATTATTTCCTTTGTAAGTTTTCAAGTTTTCTTGGCCAGTGCAAATTACAGAATTAAAAACAATTCTTGGAGCGAACTGACCCAGTCATTAAAAGACACAAACATATCTTTCCCTGATGTTTCGTTGGTCATATTTCCTACATTATCAAAGGGGATGCTGACAGCGGAACAAATAGCAACACTTTCCATCTCTTAAGTAGCTGCATGCAGCAGCTAATCAAGCAGAGTGCTGTCAACAAGGTGTGAATAAGCTGTTCTCACGCCGTGTTCTTAAAGGTGAAGCCCTCTGTTTTAGGATTTCGAGTCTCATGATATCCACGGGTACGAGTTTTCTTCATAGTTGGAAGCCAACTTATGTTTACTTTCAGGGATTCTTCTTGTTTATTAACAGAATTGGGATGTTTCAAGGTTTCAAATAGCTTCCCGATTTAAACGGGGAAAGTACTGTTTACATTTTGCTAGGGTCTACATTCTAAATTCGAGCGGAAGCTTTCATAGCCCGATATAATCTTGTGAGAAATAGGATATACAGGTAAGGATGCCATGTAGTTTTTTTTCTTTAAGAAGCCAAGAATAATTAAAAACAATTTCCACAATACTGACACGCAGCTCTCAAAGTCCGTTCAAAGGGCTGCAATCAGGATTGAAAATTACATTAAAAATCCGAAGCTGAAGATGTTGCAAGAAGCCGACGTTACGTTCCTATCCAGGAACTTTTTCGAGGTTCCTGGATAGACAGGAAGACAAGAGACCTTCTTTATCAAATTCTGGAATTTATAATGTGCCTTGTTCTTGTGGTCTTAATTACATCGGAATGACCAAGAGATCCATAAACACCAGGATTTCGGAACACGAGAGGTCTGTCTGTTTAAAAAACACCCAGAACAATCCTCTATAGCCGAACATGCTCTGAGCACGGGACATAGAATCCTGTTTGAAAATATGAGATGTCTGATCAGTGAAAACAACACCAGAGTTCTTCGGAATTTAGAAGTGTTAAATCAGTAAGAAAAACACAAGAGATCTTATGAATAGACAGCAAGACCTGTCATTTATTAATAAAATTTGGGTTCCCATCATTCACAAGGCTTGTTTGACAGGCTCAAGAGAGAGCAATCAAGATCGGAGGCTATACGGTGTTAACCAGCCCGCTGCTGGTTTCCGCCACCGTCACTCTAGGCATCTGCCCTGCCACTTCATCACCTGCAGCCCCTTGGTAAACCAAGCGGCCACTTTGACTCTGTGTTTTGGCAGAGGACACTCAGGAACAATCTGATCCAGAGCCCTGGTCATCTCCCATTCTGGAGGTCAACCAGGGCACTGGGTGAGTCGCCGACTCTGGCAACAGGAAAATCCCCCTACCTGCATACCACTACACATGGAGTTCTGCCTCTAATTAGCTTCTCCTGTGCTCATTTAAGCTTTACCCAGCGTGTAATTCATCTGTGGAACTCCTTGCCACAGGATGTGGTGATGGAATCTGGCCTAGATGCCTTTAAAAGGGGTTTGGACAGATTCATGGAGGAAAAGACCATCACAGGTTACAAGCCATAAGCAACCTCCTGGTTTTAGAAGTGGGTTTTCTCTGTGCCAGGTGCAAGGGAGTGTCAACGGGAAACAGGTTATCTTGTTGCCTTGTGCTCCCTGAGGCATCTGGTGGGGCCACTGTGTGACACAGGAAGCTGGACTAGATGGGCTTTTGGCCTGATCCAGCAGGGCTCTTCTTATGTTCTTATGTTCTTAAGCTTTAAAACCTGGGCTTCTTTGTGTTGCTGGTAACCATCTTCCAATCCTTGAGATTGTTACCTCGAAAAAGTTCCTGGATAGGAATGAAATGTTGGCTTCTTGCAACATCTTCAGCTTCGGATTTTTAATGTAATTTTCAGTACCGATCGCAGCCCTTTTGAACGGACTTCGAGAGCTGCGTGTCAGTATTGTGGAAATTGTTTTTAATTATTCTTGGCTTCTTAAAGAAAAAAACTACATGGCATCATTACCTGTATGTCCTATTTCTCACAAGGTACATTCTGTCTACATTTTGCTAGAACTTGTGTTGGTTCAAAACGGATCTAATGGCCAATTTCCACAGCGTGTTCCATGACTGCTGATTTTTCTTTCTGTTCTAAGTGTAGATAGCGCTGATGTTTCTTTACGCGTGTGGAGCATTTCCAGGAGGAACATATCCTTTATGCCTCCCTCCTTTTCTTGACCCTGCCCTCTCCCTTTACAGAGCCTGGCTGTGCCACCTTGCTGCAGCCTCTGTTTGCCTACGTCCAATGATGTCGTCATTACCAGGCTGCCCCAGCCAGGCTCCCATCAGCTGCAGCCGTGGTGGTGGCAGAAATCTCCACACTTACTTTGCAGAGTTTTTGTAAAACTGCACCAAGATAATACCTGTAAAGTGCTTCACACATTCAGAAAGCACTGCACAGATGTTGAGGGCTCTGATGGATTTTCCTGTTGCCAGAGTCGGCGACTCACCCAGTGCCCTGGTTGACCTCCAGAATGGGAGATGACCAGGGCTCTGGATCAGATTGTTCCTGAGTGTCCTCTGCCAAGACACAGAGTCAAAGTGGCCGCTTGGTTTACCAAGGGGCTGCAGGTGATGAAGTGGCAGGGCAGATGCCTAGAGCGACGGTGGCGGAAAACCTGTGCTGAGTCCGATCGTACATGGGCTACAGCTCACTTTAGAGCCTATTCCCTGGCGGTGTCAGCAGCCAAGAGGGCTTTCTTCTCTGCTGGCATTACGTCTGTGGCAGCCAAGAGGGCTTTCTTCTCTGCTGGCATTGCGTTGAACTGAGCTTTTCCTTGAAATCCGGGGCCAGCTCCAGCTCCCCCCCCCTCCAGGCAGATTGGGGAAGAACACATTGTAGCTCACTGTGATGAGTTGTGAAGCACTTTGTGGATAAAGTAGATTGGATTCGGCATGATTTGGACACCGCATTAGGAGTAACTAGCAGTGGCATCACTGGACGCGCATCACTGGACGCACATCACCCTAGGGCAGGTGGCGCGTGTCACCCCCTGCCCACCCGCCCCCTGCTGGCGCGCATCACCCCCAGCCCCCTGTGCGCCCCCCGCTGCTGCTGGCTCCGATCGTCCTCCCCGGCTGGCTGTCCGGGGCCTTCTGACCAGGCCCACTGCGTCAATACATGATTTTGTTAGCTTTTTATGAGGGCAAGGGGCTGCCCTCTTGCCCTCAGAAATGTTGTGTGCATGCATGAAAATGCTAAAAAATCCCGTATTGACGCATTGGGCCTGGTCAGAAGGCCCCGGACCGCTGGCTGGGGCGGACGCTCCGAGGCCTTCTCCTGGCCTTCTCCTGGCCTCGGAGGGTGATGCGTGGAGCCGGCGGCAGCGGGTGTTACGGCCATCACCCCCCGGCGGCCCGCCCCCCCGCCACGCTCCAGTGATGCCACTGGTAACTAGTGATGTCCCTATGGCACCTACCTGTCTGTTCTTCCACCTGAGATTCTTTTCAGCTTGTAGAACCTGAGGATGTGAACAGGATTCTTTGTAGTGTGAGACCATCTGCTTGCCTGCTTGACCCTTCTGGACAACTTTCGGCCAGTCTCAAATATCCCATTTCTGGGCAAGGTGATTGAGCGAGTAGTGGCGTCTCAGCTCCAGAGTGTCTTGGAGGAAGCTGATTATCTGGATCCATTCCAGTCTGGCTTCAGTCTGGCCTTGGTTGCCTTGGTGGATGACCTGCGCCGGGGCCTGGACAGGGGAAATGTGTCCCTGTTGGTCCTGCTGGACCTCTCAGTGACTTTTGACAACATTGACCATGGTATCCTTCTGGGTCAGTTGGCTGGGTTAGGGCCTGGAGGCACTGTCTTGAGGTGGTTCCGCTCCTTCCTGGCTGATAGATCCCAGAAGGTGGTGCAGGGGGATGCTTGTTCGGCACCCTGGCCTTTGAGGTGTAGGGTGCCACAAGGATCAATTCTATGCCCCATGCTGTTTAATATCTATATATGAAGCTGCTGGGAGCTCAAGAGCCGACGTTCATCCAAGGAGGCCCCATTGGGGCCAGGCAGTCCTACACTGGGGGAAGATGCGTGTACGATGCGGGGGAACGTCCCCTTTCCCTGAGAAGACCCTGACCCGCGCCAGAGCAGCCTGGGAAGGGCACAGCCAGCCCATAGGGCCGGCCACAGATCTATACACAGGATTGGGCCACAAGAGTCTGAAAAGTGGTATTTTCTGTAATAATTTGATCATGCCCAGCATTTTGCTCAATCATTTGATCATGTTCAACATTTTTAGTGGTACAGTCTTTTTCACAATAACATGACTGTAATCACTGAGGCAAGTAGTTCATTCTACATATGTATGTTACAGCTTTTTGAAACTTCTCTGTATTTTGCTTTCCAAGAAAAATATGTCAAACAAAATCTGTTAAAGAAACCTTTATTATTCTTTGTAAAAGAAAGTAAATTACATTTCCTGAAAAGACTCATAAAAGGATTTAAGTGGATTAAAAAGTATCATTTCATGTTTATTTGTCTAAACAGTAGAACTAAAACATGATTTTAGCAGGTATTAGTGAACGTTTGAGTATGCACACTGGGACAAATTCCAGCATATGACTTGGGGCTGGAGGAGTTTTCGTCATTGTTTCTAGAAGATTGCCAAATCAACTCTGTCACATTTTTATTGACTTCTGATGGTCCTGCACCAATACAAATGAATGCATTTGTTCTTCTCTAGAATACAGTAACTCTTGTTTTGATTGCAGTGGGATGAGAAAATCAATAATCTCCCTCCAGAAAGCTTTTTTTATTACTAAATGGAGTTCCAGGTTATTCATAATGAAATGAATAAGTGTATTCAAATCTGTGCATCTTAAGTTAATTTAAAAAAAAATTCAAATGCCCTGAAACTGCCACATGCAATACTGAAGAATAATTGCCGCAAAGGCTCATTATTTTATAAACTGTCATTTAGCATAATTGTTTATGTACCTTAATGTGATTTAAAATTTTCTAATACTGTCAAAGGAGTGCCATGGTTCATGTCAAAATGACATGGAATTGGATTTTTTTTTTTTGAAATACCAATTTTTGAGATGTTTCTTAAGAATGGCATAATTACTTCCAGCAGAGTGCAGCAGAAGACAATAAATATTACAAAACATCACAGTTCCTTCTGAGACCTATGAAAACAAGAAACTGCTTAAAAGAAATTTGTGACTTATAAACTATAAAAGGCAAATGCCAAAAACAGATTCATAATAGTGCAGTTCAAATAAGAATTTATTGTTGACTCTTAAGTCTGGAATCTTACCCAGAGCCATTGTGGTTGACAGAAGCACCATAACGAAATAATAATCATCTTCACTAGCATTACACTTCAGTGGTGATAGTGATTTAGCATTACACCTTACAACTCAAAGGGCCCAATCCTATCCAACTTTCCAGCGCTGATACAGCCATGCCGATGGGGCATACGCTGCATCCTGCTGTGTGCGTGTGTGTGTGTGTGTTGGGGGGGAGTCACAGAGGCCTCCTCAAGGTAAGGGACTGTTTGTTCCTTTACCTCAGGGTTGCATTGCTGCTGCATCGGTGCTGGAAAGAAAGATAGGATTGGGCCCCAAGATCTTAAATGACTAGTGGCGCAATCCAGTGTAAATCAGTGCCGGGGAAGCATATGCTTCTTGTCGTAAACACACTGGGTGTCGTAAACACACCGTAAAGTGTGTTTATTGCACCCGGAGAGTAAGAGGCTGGTGCAGAGGCCAGTGGCCTACTCTCCCTCGGCGCGCCGTCCCTGCGCCCTCCGGACCAGGTAAGCTGTGCACCGGCTGGTGCAGGGGCGGGGGGAGGGCGGAATGGGTGGTGGGGGAGGGTGGCCGTTGGCTGCGACCTCTGCCGATATCCCAAGTCTTCTCCTGGCCCAGTGCGGCCTTACACGCCGGGCTTGAATGTAGGCCAGCTCCAGAGCTGGCGTACATTCGAATTGGCCCATAGGGCCTCAGGCCACTCGCACCTTGAGGTGCCCCATGGCTGCCCTGGGGCAGCCTGGGACCGGGATAGGATGCGGCAGCTGGCCCTTTAGGCCGGCTGCCGCATCTTACACAGGATTGGACTGTAGATAAGTAATTTCTGCGGGCAGTGCAATGGAATGTATATAGATAGACTAGGGAAGAGTGATTCTGAAAGACACTGCTCTGTGTGTGCCCTTTAGCCTACAGCTGTTGCAAGTTGTTTTGTTAATTGACATCACCTGTTTTTTTCTTGGAGAGATGGAAGCAGTAAGTAGTAGAAGCACCAGATCTTCCTATTGTTAACTAAATTGGAACTTCAGGGGTGTGGCTGGACTTAAAAGGAAAACCTGTTTTTGAAGTATTGAATCTCCCACCTGGATTTCTTATTTTCAGAAAGATATTATTAATGTTTCAAGCACTTTGTTTCATGTAATTAGACAAGAATGAAGTATGCATACTATAAATGCTATTACAGCAGCTCCATTAGTGAGTTTGACTAAAACCAAAGGTATATAATTAATCAAAGAATAAAGCCCGTGAAAAGAAATATAAAATTCCTATGTAAATTTATAGCATTTACCACAGCATAATGCTAACAATTAAATGGTCACTGTTTTTTTCTGCTCTTTTTATGTGAGAGAAATGCTTTTTATGGTTATAGGCCTCTGATAGTAGATATTATATTGATTCAATTGAAGCATTATGATTTTACACTAGCTAAGAATATGGGCTCACATGTAAGTGTGATATCGTTAATCTTCCCAATTTTAGGAGAGATGTAAAAACAATTCTGTACAGAGGCCTTTCTTGTTGTGCAGTTATTTTGGATTTATAAATACCTTCTTCTAGATTTGTATCTGTCATAAGAAGTCTACCTTGGAAATATTAGTTTCAGTGTAGCTCACTCATCCGGCCCTTTGAAAAGTGAATTACTAAATAATTTATATCCTAAGAATCTTAATTCTTAATGCTAAAAATTAGGTCTAAAAGTCCTTAGAGGTTTGGCATATCGGTTGCAAATCCATTTTGCCTGGGTGCACAGAACTGTGAATCGTTTTCCTACGAAGTACTGGTTTGGAAGAGAAATAAAGCTGATATTCTATGTCCAAATTTTCAGTTTGTGGAAGGCGCTCTCACATTAATGTTGGCCTCAGAACTGTTGCTTCTGTGTTGTGTTCCCAAAGGGCTTGTGTGCACATTCAGTCTGACCTAAAGATCTTTAGACATGTGGGAGTTCTGATGTAGTTGCTAAAGCATTTCCACTTCACTATTGGACATCGTATGCAACTATTTGTATGTAATCTTCATGAAGCAAATGGAACAGCCTACAACACTTGAAGCCATTAGGGAAGCCCACTCATTACGATCCCTATGGATACATCAGTGTGTGCACGGAGCTTTAGATCAGAGCCATATTTTATCTCTTACTGTATCAGGCAGAACTGCTGCATTTTTCTTTTGGTAGGTCTAACAAAGTGGACAGTGATAATTCATTCAAGAATCTGCCATGGTAATTTTATTTGGGCGCAATCCACCGGAACAATACGGTGACGGAACGAGCATTCCGTCACCGGAAGACGTTGAGAACGTGCCAAAAAGCATGTTCACAACGACTCTGGAGTAAGGGAGGCCGGCACAAGGCCGGCCTCCCTCCCTCCAGCGTCATATCTCCATGCGGCTGGCATCAGAAGGCGAGTCCACCACCACCGGCCGCGGGGAATGGTGTCAACCATATCCCCGTCGGGCCGGCTATGCTGTTACATGGCCTACTTCCGCCAGCTATTTAGCTGGCGGAAATCTGAGGAGGCTGATAGGGTCGGCCCCGGGTTTACTCCTGGGGAAGGGGACGAGCGTCCCCTTCTCCGAGTAGACCTCTGGCCCGGCACGTGCCGGGCAGCCTGTGCACAGGATCCAGCGGGGCAGCCCATGGCCGCCTGCCGGATCCTTTCTCAGGATTGCGCTGTTTGAGTCATAAGTAACACCAGAATAGATGTTACTTACATAACAGCAGAGCATGGATATCCAAAACATCATAGGTGGGATCCAAAGAAGCACACCAGAGGGCTTGGACATGACTGGTGTGATTTAAAAAACAAACATTTTTTCCCTCTTACCAAAAGCTCCCAGGCTATATCACACACTACTATATCTTTAATAGTCTCATCAGGTTCAAAAGAGATGGCCATACGTCATGGCAGATAACTGTTCAAGGAACTCAAGCCCAGAGTCCCTTGGGCTTGCAGAACTAATTATATAGCTCTTTAGATCCCAGTCCTTAGGCATTCACAAACTTTACTTCTTTGACGGTCAGAAGCAAGTGCAAGAGCAAACATTGTGGCCACCATGGAAGCTGTTTTTGTGTGCTGCAACAATGCAGGAAAAATACAAGCTTGATGTGCTCCTTGCCTCAGGCCAACCCAAAATGGTTGTTAGATTTGCAGAGATAAAAAGGCAGATAATTGTTAGGTATACTGACACATACTGCTTCTCTAGAACGTTGCTCACTTCACTACACAAACATTGAGTACACATCACTTATTTACATACATTTAGATCTTCGCGGGTGGAAACGGTGGCATGGCTGAGATTTTTTTAAATTTTGGTTAAGAGTTTTCTATAATCTAGAGCAGGGTAGTTTACTTACCCGACTTCTCTTGGACTCTGAGCCCCCTTTGGGGGCTATTTATTTTGAAAAGAAAATTCAATCTATAGGCCTTGCTTTAGAAATAGTAGGTTCACTGACCCATGACCAAGCATTTAGAACAATTAGGGGCAGGCTTCTGGATATTGAACAGCAAGAACTTCAGCATGCTGCCAACATGACATGCTCACCACTCCATTATCAGATTCCTGTTAAGTATGGCCAACGGGCAGATTATCTATACCAGGGATCCCCAACCGCTGGTCCGCGGCCCGGTACTGGTCCGTGGCCCGTTCGGGACTGGGCTGCCCGGCCAGAAGCGTTGTTGGTATTGGGGCGGTGAAGGGGCATACTTGCCTCCGCGATGTGTTGCCTCCGCTTTGGCCATCTTGCTGGTCGGCCCTCCCGCCCGCCCTGGAGTGCGAACGGCTCCAAAAGAGCAACTAAACCGGCAAGGGGTGTGTGTGATTGGAGCCGTGCTGGGCGCATGCAGCTGACGTCACACCCGGGTCATGTGGGCGTGGCGTCGGCAGTCACCCCGGTCCGCGGAAAACAATTCTGCAACTATGCCGGTCCCCAACACCACAAAGGTTGTAGGCCGCTGATCTATACCATCTAAAATGCCCACATGATTGCAGGGCCTTTTTATTGGCAAGGTGTAATGTCATGCCATCAGAGTTACTCTATGGGAGATACAGAGGGATTCCATCTAGGGAGAGATGTTGCCCGTGTGCTGTGGGAGGTGTGGAATCTCTACATCATACGTTATTTTATTGCCCCCTGTATAACTATTTACGAGTGAAATATCTATATCTGATCTTGTCCAATAGGTGGGGTTGGGGGATCAGGAAAAAATCCGGTTTATTTTACAGGGTGTAGATGCTGTATTAACGGAGAAAGTTGCAACCTACTTAAAGCAGATTGTAAAGAGGCGTAGTGCGAGTCATATGGGTAGTACATGCTAGGTTTAGGACTCTTCACCCCTATTTATGGTTGTTATTGTTATGTGCCTGTTATGTTTATGTTGTATGTTATGTATGTTGTTAATTATGCCAATAAAGGTTCTGAATCTGAAATAATTTAGATCTTCTAATTAAATACTAAATATGGTTTCAGTGGAGGTCAGTGGTCTGATGCTTATGGATTACTTATTAGACATCACTGTTACATACTATCCAATTTACCTTAATATCAATTCACTTTTCCATTTCTCTGGTTAGAAAACGGTAGCTCATTTTCTAGTGGCCTGGGAATTTGGGGAAATATCTATATACACATGCAAGGCAAAGAAATTAACTACAACTAAGGAACGTTTATTTTATTTGAAATCTTGCTTTGTGATGTTGTTTGAATCCTGAAACTTTCGTAAAGAGATGGGATATAGTCAACTTGGTGTGTATGATTCAGAATCAGTTATAGCAGAACTACCATGGTCATTTTACAGTAAGGAAGCTACTGGAACAAACCGGAGTCTTGAGGCTTGAGTCCCTGGAGTTTGGGAGCTCGGAGCTTGCAAGAGCTGGGGACATAGCCTGTAGGACTTCAGCTTCCCCCTTGGCTGAAGGACTGATTGCCACCACTAGAAGGGATGGTGGCATCTACTGGAAGGCCGTTTGCCCTGAGGACTCATATGCCCACCTATTTGGTGTGTTTGGCCAGTCAGGTGAACGTGCACAATAATTTGTTCTCGACATATGGCTTATTTGCCTGGGAACTGTGCCCTGCTCTCCCATGAAGTGTTATAAGACCCTTGAGATAGTAGGATACACAAGAGCTAAATTGGGAACATGCATTTCTGACTCACTGGGGCTGTTTGGCCCATGAACCAGGAGTGTGTAAGATTGGTTGGAGAGATTCTGGACCATAACATCTCCCCTCTGCTTTAAGTAGTGACAGTTCCTGCTTTTTCTTTTACTGTATGCCAGAAATGCAAATCAGGTTGCACACCTGCTATCAGAACTAGATTGTAACATTGTAAACTGCTCTAAGTCTGAAACTTGCTACTTGTGCTAACAACATATGTATGTTAATAATAGCATTTAGGGTTGCAGTATTCCAGTTCCCCAAATCCAAGCAAACTAATTTTGCATCTTATGCGAATTGATAATTATGCAAATCAAACATTAATTGCTGTATTGTCTACTTTGTTTAATTGTTGCCTTGTATCTGGTAACTGCTTCAAAATTTGGGAAAGGATCAGAGGAAGCATATTTTTAGCAGAACATTTGCTCATACAGTACTAGGATTTGCTTTTGTTTTCTTCTCAGCACACCTTGTCCTGGAGAGATGTAGTGGCCTGCTGGGTACTGCTCTGTCTGACTATGTTGCTCCAGCAGTATACAGCATCTGCTCAGTTAATGTGCAGGTAGAAGTTCCATGTAAGAAAAGGATTCCTTTTGAGAGAGAGAAAAAGTCTTGAAGCTGATAGTTTAAAATACTTTAAAATAATTCAAAAAAGCACCCTTCCTTAGCATGTAAAGTTTAGCCTTGGTTAAAATTGAATTGAAGGTTCTTATAGTCAGCTGAAGTGAGAATTTGGCTGCTGCCATGTCTTGTGCACACCTTCCTGGGAGTATATCGTATAGATATCAATTACACTTGTCTACAAAAAAATATTTTTTTTCTGGCCTGGACTTTTGCAGCTGTTTTAGACTAATTTCAGGGTGCTGATTCTAAATCTGATCTTGGATTTGCTCTATCACATCTCGTTTTTATTCTATCGGCATACCCCATTTTCATTGATTTTACCCAAAATTAACTCTTTGTCACTTATGATTGCAAGTTGTTGTGAGTCAGTGACTGTTTTAGTGTTAAAATATGGTGCTGTATTTTTAGGATATTGTGTTTATAATATCAGTTAATGTAGATATCCACATTTATTTAATATTTTCCTTCTGCAGGGCGTGATCTAACAATGGCTACAACAGGGGTTCTCAACCTATGGTACGGGTACCCTTAGGGGTATGCGGACCTCTTCCTGGGGGTACACCAAGCCCTGCGCCTTATCTGCCCCATCAGCAGCTAATTAAGTGTTAATTAACATGGATTTTAAATTGTAATTATTTTTGAAGCCCTTCTGTCTCTGATTTTGGTTTTGGGCTTATTTTTGTACTTTGGAAAATGGGGTATGCCGATAGCATAAAAATGAGATGTGATAGAGCAAATCTGATTATTCTAAAACAGCTGCAAAAGTCCAGGCCAGAAAAAAAATTGTAGACCAGTGTAAATTTGCTGTTTTTCATTGATTTTATCAAATGCAATATTTGATATCTCAAAAACCTGATGTGATAGACAAAAACTGATACCAGATTTGGAATCAGTGCCCCAAAATTACCTTAAAACCATTGGAATACCTTATGCCAGAAAAGTGTGTTGACCAGTGTTAGATTTCATTAGATTTCATTAGCTCCTGTGAGACTTCCTCTCAGTGAAGCGTGGCTATGATTTCAGGCTTAGAGTCCAATCTTATCATAATGAGAAGTAAGCCTTGTGCATTCAGTAGAATTTACCTCCAGGCAAGTGTACATAGGTCTTCAGTCTTAAGTGCCTAGAATCTTGCTCTCCAACTATATTGTGATTGAGAGGTTCTCTGCACCGAAATCAGAAACTGAACACAAAACTACCAATTACAGTGCAGATGGCATCAAGATTTCTAATATAGCAGTCTGAAACCTCAGCTTCTCTACCTCAACTTTTTAAAGCACATATTAAAAATCCTTAATAGTATTGTAAACTACTGAACTTTAGTTCTACTTGGTAGTATTTGATCCAGTTTTCATTTTCACAAATTAAGAATGAAAAGTATGCATCCTGTTTATCATGAACCTCAGCTCTTATATCTCCTATTTCATCTAGGTTTTTGAAGTGAGAACCTTTTTTCTTTGGGTGGTGTCATTTATTTATTACCAGTATTTATTTTTCATATTTTTATACAGTCCTTTCCTCCAAAGTTGCTCCCCTCCTTTTGTCCTCTCAACAACCCTGTGCGGTTGGTGAGGCTGAGAGATAGTGACTGGCTGTTGGTCAATTTGGCCCTGTGCGAGCAGTATTGCTGGTGCAAATCCGAGTTGATCTGTGTCGGCGGATCAGGCCCAGGAAGGGGGATATGATGCAGTGTGCGTCGGTGCTGCCAATTCCGCCCCCTCCCAGGCCCAATCTGCCCGCCTCATCACAGTCCTCCTTGTGCCCCGTTCAGCCCCTTCCCTGCCCTCCCCCCACCCCTGCGCTGCATAGTGCTGGACTTAACTGCTCTGGTGTGTGTCCTCCACTGTGCTGGCATGCGCGTGAAGTCTCTGGCCTTTCTGCTGGAGTGCGTAGCCTTCATGCCATTGCAAAGCACTTCACAACACTTTTGCGACATTGTGAAGGCCTGGTGCTCCGCTGGCACACTAGTTGGTTAGGATTGGGCAATTGATTGAATAGATGAACATAACTACAACTTTTATTTTAGTCAAGTATAATACTGTAATGGCCTTGGCCACATAATAAACATACATACCTAGTTTAAAAAAAACCCCAAAGTGTATTCTTCAGAGCAATTAGAAGATTGTCATCTTGACATTTGAATGCCTGTTATCTTGTTCTTAAAGTGCACAATTCTGCTTAGTATATTACATTTGGTAAGGAAATGAAAGATTAAGATCAAAACAATTTGTATAGTTTGTCATAATATATTGTATATGGAAAAAATATCCTGTGGTTTGTGGCGTCTGACCTAATAGCAAGATATGAATATTTTGAGTTTTTTTAATAACTGTATTTTTCTCAAGAGAGTACTCAGTGGTGTGTGTTTGAAATATGTCAGAACATTTTCCCAAAATAATTAATTTCCAAAAGAACAGCATGAGGTTTAAAAAAAGTTGTTTAGTTTCAAGCTTCATGTTCAAGCTATATTGTTTAAATCTAGGCTGCTTTGGCTCCAGCCAGTGAATTTTACTATGTTAAAGAAGATAAAACTAATCCTTTGTTGTTAATTTACTCATGTGAATATGTTCCTTTATTTTATTTTATTTTTGAACATGTTCTTCCTTGTAGACTAGAGGAAGAAAACTGAAGAGTACATTATTCACCACTGTATTTTTTTAAATAGGACATGATCCAAATTAATCCTTGACCAGGGGCAACATAAAGCTGAATCACATGCCAAAAATGGGCTCCATATGAAGTACTCTTTGGCTATCCAGGGGATACCATTTGTGTGGACAAAGTAGTAAAGTAACTGGCCCATTCACGGATACAGCTGGAACAGCCTGTCAGCAATTTCTATAGTTGCAACAGCTTTAAGAAACCCCAAAATAAAACTCAAGCACTGCTATAATTTTAGAAATTGTTGCCAGGTCTATGGGCCGGCTGGTTCACTCATTACATTTTTCAGGAGGCCACGGGCACATGTATTACTATGGAAAGCCTTGAACACCTTTGTCCAGCTGCAGAGAATGTTATTCATCTAAATTAATGGGTCAACGTAGTTGCAAATAACTTGTCCCAGTTATTTCAGTGGGACTTCAATTCAACTAAATCTACCTGGGTTGGAGCCATTGTGTGGAAGTGATTATCGCTGTGTGATCAAGCCCTTGGAAATGGATAAAAGCATACCTTAATAAAAAGTAAAATAATGTGTACTATTAAATCAAAGCCTTAAAGGAAAGCCTTCAGTCAAGCAGGTTACTGTATGTAATACCTGCATTTTAAGCACTTGATAACTATTTAAATACATTTCTAGAACTCAGCACTTAACAGAATCAGAAAAGAATATTTTTAGGATCATCCAATATTCATAACAAGAACTTTCAAGTTGCATCAAATTTTCTCAGGCTTGATATTAAAGGAAAATGTTAAAATGTGTTGTTTCTGAAGAAGGGCCATTACATGTAGATGTTCTCTTGATCTTTAGCAGTATATCAAGGTTCTTTTTTTTTAAAGTGGTTTTGGTGGTGCTTATAGCCACCTCTTTGTGTAGACTGCCGTATAATGATGGTTGCATTTCAGTGTAGGCATTGAGTTTATTTATATGATCATGCAGTTAACTTGAGGCTGGTTTAAATTAAAAGCAAGAGAGAAAAACACTGGTTAGGTGTTGGATTTGTTACTCCTTTTTTTCATCTCCAAATGAGCACTGCCTGCTCAACCATGAGGTGAGGTGAACCGGGCTGCATCAGGAATAGTTTGTGAGGGGTCCGAGGGGATAGTGGATTCAGGGTGTGCTTCACCCCAGGTCTGCTGTAGCCATCTCCCTCCAGCCCTGTGCTGATGTGAGTTGCACTGATCCACTTCCTGCTCACCCGAGCGAGAATTGGATCATCCCCCTCCTTATCTTGTTCCTCACACAGAAGTGCACGACTTCTGGCTTTATTTACAGAGACAGCGTGAACAAATGGACTCCCTCTAACTAAAATCACAAGTCTTGCAGTTCTGGATTTGATGAAACTGTGGAAGCAGCACGGTAAGGAGCTGTTGCTCTTTTCTAGTGCACTTTGTGAACTTTTTTTTGTTTGAAAATGTTTATATAAATATTCTTAAATAGTCGGCCACATTATCTGCGGGGTTCCATTCTGGACCCCGCCCCCCATGGATAGCACAGAACTGCGGATGCTGGGGACCTGTTTTAAAAACGTAAAAAGTAAAAATAAGTAAGAAAATGGCCTTCCCTGCCTTTGTACGGCAAAAACCATTGTTTGCAACATTTTTAAAATGGGTCCCCGTATCCACGGCCCCCACGGATACTGATATCTGCAGGTGCTGGACCCGCGAATAGCGCGGGTAAACCTGTAAGTAATTTGCAAACTCCATGCATATTTGATGATTATTTAAAAATAATGAACAAAAGATGTTGCTAGAATATTTTTGATTCCCTTCCTTTGTAATAATGTTTGCGGGAAAGCTGCCCTAAATGTGAAGGCTAAGAATTAACAAGGAAATAACTAAATATCCTACTGTGTCTCAGAGTAGTCTCACTCCTTTTCATTATCTTCTCAGTGCATTGTTTTGTTGTGTCTATTGTAAGTTTACAGCTGGAAAAAAAGGGAGGGGAAAAGTCCAGCTTTGGCTAAGAGATGTAATAAATTATTTATTATAATAAGGTTTTATTATGTTTTTTTAACCTTCTTGTAAACTGCCTTGAGTGCCAGGCTCTTAGCCTGGGGAAAGGCAGTATATAAATCGTATAAATAAATAAAGGCATAACTAGTGCTACCGTTTTTTTGTAAACGGTACTGACCGGACATGGGTCGAGTGATTGGGACCATGGCAGATGGGGAGGTGCTATGTAACACATCTCCTTTGTGCTGTGGTTCTGAAGAAAAAAAAAACCCTCTCTCAAACTTTAATTAGCCCTGGGAGGAAAGCTTCCCTTTGTGCCAGTTGGAGCTTTCTCCCAAGGCTAATAGCAGGTTTGGGGGTGTCAACTTTCAACAGGACCATGATGCAAGAAGGTTAAATATCTCCTCCTTGAGTACCATGGTTCCAATCCTGATCAGTGTCCCCCAGCTGCTGTTTGAATTGAAACAATAACAACAAAACATGGAAGCATAAATGACACATTTAATATCACGTGTGGTTTCACCCAAAGAGAGAAACTAGAATGGCGCTGGAAAAATACGTGAGCTTCTAAGATTTAAGAATTGATTTGTGACCATTCAGAATTAATGCTCGAATTATTTTTATTTCCTGATTTTCTCAAGGTAGGTCAAAGTAAGTGAATGTCTGTCTGCCCATAGGGTGGGAAATGAACCTTGAGCTCTCAATGGAACAAGGGGTGGGATGTTATAGGACCTGGGAAAACAAAGCTGCATGGACTACCCTGATTCCTCAGGTAGCCTATGGTTCCTCAGTCTTGCCACTTTACATTTGAGAAATCTGACCTTTTTCTACCTTGGCAAGACCATTTAAGGGAAGTAATTGGGTAAGGTAACTTCCTATATATTTTTGTGTGTGCTCGTACACACACAGAGCACTACTGGTATGTTCATTTTTTTAACTTGTTTCATACTGGCAGGTTCATGAATTTCTGATCTTTGACTTTTGTATATTTGAAAGGAAGGAAAATAATGCTATTTATTGGGACTATAGAAATTATTAATAGGTTTGTTACCTGGACAGTAGAAACTGATTTTAGGTATTACTGTGTGAATGTTTTGTTTTTATAAGAGGACTTTCTTTAGTACTTTTCAGTTTTTCTTGTAATATAGTTAAACTGGTCCTTGGTATATTTTTCCAGTTAGGAAAGTAGATATGGGAAATAATGTTTTTCCCCCCAGTTCGTAAAATGATAGCTGGAAAGCTCCTAGGTAAAGTGAGCAAAAGATTCTCAGTTGGTATTCGATCCAAGTTACAATCAATTAAAATATAACTCAGATTCTTAATGGAAGTTTTGAATTAAAATGCTTGAAATATTTAAACTGACTTGAAAACTGAGTGATTGCAAAGAAATGCTTTGCTGCTTCATGGACTAATCATTCCTCTTTTCTTTAGAAAAATGCATGTTTTTTCAGTTTTGAAATATTTAATTCACTTTTCTGTTCTCTGACTGAAATCTGGGTTAGGGAATCTGCACAGAAAAATGTTTTGCACTTCTAAGATTACAAGCAAAGTTGCTAAAACTTTAGTACAGTCTTTCTTCAAAATTATTCCTAGGTGTCTTTAGTCACTCACGGGGCTTGTAGTGCATGGTTTAAATTTTTAAATAAGCAGTTTGAACATATGAATGCTTATCTGAACTTGCCAAATTTGAAATCCTTTGAAATTTGCCAAAAGTAGAAATTACTTTGCTTAAGGCAAATATGATGAGAGAGAAAAGTACCAATCCTGCTTATGAAGAGATTTCACCTTTGGAATACTCTTCACGGTTTGATTTGGCTGTTACTTTATTCATATGATGATCCTTCCCAGACATTGATTTTGGAATTGTTCTCAAAAGTCATTTTTAATAAATCAGGAGAATGTTCACAGAACAGAAAAAAAGCATCCAGATTCAGGGCCCAATCCTATCCCCTGCCAGCCTAGACCATGTAGCACAGCCAATGGAGCACATCCTGCATGCTATGTGTGGGGAACCAGACAGCCCAGGAGTATTTTTGTGGGGAACCAGACAGCCCAGGAGCCCAAGTATTTTTTACTTACTGCTCCGTAAGCCACCTGGTCTCCTCAGACCTACGCCAGCCCTTTAGCTTGTGTAAATCTTAGGAAACTCCTGAGGGTGGGTCTGGGCCAGGAAGAGGGGCTAGGATCTCAGCATGTATGGCTGCTGATGTGATCCTCCCCCTCCTGCCCCCCTCTTGCCCCTGACCTGGCCAGCTCCCCATCCCAATCCACCCACAAACCTTCCCTGAACCACCCCTGCCACCAACTTACTGGTGATGACAGGGGACATAGGAGGTTCAGTGGACCACTGTTGCCCATGCACAGTCTCTGGCCATTTGCCCTGGCGGCCACAGCCTGTTGAATAGCAGAGCGATGTTCCCACTGTTGGTCCAAGACGTATCATGAGATCCATCACCATAAACCCTTGATAGGATTGGGCTGCCTGTCATGTGTCTACTGGTATAGTTTCTATACAGGCTTTAAAAAAGAACAACAAAACCTTTCCAAATTACAAAGTGAATTCCTAACTGAGCTAAATAATTCTTCTTATTTTACTTTAGAATAAAATGAATACTTCTCTAACTACTTTTTAAGGATCTATTTCAATTCTTATGTATAAGGTTTGGGAGGAGCTGAAGTTCATTTTTATCTCAAGCACATAGAATTACATGATGAGACATTTGAGAAGAAGATTCAGGTATATTTAAAATCCCAGGCAACCAATAAAACAAAGAGAAAGTTAGGAATTCAATCTTATACACACTTGCCTAGGAGTAGGTCCCATTGAATTCAGTAGGACTTACTTTTGAGTATATATGCCTAGGTCAGCTGCATCTTGTGACATGTGAGCCTTTTTAATGTACAGTACTCCTTTTAAAACAACAGTGGGAATCTCAGGATTCTCATAAAACAGTATGAGTCATATTGAATGATTTTGAAGAAGATGATTTTGTTTCCTTTCCAGCCTATGCAGAAGGAGGATGCCGAGGAAGCAAAGAAATATTCTTGCACTCCTTCCTCATGAGACTGGGAAAGCATAGAAGAAGAGAGAGGAGTGATAATATTGCAGCCTCTCATGGCCATTTCCCCCCCCCCCCCAATAGTTGGAGTTGCAAAGTAGTAAAATGGCAGTAGGCAAGATGCTGGATCCTTTCCTACCAAGTTGAGGCGCGTATGAGGAACTCCTACATCAGTCATTCTAAGCTAGCGGAGGGATAACAGGCTTGGGTAAAGCCTTTGTGCTGCAGAATGAGAAATCTTAGGGGTCAGCAAGCCCAGTTAGTACCCCCCCCCCCCCAGCTTTCCCGTGGCTGGAAAGACAAGCCCGAGTTCTGGAATGAATAAAACAGCCTAACAACCCCAGAGATTTTAGGTTTGGTGCTGCAGAGCATGCCACTTTTAAAATGGGAAAGTTCCAGGAGTAGGTCCTGATCCAATTTGGAAAGTACCAGACAACTATAGACTGTAGGCCGATGTGACCATATAAATCTGGGGTGGAAACATGCTAAAGTCTTATTGGAGTTTGAGGGAGATAGTGTAGAACTAGGTATAGCCAGTAAGGAAGGGAGTCCTCTAATAGACCTAATCTTCTTTAGCCTTCTAATAAATGAAAGAGGGACCACCACATGTCTGAGGCGGAGGTCGCTCAAACTAAGTTACAACACCTTGTTAGCAGAGGTTTTCTTTTTCCTATGCTTCTAAGGCTGCAATCCTATGTGCAATTATCTGTAATGCTGATTGAACATAGTGAGACTTTCAGGCAGCTTGGCAGCTCTTTGTAGAGAGCCTGAAGGATGTCTTCCCCAAGGTCTCAGAAAGCCCTAAGAGTGCTGAAACATGACTTATTATGAGTGGCCTCTTATATTTAGCAGGGGAACTGTCCTTCACCCTAGCATATGTCTTTTCTAGTGGCTGTTTGCTGATGTTCTTCTGCATTTTTTAGATTGTGAGCCCTTTTAGTACAGGGAACTACAGTCAGTTCTCTTTATATGCGAATTCGCTATCTGCTAGGGGCAGAATTGCCACCTATCTCTCAGTATCTGCAGTCTGTTCTCACTATCTGTGATCTTGTCAGGGCCATTGTTCTCATGGGTGTGTACTTATCTCCCCCCCCCCCCTGGTCTTGGAGCAAATTTCCCTCTTGCCATTTGCAGTGCAATGGGAACTGTTGTTTGCTCTGTATCTTTCTAGCTGCTTATCAGCAGATCTCCACATTGCTATAAAAAGCAAGCAGATTTTCCTTGCCTGGCAAGGAAATGTTGCTCTGGGAACAAATTTCCCTGCCTTGTTGCTTTTACTGTAAAAGGTAATCTCTCTTTTCTGGAGTTGCTGTTTGTGTGTTTGTGTTTTCTGATGAATGCCATTTGCAATGCAATGGGAACTGTTTGTGTTCTCTCTGGACTTTCAGGATACTGTACAATACCTTTTATATTTGCATAATGTTGTTAGGAGAGGAATAATAGTTAATTTGCTAGAGTTAGGAATTGTCCCATAACAAAGAGCCAATGTGGTTTCCTGGATACTGCCCCCACAATCACCCAGCCCATAAACTTAAAGGTAAGATTCAGGTTCACAAAGTTCCAGGCGCGTCGCTGGCCCGCGGCGGGGAGGGCGGGCCGCCGGGGGTGACGCGGGCACGCACAGGTGACGCGCGCCCCCCTGGGGAGAGCGGGGAGGGCCGAAACTCATGTTTCGTTGATCTCCTTTCGGCCCGCCCGCCCTCCCCTGTGTTCGTTTGGCTCCAAAATGAGCCGAAAACGGCGCGGGTGGGTGCTCTGCACCTGCGCGTGACCTCACACGCGGGGGCAGGGCCGCGTCATTAAAGGTGACGCGCACTCCCCGCTCCCCGGTGACGCGCGTCCTTGTAACGCGACTGCAAAGTTCATATTGTTTACGGCAAAGAAGGTCCCCTGGAACCTAACCCCATTTTCCCATAGGCTCAATGATTCGGTATCCACTAAGTTTTCCAGGAACCTAACCCTAGCAGATAATGAGAACTGACTGTATCTAGTTATTTAATCTTCTCTGTAAACAGCTTTGTGATTTTTTGTTGTTGAATAGCAGTATATAAATACCCATAATAATAATAAAAATAAATACCACCACCCTTGGAAAAAAAAAAGCCCACATCTTAAGCTTCTGTAGTTCTATTGCATAATGCAGTGTACCCTAACCCCTTTATGAAGAGTCTCCAAAAATATTTTAAATAGCAGGATCAAAGTCATCCTCTAGTAAGTTTTAGTGACTTCTCCACTTGTGTTTGCAAATTTGCAAGGTCTGAGTTGTTCAGTCTAGACTAAAGATGTATAGAAGATGTATAGAAACTAAAGATGAAAAAAGGCCCTTTTGGTGTCTAATGCTGCAATCCTAAACACACTTACTAGAAAGAAAGTCCCATTGAACACCATAGGCATTACTTCTGAGTAAATCCCCATTGGATTGCAAAATAAGAAACTTATGCCCTGGGCCCAGTATTCTTTTCAAATTCCACACCATCTTTAGGAGTCCACAGGCTTAGATTCTAAAGGATAGCACATAAAGTAATCAGTTTATCAAAGAGAGTAGTGTTAGCCCTGGTCAGCACAGCACATCTTCCCCAACACTGTTTTTGTTACTTTGCCCTGAATGATTGGCTCAGTTGATGGTACTGATGGAGAAGGGAAACTGTACTTTCTGTAGATTCCCATTCCTCAGTGTGTCAGTAGGACAGTCTCATGTGACTGAAGTTCTTATATAATGTTGCAGTAGTAGTACATATTGCTAAAAAGTTGAGGGTCTTCTGCTTCTGTCAGTTTTGAGCTGAGAAATCCAGCCTTAAAGTCAGGAGTTAACCCTGGCTTCCGATCTGGGTAGGATTGCCTTATATAAGCACTTTGTATGTTGAACTGTTCAATGGTTAATGTAACTCATAATTCTGCAGCAGGGTTGTCTTAAACACCAAAGCAAGAATATTTATTTCTGCAAGTATGGGCACATGTAGTTTTTTCGAATTTTCATCTCTTTTTTTTAAAAAAAAGGAAAATGAGAAGTCAAGGGGGAAAAATGTTGAAATGCTTACCTGAATTGGAGGAAATACTTTTGATGATGCAAACTGTGCCCCCCTTTTTGGTACATAATTCTCACTGTGACATGTTTTTTTGCACTATGTGTTGACATATTTACTTATTCTTTTTGATAGTTAAGAAAGGACTTGACTTGCTCCATAAATGTCTGACCTCAGTAATATATAAATTAGACTGTATATGCTGTGAGTTAATAACGTACCTCATTCGTTTGTAGCTTTTCAGAGTACCTAAACAGGTGGCACCGTTTGTCTTTCTGGAAAATGTGAATGCGGTCTCTGTTTCCCTTTCTCTACTTTCACACACTGCCTTAAACACCTTAGATAAGTAATTAGAAACTAAAGGTTGCAGTTAATTGTCCAGAACATAGGATTGGAATGCCAGTCCTGGCATAGCCTGAATGATTTACACTAAATTTGGCATTGAGCATAAGAAGCTGAAGTCACTTCTGATGACATGTCCCTGTTCGTAAACAGGTGTTTGCCCAAGGGGAACACACGAGCATTACTCGGCAAGTGTTATGGAAGAGTGATTCAGTGGAATATCTGAGCACTTCTAACCCCCACATCCCAAATATATTATGTCAAACCTTTTAGCACTAAATGTTCAATGAGGTATTGCTTGCAGCAGTGGAAGGGATTGGATTCCAGAGAAGGTGGCACCTTTGTATCTGTTAGTCTTGTTTAATGAATAGTGTTTCTGAATATGATTGGCAGTCTCTTGTCCCCTCTTAATTAAATTCCTCCCTGACCCAGAGTCTTTGTTAAAGATGTCAAGTTAGTCTTTTATTGTTAGTTTCCATGGGGGAGTTGTTCAGGTTAACCACTGAAATACATGATTGCAACCTGGGATACGCTTGTGAAAGTACTAATTAAAACTGCCTTAACACCAGCCAACTAGGATGAGGAAAATGTGTCTGATTATGTTGTTTTCCTTCTATCCTGAGATTTAAGAGCACATCATTATACTTCTAAATCAAATTCTGTAGCTCATATAGGATTAAATAAGCCGCCTTGGGTCCCTTCGGGGAGAAAGGTGGGATAGAAATATTGTAAATAAATAAATAAAATTACATAATCAAGTTTGTTCTGGTTGAGCAAATGATTCCGTTAAAACAGATGATTTTCTTCTAGGCTAATTGTTCTTCTGCTCAAAACAGTTATGTGTTTTGCAGACAAGAATATAATCAGTGTAACAGAAAATGCCCTTTTTGTTACTGGGCTGATTTCTTTTTTTATATATATCATTCCAAAATATGTTTGCTAATTAGCTACTATAACTTTTTTTCCTAAAATTAAAGTGTGCTTATTAGCAAGCAACTCTGGGTGCTACCCAAGGTCTCTAATTTGATTTTTGGGGGCCCATAGTTTCTCAAAACTACTGAAATAGATATTTTTAAATTACAGTTGAAAGTCTCTTGATTCTATCTGTTTGTTGCATGGCCTCATACTGCCACAGACCAACAAGGCCGGGTTGATTTCTGCAGCATTTGAAATAGTCATTGTAGCGAATATCTAAATAAAATGAAATATAACAGACAAGTGAAAATTAAGCAAAGTCAATGATAAAAGTTATAAACCAAGCTTTATTGCAGGTCATTATCCCAGTAACTGATTATGCAAACTGAAGACTGCAATCTGCCCAAATCCTGCTATCAGATCATCTGGACCCACAGAAAGACCCTTCTTATTGACATTTGAAGCTGTTTCTGGTTTTTAGTTGGATTTCAGAAGGTTAGCAGTGTGTTATAGGAGAGTTGCTCATCTATTGCAATAGGTAAAATCTCCATTATGCATGACAGGCTTTGTGTATACATAGGAGATTTTCTAGATTTTGCAAGATCAGCTAAGAATCAAGGTCCAGACCATTATGCAAGTAAGAGTTGGCCAGTTTCCAAAGTCTCACCTACAAGCCTGATGATGTGATATACAGATGGGCAGCAAACCTACGTGATCTTCATTGTGCCATGGATGAAATTATTATACTTTTTTCTGTATAAATATACCCAAATCAGTTAACAAACTGAAGTGTTAACCCATGCTATAGCAATTCATTCAAAGGTAATCTAAACAAGGCAATACAATAACTGTAAAAAGCATTATCCCAAATAATGATTTGGGTAAATTTGGATAAAGACTTGTTAAATCTTAACAAGTAGATTGTTAATTTAAACATTAAAAGGTAATTGTGATATAAATGTTTTCAAAGCATCTCAAAAGGTGGAAAGGGGCATTGTAAGAGCTGTAGTGTCATTATGGGGGTGCGACTGGTGTGGGCCGCACCGGGCACGATGATCTGGGAGTGACACCATCATTGCCCGAGTCTTCCGACAATTGGCGATGACATGACGACATCATCATGTCACTGCCAATCTACTACTGGATCGCTGCACTCCATGCGTACGCACCTGGGCCCATTGACCATGGCACCGCCGCTGTGTAGGAGAATGTGATTGCTATACAGTATTCATTGTCTGCACTGTCCGAAGCTGTGGTATCACTATCTTGTTTTGTGTTACCTTGTTGCACTCTAGGTATATGTTCTATCATGGGGGGGGGGGTTGCATCTTATTAACAAGACTGTTTGATTAATAATTTACAAAATACTTAGGTCTTCTCCAAAGCTTACAGGATTTTCCAAATATGAAAAATAAATGAAGAGAGAACTGCTTTTTTTCTTAGGTGTTTGCCATCTGCAGTATATGGATTTCCTAGTAGGCAGTAGAATTCAAGTAGAATCTCAAAAGGCAGCAGTGCTTAAATTTTTATTGCAAAATAATTCTCCAAGAAATATTGGCCCAGTGTGCCCCACATGTTGTGATGAGTTAAGTTATTCATTTTTTTAAATGCAAAAATAAAATGCAACCCCCCAAAAAAACCCTGCTGAACTTAATAGGAAGACAAATTAGTACTTGGTATATATTCCAGTAGCAGCTCTTGCTTCTTAAGTGCTGCATGGCCATGCCATACTTAATTCCAGTTAAATCTTAACAAGATGTTGTTCAGTAATTTCCATAATTAAAATAGTATGCATTTTTTATTACGAAATCTGATGCCATTTTAGAAAGTGAAGTCATACTGAAGTGACATAACTAGTAAAGCACATGTTACTTTAACCCTTTCTATTTCTATTAATCACAATAAATTACTGTATTCAATGCACATTTTCAAACATTAATAAAATTAATATACTCGACTACTTAATTATTATTAAGACTATATACTGCTTTTCAACAAAAAAGTAATTAGTTAGAGTATACTCTCATTCACACCTTATGAATTGCTTTGGAAAAGGCTTTTTGAGGCAAGAACATTAAATGGATAGATAGAGAGTTCTACCTTTTGAATTATGAATGTGGGGGGGGGAGCAAACCAAGTTAAAGCATTAGTGTGTGAAGTGAAGTAAAATATAAAGCCCCAACAAAACAGCTCCTGAAAACATTAGGAGGTTTCTACACACACAGAGCTCTGAGCAAGGAACATTTGATCAATTTTAACAGCTCAATCCTACCTAACTTCTCCCACGGCGATGCAGCGGGGCCAACGTGACGTCTGCTGAATCTCGCTGGGGAGTTTTGGCTTCAGGAGGCCTCTTCCGTGTAAGGGACCATTTGTTCCTTTCCCATGGGGTAAGCTCCTGCCAGCCCGGTAGGTCAACTTGGTCCTGCATCAGCAATATTGCTGGAACAAGTTTGCGTTGGCCCGTGAAGGCAGATCTGACCCGGGAAGGGGGTTAGGATTCAGCGGGTATCACTGCTACCGCCCCTTCCTGGGCCTGATCCATCCTCCTCCCTGCCCTCATCTCCTCCTCGTTCCACCCCTGCACCATTCCACCCTCCTCGCCTCCCTCTGCCCCCTATCAGCCTTACCTGTGGTAGTGGATGTCACTGGTCCATCGTCGCGCATACCCAGCTGCTCGCCACTTCCAGAAGTGGCAAGGCTGCACTCTCTGGCATTGTCACGGGAAGTGCATTACGACGCTGGCACATGTCTTCTGGTGGCGTAACCGCTGGATAGGATTGGGCCATAATTCAATGAAAAGCCATTGAAAAAGCTAGAGAACTAAATAACAATTGTGCATGTTTGACTATCTTTCTTCCTTGAGCAGTAACAAGTGCCAATTATCATTTCAGTGTATTTCACAAGCTGTTAAGAAGTTTAGTTTCTTATTAGCATAACTTCAGTAATCACTTCTAGGCTGGAATTATGGTTGCTTTGCAAGGTCATAACAAATGGGTGTGGAAGAGCTGAAGATATAACTGCATTTAGGGACAGAAAGATCAAAGGAGATATTCTAGGAGGTAAATTTAGGTTCAGTTGTGGATTTCCTTTGCTTTTTGTGGATTATAGTGACCTGAAAGCAGCACCAGTCAGAGTAGAAACCCAGGATAAAGATAAAACCAAAACAAAATTGCACAAGGGGAGGACCTGCTGATCCCACTTCTACTTTAGTTAATTAGTTAACAGTGTTGGGTTCTCTTCAACTTACACTTGATACGTTACAAAACTAATTTCTGTATGGAGAGCCTGTTCTTTGAAGTCACATGGCTAGACATTATACTTGAAAAAGCTATCATTATACTTGAAAAAATCATTATACTCGAAAAAATACTTGAAAATCATTATACTTGAAAAAGCTATAGCTCTTGGACATTAAAAAAGACATCTAGTTGAATTTGACATGTTTAATATTGTGTTGTTACTTTATGAAAACCTGTGCTGTTCTAGTAGCAGTTTTTTCTATCACTTTACATGCCCAAGTATCATCACATTATCCTTTTGTTATAGTTCAGTGATACATATTTAACAGCACACTCCAATACATATGTTTATTCGGAGGTAAGTTCTTCTTTGTCCTCTGGCACCTACTCCTAGGAAAGTGTGCACAGGATGGCACCCTAAATCTTTGTCATCCCTAAGAAAGTTAGCCATTTCTCTTTGTGAGTATGGAGTTATTCTTCCTGGTCTGAAATCAAATAGGTTTTGGGTGATTTTTAAAATGCAGCTGTTGTGCTCCAATGATACTTTGTACAGTGCGCCTGAATCAACAGTCAAATATACTTTATCTGGAAATGCACAAGAGAAGCAATGTTGCTCTTTGAAACAGTGATTCTGTCTGCAGTCATCCATCAGCTTTGCCAGAATCTAATACAGACATACGAGCAATAAACCTTATTAACAGGATATTATTATCAAACTGCCAAGGGACGATTTTTTTTCTTCAAAATATCATTTTATGCTTTTGTCTGTGGTAATTCATTGAATTTCAGTCCACCTTGTTTTATTTCGTTGTGCTATAAGTGTATCCATCTTTTCTGACATTCCATCAACAAGTTGTTGCTGTTTTTAACAAACTATTGCTACATTGTTTTGCAGTCTTTCATTCTATGTTCATTTAATAGCTGCCGTTTAATAATTTGTAAGATTTCTAACATATTAACGTCAGGAAAATCCTGAACGTATGGATTGGCACAGACATACATTTTTAAAATGACAAAGGAGTCCTTTTCTGTTACCCATCGGTGGGGAATAAGTGAAATTTAATCTAAGTGTTTTCTCAGAATCTTGAACTGGGAACTGTTGTAAATTTTCTTTTTGAAGGCGGTTTTACAGTTGATTCAGAATCATCCCTGGAAGTGCTGTTAATCTTGTGTGCATTTTAATTTGCCAAGTAGTTGTCTGATGGTTCAACAATCAGGGATGAGAGTTGAAAAATTACTTCCGTCGTCATATGCTGAAAATCAGCCTAACCTCATGAGTAATTGGATAACTACTTTATTTGCCACATGGGTTGAATTTGCTTCACGTTCAAAGCATTCATAACCCACAATCCTGTGGCTGTAGTACTGAAACTGTTTCTCAGTGAATATTACAGAAAACAGTTTCTAGTGCACCATCAGTTCATGCTTCTTTAGGTACTTGTTTTTTCCAAGGTTTCCATATGCCTTTTGCGTTATCAGTAATACATCACCCAAGACCCAAAGAACCATGTAACTAATTCTCTGAGTGCCAAGGGGCTTTACAGCCCAATCCTGCTCTAACGATTCGCCGGGTGGCCAAGGCAGCCCTCTGGATTCTGATCTCCGCCATGGGCAGCCTGCAGCAGGCAACCCGCGGCGGAAAGTATACCCAGGAAGGGGACACTCGTCCCCTTCCCCGACTGTAACTGTGGCTGGGGCCGATAGACCTCCTTGGATTTCCGCCAGCTATTTTGCTGGTGGAAGTCGGAGGAGGCTGTTTAACGGCTCAGCCGATCGGTGGGGGTCAGGATATGGCCGAGGCCGATCCTTGCCCCCTCCCTGGATCGGCTGGGCCCATCGGCCCCTGCCATTTGCTCCCGGACCACCCCCCTCCGTTGGATCCTGACCTGGTTTGGGCGGTGGGCGGGAGCTGGTCCAGGCGACGGAGCAGGGTAGGCTGGCCTTGCACCGGTCTTCCCTGTGCGCGAGTCGTCGCAAACGTGCCTTACCGCTCATTCCGCCAGCCGAAGTTAGAGCAGGATTGCGCGGTTAGACTTATTTTTCTCAAACATTCCACAAAAGAAAATCTACTGGGGCTACAAAAAACCCGCATATGAGCCTGAATAATTATTTGGGTCCCAGCCAATGTATTTAAGTGCAACAAGCATCTTATCAAATGTAATGATAGAATAGAGGATACCTGATCTCCAGGGTTTTTAGAACTTTGAACATTAAAGTAAGTTCTTAAAACATCCTACAGATGAAATGCCTCATTGATTTGGATGGTGTAGTATTAGTCATTTTAAAAGCCCTTATTTGTGTCCCTGTGAAAATGCCCTCAAAAGTGGTGCTTTCTGACAGCTTAGACACAATGTTCCATGAAAGCATTCTTGAAGGAGGAAGAGCTACAAAGTTGTTATAGCTTAATTTTTACTTAAGTTTTAGCAACACTTGTGCTATAAATCCTACTCAACTCAGTCCCTACTATCTTGTTGCTTATTGTCTTGTTCCATGACCTGTTCTGTTCTTAAACAGAGTGATACAAGAAAGATATGCCGTTTTGATGCATTATTTTTGCAATGTTAAGTCATTGCTGGGAAAGAAAAGGAAGTATTTGAACTCTCTAAAGTGTGTTATTTCTAAATAGCAAATCAGAGTTTGCTTACAGACAGTATAGGAAGTTTTGCTAGGAAAAAACCCTGAGGCTTTAGCTGGAGGGATTCCACACAGGAAGTGTTGGAAATACCTCAAAACAATAATTAAAGACTAAAGTCAACTGTGGACACAGTAAAAATATTTACCAAACATGTCTGTTCCTAAAATATCTGCTTGGTCTTGCTAATTTGTACAATATGAACCTTGGGAAGATTTTGAAACGTAACAAAAGATAGGAACAACATACCTTTTAAACTGGTGTTCTACATGCAGATCTCTACCTTTGTTGAGTTTATATGAAAGTGTGTCTAAATCGGCTTATGCATTGTGTCTGGGATTCTAGTTGTGTGCTAATAGTTTTTTTCTGTCCTAATTTATTGTGGAGTTTTAGTATTCCACTGTTCTCTTTGGCTTTGATTAGACTGCATACTATTACTGTTATCAAGCTGTGATGTACAGGTGCGCCCTCGCCATTTGCAGATTTCATTATCTGCGGATGACTGCGGATGCCGGGTCCACTTTAAAAAAGAAAAAAATGTTGTATAAAAAAGTGTTCCCTTACCTAAGCGTGGCAAACCACACCAGCTGCAGGAAGTCTCTGACACTCCCAAAGGCCACTTATGGGTCATGTGACCGTCTCCTTTGGCCCTGACCCACCCCAGAATGCATTGCATGATGCATTCTTGGGTGGGCCAGGGCCAAGGGAGGGGTAATGCGATCCATAAGTGGCATTTGGGAGTGCCAGGGAATGCCCTGCAGCTGGTATGGTTTGCCGTGCTTAGGTAAGGGAACACTTGTTTTTCCTTTCTAAAATGTTTTTAAGTGGACCTCAGTATCCGCAAGTTCTCGTTATTCGTGGGGGTGCAGTCTGGAACAGACAGAATAACACACAGGGTCATACGAGGTTTCCAAGTTATCCAAAATCCTTTAAGATAATTTTCTGTACATTTTTATGCGAACTGGTCACAATCTGAACAATTATGACTGGGATCCAGTGGTGAAGGCACTTCCACTTGTTCTCACCTCCCTAACCACCAATCCTGCTAATCTTATATTTTGTAGTCCCCTGTACCACATCCTAAATTGTTCCAGAGATAACCCTAATCAGAAGTAAGCTGGGGGGGGAGAGGGACCAAGGAGGTGCAGTTGAAGACAGGAAGAAAGAAAGCTCCCACTGCATGAGTGGTTTTCTGCTTTTGTTCCTGTGGATCCAGTGCTATGTGACTTGCTCTGTATACTAACCAACACTTCTGGTTTTTGTTTGTTCGCTTTAGAGCAGTTTATCCTATCCCATTTCATATAGAAAGATGCTTCTGAAATGTGACTTTCAAAAGTAGTTTGGAGCACTACTGATCACAATTTTTTTAACAAGCTTCCACTGGATGTATACAAGTCTTTGATCCACATATAAAGGATATGTCTAAATTGTGAAATGGGAATGACTTTAGTCCTGCCTATTTTTCTGAATAAGTCTGATTTAAATTAATAGGGCTTGCTCACTGGCAATGACTGAGAATACACTCAACAAAGGCACTGATTTTATGTCAGCTGTGCAGTAATTTGTGTGAGCTGATATGAGTAGAAGACTAGGACAAAGTAATTTTAAGATGAAGTCTTATGCATATTTTCTTCGGAGTAAGCCTCATTGAACAGAATGGGACTTGGTTCTGAGTAAACATGCATAGGATTGCACTAAGTTATATTTGGAAAAATAGAATCCCAGATTTTCCCCAGGTTTTGCCCAATGTAACTGTCTATATAGAAACTAAAACCTAGCCTGAGAATGGGTTAGCTATGAAATTGAAATTCATAGCAAATTATGTTTATGACCCTATACAAAGGTATTGGGCCATAAACATGCAAAGGAAGTGTCTGAGACTGAAATGTGTTGTCCAGGATATATTTTCAGGGTCCATCAGATTGGGAAACTTTGGAAAAGCATTTACCCAGTTCTCAAACTAGAGTATTTGTCATGCCCTATTGGTCAGTACATTTTATTTTGAATTTTATTACATTTTTACATCTCTGTGTAAAATCTAATGAAAAGAAGTGTGTTCTGTGATATAAGTCATGCTTATTCCCCAGTTTCACTCACTTGACCAAAGCATACTAGAGAATGCAAAATGACATACCTTATTTTGCACAGTCTTGGCCAAAACAAATACATTGAATTTAACTGAACTACATAATTAATTTAAACTGTGTTCAACTAGGGACTTTTAATTAAATATAATTTGAACACTATCTTTGTTCTAGAATGAAAAATTAAGTCTCATTTGAAAGTTGATATTGGCCCAAACAATTAAGAACATTTGTTAGCAATTTTAGGAAATCTTCCAAATAAAATCAGCTTATACCTTCTTTTCTCCCTCTCTCCAATCATTTTTTAATTATTAAAGTTTTAAAAGGAAACCTACAAACTAGTAAGCATACACTTTAGAGAACAGAACCAAGATAACCATCCTCAGAAGTCTTTAGCTATACACCGCAACGTAAAGCAAAATGTAAAGTTGAACCATCAAATTGTAATAATAAAAGTGTATTGTACGACGGAGTTTCCTGGCAGAATGGTTGTTTTGAACTCTAAAAGCAGACTGCAAGACTTTTGTCCCAGACTGGCTAGATCCCAGGATAGAAATGTTTTTGGAATATGCTACAACATTTTTGTTGCAAGTTCTACTTATAAATGTTCTGTTTTAGACCTTTCTACTATGGTACCTCAATATTGCTGCTGGTAGTTTAAAACGGAAATGTTTAGGATTTCTCGTTTGAGATTGAGTTTACGCAGCAGGATGAGGAACCTGAGGTGGTGTAATGGACTGTACCACTTCAGATAACAGATGGGAGATAATGTTTAGAAATGCGCTTCCACATTAAAAAAACAAAACCGAAAGAAAGGAATACCTCCCTTATGAGAAAAGGCTACAGCGTCTGGGGCTTTTCAGTCTAGAAAAAAGGCGCCTGAGGGGGGACATGATTGAGACGTATAAAATTATACATGGGATAGAGAGAGTGGATAGAGGGAAATTCTTCCCCCTCTCGCATAACACCAGAACCAGGGGACATGCACTAAAATTGAGTGGAGGGAGAGTTAGAACAGACAAAAGAAAATATTTCTTTACCCAGCGTGTAATTCATCTGTGGAACTCCTTGCCACAGGATGTGGTGATGGCACCTGGCCTAGATGCCTTTTAAAAGGGGTTTGGACAGATTCATGGAGGAAAAGACCATCACAGGTTACAAGCTATAAGCAACCTCCTGGTTTTAGAAGTGGGTTTTCTCTGTGCCAGGTGCAAGGGAGTGACAACGGGAAACAGGTTATCTTGTTGTCTTGTGCTCCCTGAGGCATCTGGTGGGGCCACTGTGTGATACAGGAAGCTGGACTAGATGGGCTTTTGGCCTGATCCAGCAGGGCTTTTCTTATGTTCTTAATCCCTGCAAATAGAAAATTGTACTTCTAGTTGAATTCTTTATGTGCTATGTTAGATTACTATTTTCAGGGAGTTTTTAAACAGACAGAAATATTCAAAAGTGTTGTACTGCATCTGCATTTGGACCAGGGCTTGGAAAATGTGTGGTGTATTAGATGTCACATTCTTATAAGCAATTCTTGCAGATGTCACATTCTTGCAGCATCCTCCACCACTGATCTTTGATTTTCAGCATACGCTTTGGGTGAAAACAGTTCTCAATTTGCATTAATGTATTCAGCAAGATTTATCAAGTACGATTTAGCCAAAGTTAAGCACTTTAAGGGCCCAATCCTATCCAACTTTCCAGCGCCAATGCAGTCCTGAGTTAAGCCCTAAGTTAAACATTCCCTTACCTTGAGGAGGCTTCCGTGACTGCCCCCCCCACTTCAGGATGCAGCGCATGCCCTGTTGACACTGCTTAGGCTTACCATTTGTCCCGGAATTTCCGGGAGAGTCCCAGAAACCGGCCTCGGGTCATGGATCTGTCCCGGACTGTTCCGAGATTGATGGTAGCCGCCGCCACTACTTTTAAAATGCAAAAACTTACCTTTTTTCCGGGCGCCGCCATCTTGGATCTCGCGAGATTTCGTGAGATCCAAGAAGGAAGAAAGGTAAATTATTGCATTTTAAAATGTGGATGCGGGGGCATGGTGGCGGCAAGGTAGATGGCGGACAACGTGACAAGGCGCGGCGGCAGGGCAAGGGGACAAGTGGTGGCGACAAGGGGGCAAGGGAAGGCGGAAAGGCAAGCAGGGAAGCGGCGGCAAGACTTGGGCAAACGGGGAAGCGGCGGCGGAAAGGCTTGGGCAAGAGGGGGAAGCAGGCAAACGGCGGTGGCAACGCAAGGGGCAAACGGGCAGGTGACGGTGGGGCAAATGGGCAAGCAGTAGCAGCAAGCAACAAGGCAAGGGGCAAATGGTCAAGCGGCGCAACGGGCAAGGCAAGGCGGGCAAGGCATTTAATTAATCCAGCCCCTTCAACATGGGCAAAGCATTTAATTAATTATTTCCTGGGTTTAAATAAATATTCGCGCGCGCCCCAAAGACCCTTTTACTTTATTTATTTATTTTTATTTATTTATTTAAATGTTGGGGGGTGTCCTGGTTAAGAAATTTTAAAATCTGGTAAGCCTAACACTGCTACATCAGTGTTAGAAAGTTGGATAGGATTGGGCCCTAAGTTCCATTTATTTCTATGGGAGAGTTAAGCAAGTGCTTAACATATATGGTGTATAACTGTGCTTACATTTGGCTAGGCTGTGCCCAGTATATCTTATTTAAAGTACTGGAAATAGAAAGGAATTTCTATTCTTTTTTAGATTTTTTTTCTTCAGTCATCTTCATGAAAAAGTTGAAATACAAGAGTGCTTAAAATTAGTCTGCTAATGAATACATGTAGCTTGACAGTTTCCTCCTTTCCCATCACTGGCAGCAACTGCCAGTCACTTTTGGTGACAGGAACAGACATTTTGTGCAGCCTCCCTAGCACTGCCTTGTTTAATGCAGGGAAGGCTTCTCTCGTTAAAGTTTTCATAATCATAATGCCTTCAATAATGCCTTATGAATGATTTTATTTGTTGTTTTTATACATTGTACATATTATTGTGGAATTTTGTAAGCCAACTTGGGCATTTGCTTCGGCATGGGAAAGACAGGACAATTTTTAAATAAATAAATAAAACAATCCTGTTTAATGTCAATCCATACTACAATCCTGTTTAAACAAATTGTCAGCTACTTAGGCAGTGTTGCCTGAAGCCATTGCAAACACTTAAGTGCTAACCCACAAGTCTGAAAAAATTTCAAGATAGGAAATTTCAGGATAAAAACATTGTCTTCTTGAAATATGTGTAAAATGTTCAGCTGCTTATCCAAATAGCATTAGCCTGCATTTTGTTATGGCAAAATGTTGCGCCCCAGTAAATTTCATGCTATAAGCCAGTGTTTCTCAAACTGTGGGTCAGGACCCACTTGGTGGGTCGCAGCCTGATTTCTGGTGGGTCCCAGGTGATGGAAACATCAGATAAGTAACTGCCACAAGCCCTGAGGCTATTCAAAAATTAGATAGATACTAATTGCCCTTCAAAGAGCTGAGCTCCTGCAGTTTGCAAGATAGCTGCTAATTACCCTGCAAGCAGCTGAGCTCTTTACTTGTAAATAAGTAGATATATTTATTTCTAGATCACTTTTTAAAAGTTTCTTAAAGCTAGGTGGGTCCTGATAAAGTGTCATTTTAAAAAGTGGGTCCTGGTGCTAAAATGTTTGAGAACCACTGCTATAAGCAATCAAAGGTACTTGATTATGTCATGCAGATTAATAGTTTCTCTTAGAGCAAGAGTTTGAAAACATGGAAATTCGCAGTTTAAATGTCTGGTACCATTTACTTTATTTGCACATCTGCATTGGCAAACTCAACAAGCCCAGCATGAAAGGTATTTGGTCCTTCTAGTGCAGGAGGATGGATTTGCCAGTTGGATGAATGAAGCTGCTAGAGGAAAAAAGAGCTCAGTTTTAGGTGGCTGCTTAGTTTTCCACCATACACAGCAGTGACTGTTTTCTCTAACCAAGAAGGTCCCAGCTGTTTCATGTTCAGTGAAAGATACTGTCAGACTATTACCACGTATACCAATGGAATGGCCTCTCTTGCTCTTTATTTATAAGGTTAATATTTTACAATGTGAATATTGTAAAAGAAAGAGATGTAAACCAAATTCCAGTAAATTTGGTGTTGGGTATAAAATTGAAGACTTGGTACTTAAACTATGGAAGGTTTTGAAAGGAGTGAAGGAAAAAAAATCAAAAAGGAACAAGAAATCAAAGCCTAGGAAGAGGTGAGAAGGGGAAGAATAACTATATGAATAGTCAGTCGGACCTGATGACAGCGATACACTCTTTGGTGATATCTCATCTTGATTATTGTAACTCACTCTATGTGGAGCTACCCTTGAAAATAGTCGAGACACTGCAATTAGCGTAGAATGTGGCCGCCTATGTGGTTACTGAGGCGTGGCGGTTTGACTGTGAGACTGCTGCTCTAGCGGCTGCCAGTTCATTTTCGAGACCAATTCAAGGTGCTGGTTTTGACATTTAGAGACCTTTACAGCTCTTAGGAGCAGGGTACCTGAGGGTCCACCTTTTCCCATACGTTCCATTGAGAGCTTGAGAGCCCCTTGAGAGCTTCGGAGAGAACCCTTCCGCATGTACCGCCCCCGCAGTTCTGAGTCCTCAGAGAAGGTGAAATGAGAAGGAGAATGTCTCTCAGCAGAGCCCTCTTTCATCAGAGCTTGTCCTCCCCTTGCTTTTGGCTTTAAAGAGAACACTGTCCTTCCCCTTGCTTATGGGAGAGTTTGAGAGGCAGGGGTAAAAGTAGTGTTTGCTTTATCTTTGGCTCTGTGAATCTTGTTGGAGTTTTGCAAAGGAGAAGTCCCCATCCCTTCCCTTAGGGACAACTAAGAGTGAGGAAAAAAGGATTGGAGCAGCAGCAGTCACCTTCTCATTAAGGGGCGCCGAACTGATGAGGGCCCCCTCCTCCAACCCACTGCTGATGGAGGCCCTCTCATCAGTGCTTCTCTTCCTGCTGCAGTGCTGGAAGGAGACAAGTGGGAAAGTGTTGTGGGGTCAATTCCTCCTCTCTCTGCCTGGACTCCGTAACAGAAAGCAGTGCTGGCAGTGGAGGTCGGTGCCACTCATTCCATTGCCCACTCGGACCTGTGCCGGCCGCCACAGGTCTTGTGCCAGTCGGTGCGGGGGGGGCGAGCAGGGTTGACGAGGGAGGGGGGTCATTGGTTGGCCCAGGCTGGGAGGGAGCGGGGATATTGGTGCTGAGTTGCGCCAATATCCTATGCCCTGTTGGAGCCCAGGCTGGCTTTACACGGCCTCCCTGGACACACGCTGGCTCCAATGCTGGTGTGCATCCAAGGATGCCCGCATCGCTTACACTGGGGCCCGCACCGCAGCGGCCAGCCCTTTACGTCAGCCACCACATCTTAGGCAGGATCGGGCTGTTTGTCATTGAATTTTTGAAGATTTGTGGGAAAAGTGATTACTAAACTTTTTTTTTTTGAGTACCATATGTATCTGAGCCTTGCCAAATGTTACAATACTGTTAGCATTTTTAAGTACTTAAGGAAGTATGTTAGCAAGAACATAAACTATTTAAAAAAAAAACCTATTTGCTTAATGATTGCCCTTAAAACAAACAGGATCACAATCTTTACTGCTTGCTTAAGCACCAAATTGGATCCCACCCACCGTTCTTTTTAAAGCTTTCTTTAGAAACTGATATTCTCGCTCAATTCATTCAAACTCTGCTCTTTTATCAACATTCATGCTACAGGCGCTGTGACTAAAAAACAAAAGGTGCAATAAGGATCACTTACTAGACTGCTATTCATTTGCTTGCTCTTTTGTTCACCTGAACTTTCTTATGTGTGGGGATAATGTTTAAATAACTTTAAGTTTAAATAGTAGCACCTTGTTTACTTTTGATTAGAAGTGAAATAAAATCTGGATTGGCTGTCAAAGTAATGTCTAAACCCATAATAAATAGCAGGTGTAACCCTATATTGATTGTCAGTTCTTCAGTATGCCAAAAAAAAAAAACCCTTTGATTAGTCACCTTTCAATTTGAATTGTCAAATGAGAATATGGAGCAGTTATGTATTTTTTTAAATTATGGGATGTGATCTGACTGTCTGTGATCCTTTTTTGCTCTTGTTTAAAATATTTGGTGGGGGCAATAATACTGCTGTATGACAAATTTTATATTTGATGGTAGAACACTAACAATTTCTTAAATTTTAGGCCATTTGCAGAATCGTTAGAAATTCTGGTTAAACCACAATTTATCTATTGGAAACTATACTTTATTCAGAAGTTTAAATTATATAACACTAAAATTGCACCACAGTACAATCATGACTTGGAGTTTAAATTAAAATATTTTACTTTTTTTTTTTGTAATAAGCCAAATAAGCTTTGTCTCCAACCCTGTGCAAAAGGAGCAATCTTTAAATCTCAAAATTTCAGTTTTTAAAAACTGCATCTAACAGCCCAATCCTGTCTAGGACCGCCCCAGCGTGCAAAGCATGTTGAGCTGGATCCAATGCAGGATTGGGCCAGCACTGGTGCAGCTGGAGCACTCCTTGGGGGGGAGGGACATTCATCCCTTTCCCCCTGGGTAATGTCCCAGCTTGCATCTATGGTTCTCAGATGAGTGCCGGCAAAATGGCCAGCTCAAACCTGAAGAGCCCGTGAAGGGCTCGCCAGGCCCGGGATGGGGGATAGGATTTGGCGGAGTGTGCCACTGTGGATCCCTCCCCTGTCCCAGTGGGCCAATCACCCCCTCCCATTCCACCCTCCCCACACACCCCAGTGCAGGACTTACCTCCTTCCGCTGACAGTAGCTGCAGTTGGGCGGAGAGTGAGAGGCGCCGGCCTCTCTGCTGGCGACGCTTACTTTCTGGGTGTCGGAAATGTGCCTTACAATTGTTCCACCGCTCCACAGATGCATAGGATTGTGCTGTAAACGTATTTTGTCTGAATGGGGAAGAGGAGATTTGGCTTTGGAGAAACTGAGGCTTAATTTGGAATAGCATTATTTTATCAGCAGTATTGTTTTATTAATCATACCTCTTCCTTTAGCTATACCTCTTCCTTTAGCTAAAGATCTTAACTAGCATAATAATCTTACTGGCAATTACTGCTCTCAGAAGCCATACTCAGTAGTGGTGATGGCAATGAAGAAAGTGGTTTTCTCTGCCACAATTGCATCTGCACTGTGCTTTCCAACAGAGTTGATGCAACAGTGGCAGATAAAAACACTCATTGCCAGCCAAAATAATGTCTAGGCTGGTAAGGGGCTTCTTTTTTTTTTTTTGGCTGGGCCTCCAGGGATAGGGGCCTTGGCAGCCCATTAAGTTCAATTTGTTAAGCACTTTCCTGATAAAATCTCTCGCATCTGTTCCAACTTAGATTCCAATGGTACAACGATTGCCCTGAGAACTTCCAGAGCACCCATCTGTCAGGTTTCATTGGATTCATTTAAGCTTGTTCAACCTGAAGATGTGGACAGGATTCTTGGATCTCTGTGACCAATCACTTGTGCACTCAACCCTTGCCCATCCTGGCTTGTTAGAACAGTCATCAGGACTAGGCATGTGGGCATTCAAGGTGATCAGTGCCCTCTTAAGTGAGGGGATGTATGCCACCTGCGTTACAGGAGGCTGTGGTACAACCTTCCCAGGTCCTTGTTTGCCTGGATGAGACTGATTATCTGGACCCATTTTAGTCTGTCTTTAGTTTGGATTTGGGGATAGAAAATGCCTTAGTCACCCTGGTGGATGCCTTACACTGGAAGAAAGACAGGAATGTGACTCTGTTGATTCTCCTAGTTCTCTCAGTGGATTTCAATACCATCAACCACAGTATTCTTCTGAAGTGCCTGGTGCGGAGGGGTATAGGTGGCCCTGTATATATCAGCCCTTCACTCATTGCTCAAGGATAGGACCCAGCAGGTGATATTAAGGAACTTCTGTTGTACCCCCTGAACTTTGCAGGGGTTCTGCAAAGTTCCATATTGTCTCCTATGCTGTTTAACATCTACACAAAACAGCTGAGTGAATTTTGGAGATTTGGGCTGTGGAGTCATCAGTATTTGGATGACACCCAAATCTACCTAAGGTTTTCATCTGATCCTTGGGAGGTCTGGCAGCTAGGTAGGGACTGGATAGTAGAGAACAAGCTGAAACTTAATCCACAGAAGACAAAGGTGGTACTGTATTAGTTGGTGTTCTTCTAGTCTGGGAATTGGTGTTTGACTTGTCCTTGATAAGGGTTATACTCCTCCTTAAAGGTTTGATGTGGGGGTGCTCCTTGATCTGGTACTCCTCAGTGACTGGGAGCACCTTTTATCAGCTACAACGTATTTGCTAGCTGTGGCCTTTTGTGGACAGATCTGGCCTAGCTACAGTTAGCCATGCTCTCGTCATCTCTCAGTTAAACGACTGTAATGCGTTCTGAGGGGCTTTCCATTAAATGCATTCAGAAACTTCAATTGATACAAACTGTGGCAGTTATGGTTTTAGCCAGGCTCCTCAGTGGAATCAAATGACTCTAGTGCTTTCAGAGTCACATTAGTTGCCAATTTATTTCTGAGCTTAGTTCAAGATGATGGTTACGTCCTGAAATTATTTGGGACCTGGATGTCTTGAGGACTGCGTCTTTCCATGTTCCAATCATCATCTTAGGCCTTGCCCTTTCCTTCGCCCTCAGAGGCGTGATGAACCTCCACCAGGAGCAAGGTGTTTTTGGTGGTGGCACTAACCCTGTGAAATGCCATTCCCATGGAACTTCAGTTGGCTCCTGTCCTGCATTCCTTCAGAATATTGGTTAAAACCTGTCTTGTTTGCTCAGCATTTGGTGGAAGGTGAGGCTTATAGTGGTTGTGGGGTTGCTGAGATGACCTTCAACTTGGATCTTTTTGCTTAATAAATTTTGTTATTTATTCTCTGCTTTGTAAGCCACCTTAGGTTGCCCTGTGGCATGAAAGTCAGGATAAAAATGTTTTAAAATATACCTATATACATGTATGATTTCTCATACACTTGGGTCTTTGCAGGTATGTTGTTAATGTAACGTGTCTTAGAAATGTTCTGATTCAGAGATTTTCATAATTGGGAGAGTAGAGGGGGGAAACCTGTGCAGGCCTAATCATGACACCTGTCAAGTCTAATGCATACATGTATTTATATAAGTATTTACAATTTATTGCAAACTCTGCAGTCATTTTGAAATGGTATACCATCTTGTTCAAATAAGGAGCTTTATTTGCAACCCGGTTAAGATAGTCAGTGTGTATTTAAGCTGATTCGACCTCATTCAGTTGGACTAAGAATACTGTCATATAGTACACTTACCTGGAAGTAAGGCATGTTGAAAAATACAGGACTTACTTCTGAGTAAGTACAGGAGGCTGTACTTTGAATTAAAGTACATTTGAATTAAAATGGCTTCCAGCATATACCTAACTTCCTAGTTTAGTTATGTAGTTAGTGGTTATCAGGAACTGAAAGTGTGTATTCAGTAAGAGTACTTGAAAATCTAAGTGACTTGGAATGTTTGAGTGATAGATATCTTTGTGATAGAGAATCTTTTGAAAATAAAGTGTACCGCCATACAAGAAAATCATGGATAGGATCCAGGGAACAGCACAATTACTTCTGTGTGCCTAAGGGGGCTTTAAGTTTATATTTCTCAAAACAATCATCTCGGTGTCATATAGCAAACTACTTTTAAAACTATGGGGACTTTTAAAATCAGTTTATAGTATGACATTTGGATCTGCTGTTCAACGTTAAACAAAAATCCAACTGGGCACATGCCTGGATTTTTTTTTTTTTTTTTAAGTTTGAAAATTCAATACATCTGCAAGATTCAGGATAACGTACCAAGCAAGTCAGAATGCGGAACACAATTTTGAAATATATCTACAGTTGGACTTGGGTATATAGGGGTCAGAAGAAGTTTTATGTGGTGCTCATTTTTGGATCAAAAATTGCTGGTCTTACTAAGACAAGGACGTTGATGAAGTTCTCGGGATTGTTAAACATCACTACCCCACTTCTGAAGTGAAATCATGGCCCTGCCAACAGCAAGTGTGAAATTTTTAATGAAGACCATTTAAATGCCTAATCTTGACATAGAGAACTATTTTTTTCTTGGATTGTGTCTACAGTTATTTCTTTACAAGGGGTTACCAGTAATTCTTTTTTACCATGCTGGCATCTGCTTTACTTTACTTAAGTTTACGAGAGCAGGTTGAAAATTTGGTCAGCCAGAAAACTATGCACCAAAGAAATGCTATAATTGGCAAGCAAATTTAGATTGGCTTTTAAAAAAGCCAAATATTTCTTATATTTGCTTTTAGCCAGTGCAAATGGCTCTTTGATCTTTCCAGTGCTGATCACATTCCCTTTCTTTATTTTTCTTGAGGAACAATCTCTTTTGTGTAAAATAGGTTTTCAAACGTTTAAATTTTAAAGCTTTTTGTGATCCTTTTTTTAAAGATAAAAACAAGAGAAATATATCAAGTATGTATTTGTGTACTTATTTGTGTATTTATTTACAAGTAATATTGTATTTATTTGCAAAATAAAAACCTCAACCCTTTCTCATAATGAAGCAGCCCTGACAAATAGCCTCAAGGCTTGAGGGGCTTAGGTATGAGACCCACCCTTCACCTGCCCCCACTACCTGTCATTGACAGACTTGGGGGGGGGGGATACACCAGAAAAAAAAACCTGCTCAAACATTTATCTCCCTATATTTACAGAAGCTTGCAAACTGCAGGAGCTCAGCTGTTTGCAGGGCAATTAGCAGCTATCTGATTTTTGAATAGCCTCAGGCAATTAGTTTTCTGAACACCAGTGTTTTCATTGGAGGCTCTGCAGGACCCACCAGAAATTGGATCCACCAACTGGTGAGATAACCACAGTATGAGAAATGCTGTGTTTAGAGTAATACATGGCAACAGTAAAAATGGACTCTGTCCTTGAAGCTTCCAAGTAACGATGTTGCAGCTAAAGAACGTCTTATGTTACCCAGCTTTTATCCATTTACTATTAAAACTGCCTTATGCATGATGAAGAGGGAATGGCAAAGATCAATGAATGGAGTTGCCTTTTTCTGAGCCAAGATCAAACCTGGATTTACTAAGATCCTTTTGTCCAGGGGAGATCTAGAACAAACATGCATAGTTGCAAAATAACTTTATTCAGTTTTTAACAGACGTAGACATATTCAGATCTAAAATCATAATTAAACTATGGAGTAGATACTCAGTCCTGCAGATAAACTGTAATGATGTATACTAGAGATTGTTTTACGTTCAGATGTTTTCAGATGTTTTATTGTGATGCCAACAAAGGAGACTTGACTGACATGACCTGGAGTTGCCTTTGTGAAACAGTGCAACATTTTAAGCTTTAAATTCAAACATGTATATTTTTTCTTAGAAAAAATATATATATACCACCTTTCAAAAAAAGTTCTCAATACAGTTAATCTAGCAAAATAAATTTTAAAATGGTTCCCTGTTTTACAGCCCAATCCTGTGTAACTCTTGAACCGGTGTAACTGAAGATCCACTGGTGTAAGTGCACTTATGCCAGTGTAACATGCCGTATGTTGATGGACGCAAGACGGAGACTGGCGTAACCTCCATCGGATGCAGCGCATACGCATTTCAGATGCAGGACGGAGGTCGCTGCAACTCGGCCAGCGCAGGGGGCATTCCAGGGGTGTTGAGGTGCTCCCTGTGCCAATGGAGTTGCACAGGTGTCCGTTGCGCATCCTAACTGCGCATGCACGACGTCCGGGGGGGGGTTACGCCGGTTTTCGTCCTGCGTCTGTCGACGTACGGCAAGTTACACTGGCATAAGTGCACTTACACTGGTGGATCTACAGTTACACCGGTGCAAAAGTTACACAGGATTGTGCTGTTAGAGGGTTCACAATCTAAACAAAGACACAAAAGAGACACCAGCAAACTGTCACTGGAAAAGATGCTATACTGGGGTGAATAGGAACAGTTGTACTCCTTCTGCTAAACATAAAAGAACCACCACTTAAAACGTTCCTCTTAGCCTAGTTAGCAGGGGCAGCCCAATAATGTGCAGGAGTAAAAACGAGGCTAATCATGGCAGAAGTAATAGTACAAAACTGTCAGTTTGGCGTAAGTTTAAAAACAATTCTTCTTTATCTACTTTCTTCACAAATATGAGAGAAATTGCCTTCTCGTACGTCCATGCTTAGTGATGGTTTCTGTCTATTTACTGCCTCTGTGAGGGAGGGCTTGCTGTGTTAGCAGTGATCTGCTGCTGTTGCTATACTCTGGTAACTTCCCTGGAGGTACTTGCCAAAGAAGAGATTGGATTGAGCAGCTGACACCACTACCAGATGAAGAAAACTGTTGTGTCTAAAACAGAAGCACTTGCTGAAGCTACTGGCTGCTAGCAGGCAGATGGAAACAAAATGGAGAGAAGAATTGAGAATCTCACCCCTTTCCCTGCTTCATGAAATTGCAGTTTGAATAACTGTGTTGGTATTTCAATCAGAGGCGTCGTTAGGGGGGGCGGGGGCCCCCACTGCCTCCAGGCGACAGGGTGCCAGGGCAGCAGGGGGGGTGCAACTTACCCACCGGCGGCAAAAATGGCAACAGCGGCAGCGAAAAAGGCGCATTTTCGGCCTGTCAGGGATTGGCCCACCCACCTGGGCCCTTTGCGCTATGAATTGGGCGAAAAACACCCCGGTGTGTGTGGTTTTAGCACCTAAAAGACCAGAAGCTGCCCAATCAGGCCGAAGGGGCGGGGCTTTGGTGGTCACATGGGGTGTCATGTGACCGCCCTGGGGTGGGGATGTCTGGCTTTGCCACTGATTTCAGTATCGCATCTCAAAGTCAGTAATGCACACATGAAGTTCCACAGTCTACAACCATCGTTTAAGACCATCCATAATCGTGGGGGTGGGGGGTTACAGTTCTGCCAAGTTGTTCCTTGTGGGCATGTGTAGGAAGTGGATAATATTATGTTTATGGGAACAAGAATATTTTCGATGATTAAAGTACCACTTACCTTGGTTCTGTTTCTAATTGTGTTTTTCCACTGATGTCCTGAATATGGGAATAGGATAAAATAAAGCTTATAAAGAAAACAACAAATTGGCATTTCACTTCAGCACACCTTCAATTTCCTTTTCAAAATCTTTGTATGCCAGTGGCTATGCTTGTGCTATAGACATCAGTGACCTGGTCACGTGCCAAAAATATCTACAGTTTTGTATAAAATGTGTGTGTCTGTGTGTCTTTCTGAACATGTGGGTGTAGCGAGAGAAAGAGAGTGAGGTAAAAAGGTTCTCATAAAAAAGACAATTCTTTCGGTGTAGATAGAAAATGAAGTGTTTCCTAATTTTATATTAAATGATCAGCTCTGGAAATTACTCCAGTGGAGAATATTCACACAAAAATTATCATATTTAAAACAAGTGTTTACAGTTAGTTAAGGCCTATTGTGTAACATTATATTGTTGTTGTTCAGTCGTTAAGTCGTGTCCGACCCTTCGTGATCCCATAAACCATATCCCGCCATTAACATTATATTTGTTGTTGTTGTTCAGTCGTTAAGTCGTGTCCGACCCTTCGTGATCCCATGAACCATATCCCGCCAGGCCTTCCTGTCCTCACTATCTTCCTGAGTTCGCTCATTTTCATGTTCATTGCATCGGTGATGCTGTCTAACCATCTCATCCTTTGCCTTCCCCTTCTCCTTTTGCCTTCAATCTTTCCCAGCATCAGAGTCTTCTCCAGAGAGTCCTCTCTTCGCATTAGGTGGCCAAAATATTTGAGTTTCAGCCTTAGTATCTGTCCTTCCAGGGAACAGTCAGGGTTGATTTCATTTAGGATTGACTGATTTGATCTCCTAGCAGTCCAAGGGACTCTCAGGAGTCTTCTCCAGCACCACAGTTCAAAAGCGTCTATTCTTCGGCGCTCAGCCTTCCTTATGGTCCAACTCTCGCAACCATACATTGCTACTGGGAACACCATCGCCCTGACTATGCGAACTTTTGTTGGCATGGTGATATCTCTGCTTTTTATTATGCTGTCTAAGTTTGCCATAGCTTTCCTTCCAAGGAGTAAGCGTCTTTTAATTTCATGGCTGCTGTCTCCGTCTGCAGTGAATTAACATTATATACTGAGGGTCAATTTCAGGGATGTCTTATTATAAGCAAATAGACTACTCACTGCGCAATCCTACTTACCTTGCGGGTGGCGGACCTAGGATTTTGCCGCCCACCTTAGTCGCAAACGTGACGTAAAGCATGTTTGTGGACTGCTTTCGAGCAGGGAAGGCCGGCGCAAGACCAGTCTTCCCTGTTCCGCCGCTGGAGCCCTCAGCCCACTGCAGGCTGCCTGCGGCGGAGCATTGGATCCGGCGGACGGTTTCGGCCGCCCGGCAGATCCTTAAGTAGGATTGGGCTGCCCGTCTCCTTTCTACATTTACTGAAGTAATCTATTAATCACATTACCAAATGAATTTTAATCTCTATGACACAAGAAGATGGTGAATAACAACTCAGTACTCTATCTGGCTTCTGTTTCGGGAAAGCAAAATTCTTCAGGTTCTTCTAAAGAAAACTCTTAGCCAAATGTAATGTTAGTGTTGAGTGCTCAAGAAAAAAAAAACTAACAGAAATTTGTCATTCTTGCAGGTAATAGCTCTAGCAGATGCAGCTGAAGAAAACCAAGCCAATGTATTCCAGGCGTTCACAAAGTTAAAAAGTGCCACCCAGCTGGTAATTCTCCTGATTAGCCTGTGGCAGAAACTGAATGCTGACCAAGTTGCTATTTTGGAAGCTACGTTTTTACCATTAACACAGGATACTCAAGAGCTGGTAAGAATCTGCTTACTGAAAATCTGGGAAACCATTAAATCTATAATTATCATGGGCTTCCCAGCATGTTTTCTTAAATGTTTTCTTTTTTAAAATGCAAATTCCTTTCCAACTGACTTTTTTTTATATGGGGAGGGACAGGGAGGGGCATGTCTTTCAGATTCCTTGCTGATTTGTGCAAATATTTTGTACTCATTTTTTTCAAGATGCAGTTGGACATTCCAGTTGAAATTTAACTTTTGGGTTAACTGTACTTGCTTCAGAGCTGATCCTGACCCTGTCATTATGCTTCAGGCAGCAAGTTTAGGATGCCATTAAAGGGCAGCAAATTGTCAGCTATCTCGCTTGTGCAATTTGGATTTTCTGCCTCAGATGTCAAAACTTCTAAAATCAGACCTGCTTACCAGACTATATCCTAGTCATGTTATGTTTTTTCTCCCATGTACATGGGATATAGATGTATATGTACATGGGTCTCTACATCTGTGGCATTGCTTCTTGATATGAAAACGATCAACCTTTGACCTCACTAGGAGGAGGTGCTCCTTGTCTTTTGGGGTGGAAGCAGGATTTTAAGTAGAACTGTCATGAGTGCTATATTCCATTTTAAAATTTCCTTATCATTTTTATCATCTTTTAATTTTTTTTAAACTGCTTCTTTCCCCCTTCCCTCAGTTGTTACAACGTGGATATGATTTACCAATTTACTTTGCCAGGATTTTGGACAAAATAACTTGCTGCTTCAGAACTAGAGGTACTGTATTCAGGACCATCAAGGGTGGGCTTAAACAGCAACCTTGCTGGTGGACTTGTCCATGGATGTTTTGCAACTTGAAGCATGGGTAATTGCCTCCAATGTAATGACTCCACTCAGTATTCTGAAATTCCCTGCTCCCACTGCAAGCACCCCATGCTGCATCCCACATCATTCCCAAGTATCTCCTTAATCCAAGAGTGGCACTTGGGGAGGGCTCAGGTAATACTGTCCCAAGTATTATGCATCACTCTGCATTTCCTTGATTGGTAAAATTTAATTTTACCTTTTTGCCTTAGGTAAGCTCTTATTTTTCCAAGTTATGCTACATTTCTGGACACTTTTGTATAATAGTTGCAAGAGTTTTCTGAAGTAAGTTGTGAAAGATATGTATGTTTTTTTATTAGAAAGTTAGTAAAAATATGAGCTTCTTATTGCAAAATTCAGGCTTAAACTGAAGAATGTAGGGAACACCACTAGACCAGTCAGATATGACCTAAACCATATCCCTTATGAGTATACAGTGGAGGTGAAGAATAGATTTAGGGCATTAGACCTGGTAGACAGAGTGCCTGAAGAACTATGGACGGAAGTTCGTAACATTGTACAGGAGGCAGCAACGAAAACCATCCCAAAGAAAAAGAAATGCAAGAAAGCAAAGTGGCTGTCAGATGAGGTTTTACAAATAGCTGTGGAAAGAAGGAATGCAAAAAGCAAAGGTGAAAGGGAAAGATATAAACAACTGAATGCAGATTTCCAGAGAATAGCAAGGAGAGATAAGAAGGCCTTCTTAAATGAACAATGCAAGGAAATCGAGGACAACAACAGAATGGGGAGGACTAGAGATCTCTTCAAGAAAATTGGAGATATCAAGGGAATGTTTTGTGCCAAGATGGGCATGATAAAGGACAAAAAAGGCAGAGACCTAACAGAAGGAGAAGAGATTAAGAAGAGATGGCAAGAATACACAGAAGAACTATACAAGAAAGATCTTAATGTTCCTGCTGACCACGCTGGTGTGGTCACTGACCCAGAACCGGACATCCTAGAGAGTGAAGTCAAGTGGGCCTTAGGTAGCATTACTAACAACAAAGCTAGTGGAGATGATAATATCCCAGCTGAGCTACTTAAAATCCTAAATGATGATGCTGTGAAAGTGCTGCACACAATATGCCAACAAATTTGGAAAACTCAGCAGTGGCCAAAGGATTGGAAAAGGTCAGTTTACGTTCCAATTCCAAAGAAGGGCAGTGCCAAAGAGTGTTCAAACTATCGCACAATTGCACTCATTTCACATGCTAGCAAGGTTATGCTCAAAATCCTACAAGCTAGGCTTCAGCAGTACGTGGACCGAGAACTACCGGACGTAAAGCTGGGTTTCGAAGAGGCAGAGGAACTAGAGATCAAATTGCCAACATGCGCTGGATCATGGAGAATGCACGAGAGTTCCAAAAAAACACCTACTTCTGCTTCATTGACTACGCCAAAGCCTTTGATTGTGTGGATCACAACAAACTGTGGCAAATTCTTAAAGAGATGGGGGTACCAGACCACCTTACCTGTCTCCTGAGAAACCTGTATGCGGGTCAAGAAGCAACAGTTCGAAGCGGCCATGGAACAACTGATTGGTTCAAAATTGGGAAGGGAGTACGGCAAGGCTGTATATTGTCACCCTGCCTATTTAACTTATATGCAGAGTACATTATGAGAAATGCAGGGCTGAATGAATCGCAAGTTGGAATCAAGATTGCCGGGAGAAACATCAACAACCTCAGATATGCAGACGATACCACCCTAATGGCAGAAAGTGAAGAAGAACTAAAGAGCCTCTTGATGAGAGTGAAAGAGGAGAGTGCAAAAGTTGGCTTGAAACTCAACATTAATGAAACTAAGATCATGGCATCTGGTCCCATCAATTCCTGGCAAATAGAAGGGGCAGAAATGGAAGCAGTAACAGATTTTACTTTTTTGGGTTCCAAGATCACTGCAGACGGAGACAGCAGCCATGAAATTAAAAGATGCTTACTCCTTGGAAGGAAATCTATGGCAAACTTAGACAGCATAATAAAAAGCAGAGATATCACCATGCCAACAAAAGTTCGTATAGTTGGTGTTCCCAGTAGCAATGTATGGTTGCGAGAGTTGGACCATAAGGAAGGCTGAGCGCCGAAGAATAGACGCTTTTGAACTGTGGTGATGGAGAAGACTCCTGAGAGTCCCTTGGACTGCTAGGAGATCAAATCAGTCAATCCTAAATGAAATCAACCCTGACTGTTCCCTGGAAGGACAGGTACTAAGGCTGAAACTCAAATATTTTGGCCACCTAATGCGAAGAGAGGACTCTCTGGAGAAGACTCTGATGCTGGGAAAGATTGAAGGCAAAAGGAGAAGGGGAAGGCAAAGGATGAGATGGTTAGACAGCATCACCGATGCAACAAACATGAAAATGAGCGAACTCAGGAAGATAGTGGAGGATAGGAAGGCCTGGCGGGATATGGTTCATGGGATCACGAAGGGTCGGACACGACTTAACGACTGAACAACAACAACAAAAATATGGGAGGTTTATTTGTAACTAGGCCTAAATTGAGGCCAGTGGGTGGCGCAGCGGGTTAAACCGTTGAACCATAAGCTGTTGATCGAAAGGTCGGCAGTTCGATTCCCGCGACGGGGTGAGCGCTCGTTGCTTGGCCAGCTTCTGCCAACCTAGCAGTTCCAAAGCATGTCAATGCGAGTAGATAAATAGGTACTGCTTGCGGGAAGGTAAACAGCGCTCCGTGTTCCAGCTGCATGCTACGCGCTGCGGCAAGGAGATTCATGCCGGCCACATGACCATGGAGGCGTCTTCGGACAACGCTGGCTCTTTGGCTTTGAAATGGAGATGAGCACCACACCCTAAAGTCGGACACGACTGGACTTAATTGTCAGGGATACCTTTACCTTTACCTTAGGCCTAAATCTGTAAGGACAACTTCTGAGGGTTTGTTTGATACACCATATTTTTACAAATACCTGTATATGCAAAACCATAGTAGTTTATGGATACCTATGTAAATCCATACAGTGAATTTGTTTTTCCTATGGGATGTATTTTATTGATTTATACACCAGGTAGCCCAGGATTAGCTATAGTGCCTGCTTGCTATATACACACAGTGGTAAGCAGTCCTGCATTGTCTGTTTCCTTTTATGACTTTTGTTCCAGAACTCATGTGACTCCAATCTGAAAATGGTTATTAGTTCTTGGTTATCTAGAGTTAAATAGTTCAGAGTTGCTGAATGGTGTTTTAAATACGTACATTTTTAAAAACTCTGTTTGCTGTAATGCTTTGAGACACTTTCTGATACAAAGGGGAAAGTCTGTTTGATGCTTGGAGACGAAAAGTGCAATTTTACTACTTACCCTTCTGTGGTACATATACATATATATCCCACAATATAAAATGTCAAATTCCAAGGCGTCAAATATAAGTGGTAGTGTGATGTGCTAAATTGATGGCGGATTTGGAGCAAAAACCATTTTCCCAGGATGCTACAATAATTCCATGCTGAAGTTATTACGATACCACAGAAATCTGAATGTAATTTAAAGAGATGGGTGTTTTTGGTGTGGAGGGGGAGAGGGGTTCTTTTGACATTCCATTGATGTTTGCAGACAGAAGCTTCCAGTTTGTGTTTGTATTTCTCCACAAGTAGCTGAGAAGAATTGTCGTGGGAGAGAATATTCTGATTTTTATTTTACTCTTAATCAGTTTTGCACTATGATTGGCTGTGTGCTGCAGTACAATTTTATTTGGTGTAGAGTGCATCTATTGTAGTATTTTCTGTACATTAAACTGTAAAGATGTTCCATTTTCTTAAGTTTAACATTAACAGCATGTTCGTAGATGCTTATCTGTTTAAAATAGAATAATATACAGCTTTTTTTAATCTGGACATTTATTTTTTAACGTATTATTGATTCAGAGTTGTTTCTTAGTGCTGTCATTAGAATATTAAGCAGTCCATATTGTAAAATACTTCAAGTAGGTTTGGTTGGTTTACTTATGTTTGTAAAAAGAGTAGCATGTATTAAAGTTATTTGGGAAAGAATTATATGGGCTAATATTTATTATGTTCTGATGTTTTAGGGTCTGTATTTATTGTACTGTACTTTTCAGTCTTATTTTTGTGAGCTTGATATTCAGTTTTAGAGGGTCTTTGTTAATATAGCTTATATTGTTAAGCCATGCCCCCTACTTATAAAAAAATGTACATTGGCATAATCCTATTGACATCTTACACAGGTTATATACCTAAATTGTGGACAATATCAAAACCATTAATGTTACTGACAAAGTCTTTTGCTTGTACGGGAGGAAGACAAGAGTATGTTGAGCTGGTATATCATCTTCAGACTAATTTCTGTTATTTTCTGTCTGTCTTGTAATGGATGAAGAATAGGGAAATATTTCTGAACATATTGATGTAATGTTAGAGATGCAGCTTGTGTTTGCAGGAGGAGAATTATTTTGTCAGTGAAAGTACAGTAATTTGGTTCAGTTAACAGCGGGTTCATGCAGCATAGGATAGTTTTGATATAGTGGGTGGCTGGCGTCTTGAGTGATGACTCAAACTCTGATCACTATTATATACTGTAGTTATTAATACCCTCTGTTTAAAAGATTGGGTGGGGGGGGGGAAATTCTGTCAGTACTAACAGATAAATTTTATGACTGGTAGGGGGCCCTCATAAACATAATGTCTATAAGAACTTAATCAAGGACTAAATATTATCATTGTTTCTATTATGTAAACGATGATGTCATGATGGGCTTTTCTTTGCTTCATCTCTGTAGTCAACTTTACTATATTGTTTGCTACATTTATTTTGATTAAAGATTGCATGGTGATTTTAGCAGGGGGGGGGTCAACATTTGTGCTGCTTTTGTATTTAAATATTAGATTGTACTTCCATAAACACAGTTCCATTATTAATGGCTCACAAATGTTGATGTTTCAGTTTTATCTTTTGAAAAATTATGTTTGAGAAACTAACAGTTGAGGGGGGAAAGTAATCACTCTCAAAATAACAGAATCTCACCTCCATCTACTTAGTAGTACCATAGTGGAAAAAATAGAGATACATGTCATTTTCCCCCCACAGTGGGGCAAACATTTGAGGAAGGACCACGCAATCCTGGGTACAAATGCGCCAGGGGAGCAGGGTGTCATAAACACGCAGCCCAGGAACTCGATAGTTAGGCTTACCATATTTCCCCCCTCAAACTGGGACACCCCCACAATTAATTAATTAATTAATTAATTAATTTTGAAAATGTTTAAAAATAAAAAAAAATCAATTTTAAATTTAAAAACTGAAGGGGGCGCGAAGCACGGCCGCAAATTTTACTTACTTATTTATTTAATCTACGGACCAAATAAATAAATAAATAAATTTAAGTTTAAAAATCGAAGGGGCGCGAAAAGCCCCCTATTGGCATAAAGACAAACATACATAAAATATAAATAGCAAGCAGACAAACAATATCGTAAAACACAGACTAATCCAAACACATAAAACAATATCTAACACAGTCAGAATAAGTGGATACAACAACAGCAACTGTAAAGGACCATCTAGATATTAAGATATCCCAACTGCCATCTATAACCAAATGAATCTGCGTCATATGAAGGTGAGATCACTTCGACGTTTTATTAATAAATCCAGATAGTTTGCTATTTGATTGGTGCGTAGTTCATCGTCACCAGCCAATAGGTAATATATGACTTCCAAATCAGAAAATCCTGTAAATTTAATCAAAATCGGACCTAAATGGGATGAAGTCTTGGTAAAGATCACAATATAATAACATATGGGGCAAGGTTTCAATAGCTGTGTTATTACAAGGGCATAGCCGTGCTTCATGTGGCACAGATTTATATCTGCCAGTTGTAACATTAGACGGGAGCACATTGCATCTCGCTAAAGTAAAGGCACGTCGTTCCTGTGGACTTTTCAATAATGCAAGATATTTGGCCATTTTACATACAGGTGATGTTAGTCGGAAATGCAGGGGGGAGCATATTTTCTGCGCTGCTGCAGAAAGAACTTGTTGCTCGATGTCCAATAGCCTGCCCTTAAGAAGCTTAAAGGCTTGGAGAGGTGGAAGGGCTCCCAATGAATCTAATGCAACACCCATTGTTTGGATCTTTTGCATGAAAAAATTGGATTCGGGGGAGAATGAAGAATCGGCTAACATACTTTTGAGTAGGACATCATTGTTAGCAGCGTAACATATCCGAATCCAGAACTTAAAAAAGTGTAGCCATACAGTTGTTTCTAATCTAATTAATCCCACCTCCAAACAAAGGGCAGCATAGGGGACACAATGTGGTACAGCCAGTATATTATAAAGAAAGGCTGCTTGCACCCTTTCCACCATAGGATTGAAAGCAGACATCCAGATAGGTGATCCAAACAGTAATTGGGGTATAACTTTAGCTTTGAAGATTGTCACTGCAGCGGGGATAAAAGAGTTACCCCATGTATGAAAAAAAGGCTGATTGCCTGGGATGTTAATTTCGCTGAATTAATTGCAGCTTGGCGATGGCTTGCCCAGGATTGCCTATGATGAAAATAGATCCCCAAGTACTTAAATTGCTTGACCTGTTGGATAATCTTGCCTTTGAAAATCCAAGAGGCGGGCTTCCAATTCTTGCCAAATACTACAATTTTTGACTTATCATAATTGATGGATAATTTATTGCAAAAACAATAATGAATACAAGCGGCAATCAGGCGTCTTAAACCTATCTTAGTACAAGTAACACCATATCATCTGCAAACAACAAGATTGGTATAGAAAGAGCACCCAACCTGGGGCTATGGCCGTCAACACTTCTCAGGATAGGGGCCAGGTCATTGATAAACAAATTAAACAAAGTAGGGGCTAATACACACCCCTGTTTTACTCCTTTATTTGTGGCAATTCGATCGGATAAATTACCATGATATGATAATCTCATATCCGGCCCTTTAGGCCAAGCGCCGTATTTTACACAGGATTGGGATGTGAGATTGGGAAAATGATGTGTGGGGCAATGTTTAATCCCCTTCCCCCAGTGCTGTTGTTCCTGTAAAATCTGGAATTCCTTGCAGCTGCTGTGACCAATTGCTGCACCAATTAAGATGGTGGCTTCAGTGCTAGGCTTACCATCGTCCCGGAAATGACCTGGAAAGTCCCGGCAAGCCCCTTTTGTCCCCCCGTCCCCCCCAACTGTAGTTTAGTCCCGGCCGGCTACATCGCGGCCGGCCGGAGCACTTCTGAGACTGTGCTGCCTGCTGCAGCACGTCTCTGTCCCTAATCTTCCTAGTCTCGCGCGTTTGCGCGAGACTGGAAGCACTCGGAAGATGTCCGAAGTTCACTCGGACATCTTCCGAGACGTTCCAGCTTCTCGTCGCGTATTTGCGCGACGCTGGGAGCTCTCTGGAACAGCCCGAGTGAACTCGGGCCGTTCCGGAGAGCTCCCAGGCTCGTCGCGTATTTGCGCGACGCTGGGAGCTCTCCGGAACGGCCCGAGTGAACTCGGGCCGTTCCGGAGAGCTCTCAGTCTCGTCGCGTATTTGCGCGACGCTGGGAGCTCTCCGGAACGGCCCGAGTTCACTGGTAGGCCTATCTGTAGGCCTATTCAGTGCAGCAGTAGTAGGGTTTTTATCACATTACTTCCTTCATGCATTGCATTCTCTTCTACTTTGTGTACAATCCTTTCTGAAACTATTCTTTATTTGAACTTGCCAGGTAAAGAATTTTAGCATTTTTTTGATGATCTAGTTGGGTAGGATGCCTGGGAAACTGGTTTTTGCCACATAAATTTTTGCCACTTAAAAAAGACCAGTTTATCAAAGCAGTTGGAGTGAGAGAGTTCTTAAGTGATAGAGAAATCTCTCTTTCTTGTATGGAACAATCCAATATACCATTCACCCTTTGATGCTGTTAATCTGATGGGAAAACTTCATTTAAAAGCTTAGAACTGTCACAAAAAGTTGCAAGACTCTCTAGTCTTGTCTACCCAATCATTCACAGCAGACATTTAGGAGACAATTGTCATTTCTTAACCATAAAGAAAGCAATCTGCACTTTAATGGTCACAAAATTTGTCACTCCTTATCACAGACCTTTCACAAATTTGAATAGCTTACATTTCTCCTACAGAAGCACTGTATTTCTCTTCATTTTTTTCTGTTTACCTTTTAAAACCAAGTCGTACTTATCTTCAAGCTAAATAACAAATGTTCTTATTTTGACATTCATGCGTTTGCATGCATTTAATTCCTGTTGACTTGTATTCTATTTGACTAAGTTTACAAGAACACCTTTTGAATTCAACTGCCTGTCAAATACATTTCTTGCTGCGTTGCTCAGAACAAAGTGCACAGGGAGAATAAACATTTTTTTTACCATGTAAAGGAAAACTTTGCTAATTTTCTATCAGGGGAAAGCATAACTAACCACTGCTGTCAATCACTATTGTAAATTACATAATGTATTATTGTAAAAACAACAAAATAATGTTACTGCACAAAAACCTTAGTTTGCATTTCTTCAGTTTTAAATTACTTATTAAAATTTTATTTTGATCTGAGCTGTCGATCGAAAGGTCGGCAGTTCGAATCCGCGATGGGGTGAGCTCTCGTTGCTTGGCCAGCTCCTGCCAACCTAGCAGTTCCAAAGCATGTTAATGCGAGTAGATAAATAGGTACCGCTTGCGGGAAGGTAAACAGCGCTCCGTGTTCCAGCTGCATGCTATGCGCTGCGGCAGGAGAGTCATGCCGGCCACATGACCACGGAGGCGTCTTCGGACAACGCTGGCTCTTCGGCTTTGAAATGGGGATGAGCACCACACCCTAGAGTCGGACACGACTGGACTTAATTGTCAGGGGTCACCTTTACCTTTATTTAATCGTAATATTTTCATTTTTTTTTTTGACACAATGGACAGGATGCAGAAAATGGCAAATGTTTGTGTATTGTAACATTGACTTTGGTCTTTGGTCACTGTCTTCATTGTAACTGACTTTGGTCAGTTCAGTATAAGTCTTTTGTGGTGTTTGCCACTAAAATTGGATTTGGAAGTCAAAAGATTTTTCTTTCAGCATTTCTGGGCTTACATGCTTTAAAAGGGGAGGTACAGTACATTTCTTCAAACATCTTAGGTTCACTTACATAAAGCCATTATCTTTGTCTCATGGAGGACTAGACCACAATCCAGTAAGTAAGTAGTAAGAAGTTAGTAAGAAGTAAGTAAGTAAAAGTCTGATTACTTATCTCACTTGGAGCTGATGCAGACACAACATGGCTTGATCTTTATATCATGGTTAAGAGACTGGGAGTGCCCTAACATCTTACAAGCTCCCTCTTCCTTCTTTAATTCTACTCTTGCATCCGTTTTCAGCATTAACTGTGATGTCATTTACCATGGTTAAAAACGTTTAACCAGATTTGAAATTAAAGTTGAAACTGATTTGCAGACATTGGTTAAGCATGATGAACTTGATGAACTTGTATGGAGAGAACACTATGCATTGTTGCTGCTGAGAACAGAATAGGTGAGACAATGAGCCACTCCTAATCTCTTAACCAAGGTAAATGAATTGGAAAATATTACAGCTGCACTACATCTAATGGCAGTTTAGTACACAAAGTAATTATGTCCCCATTCAGCGAGCATAGTACTAATAATTAGATTAGTAGTCAGAGTATGTGGTGTTCCTTTAGTCTTTACTCAGGACTTATTCTCCAGTGTATCTCACAGCCCAATCCTAACTAACAACCCGATCATCCCTAAAGAAGCGCCAGTGGAGCATGCGCTCCGCAGGTGCTGGGTGCCGTAAATGCGCCGTAAAGTGCATTTTTGGCACCCGGGGAGCAAGGGCCGCTGGCGTGGAGGCCATCAACCCTTGCTCTGCCTCCGGACCAACCCTGCAGCTGCCGGAGCAAGTGAGATTTGCACTGGCCGGTGAAGGGCGGGGGGAAGGCGGGGCAGACGGCAAGGGAGGGCAGCCATTGGCCGGCCCGGGCCGAAAGGGGTGGGGATATTGCCAGTGAGCTCTGCCGATACTCCCCAGCCCTCTCCTGGCCTGGGCCACCCTTACCCCACCGCCCCAGATATACGTCAGATCGAGCCAACGTGCATTTGAGGAGGCCCATTGGGGCCGGGCAGCCCAACACCGGGGGAAGGAGACGAATGTCCCCTTCTCCTGAGGAGTCCCCGGGCCACCAGTAAGGGCTTAGAATCCTGCCTTACGCAGGATCGGGCTGTAACTCCCCACACGGAGAAGCAACGTTGTCAATGTGGCACCCGTTGTATCCTGCAGGGGAGTTTCGACTTCTAGAGGCCTCCTCAGGATAAGGGGACATTTGTTCTCTTTCCCCTGGGTAAGCTGTGCTGTGCTGCTAGGTCTACTCAGACCTGCACCAGCTCTATAGGTGGTGCAAGACCATGTGGACCAGGTTGGGGGATCGAGGCTGGGAAGGGGGTTAGGATTTGGTGGATGCTGCTGCCAAACCCACACTGTTCCTGGTCCCAATCCACCTTCCTCACCGCCCCTATTGTGGCCCCTTTCTGCCAACTCCACCTCATTCCTCCTACCCCCTTAGTACACTGACCTGTGCCGGCAGGTAGGCGTTGTCCACTGGCACATGGAGCTGGCCACTTTCTCCTCGTGGCAGCTAGGCCACATGCTCCAGCATGTTGCCTTTTTCAACAGCCAGAAAGCTCCTAATGCCACCAGAGCACTTGTTTGTCGGCACGCCGAGCTGATTCATTGCAGAGCTTCTGTGGGGGCTGCAGCTGCAGCACTTGAGTGGCAGTCAAGGTTGCCTGTCAGCTGAAGTGTGGTGAGGCGAACGCTGGACTGTGAAAGCAACATCTAGAATGAAGGGTTCTATGAAAGATTAGAATATTATATTGTAAAAAACCCTTGGGGTTTAGAAAGCCTGCCCATGTTGTACACCACCTTGAATTAAAGTCGGAGAAATCCAATGACCAAGGAAGGCGGTATATAAATACTCTGTATGTGTATGTGTGTATATGTGTGTGAGAGGATTGGGCCATCATTCAATTTGTATATATACCCAGTGCTTTCTCCATACATCAGTTAAGTAACTTTCTGTTTATGAAAGGTCATGCCAAGATGAAACAGTAACTTCATGCCAAAATAGTTAGCCTCTATCTGGGAGATGTCTGTGTTCTTGCTTTAGCACTAAACTAGAATAGCAGAACCTGCAGATTGGAAGTATATTAGACACAGAGTTGTGGGGAGTTGTTTATTTAAAAGATTTACAGTCTATACTGCCTTTCCTATGTTCAAGGTGGTGTACAATTAAAAAATAAAAATAGAACGATAAGAACATATGAATAAAAACATAACTGTTGTGCAAATTTTGGACATTCTGCTTGTTTTTGTTTTTAAAGCACTTTGATTTAAAGTGAGTGATCCAAAGATTTAGGCCTTAGTTGATCATTTGTTCAAGAAAAAATAGTTACACTGTTGGGAGCATTAAGTTTAAAGCTGTTGAAATGGCATCCTTTTACGGTTCGGGACTAGGGTACTTGAGACGACCCATACTCTGAGGTCATTGGAGGGGGCCCTGTTAACCATGCCGCCATTGACGGAGGTGAGGAGGATGGCGGCAAGGAATAGGGGCTTCTTGGCAGTGGCGCCCTAATTATGGAATTCCCTTCCCCCTTCCCCTGGAATTAAGAACGGCTCCCTCCTTAGAGACCTTTCGGCAAGGCCTCAAGTAGTTTTTATTCAGGTTGGCGTTCGATGGCTGACATGGTGGGCTGGCTTTAGGTGATGCACTGGGATTTGTTTATTTTTAATTTATTTTTATTTATTTATTTAAAGAATTTGTATCCCGCCTTTCTCCCGGCAAGGGCACTCAAGGGCAAGGGCACTCAATTTAATTACCTGTTTTAATTATTTTTATTGTATTATATTTTATTATGTCTTTTAACATGTTTTAATTGTAAGCAGCCTTGATTGCCCTTATTGGGAGAAAGGCAGGGTAAAAATTCTTTAAATAAATAAATAAATTAAATCAAACCCTATAGCACCAGTGTTTTAAATTATGTTTGTCATGGGAAAATGTTTATCAGAACTCTGTTGAGCACGATAATTTAACACATACAGGTGATTAGTTTTCTTTCAGATTGACAGTGTAGTTAAAAGGGGAAAGAAAAAACACCTTTAGAGGGTTTTGGGTGGAAAGTAACCAGCTGTTACAAACTAAGAAGCTTGTTATCAGCACAATCTTTTTAATGGCTATGGGTTATTTATATCCCTTTCTAATCTTTCTTATCAACTTCTCCTTTATGTAGCTTTTAACTTTTATCTTAAAAGCTGTCTTGTAGCAGTAATCCCTGTCTGACTGAAACACCTGCTATCTTTACATGATCAGTCTTTGTTCTCAGTTTCTATATAGTAGCCACTGGTGGCTGATCAGAGTAGGGCTGTCCAAATAACAGCTCTCAGTGCTGATTACAGGAAAAATTCAAGGTCCTATAGGAAGTTTATAAGAATTTTCTAAGTTCAAGTGGTCCACATTTTAATACAAAGTATATGAATGAATGGCACATGAGGTAGCAGCAGCAGCATGTTTTGAAAGTGGAATTGAGACCACACTCATACAGATACGTACAATTCTAAACATTCAGATTATCAATGGGTTATATTACAAGAACCTTTCATTACAAACCCACACCTTAAAGGATAATGCTCAAACACAAAGTGCCCAATGAGACCTGATCAGGGGAAGTACCGTATTTCTTCGAGTCTAAGGCGCCATCGATTCTAAGGCGCACCTTTACTTTCAGTACCACCAGCAGGGGAAAAAAAATCTATCGATTGTAAGACTCACCTCCCTTCATTGAATCTACCCGCTCAGCACCAACTCTCCCCAGCATGTCTCCTGCAGCTGAGGATGACTGAGTGCACTGCCTTTGCATAGCATTTCTGGCCCCGCCAGAAAGTGCCATTTCCTTCGTTACCTGGGCTTGGGGGAGCTTCAGGGAGGCCTGCGCAACCCTCTGCAGGCCTCCCTGATCTTCAGTTTGGCGAAAGCGATTTTTGGCCATTTCTGGTTTTCGCGAAAACCGGAAATGGCTGAAAATCACCGTTTTTTGCCGAACTGAAGATCAAGGAGGCCTGCAGAGGGTCGTGCAGGTCTCTCTGAAGCTCCCCCAAGCCCCAGTAAGTAAGAAGATAGCATTTTGGGGTGCTTTTTGGAGACCTTCGATTCTTAGAAACACCCCATTTTTTGAAATGCTTAATTGGGAAAAAACATGCGTCTTAGAATTGAAGAAATACAGTATTACTTTTTTTTTACATGTCCTGGACCTAAGGTGATATTTCGCTGTCTGTGTTATTACCTTGCTGACGAATATGAAGTCAAAAATATTCAGCTCTTTCCAATATTATTGCCAAGTCGGATTGTCTGTTAATTTCGTACAGAATTTAATATGCAAAGTTTATTTGAATGATCTTTTTCAGAGTTGCTGAAATAAACTGTGCTGCTGATTTTGTCTGCACTTTTGACAACAAAATTTTGTCAATTCTCATTATTTTTTCATGAAATGAGTACAATATCTTACAGTGTCTTTACGCTCTGCTTGAGGAAGTAATAAATTGTAGAAATACAGCTTTGTAATATCGTATAGAGCATTAAGGGCAGGATTCAAATAATCCCATGCATGGGTTAATCATGGTGTTACGTATTGTTTTGTTTTTTTATGCCAATAAAGGTTATGGTATGGTTAAGTTAACCATGGTGTCAGGATTGAGAGAAGGTTGCTAATTTTTCCTGATGGTACCATAACCTCTCATGCCATGTGGACCCTCACTCCAGATTGTATTTTGACCTTCAAGAGCAGTTTTTCAAGGGTATTAGACTGCAGTGGCAGAAAGAGTCAAAACAGCCCAGGTTGCATGCACAGTGTTCTGTGCTTAGGTCTTTGAATCTCTTCCTAAGTCTATCAGGGGTGGCCAACCTTTCAACCTGAATGCTCCTGGCCCTTGAATGGTTGTATAGGTGAGGGCATTTCAGCAGGTGCAGCTGCTTTAGCAGCACCATCAGCAATTGCAGCTGCCAAGCTTCTGTCTTCCACATAACTCTTAAGAACGCAGAGGTTCTAATAGTGAAAGGTTGGCCACCCCTGGTCCTCCTTCATGTTTCTCACAGCCGCCTTGGGCATATGCTTCAGCATGGGAAAGGCGGGATATAAATTCTTTAACTATTAATAATAATTATGTACAGCATAAGAATGCTTATATTTAAACTGTAGAGGTAGCTTTTGATGGAGATGAAGTCAAAGTGCATAACCTATTGCAGGCCGAGAATGGTAAGGTACTTTCATGAATGATTACAAAAATGTGCTTTCATAGCCCAATCCTATTGTGTGTGTCCCCCCTGGCGTGGATGTGTGGTGCCAAAATGGCTACTATTGCATTCGGGGGGGGGGATTTGTGGGAGGTCTTCTCTGGGTAAGCCTCTGCGGCACGGGGGGGGGTTTCCTACTCAGACCTGCGCTAGCTAAACATCTGACCCAGGTCTGGGTGGATATATGCTTTGGGATCGGGTTTGGTGGCAGCTGCCACCAAACCAGCCCCTTCCCAGACCAAATCCGCCCATCCTCCACCCCCGCTGCCACCCCGTTCTGCCCTCCCCCACCCCTCCTGCCTCCCCCGCCACCTTACCTCTGTCGTCGCTGTCTTTGCGCTGCTCTGAAGCACCCGGGAAGGCTCCGACTTTCCTGCTGGTACTCCAGCAGCGTGCAGCTTCTTGTGCTGTTGGAATGCTTTTAACAACTGCTGCTTTACGGCAGTCAGTGCCAGAGAAGAGGAGCGCCGCCATCACCCAGCCCAGGTAGGATTGGGCCATAAGAGCTTCATTTTTTCTAAAAAACCAAGCAGAGTTATAACTACTATTAAGGCACAGCACAAAGTAAAGCATTCCCAGAGGAGGCAACAAGAGAGAACTAGTCACCATCCATTGACTTCTCTTGTAGTAGGCAGTGTGTGAGGACACTAGATTGAAAAAAAAGGTTCTATCTTCTCCTCCCCCTTTTTTTGTACAGGCAGCCACCATTTGTGTGAAACTAGCACACACACATCCGTGAGAGGAAAAAAGGTATTATACCAGGAAAAACTAAATAATAAAACCTATTAAATCTAGTACTTTTGATTCAAATTTAACTTCTACTCTTATGTGTGCAATTTTTTCCTCTAATCTTTATTTATTTATTTAAATTATTTATAATCCCACCTTTCCCTCCAAATAAACAGAACTCCCAAGGCAGACACCTTGATTTTAGTTTCCTTGGTTTTTAATATTTTAGAAGTTTTTTTGGGGATCTTATTTCCTGTTTTCATTTTAGACAGATGTTTAGTGTTGTTTAGACTTGCTAACCCTTTAAGTAAAATTCTGTGTCATGGTTGCTTCAAGCTTCTATTTCAGTTTTTAGAATTTGTTTTCTTTAAACTTGAGTCAGTATATTTTTCTTACCTGACTTAAAGAGAGCAAGTTAGTTCTTCTGGTCATTGTTTATCTTTAATTGAGAAATATATATATTTTTCCCTTCATACAGGGCTGGGAAGAAAGCGTGGATGCTTCTGTTTCTCACTTGTTGAAAACATGTTTGTCCAAGAGTTCAAAAGAGCATGCCCTGACTCTTACCAATCAGTTGAGTATCCCCAAGGATACTAGTAGGCTGAAGAAACACATAACCTTGCTCTATGATCGATTGGCCAAAGGTGGTCGTATGTCACTAAGCATGGACGTTGATGCTCAACAAAGTGCAATTCTTCTAGGTAAGCTATTCAATAAATATACATTTCTCTGCACTTAGTTTAGAAATAAAGGAATGTAGCTTTGGTTAGGTTTGTATTTTAGATTTCCTATTAAAAAGGTGACAGTCAAGAGAAATAACTTTCCTGTCCCACCTCAGAAATTCCAGTGTAACCACTGTATAAATATGCTAGTGGAATTTAGATGCCAAATATTTTTAGAATGGTATGTCTTTCTTTGCTGTAGTATTAAATATGATCCATCGTGTTTTTATTCTAACCAATAAAAAGTGGATTAGAGTATAAAACCATTTTGAGCTAATGTTTGTCTAAACTTGATCACTGGCTGCCATATTTCAAGAAAATAAATAGACTAATACAGAGGCTAATGTACCCCAGATGATAATTTTCTGCTGCCTTAAAGCCCAACCACTAAATTCAGTTATAAGACACACAGATACATGCATTTGAGGACTTCTGTGCATGCACACAACTATGATTTTGGAGCCACGTATGGCGAGCTCCCAGAAATGTTTTAAAGCTGTTTCTGCTCGCGGATGACAGCCTGAAGTCAGTTCGTGTGAATCTTCTTTCATATCCTCCCAAACTGTCTCCCCCTCCCAATAAATGTGTGGACACATCTAATAGGGGCTGGGGAAATGGAGTGATATACAACCTCTTATGTGACTTCGGTGGAGCTGCCCTAAGGTAAGGAGTCTGGATTGTGTCTGTGTGAAAATAGATGGTGGGGAGTTCTCTCAGGAGCTTTTGATACCTTGGCCCATAGTAACTTATTGCAGGGCATAACATTGGGTTGGTTGTAACAGGGCTAGCCTTTAGTTTATTTCTCCCCTTTCAGAAAGAAAGCAAATAGCCCTAGCAGGTAATTGCTTAGCATCATGACGTTTAATATGTGTTCCGCTAGAATCCGTAGTAAGACCTTGCTTGACTCAAATGCAGAACTTAGCAATGGTTTTGTGCTCCTACACTGTGTTTTGATGAACAAGTCACAGCTATGGCAAAGAGTATCTTATCAATTACATCTGATACCATGTCAAATCCCTGCCTAGAGAGTAATAGTGTTGCTGCTGTCTTTTAAGTCCTCATAATTTCAGTGATCAACTATTGTAGTGTGGGACTGTGAGGAGACTGACATTGGTGTAGAATGCTGCAGGTCATCTGGGAACAGGAAGTTGAGACATATACAGTCAGTTTTGTGGGTGCTGCAGTAGCTGCCACTTAAGCCTAAATCAAATTGGTGGTGTTAATCTTTTAAAACCCTTTTACAGGCTTGGACCTGCATATCTTAGCGTGCGTTTCCCAGTAGGTCCCTTCCTTGCTTAAGCTCAATTGGGAAGACCCTCTTGCAGAACCCATCAGTTTTGATAAGCAAGGTAAACTACAGCCAGAACCTTTACAAGGGTTTTGGATTGAGCTTCCCAATTAGATAAATCAGTGTGCTTCCATTCTAGACAAATATTAAGTAATGTATTTAACCTGAAAGGTTTTTATTGAAATTCTTAAAAGTAGAAATTGGGGATCATTTTAAATTTGCTTTGCCCCTCTGGATCTGTCACTGCAAAGAATGTGGCAGACTGCCGGACCTGCTGCTTACTATAAATACGTCTGCATGAGGGCTGGTGCTGCTGAGCTTCTGATCACCAAGCCTCTCCTTTAATTCAATTTTCTCTTGAAGTTTCCAGCAGTCCTTGAAACCTGAAGGATGCTGGTGTAGGGAGTTCTGAGCTAAGAAGTTCCTACGGTAGTTGAAATTGTACTTCCTGCAGCAGTGAACTATAGCTGTTACCTTAAAGTGTGTCTCAGCCTCAGAGCAACAATACTGCCCTATCTTACAGAGCTGTTGTAAGGATTACTGAAATAAGGAATGTGAAGCATTTTAGAATGTTTTAAGTACTTCTTATTATGCTGAGAGCCCAATCCTATCTCCACCACCACCACTGGTGCAGTGTGCAAAAAACGGGTGCGCTGTATCCAGCGGGGAGGGGGATCGGGTGGCTTCAGGGGATTTAAATCCCCTTACACCTCTGTAAGCTTCCTGATCTGCACTAGCGATTTTGTTAGTGCAAGTCCGAGGAGAGAGAGGGGGTGGGGAGGCTGCAGGAAAGGGAGATAGGATCCAGTGCACACCATCGCCACCAGATCCATTCTTCCTGCAGCTTCCCTGCCCCTGTTTTGCCCCCTCCTTCCCCCTGTTAAACCCTCCCCCACCTCTCCTGCCAACTTATCTGCTCTGGCAGGTGGCAGGAGAGCCGACGATGCGGGCAGGAAGGCACTGGCCTTCCCGCCAGTGTCCCCGGCAGCATGCTACTGAGCCCACTGCTGGTGCGTCTTTTACGACGGCACTGACTGCTTTATGGTAGTCAGCATCAGCAGTAGAAGTGCTAGGACGTCAGCCAGTAAGTATAGGATAGGGCCATGAATCACATAGACTGCATGAAAAATTTGCTTCAATTGGGAATAGTTTTGAAAAGCCCTATCCAGTTGTTTCCATCATCTGTGCACTGTATTGAAGTAGGAATGGCTTGAATTTTGGAGGACTTGGAGAGGTGGAATGAAACAGGCCTACCTTTTCTGCCTATTTAACAGTACTTCTTGTGTATAAACATTTTTTATGGTGAATTCATCTTACATTCAGGGTAGTCTTCCTTTCAGGTAAATACAGTACAGTTTTTTAGGAATGTCTTTACTTTAAAATAGTATGTTTGCCATCTCCTTCTTTAACACTGCTGGTTGTATTTTTAATTTGTGTTGATATTTATGCTTGGATTGTTTATTGTTTAGAATTTTATAAGTTGCCTTGAGCACAGGAGGATGTGGGAGATAATTGTAAAAATAAGTAAATATTAAATGTAGACATTGGAATGCATGGGAAATAACACTCTGGAGTCATGTTTTGGTTTGGGGTTTTAGTTGCGAGTATGTGGGGAAACTAATCTACAGTATATTTATGCACATGTGCACACACTCTTCCTGTTCAAAGGCTGAAGTATTACTTACACACACACACACTTACACACACACACACACACACACACACACACATAAATAAATAAAACTTTTATTTAATAAGTGTTTAATCTTTTGGGTTGCTTCAATATATATTGCAAATACAAATTCTGACTTTGGCTAAGTTGCTGTGTACTTCCTTATTTCTCAGATAATGCCTTAAGTACATGACCTTATGAGTCAATCATCACAATTGTTGAACCTGATTAATGTTGTATGTTTTTACTTTGTTGCCCATATTTTACACTGTTATCCTATTATGCAGCTATTTTGCCCTGTTTGTGGGTAGCTAAGTACGCAGCTTTTCAGATGACTGCAATGCTAAAATAAACTGACCATGACACAGATGACAGAGGTTGCAGAAAAGGCATGATACATTTCACTAGATTAAGGCTAAGGTCAGAAGCCAAAAAAGCTAGTTCTATGAGCCCAATACGGCTCTAGCCTTTCCCCCCCCTTCTTTAACAGGAGCCCATTTCAATAGCCGGGAACAAACTGCTTTGAAATTGGCAGCAGTTTCAAAAAACATTTTGTGATATGGCATGGTGTATGTGTTTAGTTTTGGAGAGAAAGAATGTAACAAATTTAACTGGACCATGAGTCCAGTTGATGGCAGCTGTCTGGATACCAGCTCATGGCATTTTGAACTTAGATGTCATCTCCAATTAAAGTAGATGTGGTGAATGTAAAGTTTCTACATTTGTAAAACTTAGTCAAGAAGAAATGTTATTAATGTGCCTTTTAATGAAAGATATGAATATAGGGTGTAAGTGTTCCTATTAAATTATAATCTTGTTCTGTTTCATTCAGTTCTCTCAAAATCCTGCTGAGGGTAGCCTTCAAACAGTGCGTTTGCAATCGTAGTTTGTGAAGCTATGGAAGTTAGTGTTAGTACAATTATTACTAACTTTCTACTATTACTAGTGTTAGTACAATTATTACAGTTAGCACGAGGAATGAAAAATGCTCAGAAGCCATTCTATGAATGTGATGATAAAGATCTGCAAGTCACATCGGAGTGTTTTATACTGTGTTGCCTTTGGCAACATCTTAAACAACTGGCTTAGGGAGGAAGTAAAGGGGTTTGAGGAACTCCGCCAGTCTTTAGTATGGGTCAAGGCTGTGGAGGTTCCACTGAAACGTGGTTTGGACCACCCTGATGACTCTTAGTGGGTGGGCAAAACTTTTTTTAAGGTTAGTTACAGTGAACAAATTCTGTAAGCTTTCTTAGTGTGTTTTCTGACACACATGCAGTATATGATAACCTCTGGATAAATCCTTTCAGCGTAATCCTTTGTAACCTTGCACTGGTGTAACAGCAGATGCACCGGTGTAAGTGCAAGGTTACACAGGATTGCGCTGTTTATCTGATATGCTTTTTTTGCCAATTTACACCCATCTTTTATCTGATATAAATGTTGCTGTTTTTGTGTATCCTAGTATGATGAACTGATTTATTTCTTTGTTCATTGGTTCTCATCCGTGAATGCTAAAAGTAACTAAAAAGCTGTAACCTCTAGTTGATTGGTGAGTTAACACATTCATTTCAAAATAGCCCATAATGTTGTTAAGATAATAGGTTCATGTTTTCAAGTTACCAAATATGTAATTCAGACTTTTCTTCTTATTGGTCATAATATTTCAGTGCCGTGTTGAAAAAAATTAGCTTAAAATTTCTAAAAGCACAATCCAGCAGAAACATCTATCATACAAACCTTAATGCAATGGATAGAAGTTCTGCAATAGTTGACACGTTTGTCTCAAGTGCTAGTGTTTGCTGAGGGTTTATAAAATGTTTTACTTTTAATAGACAAGTATTGAAACTCAGACACAGAGATGCAATTCCTGTCCAATTTGCATTCTAACAGCACCTTTTGCCAAAGATTTGAAATGTAATGTTATGGTTACTGGTATTGAACTTGGCATGCATCTTTCAACACATGATGAAGTCTTCTACTGCCTCCAAATAGCCATTGGAAAAATATTGGGGCAGAAGCATTATAATATATGTCGCAACTCTTGTTACTTGTTGGAGTAATTGCAAACTTTATTCCAGATTTTGTTCCGTAGATATTAGTGCAGCTTTAGTCAATGTCATGGTAGTTTTTGGAGGTATCAACATACAAGTAAGCACCAAAGACTTCATTATATTTAGAGTATATGGTTCTTCCCCCCACGTTGCTCACAGAATAATTTTATATATGACTAATGGAATAGGGAAATGATAAGGAGCTTAGCTATTTAGAGGTTGGGGTGGAGTGAAAAAAAACTGTGAAACAAAATATAACTGGTGGAACAGTAGCTTGATAAGCAAGGCCTGGTAGAAATTCTTACTATTGACACATATCTTTGGGCAAGTGTTACAAGGCAACAGGGGAATGAACCCAAAAGAGCAGTACTGTATAATGATTTGTTGTTATGGTTTCTCTAGTAAGCCATAACATGAAAGATGCAATATGAAAGATGTTCTACTGATACATAATACTTTCATTGCTACTGCTGGGTTTGTAATTATAATTGTAATTCACCCGACTAATTTGAGTGTAAAGGTTAGTTTCATACAACTGCTTTCCACCCATTGTATCGAGAGTCAAGAGAGCCACCTAGAACTAGCAAACCAGTTCACTTTTCCACCTTTTGATGTTAAAATTAGACTTGTGTCTCACACACACACACACACACACACACACACACACACACACACACACACACACACACACACAAATATCTATGATATTTGACAGACATGTGGTAGCCAGGAAGTCACATACATGTTAGATTCTTCTGAAGACCAAATTCAGAACCTAGTCAAGGATAGTTTTAAAACAATTTTCTCCCACCTCTCTTGCAGTGGGAGCAAATTGATCCAAAGTTTTAAGGAAAGCTACACACGCGCGCGCGCACGCACACACACACACACACACACACACACACACACACACACACACACACACAGAGTACCCTGCAAACAGTCAGTCCCTCAGCAAACCTCAGAATTCCTTTATGTTGTAGAATGCTACTCTCATCCTATTTCTGGCCAGGAGTCGCTTTGCAACTCTTGTGGATTGTGCCACAGGTTCTACAGATTTGTTTGCCTTGTAGAGTTTATGGTAAAAGCAAATCATATCTGTATATTATATATAGTATTACATTACAGCTAAGTCTTGAACCCAGATCCAAATCCAACATCCTTTCTCTGTCCTTCACCAATGCTGAAGCTCCTGGCAGGATATGCTAGTTAGTACAATTTGAATTGTTTGATGTTTAATTTCCTCTCGTCTGTTACATCCCTTGTATATTTACATTCCTCTAGGTTAAATGTTGAAAAGGGGTAGCAAGATGAGTAAGTTTGCTGTGTGGTGAAAAGATGTCTATTTGCTTAATGTCTGTTTGCTCTGTCGCTTGGTTTTATATTGCAGCTATCCAGCACTAGACAGTGAAGCAACATAAGCATTAAAAAGACAACACCAACAACATTTTATAAAAAAAATAAATAATTTAAAGAGGAAAAAGTCATGCATAATGAATTTTTTAAAATCTCATTGGAGACTTGGGACTCATTGGTTGTTTGGACTGTGAAATTTAGTTGGCAGCCCTACAATTCCTGCTCTCCTCCTCTAAGTACATTTGGTATCAACACATTAGTGCCTTGATGTATGGAATTCTACTGCTGGCTCTTTACACTGAAATCATTAAATTTTAATATGTACAACTTAAAGTATAAACAGTCACGAATGATTAATAATGCTGATGTCAGTTATTGGTGAAAATAATGGGCAAATAATAGTTTCACTGATGACCATATTTGTCACTGTACTTTATTTTCTGCACAGATTGTTTTTTTAGGCATGTGTAGCTGAATGTAATCCCACTGCACCTGTGCCACAAACCAGCATCACAGAAAGAGTGTGTTTATAAAGAAGAAAGTTCATAAATCTGCTCTGTTTTCTGAAACGACTTTGGTTGCAGTAACAAAGTATATATAATATGCCACGTAATTTAAAGGTTATAAACAAACCTGGTATCTTTTTACTTTTGAAGCTAAACCAAATTTCATTTGAAATAACATGACTTCATCTTTCGAATTTATTTTTAATATGCCCTATCTCTGAAGGCTGAGTGGGCAACAAGATCCACAGCAGGAAGTTAAAACAGAAAAGCTAAGATCCACATATTAAAAATGCGAACATAATGCTTACCAATTCCTTGTTGAAGCAGGGCCACCAAATGTTTGTCTGAATACAAAGATATAAAGATAGATGCAAGACCCTTCTCTCTACCCTCTTCCTTGGCTGTAATCCACCTTGATTCCCTAGAGGTATTGTGTGTCTTGGTTTACTGGTAGTAATTTGCATTAAAAGTTTCACTGAGAAATTGCAACATGTGGTATAGTGGCTAGAGTGTTGGATTTTGATCTACATTCAAATTCCCTTTCAACTGCAAGTTCCACTGAGTGGGACACTTTTTCTCCACCTAAATTATATCACAGCATTGTTGTGAGGATAAAATTCAGCAGCAGAGCTCAGGGGGAGGAACGATGTACACCACCCTGAGCTCCTTGGGCAAGGGGCAAGATTAAAAATGTTTAAGAAGCACATCTGTTTTAGGTATGCTCATATTCTTTTTATAGCAAGTCAAGTCAAAACCTTTAATGGCATAGAAGAACTGTACAGAAAAGATATTGAGGCCCCACCAACCCAGCAAATACAATTTCCAAACAGATGCTTTAAAAACAATAAATAAAATGCACAGATAAAAACAATACTAATAAAATGTCTATAACCCTTGTCACTCGCTTACACAAAGGAAAAGTTACAGTCAGAGGTGCGTCTGGTCCTAATTAAATGAAGAAGATATTTGGCTAGTAACTGAGTAGGATTCTCATTTTTTCTGCCCAATAGAAAACAGATAGTATCGATATCGGACCCAAAAGAGAATGTCAAAATTGGCAACAGAAACTGTTAATGTAGATCAGTGTAATGGGGGCAATGAAGAATTATATGGGGTAACAACTCAGGTGTAAGTGAATCGCATGAACAGGCCTGGGAACACTCCGCTGATCTGATCTATGGCTCGTAAAACGTTAGAAGGGAATACATTAAACCTTGCCAAGGTAAAAACTCGATGCACCGAAGGGGTAAATAAAACTGGGGGTCAAACTCAAAGGCCACGCAAGACCAAGTGTAAGGGTGAACAAGATTTAAGGGCCGCCGCATATAAATCCTGATTTTCGATGTCAAATATGCGGGTATGAATAATTTTAAGAGCAGCTGAAAAAGGTAACCCCCTATATTATCGAGATAAGCCAATAGAAAGCAGTTTTTTTTTGTAAAATAATGCAAGGCCCGGGGAGAGGGAAGAGTCAGATAAGATTTTTCTGAGCAGAATATTCTGCTCCGTAACATAACAAGCCCCTAACCAGAATTTCAAAAAATCTGAGCTAGGCCAAGGTTTCTATCTTGTGCAGGCCCGCTTCAAGGCACAACGCTGCATACGGTACGCAGTGCGGAACCGCAAAGATCTTATATAAGAAATAGGACTGAACATGCTCAACGATAATGGAAAGGGCAGAAATCCAGATAGGAATGCCAAACAAAAGTTGCGCTAGGACTTTAGACAACCCCCCTCCCCGCTTTTTCCATGTATTTTTTTCCCCACAGGGATTTAATGTGGACCCAGGTATATGCAGATCCTCATTATCTGCGTGTGTGTGTGTCTGGAACGGATCCCTGTGGATAGCGAGGTCCAACATTCCATTTAATGTAATACGGTACATTGAATTATAATGGAAGCGTCTCCTCTTTCTTGAATGCATTATGCCACAAGTGTTTTCATCCTAGAGTCATATATGAAAATGATTTACTGCCTGTTGACATTTCCTTCACAAGAGTGTCAAGTGAGCTTTGCTTATGCACAGCATGAACTGAAACACATTGAGGAAGTAAACGTATGAAAAATGTTTAATCTGTAAATCTTTATATGTAGATCAGCCAGTGAAGACAACAGGCACTTAGGAGTTCTTGTGTTGCTTCCCTTATGTGTGCATATGTCAGTCTTACACAATTTACACACTGGTGCCAAACATAACCCACCAGTCTTATATCGGGTCCTGCGCTATTCCTGACATGCCCCCTGTTTTGTAGTCCAAGGCAGGCAGCAAAAACCAAGAGGTCTATTTAACCATTGGTGGACCATCGGCAGACTGGTAGGTTGAGTTGGGTTTGGTAGATCACACATTGTTCAGGCCTGGTGGGCTTGAGCAATTGAAGTTCTCTAGCTTTCTTGTAAGTAGTAGTCACTCATCCATTCTCATAGCATAGGGAGGCTACTGTTTCCATGGTAAAACTCTACTAGGCACACTAACCTCACACCATGTATCTCTATTGCTGCAACAGTTGCATATTTTCAAAACCTATGGAATGGTATAATGTGTTTTAGTTTGCAAATTTCTTTGGTTTTATGGACTCAGTATTACGAAGAAAAGCATATTGCCATGTAACCCTGAGAAAGTTAGAATAAAGCCCACAGGGAGTATTGGTTTAAGCAAGAAAACCTGAACTAATCTTGAGCACTTTGAAAATGACTTAGAAAAAAAGTCAAATCAGTTGACATTTACGTTGTCGTTTCTGCCTGTGCTTTTGTTGGTTTTCCATCATCGCATATGATATAGTGCCGGTTCCTTTGCCTTAAAAGTACAGAGTACTCTGAAGCCTGAAATGCAGAAATGCTGTACAGTATTCTACATGAAACAAAGCCAAAAAAAGTCTGCAGAAAATATAGGGCTGTATTTCAGTGGGATGTGTTTTAAATGGGTAATTATTGGGAAACAACTATTTTCAGAGCTTTCTTTGGAACATTCTTGGCCTTTAGGAAGCCTTCCAGTACAGTGACCAACCACTTTATCTTCTCAAACACCTCATTATGAACTGCACCCCAGCACAATAGTTATTCTGTAACAAGCTGAAGAAAAATTGTGTTTCCCTTGTTCCTTAATAGAAATTGATGTTGGAGCCACTGCCTCTTTTCTGCTTTTCAGGTCAGTGTGCTTGATTGGAATCAAACAGTAAACTTAAAAAAAAAAGACATTACTTCATCTGTTTGAAGTACAAAAAGATAGTAGTTTTCAATATCTTCTGTACAAACTTGCTTACTGACAAACAGGATGGCACTTTTTTAATGGGAGAAAACAACCAAGACTTGTCCTAGGAGCAAAGTTCAAGCATTCTTTATCAATCAAATTCTCCCCTCTGATAAACTGGCACAGTTTCTGCTGAGGTCAGTTGGAGTGGCAGTCCTGAGTTGAAAATAGTAATTTGAGTTGAGTTCTAGTAAGAGGGTCTTTTTCAAAACAAAACTGTGAAAATGTGTTTTTTTCCTTGGCAAAAAGTTGGCATTGCTGGTATATTTCCAATTACTGTATATTGTTGTGTGATTTTGCAAGTGAAATAATACCCAATTTGATTAAATATTGTATTCTCATTATTTGTTTTCCTCTTTCCATAGATCGCTGTCAGCACAATCCTATCCAAATTACACCACCGGCGTAACTCAGCTGTATCCTATCCAACTTATACCACCGGTGTAACCCAGCGATGCAGCGAGAACGGGAGGCCCCAAAATGGAAAGGGGATTCAAATTCCCTTTGAATCCTCCTTTGGAGACGATTTGAATCCCCTTTCTATTCTGGGGTCTCCCGTTCTCGCTGCACCGCTGGGTTACACCGGTGGTATAAGTTGGATAGAATACAGCTGAATTACACCGGTGGTATAAGTTGGATAGGATTGCGCTGTGTGGCAACTAAAAAAACTGTATAACTCTAAAACTGATCTGTTTCTTTGGAAAAAGCCAGTAATAATAGAACAAAGAAATGGTATTACTGTAATGCTATTAATTGCTATTTATAAATAATAAATACTGTTTCTCAGTATTGTGCTTTGGGGAGCGGGGTAGAACAGGATTGAAAATAGTGAAAAGTAGATAATTTGTATGTTGGTTTACTTTTATTCATAGATTTATACCCTACCTTTCTTGTAGATTATAGGTCAGTATAGCTATAATAATTGTGACATATAAAATAGGTAATACAAATTCCTAAAACTTAAGCCTGAAGGAGGATGGACAGGAAGGCACCAGCTCAAGTTAAAAAGAGGAAAGATTTCAGAAGTGCTCTTGCAGCTATTTATGAATACCCAACATACTTTTAATTGGAGGACTCTACCTATGGAATCAGTTTCATCAGGACAGAGTTAAAATAATCTTGTATGCTATTAGATAATAATGCCTGATTGCATCAACAGGCTTTGATGTCCAGTCCCATGAGCCTCTGCTTTATCACAGCAGTTGCTCATGCTATCAGGAAGTAAGACCATTGCTTGTCAACTAGTGGTACTTATGGCAGGTGGCACTTGGCCTCACTGCTATGGCACTGCCTGACCATAGCTATGATGCTGCCTGACCAACACCACTAGAAATAAAATGACTGGGGCAGTGGTGCACCACTGGTCAACATGTGTCTGTGCCAGCTGCCTGACACTTCAAAAGAAGCATGATTCACGACACAATCCGCCATAACTTGCCGGCGACGGAACTAGCATTCCGTCACCAGAAGTAGTTGCAAACATGTTGTAAAGCACGTTTGCGACTACTTGCGAGCAGGGAAGGCCGGCGGAGAGGCCGGCCTTCCCCGCTCCATCGATGGAGCTCCCGCCAGCCGCCAGACCCAGGTAAGTTAGGATCCGGCAGACGGGGTGTGGATCGTTGGGCGGGGGAGGGTGGCCATTGGCCCGGGGGGCGGGAGATGGCGTTCCGCCGAATCCTGTCACTCACTGGGCGCCGGAGCCTTTACACGGACTTCTCTACTTCTCTACAGTCTGCAGGCTGCCGGGCGGGAGGTCTACTCAGGGAAGGAGATGCTCGTCTCCTTCCCTGAGTGTAACCGGGGCCAGGCCCTATCGGTCTCTTCGGATTTCCGCCAGCAATTTCAGGATCCGGCAGGAAGCCATGTGCCGCCAGTCGGATCTTAGTCAGGATTGGGCTGCCCGGGAAGGAGGGTGCAGAGCAAAGCCCCAACTGTGGGGTAAACTACCCACTTGTGTGAACAATTGCTGTCTTTCTGGCAGTTAAAAACATGGTGTTACCTCTTGTGGTACAACAAAAGGTGGTAGCTGCAAAAAAACAGTTGAAAAGTCTTGCATAAGGCTATCCCTTTACTTACTGGAATGGTAAGGCTATCCCTTAGTTTTATTTTTTCCAGCTTCTGCAATTAACTCTTAAATTGCAATTAACTGCAATTAACGTTTGTAAGTCAGCGTGCTATTTATATTATAAAATTTCTTTCCCACTCATTCTTAAACAGTGTTCAGAACAGCTTAAAAGAGTCTTGTAGTAATCTTCCATTCATGCATTAATCAGGTCCAACACTGCTATAGCATAAGGTACTCCAAGACCATTCAAAATGTTTTGCTGCCCAAAACTCCCATGTTCTATTTCCAAAGAAAACTCGCGCAATGACCTTTTAAGTGACAACAAAAAGAAGCCTTTAAGCTTGTTTTTCATTAAAAGTAAAAGGCTTGGTTAAAAGTAAAGTTCACTTGTAGTTTCAAATGTGTCTCAGATCCTTGATATGGTTTCATATTCTAATAGACCTTTCACTACAGTATGTTCTTTTCTCTTTCTGAATTGTTCATATGCACCCAAAGATTATACAACTATCTTTAATGAATCTGTAGAGAGCGATTTGGCAATCTGGAAGAGTTGGATGTTAATGCTCCATATTTATTTGTTCACCAGGTTTGATTATTCCATAGTAATATTTCCAGGAATAAAGAAAATAATTCTTTACTCCCTTGCAAATACTCTTTTTGGTTATTGTGGTTGAATGCTTGCCAACAAAATTTGTCTTCTGTTTTATATTCCTGATGTCTCCCACTCGGCAGCAGCCAGAATGCAGACTGGAAGGAGGAAGTAGTAAAATGGAAAGAGAGCAAGTTTTTACCGTACTTGAAAAAAAAAAAAAAGATTACACCTTCTGTGGCAGCATCTTGTACGCACTAAACTGTATGGTTTAATTTTAGAATAAAGGTGCTAAGTATTAGAAGAGTGGTTCTCAAAGTTCTCCCCATAAGTAGAGAAGAATTTTGAGTACTCGCGGGGCGAATGACAGTGGCGGCGGCGGCGGCAATCCCAGGATCGCGGCGCCGGGGACAAAAGGATTTGTAAGACACTTACCAGGGGTCATGCTGCCATCCGGGGGGGGGGGCTTCATCAGAAAACCGGGCCTCAATCACTTCAGGGGGGGGTGTTCAAAACCGCAGTGAGACCCGCAGAGGGGTCCGCAGCCCCCCGCACACTCCTGAGGGCAGCGCGACCCCGAAAAGTGTCCTACAAATCCTTTTGTCCCCACCAGCGGCGCGATCCCCGCCAGCGCCGTGAGCCATTGTCCCATCAGTACTCAAAGTTCTTCTCTACTCATGGGGAGAACTTTGAGAACCACTCTTCTAATACTTAGCACCTTTATTCTTATCTTACAAACCCTTTTGTTCCCACCGGTGGCACGATCCCAGGATTACTGCCACCGCCATTGCAGGTTGCCACTCCCCTTAAGGGGGTAGCAACCTGCTGCTTCTCAAGGTGGTGGGTTGTGACCCACCATTTTGAGAACCACTGTATTAGAATATTTGCATCTAACCACTGTATTAGAATATTTGCATCTAACTAAGGGCTCAATCCAACCCAACTTCCCTGGCTATTCTGGCCTGAGCTAGGCCATAGTTAGGCTGCTGCTATTCCTGAGTTAGGTAGTCCGGAATATCTGTGGCCCAGCACCAGCCCAGGATCAAGGCGAAACTTACCTCCAAAGCAGGCAGGCTCCCACGGCTCGGCATCCGTCTCGCGCATGCGCCACACCCTTCCCGTGCTTGTCAGTGCTGATCGACTGCAGCTGCTGCTGCGTCCTTGGCAGCCCGGTCGGCAAGGGCCCAGGCTCCGGCTGCTGCCCCATGTCCGTAGCAACCTGGTTGCTAGGGGCCAGGGCGCAGGGACTCTGTTCGCACCCGTCACGGGACGGTCGCAGGACAGTCGCCGGAGGGTTGCGAAGACTATGCAAACCGCCACAGGGCACCCTGTGCCTCAGCCACCTGCTGGAGGGGAGAGTTCTCGCCCCCCACCTGCAGGAAGCGTTGCCAACCCCATGCCATGGGGGGGTTGCACATGGGTGTCATATGGGGGAGCGGGGAACCTAATGGCGGCCGCCACGGCACATGTGCGACGGGTGCCATTTGTGTGGCGCGCGGGTGAACCCCGGTTGCCGAACGGGTGTGACCTGGGTGTGGCTGCTGCGAGCGGCCCCGCTACGGGCACCATAGCAGCTTTCACTGTTTGCCTGCCCGGGCCGCCCCCGACTCCCCCCCTCCGTGGCTTGGGGGTCTAGCTGCCCTCCTGCTGCAATCTCCCTGGGAAGGTATTGGCAGCGCCTGGCTGGGATTCGTGCAGGGGCTTGACTGGTGGGGGCTATCTGTGTGTGTGGGGCAATGCTTGTGTAACATTTGGCACATGTGTTTCAAGGGGGCTCTGCCCGAGGGGCGTCTTTATTATTCTGGAACCAGAGCAGAGTTGGCCAGGCGAGGCTGGCATGGGTAGTCATAGGCCCAGCAGCCGATCTCAAAGCAGCAGCAGCCCAGGGACCTGGAGGCATGGGTTCTTCCCCTGTGGACCTGCAGCCTGCAGAACAAAAGGGGAGGGGAAACAAGTACAACAGCCAGGGGGTGGTGCAGCAGCAGCTGCTGCTGAGGAACGTTGCAGGGCTGGCTCCTTGGCTTGTGGCTGCATCGAGGCAGGCAAACGTGGGGCTCCCTCCCTGCAGCCCCCGGGGTGCTCCCAGTAAGGTAGGTGGCGGAGGATGTTCCTGGGAAGACAAAAAACAAGGGTTAGCAAGTCCGCTTGGTGTCTGGTTGCAATAGCCTTTGAGATCACACCAGTGTGTCGGTGGCCGGGCAAAAGCCTGCAGGGAAAGAAAAAAAAAACAGCTTCTAAGGGTTACACTCGTGGCCTGGTTTGAGGTGCTTACCTGGACGTAAGGAGAGCATAATCCTGTAAGGGACAAAGGTCAGAGAGAGAGAACACAACACAACTGTGGAGCATTGAACATGGCACGGCAATACACAAACACTCACCTGTCAGTAGACCCTGTGGGGGCAAGGGGGAGAGAGAGTGAGAAAGCTGTTGTCTCCAGGCAAGTAACATTTCCACAAACATGGAGGGTTCTGTTACCATGGCAAACAGGCAGATATCAGAGAACACAGTGGCTACAGGCAGAAATCCTATCACACATTTGCTTACAGGGAGATATCAGATAACACATTTGGTTACAGGCAGATATCAGATAACATTTCAACACAGACCCCCTGCTCTTACCTGCTGGTGGTGTGGCCATAGCCAGGGGTTGCCTGGGGGGGGGAAGAAGCTGGGAGAGAGGCATTGGTTAGCAAGAGCTTGCCCAGGCACAGCTGTTAACAGTTTGGCCGCAGTCAGAGAAGCTCTCTCTGCCCTTGAGGGGAGCAGAGAAGAGAAAACAGAGAAGTGAGATGTTTGTGAATTTTGGAGCCAAGTGCTCCCCTCCACCACCAAAGTCCCACTTTGTGGCTGTGGGGGATAGAGCCCCACACCACGTGCTCTGAGAGAGAAGGAGAATGGAGGCCTGGGGCTCAGCTTTTGTGGGAAAGAGGCTGGGTGGTGCTGGGTGCTGATTGGGTGCCTATCTTCGGCCGAATCCAGACATTGCTGCTGCTATTCCGGCCTAACTGTGGCCCAACTCGGGAGTGGGGTGTTTGAAATTTTCAGGAGAGGGCTGGAGTGTGTAAGGTAAAATGGCACCTATGGGTCTCCTCAAATTTAGGACCACTTTTTGGTCGACCAGAAAGACTTAGGTTGGATTGGGCTGTAAGTTATTAGTGAAGAGTGCAGATGCCCTGTTTGGGTCATTAAAAGAAGGGAGGACAGGATCCCAAGGTGCTCATGCATGTGCACATAATTTTCTCTTATGGTGACAGCCATTTGTGCCTCATGCAATGTCATTTTGGGCTGGCTTCAACCTTCGGGAGCAGCTTTTTAGGCTGCAGCTGAAAGGGGAAGACTGAAAAAATGTGTCCATTTAATATTTATATACCGGTACCACTTTTATGAAAACAAATGTACACAAAATGTTTCACAAGCTAAAAACAAGACATCCAAATCAACAAAAGAGCAGAATGACAGATAAAACAAAAAGCAGCAGTTGAAAATCTAGTGCCAGCTAAACCTATAAAACCCTAAAAGTCAACATAAAATGTTAAACGGGCAGCCCAGTCCTGTGTAGAATACAGCGCCCAGCCTAAAGGGCTGGGCGCCATATCCTATCGAGTTCCCAGGCTGCCCCGGAGCAGCCCGGGAACAACTTGGGAGAAGGATGATAGTCTCCTTCTCCCCCAGTTTAAGTGACGGGAGGCCCAATGGGCCACCTCGAATGTGCACAAGCTCCGGAGCTCGCACACATTCACACCGCTGGTGTAAGGCCGAGCTGGGCCTAGAGAGAGCATAGGATATTGGCATATCTCACCACCGATATCCCCGCCCTCCCCAGTCTGGCGCGACCTATGGCCACCCTCCCCCACCCCTGCCCCCACCCAGTGTAGGGCTTACCTACACCGGAGGGCGCAGGTCCATGTGAATGGCCGGGTAAGGGCCACCGGCCACAGTGCCGGGTAAGGGCCACCGGCCACAGTGTCGGCGGTTCCTACTCGTTGGGTGTCACACAAGTGCTTTACGGCACTTTTGCGACACCCTGCTCTGGGGGAGCGCGCGCTCCCCTGGTGTGGGAAGTACACTGGATTGCGCTGTAACTCTTGACTTACAGATACGTGGTATACGTAGACCAATTTAAGTAATCCGTTGTGTGTTAAATAAAATTCATCACTCTTCAGAGCATATATTTAGACTATATGATCTTAGATCCCTTCTAATTTTGTAGTGGGATATGTATGTTATACTCAATTTTTTAAGGTATGAATGTTGATTGTACCAAAAGTACTTCAAATGAATGTGTGCTGAAAGACACATGTTCATAACAGAAACCTCTGGCCATTGGATTCAGACCATTTTAAATGTATAAAACATGCTCAACAATTTGCCTGAAGTTTGTCAAGGTCTGAGCTGATCGTTCTCTTGAAAGGGCCTTAACGTTTTCATGCCCATTACCCAAGAGAAAATGGATTTTTTCCAAATCTTGCATAACTAGGTAAACTGTTCTTGTGCTGTGATTGGAATACAATGTGTGACAGTTGGATCGGTTGTAATCTTTTAGAAAATAATAGAACTGTGTGACATTATTATTATTATTATTATTATTATTATTATTATTATTATTATTATTATTATTATTATTATTTTATTGCTTATAATTTTTTCATGATGAAGAGATTTTGTTTGGGTAATTCCCAAAAAGCAAAGGTAGTTATTCCACTTTCTGCCATGTTTTATTGAGGTACTACAGAATGCTACTGGTACTGATATTGGGTCTGTAAAGAAAACAGCTGTTAAGTTTGTTTCCGTTTATGTGTGTTGCATGCCACATATGCTCAACTTCAACTTGGAAATACAGCCAACAGGATTGGAAGACTTCACCAGTGTAATTGCCGCAGTATCTTGCATATTCAAGAATGTGAGAAGTTTAATTAACTTGAAGAAGGATTTGCATGCAGAAATGTTTGTACCTGGCACAATAACGTGCTGTGTCCATTAATTTCCCATGCTTTCTAGTAGTAATGCATCTGGAAACATGTTAATACTGCAGTGCAAACGGCCTTATAAGTACTGTCTTTACTAATTCCTCCTCTAATCAAAGCTAGGAAACCTCAAATATAGATTTAGATTTAGTAACTTAAATTCCTGCCCACATTCTTGCTGCATCATTCTGCACCAACTGAAGTTTTCAAAAACAGCCCCATGTAGAGTTAGTTGCCATAATCTAATATGAATGTAACGAAGCAACTGCATCTGCTTTCTTTTACTGGGCAAAATCGCTCTTGATTTCACAACCAGAGGACTTATTGTCTGCACTCAGGAGAGACTGGCCACACATTAGAGAAATGTTGTAGCTGCTCTAAATGTTAAATCCTTTCTCAATCTTTACTTGATATTTTGATACAGAACCCTGCACAAGAGTTCTGGTCCTATAAATTGAAATACAAACCTCAAAAGGAAACAATACAGACTGGGAAACCTCTACCAAGAATGACGTATCGTTCAGAGACGATACTATTAAGAGCCTGCTCCTGTCTTGTCCAAGTTAGCGATGAATGGATTTCCTAAGTTCTGTTTCATTATTCTTTCATGGATTGGCTTTGTCCCACATCCTTTTCTGTCTGAAAATGTTATATAGATAATTTATCATTAATTTTTGAATTTATCTGTGTAGCTTGTTTCCATTCATTCATATTAACATTTTTTTCTCTCCAAGTAGTCAATGTGCACAAGAGATTTTGTATATTAAGAAAGCACAGTTTATTTTTTTTTAAAATATACCATGGTACACATGAATACACATTTACTTTAATAAAAATCATAGGTCTGGATAGGGCTGTCTACATATTTCCATGTGCATCTAAAAGCCACGCAAGTATGCGCAAGCAGTCCTCAAATGAAATTTATATGCAGTATTTCACTGTGCATATCCCTGTGCATGAGTTTTAGGACACAGAAAACCATGAAAGAATGAAAAGCTGTGGCAAAAATAAACTGCACATGCCCAGCAATCTTTACAGAGTCTAAATATCCAATAAAACTAACAATGCTGCTGCTCCATGAACAGGAGCTGGTAACATGGACCCACAAAACATGGAAAAAAATTGGAGGGGGAGAATGTGTCATAAGCATACCTTGTCCAGGCTGGGAGCCCATAAAAATGCTGGGTGATATTCACTTTGCAGGCAGGAAGAAGCAGTAAATAGGCTTCTAGGAAGCGATAGAATCAGTTACTCCAGGAACTGAGCAAGCTCTTGGGAATAGTACAAATTGCTTCAAAGATTGACTGAGCTCTTAATTACCATAGTTTAATTTAATTTGCATCCTCCCTTTCAAATAAAAATTTCTAGGGTGTCATACCCAATAAAAATTAAAACCTCATAAACTATAATATGCCCACAATAAAAATCAAATAGATAAGATAGAAACAGCAGAAAATGCATCATAAAACCAGTGCATATTCATGACATGGGTGGGGGGTGGGCTGAAGCTATGGCTTCAGTGTTTGTTTTTTTGCAAGACTCTGGTGAGGGTGGGGGGCATTTAAAGGGGCAGCCAACCATTGATTCAGGATCTCACCACCAAAATGTTGGCTCTCTCATCTATCTCCTCTCCTAGAAGGAGACAAGACAAGCTCATTTGTGCACTTTTTCTTCATTCCCCATGCTGCAAGCAAGCTGTATGCTTTTCTAAGAGCTGAATAGCCTCACATAATATCTCTTCATTCAGGGGTGGCTGGGTGGGATGGCCCTTTCTGAAGGAGAGAGAACTGGAACATGTTTGATTCAGCCTCCCGATGCCAAGTTGGCAAGAGGTGCAATCGTCCTGCAATGTGAAGGAAAAAAGTATTGTCCCTGCTGCCTAACAAGGGTGACCACTGGCGTCGCTGCAGGGGGCAGAGCTCTAGTTCCACCACGGTCCAACCGGTGCACGAAGCGGCCCCGCCCCCTTGCCTTCGGAACCATTCAAGGCGGTGAAAGCAACGCGCAGGAGACGCCCTGTGCGTTGCTTTCACCACCTTGAATGGCTCCGAAGGCGAGGGGGCGGGGCCGCTTCGTGCACCGGTGTAACGGAGGTTCGGACCGCAGTGGAATTTTGAGCTCCGCCACCCTGCAGCGACGCCAGTGAGGGTGACAACTCTGTCCCCAGTTTCAGGCTACTTCACTGAAGCTGTTACAGGGACTGATGCTGGACAGCAGGGGTGTCACTAGGGTTAGTGACACATGGAGGAAGATCTCATGGTGACCTCCTCCCATATCAGACCACATGATGTGGAGGCCTCCTGGGAAATACAATCCCTGTGCGAGTCGTGGCTGGGGTCGGGAAAAGCCCATTTTCTACCATTGGTGCGTCTTCGCACCATGGGTAACATATAGAATAGAAAGTCATTTTGGTGTCACCCTTCCCTTGGGCGACATCCAGGGCAGTCCTCCCCCTGCCCCCCTAGTGATAGGCAGAGATCATCTAGATGAGGGGCCCTTGCAGGATAGACATAGGGGCAGGATCTCACATCATTCAGCCGTATCCACCAATACCGTGCCTGATGCAATGGGTTCAATTTGCCTCATTGGTTGGTCAGCTTTGAGTGTAGTAATGCTCATGCACAGAGACACTCTCATAAGCTTCTAGACTCAGATCTTTGTCAAGTGTTTCTATCTTTGAGTGGGAATTCCTGTGCATACTAAGCGCCTCAAGGACGAGAAGAATGCCCATTTCCTCCGCTCCTTTCTTTAACATTTCCCTGACAGAATCAATGAGGAAACACTTCAGACATTGTCACTCTTCTTCCTCTTTCCTCCTCATAACAGGTAGATTTTCCTCAGGTTTTTTTTTGTTTTTAAGGTTTTATTTATTTTTAGATGTCATCCAAAAAAGTGTAAAAAAAAATGTTAGTATCTCCCACTCTGTCATATGGTGAGCAGATTTTCTTTTAAGAAGAGCTCACACCATGGTTGCTAAGCTTTCCTCCAACAATGGAAATAACTTCTTATTCCTCTGCCTGAGGAAAAGTAATGGAGTTCTGTGGCCGTTATAAGAAGTTCTTGAAGCACAGCAGAATGAACCAAGAACTTCACATGAATCCCTCACTGTGGGAGATGGTAGTCAACCTTCCCACAACTGTGTTGACCAAATCCAGATTTAAGGTGTCACCTGCTGCTCAGCCACCAACATTGTAGTTAGTGTCATCAGAGCAGACAACAAAACCTGGATATAAGCCTTCTTCAGAGAATAGGCCAGAACAGGCAAAGTTTCAGAACAAGTGGTTTCAGAAAAGTCGTAAGGACAGCTCCGAGCATTGGTCAGTTGACACTGAAGAGCCTGTAAAGTTAATGCATCATAAATCAACTTCTTTATTATTTTCTCACATTTGTATACCACCCTTCCTCCAAGGAGCAGAAGGTGGTGTACATGGTTCTAAAATAATGGAAAATTCCCACATCAATGTCTGGTCTCAGGCTCAACCAACATCAACTTTGACACCAGTAGCTTCGACACGGATGATACAGGCGACAGCAGCCATTTTGCCCAAGCAGACTATCTACATTGAACTGGTAGTCGAGCAATTCCAGCCGCTGCTGTCAAAATTGAATACTCCATCACAAATAGCTGGTAAGATCAATTGGACAATAAAATTGGATGGCTAGAGTTCTCCTGTCTTTATTGCTTTAAAAGAATATATCTGTCTTCCGTTGTTGTTCATTAGGACATGTTCTATAGAGATCCTTTCTAAAGTTTTTGCCAGAGCTACAATGATGGGAAAAAATTGCATTAAAAATAAGTGAAATGTAGAGCCCTCAAACCTAGGAAATGTATTTCTGAAGGGCTGTAAATGTTGTGTCCTGTCCTTAATCAGTACCACCTTGTGCTTATTCCTATATTGCTTCATTGTAGTGTTTTTGAAGCTTGTGGAATCTTGTCATTTATTTGAGAACCTCACTGTTCATGCAGAAACATATTAGCAAGGAAATTCTCACCCTCCTTTTAGATGAAATTAAAGGAAGCAGAGCCTTGGAGTAAAAGCTAAGAAAGCAAGTAAAAAGATCCCCTTCCTCTCTACATTAAATTAGATTTAAGCCAATCTCATTACCTTTACAGGGGCCGAACATGATTTCAAAAAACTTTTGGCATTGAAATGCTGAAAAATCTCTGCTTCTATGCACATAGTATTGATTATAAATATTTCAATTTATATTGTAGACAGCGAGTCAATAATTTGATTATGAAATGGCTAGAATTTGGTAATGGCTGCTGGGAGAGTTTGTTCTTGAATGTTTCCATCATTTGAACATATTGCTGGGGGGATGTACCTTTGCATAGCTCACTAACTACTTGCATGTTTGACTGATTACCCACAATGTTGTAATCCCTTTATGTATGAGCGTTTGTAGGAGAGTTTAATATTTAAGAAAAAAGGGAAACGAAGAAATGGTTGAATCTGTTGGTCTGCCCTCCAAAAAGCACCCCATTTGATAGCAAGCGTTTTTGCAGTAATGTATATAGTGTGCTATACAGTGTTTTCCCAAGATCATATTTCAAGGACAGGTAAATGTCTATAACAAAGAGAGCACTTACTATTTCATAGTGATATTTTTATATTTAAGCTCTTTTAGCAGTTTTTTCTCCCTTATTTACAGTCCAATTCTATGCATGTCTACTCAGAAATAAGTCCCGTTGTGTTCAGTGGAGCTTACTCCCAGGAAAGTGTGTACTGTATAGGATTGCAGCCTTAACATTGTCTTTGTTAGATGTGAACGGAACGTTGGTGATGTTTCTGTTGGCTATTAAAACATCAATCCTATTGATCAGCCCTATTAACAGTTTGTTACAGAAAAGCGTCATAGCTAATCTTTGAGAATGGGTGAAACACTGCCTTTATAATATGCTTTATAATAATATGATTTTGCAAGAGTTTGCTTAAGCTCCATATTGTGTATATACTAGCATATAACCAACTCAGATAATGAATGTTAGTCAAAGCTGGATATTTTTAAAGTGTATGTTCGATTATTGCCTCACCACTGTATTGCCATTTTCTACACACTGTCTATTTTTCAGAACCACTCTGGATAGTTTTCTGATTTGCAGGCAACAAACTGATGCCGAAATTAATGACTTGCCCAACACAACCTATGGAACTGATTTTAAACAAGGTGTCCTAGATATAATTGGGAGATTTAGCTAGAGATTTTGCATTCTGAGATGGAAGGTGTTTAATGCCCTAATCCTATCCCCCAGCCTTTGCACCAATGCAGCTGTGCTGGTGGAGCACACACTGCATCGGGGGGGGGGGGATCAGATAGCTTGCAGGAGATACGTAAAAATATATTTTACTCACCCCTGATAGGCTGTCCAATTGCTTATAGGTCTCCTCAGACCAATGTCAGCCATTTTGCTGGTATAAGTCCAAGGAGAGAAAAGGTGCAGGGCTGCCAGGGAAAGAGGGAATAGGATCTGGCGAAAGTCACTGTCAGATCCCCCCCTCTCCCCTGTTACGCCCCTCAGTTCCTTCCCACCGTGTCCCGTTACTCCCCTGCCCTCTTCCTCTCCGCCCATGAACGCACCAGCTTACCTACTCTGGTGTGGGTTGCCAGCTGCAACAACGGGCTTCTGATGCTGCTGTTACTTTGCAGCGGCGGCTTGGAAATGGCAATTTCCAATTGCAATGGCAAAATGTAAATGTAAATTGCGTAAATACGCAATTTACAACGGCGGGACTCTGTCCTGCTGGTATTAGGCAGCTCATAGGATTGGGATGTAAATGTTTTATTAGAAATTGGAGAGGCAATGAAGCTCTACTCTCTACCTAGAAAAGAACTTTGTGCGTGTTCGTGCATGCATGCACGCATGCACGTAAAGAAAGGCAAATAAAAGTGTGTTGCTTTTATTTCCCTTCCCCTATATAGTGATGTATGTTTAAGGGCTATCTTAGCAACATTGTGCTGGTCAGTATATTATATATATAGAGAGATATTTTGTCTCCTTTTGTAAGTTATGTGTCTTTTTCCAAGTTAAGCACAAAATGTGGTGTTGAGCACAGTAAGAGAAAATAAACAAGAGGTGTCCTGTTTCTGTCTATGAGTAAAGTTCACAATAGCTTGGCTCTAACTTTCTGAATGTTCTAAGCTATCAAACGGTTTTGCTGACCACAGCTTGCTTGCTGGATTTATCACAACTGATAAAAGATCTGTGGTGTCAAACAAGAATTTAGCTACATAGAAAAGGGGGAAAGAATGGCTCATAATACAATAACATATTCTGGATGCTGTCCTTGCCAACAATTAATGGGGAAATTCATTTTATGAATCATGTTTACAGACTTACATCTGGAATACTTTTCAACTTGAATCTTTTCCAAACTGTCGGATTTATGTGCCAATCTTTTTTCCCCAAATATCTTTTCTCTTGTTCTTGGTACAGCTTGCTTAAATAGTTATCAGCGGATGCAAACAATTATGGTTTATTTTGCAACCCTTTACGTAGAAACCTTTCTTCTCAATAATAAACTCCTAGAATTCCAAATAGATAGCAATGTAAAATATGCACAGGAAAAGAGAGCATCGTGATCTCTAGAGTCCTGGTCTAGTCTGAGATGTGGTTCTTGAAGTTTGAAAGCTGAAATTAAAATCTGTTGGATAATTTCAATTGAGTAATAAAAGTAAGGCCAGCATTTAAAAGTGATGCCTGTTTTGTAGGGAAAATGAACCCAAGCAGCATACTATGTGGCTGGTATCTTGTTTCAACTGGGACCTTGGCCACTGTGTTACATGTGCAGGGGCAGAATGCCAAAGCAGGGTGCCTATTCAGGCAATAGATGCATGGCATGCTAATGCTCACATACGCAAGGCAATGGTTTAAATCCAACAGTTTGTGAAAATGCACAGGAAGTGTTTCTTTCATGTTTGGTGACATGCTGACATGTTGAAATTGTGCCACAGGAGAAGACTGTCGTGTTGAAAGTTACTGTCCTGATACATGTCTGCCTAAACCACAGGAAAGAAAGTAATTGACTTTTGCAGGAAAAGTTCAGTTGTTATCCAGTTTGAAGATAGTAGTGAGCAGGTGTGAAATATTACCCCCGTATTGTCCCGAGTATAATACGCACCTGATTATAAAACACACCCTTAAATTTTGGTGCTATTAAAAAAATGTACTTAAATCACTGGCATTAAATTTCAACAGCCTGATTATAAGACGCACCCCTAGTTTAAAAACTTAAATTAGGAGAAAAAAGTGAGTCTTATACTCAGACCAATACGGTATTTAAAAAGTAAAGATTCCCCTTGCTCAAAAGCCTTGAGTGTTGCTCATCTCTGTTTCAAAGCGGAAGAGCCAGCGCTGTCCAAAGACGCTCAATGCCAAGGCGCACGGAACGCAGTTTCCTTCCTGCTGAGGCGGTACCTATTAATCTACTTGCAATTTCTTGTTTTTGAACTGCTAAGTTGGCAGGAGCGGTCCTTATGATTGCAGGTGGAACCACACAGTTTCCAGGGCCAAACTAGGTGCGATGGCAGCATGATCCAACGTGGGTCAGGCCAAAGCTCTTTAAAGCAGGAATTGGGGAGGTGAATTTGTGTCAAGTGGAAGGTGATATTTTCTCCATCCTCCAACTATGCTTTCCCCCCAGGTATTTTTCTCCGAACAAGGGTTACTTCCAGTGTTGAAATTCCATGAGAAGACAGACAGCTGAGGAGGAGAAGGGCTCAGCACCTCCTCAGAAAGAACCGAGAAATTTGCCTCAGGTTTGCTCTGTGGGAGATGCCTCTCCAGCAAAAGCCATGACAGTGCCACCTGCCATCACATCTACTCCATCACCACCTGAGACTTCCTTGAAGCAGCCATGGCAGACAGTGCTTAAATTCATTTTGGAGAGCTGTCGACACCAAGGCAATGACAAAGGGCATGGCAAGCACCCATAAGTCTCTCTCTGGATGAGTGGCAAGTACTGGAGATCCCCGTAAAAAGATGAAATATTAGCATGAGGTTAGATCAGTTACTACATATTGACACAGACCACTTCATTGGCAAAACTGTCAACACTAAAGTGTCTGCTGGGCTTGGAGGTCTCAGGCACTAGAGATTTCATTCACCACCAAGTTTAGTCTACAAGACACCATCACTGGGCTCCTTCCTGGGATCAGACATCCTAATGGTCTGCACTGTCTTGGAGGAAGAAATTGTTGAAGCATCTAGACAATAATTCTCCCTGTTGGGCTACAGACTCTTACCACCGAGCCAAGGAGTAGAGCCCAGTGTACTATCATCAGGCATAAACTTAATCTTGCCAGTAGTTGCACAGGAGCCCAATAGCATCACATTGTTCTGGTTGGAGTTGAGCTCAGGATACTTCAAATGCATATGCTCACTGTACCCACATCACCACCACAGCTTCTTACTGTGGGCCAGCCCTCTTCGAGATGGGGAAAGGGATTTATTTATTTAATTAATTATTACAGTATTTATATACCGCCTTTCTCATAGATTCAAGGCGGTTTTCATAGGCAGACCGACCATAAACCCCTATTTTTTCAAATAGGGGTTTTTACAATGTTATTCTATGAGAGAAACTCCTAGAACCCTCCATTTCTCAAGATGTTTCCCTTCATAGTGCAGTTGTCGTTCTGACCGCACGGCTCTTGCCTTCCAAGCTTCCACAGGCAACCACAATCAAGCCTCAGATGGGTTCACAAGCTGTTATCCATTCTTGCCAACTGATAACTCCACAGCCCACACTCCTCTGCATTCCATTCCGAAGCTCTGTTGGCTCCGGCACTCCATCAGCAGCATTTTGTCCCTCTTTCAAAGTGAGACCGGGGCTGACTCTGCTTAGCTTCTTCAGGCAAGGCGGTAGCTCATCCTCCAGACCACACCTCCTAATAGGATTGTCCGTAGTGTTAGGCCTCCAGCCATAATCTTCGCGTAGCACCATCGAGGCCAAGGGAGTAGCCATTGGCAACAGTATTGGTACCGCCTGTGACAGCAACCACCATCGAGTCACATGTTTTTACTATCTTGGCATTGATTCATGTTATTACCCCATCAACCTCTCTGGTTATAGTATGATAGACTACAGTTTCAACATTGACTGTAACACCGTCAAAGATAATGTTGACCGTACCTCTGCTCCCACCGAAAGGTAGTCTTAACATTCCACATTAATTCAGACTCAACACTTCCTGTCTGTTTTCGAACTTTGACTTCAGAGGGGGAAAGAGCTGTGCATGTGTTGGATGTTACGTGAACTCTTTTGTCCAGTTTTAACAGAACTGCATCATTCCAGGCAGACAACAGACTCTTCAACCAGGGACGGCACAAGAGTAAAAATGTTTCTACTCAGTGTCTAGCTTACTGGATGTTCAAGATTATTTCTCTGGTTATTTCACCAGTTAGTTAAGGAGCCACCAGTCTCCTTGCAAGCTCGCTCCACTAGCGTGGTTTCATCCTCCACCCTGCTCCCAGAACTCTGCAGAGCAGCAACATGGTCTACAATAGTGGTTCTCAAACTTAATAGCACCGGGACCCACTTTTTAAAATGACATTCTATCGGGACCCACCTAGCTTTACAAGACTTAAGAAAGAAGTGATCTAGAAATAAATATATTTATTTACAAGTAAAGAGCTCAGCTGCTTGCAGGTATCTTGCAGCTATCTTGCAACTGCAGGAGCTCAGCTCTTTGAAGGGTGATTAGCAGCTACCTGCTTTTTGAATTATCACAGGGCTTGAGGCAATTACTTATCTGATCTTTCCATCACCTGGGACCCACCAGAAATCAGGTCGCAACCCACCAAGTGGGTCCTGACCCACAGTTTGAGAAACACTGCTCTTCAGCATCAATGTTCATCAGTCACTGTGCCCTGGACACAAGGTTGAGATTGAGTGCACACACTGGCGTCACTGGAGGTGGGGCAGAAAGCTAAGTTCTGAAGCTTTCCGCCCCACCGTTACTCTCCGGTACGAGGCGCCCCGCCCCCTCGTCATAGGAGCCCGTCAGCAGAGAGAAAGCAACGCGCAGGAGAGTCCCTGCGCGTTGCTTTCTCTCCGCTGACGGGCTCCTATGACGAGGGGCGGGGCGCCTCATACCGAAGAGTAACGGTGGGGCGGAAAGCTACAGAACTTAGCTTTCCGCCCCACCTCCAGCAACGCCAGTGAGTGCACATGTCTTCAGAACATCTTCTCATGTTCAACATGCACCCATCTCCAGCTAAGGGGATAAGCAAGCTAGTCTCCACTACATGTGACTGTACAGAAGCCTCAAAAGTGGAAGACAGGTTGCTTACTTGTAGCAGCAGTTCTTTGAGTGGTCATTTGTGCAGACACCCAGCTCTCCCCTCTGCAAGCTTGGCTTCAGTGGTCAGAGCTCTTGTTAAGTAGGACATTGGAACTAGGGGCAGTCAAACTAGGGGGAACTTTGAGGCCCTCAAAGTAACTGAGGGTTTGGACATTCTTCTTGCAGGTACGTTCTTAGATTCTCATGATGTGTCCAGATCTTAGAATTTAAAACAAACATTCTGCCGGGAAACTCTGTTGTATGATATAATTTTATTATTATAATCAGATGGTTAAAACTTTACGTTTTGCCCCCAGCATAGGAGACATCATCAGAAGTGACGTCTCCTATGCTGGGGGCGAATCCTCCACCCTGCTGTTGCAGGTAACTTGTCCTTTGCAGTATAATGTTTAATTGTCCTTTTCAAGCTCTTAGCCTGTATGTGTTGACAGAATTACTGTTGCAGGTAACTTGTCCTTTGCAGTATAATGTTTAATTGTCCTTTTCAAGCTCTTAGCCTGTATGTGAAATACTCCTTTTTTCTTTTTCTTTTTTTCTTTTAAATAAGGAAATACAGTAATTGCATGTCTGCATAAAGAAAGTAAGACAATGGAAAGAATGACTTTTGCTTTTAATACTGGTACATTTTGACAGTGTCAGTTGACAAGTAGACCTTAACACACCTCTGACATCAAAACCAACATGAGGAAGTCTTGCTTCCTTCCAGCCAATAGCATGAGGTGCCTTAGGGCAAAGCGACATTTTTTGACAGTGATTAAGTTACCTTCAAGTGGAAAGTTGTGCTGATGCTTAATGAAATAGTTTAGTATCAAGGGTATTAATTTTCAAGGCTATGTAACCTTGGGGATTTCAGTTTTCAAAATAACCTTTCATAATTTTTACTCGTATGCAGAAACCTTATATGTACTAATGGGCTACGTGACATTTCACTCATAATTTTAGTGTTATGAAGGGCATTTTTTCAATGAATCTTTAATAGCTTGTTATGTTCATAGAGTTTTTATCTTGTATTTTATCTTAGAAACAAGAGTTACTTACATTAGAAGCTTAGTAGATTTGTTTTCACTCTTTACATGACTTTCATTCACACAAGAAGGGAGGGGCCTGGATCCAGATTACTCTTTTAAAACTGTATCCTGGATTAGAGTAATGTAATTGTCAGTAAATATAGCGTGCTGTAGAATCAACAGTACTGATATGTATGCTCTGATTTGGCAATTGACATATACCAAATAACATGTTACAAAGCTCCATAAGAAGGGACATATTGTGAAAGAAAAAGCCCTATGCATGGAATTTCCCCACTGTATGTATGATCTTTCCCTTTCTCAGAAAAGAGAGCCTGCATTCTTTGGGGCTGTTGTATGATACCCCATTGGTTATCTAGGCTTACCATTCTCTTTTATGAAGGAAATGTTCTGTGCACACATAATGAGTTTCTCCTGCAATTGCATGCCATCCTTTGCCATCCGAGTCCATATAAGAGAGCTGCTTTCAACTTATTACAACCTGTATAACCTGTGTCTTGTAGATTTTGGGAATCCTCTCCTGTCATTAAGATGGGCAGGAGAGGCCTTGATCAGAATTTCTTAAAGTTAATAAATGCATGATTCAGGGGTATCCAGCCTAGTTATCACCACCACCACCACCACCACCAGGCAACCATACTCTCACTGTCTCTCTTTCCCTCCTTCATTTAACCTGTGCCTGTCCAACTATTTACAAGTGTCGTTTCACCCACAACCACTTAAACCTTTATGCCAACTGGTCTTACATGCACCCAGCCACTTTTTTCTGTTTTTTTATTTCTCTTAATACAATCTATATTGCTTTGGAAAATTCTGTCTCATTCCTGTTAACCTAATAGGAGACACTTTGAGGTTGTTCACTTCGCTATCCAGTCAATCCCCCCCCCCCCCAAACAGCCATACACTGTATTTTGGCCTCTCTATAACGTGTGTGTGTGTGTGTGTGTGTGTGTGTGTGTGTGTGTGTGCGTGCGTGCGTGCGTGCGTGCGTGCGTGCGTGCGTGCGTGTATATAGAGCAGTGTTGGCAACAAACTGTAGATGGGGGACAGGTCACATGATTGAATACTTTCTTTAAAAAGACAACTAGATGCCACAGTAAGAACAGTTGTAGCCTAGTCTTTTTCTTGACTTGCTAGCTTTCTTGTGTGTAAGAATCTATTTTGTGGGTTCCACCACCATCATCATCACCATTTAAGCGTCACCTGCAGCCTGGAGTGGTGTAACCCAGACATAGTTTTACCACCTTAGTTTTGACCTAAGGTTTTAGCCAAAACTGTGATTTGGCCAATCACAGTTTTGACAACCTTGCTGTGCCTGGGATAGCAATAGAAGGCCCTTTTGCAGGTACCATCGCCCAGGGAGGTGTGAGGGGCGGCGGCCAGAAATAGGGCCTTCTCAGTAGTGGCGTCAACCTTATGGAATTCCCTCCATTTTGATTTACGCACTGCTCCCTCCATGGAGACTTTCCGGCGAGGCCTGAAAACTTTCCTGTTCAAAGAAGCCTTCTGAGTCCTTGCCTTTTTTAACATCCTGTTGGTACAGATGGGGGGTGCTGCTGTTTTTATGCTCTTGTTTTAAATGTAATAATGATATGTTTTGTCGATTTTTAGATGCTGTTTTTTATTAGTTTTCGTTAACTTTTGTATTGTTTTAAAAAGTGATTATTTTTTGTATTGCACTTTTTTGTACTGTATTCTTTTTTCATGTTGTAAGCTGCCTTGGGTCCCTTCGGGAAGAAAGGTGGGGTAAAATATTGTAAATAAATATAATTCAAAAATACAAAATGAGCCCCAGGTTCTTATAGTGTTGCAGATGAGATTATGCTGGAAGTAAGGGCACACCTCTTGGATCACACAAAACAGTTGCTTTCGGTGGCAGAATGATTGGCCCACTTAAGACTATATCTTTTCCAACATTTAAAGAACAGTTTATACTTAACATGTATTTTAAGAGATTATTTATTTGACTTTTGCTAACCAGTCTTGTTCTTTCTTAAATCACTTTATTTGAAAATATTTCTCTTTGCAACTTAGGTGGTTGTGCTACTATCCCAGAGTCTGACCTGGAAGAAAAACCAGCTTTGCAAGAGTCCACAACATCATTTACCAATCACAGGCACCTTCCTAAACAGAAGACAAAACCTGGTAGGAGAAGAAAAATATTTCTTTTGCAGTAAATGTAATGTTCATGATGAGCGGATGACAAATGATTGAGTTCTTTCTGAGTAATTCTGGATTTCTTTTGAAGGATTCCTTGTTTTTCATTAGGGCAATCATTCAGGTTTTTTTTTTCTTTCAGAATGCAGGATATGAGTTCACAAACTGTTCTTGTTCTTGCACGAGATGTGCTGGGGACATACGTCAGGAAACATGACAAAATGCTACACTAATTGCAACAGGGTAGCTCAGGATGTAAAACGGACCAGTTTGAATAGTACGCAGCTGTGAAAGTGAGGGTCATTCAGTTTATGGAAGATTTTCATTGCTGTGGCTTAATACCAGCCAATGAAAGTTGAGTCGTTATCTTTGTCACAAACACAAATAGCATTATTACATTAGATAAGAAATACAGTGTTGATGACATGACTGTGTGTGCTCAGAATCTTTTTAAATTCCAACTGCTGTGTGTGTCAACTGTAACATCCAGAAGCTTGGTGCTTCAGCTACCTGAAGAAGTTCATAGAGATGAACGAAACGTCGTAGCCTGTATTTAACTTGTTGAACTTTTAACTCACTTATTAATCAACTTGTTTTTTCACGTGTTAAAAGTTTTAATTCTTTCAACCTTTATCCTACTTGTTTATACATAAAGATACGTTTTTAGATTTTACATGGCTTTCAAACCCGTGACAACCCAGTCTTTGTATATAATAGCAGGCCATGGAAGCTTTAGATCATTTTTAAAGAATTGACTATTCGCAGACTAGTGTTATCACATGTACTGTATTGTTAAAAATTATATTAAATATGTTGGCAATTTGTCTTTAATAGATTGGCATGTTGCCAAATGCTTAGCGTAGTTGCCTTTTTGATATATTGAAAGAAGTGTAAAGTAATGTATACATTTAATAAGCCAAAGCTACCAGTTATTATTAGAATGAAACGTCACATTGTAATGTTTCTTTTCCATTTCCTTATGCAAGTAAAGCCGGTATAGATATTGCTGCAGCTAGCTGACTCTTATGAATAACTGCTCTTGCAAGTGAACTCCCCACCTGAGCAGTGTATATCTGAATTAAAGATGCATGGAAGATGTCAGTGGCTATTTCTTTGACTAGAAATATCACAAGGTTTCCCCCCCCCCTAATTATTGAAGTAGCAAGGAAACAGGCAAGTGAGTCCTTGACTCTCAATCCTACTTATTGATTAAAATTTGCTTTCACTGATTAAAATTAACCGCCACCACTTAATCAACAAAGGATTTGTTTGATTAATGTACGGGTTTTAAGTGTTCAAAGTTTGTAAGGCTAATTAAAATATGTTGGTGTCTAAATAGTAGTGTGTGCTCTTAGTAACATTTGAATTCATTAGGTTTCAAGTTTCTAAGTTCAAGCTTATTGATCTTTCAGCTAATGTTCTATATCTCCTCTGCACAGTCCTAGCTCATCTATTCGTTTGTAAAGTGGTACACTATAAATGTGCATTAAAGATATACTCAAAAGCTTGAATGTTCACCTGTGCAAACAAAAAGATGGATCTGACTGGTGTTCACAATATGGGCTGAACAAATCTTTCTTAAATTAATTATGATGAATTGAAAATTACCAGCCAGTTTGGAAAGAACAAAAAAAGTCAACCTTTTAATACTTGGATTTTCAACACAGAAATGTTACATGTTGTAGTAGTAATAGTTAATACTGTACTTAAATAAATCATTGTTATCATTATCATTCTTTATAAGTATGCCAATGAATGCTGCTGAATAAAGTTTGCTGATTATTAGGCACTCAGGACAGAATGAGATGTTTCAGGAGATGCATGGTTGTCACCCAAAACAGCAGCCTCATGTTCCTTCCGTTCTCCCTAAGAAATATAATACAGCAAAACACGTTATGGTCACGGTCACCCCTTCCTTTACGTATAATAAGTATGATAATAATTAATAATAATAATAATAATTACTGAATTAGATTACTACCGTTTCTTCTTTCTAGCCTTCATTTCTGCAATATACCCCTAATAAAAAAGATAACTGCATAGGAAAGCTGCACATATTAAAGGGGGGGGAGGAGGAAAGGAAAATAAAACCTTGGGAAAAACCACTTTAGAAAACACACAGAGACAAATTTGAAGTACAACAAACACCCTCAGCAGCTGAAGACACCCCCAGACTCTTACAATACAATCCCTTGCAAAAGTGCACCCCACAAAAAGTGCATTTTTCTTTGAAGCAACAGACACAGGAAAAACGGAGCTAGCAAGCAGAAAAACGGAGCTAGTAAGCAGACAAACCCCATCGTGTTGCGAAAAGAACCCTCAGCTCTCCTTTCTGCTGCGAGGGGGGGAGCGCTCCAGCTGCTGGCTGAGGGCTTGCAAAGAAGAACTTTTGCTGCTGTGAGGTCAAACTGCTGAGGTGGAGCTGAAGTGTAAAGCTCTGTGCTTCTCCTCACATTATCACAGCCATTGAAGCCTCCTAGGTGGCCATTTTCTTTAGTGGAAAAATTCCAGCGGCCATTTCCCCCCCCCAAAAAAAATCGGAAAAAATCAAAATAAATTTTAAACAAACCAGAGGGGTAACGGGGGGGCAGGGGGCAGGACAAATCCGGGACAGGCTCCCCAAATCCGTGACAGTCCCGGAAATTCTAGGACGAATGGCAAGTCTACTTATGCTAGGTTACGTACTCTGACATGACTATTGCAAAACTAGCAGACTTGATCACCTTTTTTATTATTATTTGGATAACAGGGCAGAAGCATAGCTGGGTTTTCTGTTGCCCAGGGTGGTGACTCCTGATGGAGCCCCCCCCCGTGCCAGATGACAAGGAAGTAATTGGTGGTGATTTTCTTCACATTGAAGGGGAAAAAAGTGGTCGGCCGCTCAGAGCAGTTAGAAACCTGAACGGCGGTGGCAAGGAGGTTGCTGCAGCGAAAACGGTATGTCGCCCCAGCCGAGCCTCCCCTGTCAACTCCAGCTGAGACATCCCCCTTTTCACCTTACTGCCTTATTTACTGGTTTCAAGTTGCTCTGAGTAGCCAACCAGTTTTTCTCTTTTTTTTCCTTCAGTGCAAAGGGGGAAAAAAAGAGGAAAAAGTGGTCGGCCACTCAGAGCAGCTGAAAACCTGAGCGGCGGTGGTGAGGTGGCAACAAGGGTAGGTTGCCCCCATCCCCCCGGTCGTCCCCCCGTGCCCACAGCTCCAGCCGCCCAAAGATCAAAGCAGCGAAGATCTCCCCTCAACCCCCTGGCTGCCCAGGCAGTGGAAGAAGGGGACAGCGGGCAGCTGGTGATTGCGGCGAGGGCCCTCCTGGCGATGGAGCCCAGAGCAGGCTGCACCAGCCACTTCGTGGTTGCTGTGCTACTGAAACAGAGACATATATTCATAGAATTTGGAATTTCTCTGTGTATCTGTTCTGTGTGCTATTAGTTTGGGAAACTTAAAGTTGTTGTTAACTTTAGGAAATATTTTCCTAGATTTTCATGTGAGAATGAAGTCAGACCTACTATATAGAATAGATTTTCATAAATGGCTGTAATTTGCAATACACAAGACAGTCCTCTCTGTACCAAAATTGGGAGTAATGCAAGTCTATAGGTGTATGTATTCTTAACAAGTCTTGATTGTAAGGACAATATCTAAGCATTGAAAACGCAGGTGGCTTGGAAGCAGAATACAGGTGGCTTGGAAGCAGAATACAAGCTTTCTTGTATTTTAAAAGGGATACTTTTAAAATAATGGGATAAAATATTATCGTTTATATTTTGCAAAATTTTATTTATTTGTTGGCAAGTTGCTATTTCATGTTCAACTTATTGTTACTCTATGATGGAATATAAGGGCCAATCAATAAGTGCTAAAACATTGTAACCAGATTGTAAACTTGTCAGTCAGCTCTTGGCCTCAAAATGTACTTGTCTGGCAAGTTTTCAAATATCTAGTGTGAACTAGCAATCTGTCCAAAGTGGTTTCAATTTAATTATTTTTCTTTTGCTTTTTAAGATATCTTTTCAGTTGAGTTGATTGGTACTTACAATGTTATACAGTGAGCCTTTAAAAATTGATTTCCTGCTTATTGCTTAATCCAATTGGAGCTTGTTTTAAAACATACTGTCCATACCATCTTTTTCCCCCCTTCTCATTAGTATGTGCAGCATCCCAGGAATTTAAAGTGTTCTCATTCCAATTGATATAATTTTAAGATTTTTGTATGTGTCATATTGGCACTCAGTCTTTTAATTGAAGGGGTAAATGTGCTATGATTATAATTCTAGAAATTCTGAGCCAGTTAAGACAAAAATTCTTAGCTGCCATATGGTGGACCCTGACTGTCTCCATGGAAGCAAGACAGTAATGTGTGATGTATCATTTCTGTAGATAGAGCTGCAGTTTTCCAACTGACTTCTGCAATTGTAGTATGATATTTCCAGTATCACAATCACAGAAAACATTTCTAGATTTTGTCTGTAAACCGCTTTGTGAACTTTTTGTTGAAAAGCGGTATATAAATACTGTTAATAATAATAATAATAATAATAATAATAATAATAATAATATAGATAGATTGCTGTAGCAGTAACTGTCAGTGAGCTGAGCTACATGCTGCTGTTCTCCCAGGATTCCCACAAGACATTTTTTATCCATGAAGCAGTATTGACATTTTTTATGCACGAAGCAGTATTGAGTCAGATCATCCAGCACTTCAGCCAACCGGTAGTGAACCTGTTCACCACAACAGATGATGCTGTAGTGCCAAGGCCTATGGCAAGACATCCACACCCAGACACAGTGAGAATAGACACTCTCATGACTCCTTGGCTTGAGGGTCTTCTGAATGCTTTTCCTCCATTACAACTTATTCCATTTGTTCTTTGGAGGGTTATACAACTTTGGGTAGAAAAATCATCCTTGTAGCTCCACACTGGCCCCAGTGTCTTTGGTTTCTGGACATTGTCAACCTGTCAGTTCAGCATCACTGGAGGCTTCTAATAAGAGAGGACCTGTAATCTGAGGGCCCAGTTCTTCACCTCAAGCCACAGCTGCTCAGGTTTGACTTATTGCCTGGATACTCAAAAGTAATGGCTGAAGGGGCTGAGCTGTTCAATTCTGGATATACTGTTGACAAGGATCCCAGGAGTGGGCAGATTCCTGTCATACTAGATTTTCTTCAGGCTAGGCTTGCTGAGGAGCTAAATACTAGTAAACTTAGGCAACAGGTTTTGGCCTTGAATAGTGTCTTAAGATGCTTGGATTAAAAAAAAATCTGACTTGGATCACCTGCTTATGTGCAGATGTATTAACGGGACAGCTCTCCTTAATTCACCCATAGTCCACAGGTTTCCATTTTTGAACCTGAACTGAGTCCTCTTGATGCTGATGGGATCACCTTTGGAGCCAATGGCAGCATGTTCTCTAAAACATCTCACCCTGAAAACCATTTTCTTGGTGGCAGTCATGCCCAGCTAGGTGGTTTTGAGTGGGGGTGTTGTTGTCTAATAATCAGTTTAGTATTTTCTAAAAAGCTGTTATTTGCCCAGATCCCACATTTATGCCCAAGGTCAACTTGATGTTTCATAGAACCATAGGAGGTGGTTTTGCCAAGACTGAGATGCTCTTAGTAGGAAAGCTGACTCTGGGATGGGTGTACAACCTGTTCTAGATGGGGCTGTGCCCCTCTTGAAGGATCCAATTTGATGCTTGGGAGTGCTCCTGGATGAACAGTAGGCAGCTGTTACCAGGAGTGTTTTGCCCTACTTTGAATGGTGTGCTAGCTGCAGCTTTCCTGAGCAGATCTGGCTACAGTGATCCATGCCATAGTTGTGTTTCGTTTAGACTACTTTAATGCACTGTACTTAGGACTGCTCTTGAAGATGGTCCAAAAGCTCTAGCTGGTCCAGAGTGTAGAGTGCTTTCAAGCACTCCCTGGTTGGAGAACATTACTCTGGTGTTCTGTAAGCTGCGCTGGCTTCCATTATTTTTCCAAGCATAAGGAAGATGCTGGATATTACTCAAGTCCCACACCACTTAGGGCTTTACAGGTATCCGCAGGATTGCCTTCTTCTACACACTGTGTTTATCATCTGAGGCTTTGCCTCCGATTGAGGTGTAACTGGTGGGTCCTAACATATTAGAAAAATATGGTTATTTTCTTGAGGGTTTGGATTACTCTCTAGCCCCTACAATTAATAATGTCTAAAAATATGCCATTATGTATACAGAATTTAATTAAAAGCAGGACCAATAGCCATAAATACTGGGGCTACTTCAGTTGATTAATGGGAGGAGGGATTTTAATTAATGGTGTTGCAAGTTAAGGACACAATTGTTCAGTTTTTAGACTTAGAGTCATGCCGGCCACATGACCACGGAGGCGTCTTCGGACAACGCTGGCTCTTCGGCTTTGAAATGGGGATGAGCACCACACCCTAGAGTCAGACACGACTGGACCTAATTGTCAGGGGTCACCTTTACCTTTATTCTGCTGTATTAGTGTAGTAAGAAATGGCAAAAGGAAATATTAAAACTGGTTTTGCATTAAAACAATAAATTGCCTCCATAGACCTCAGAGGTGTACTTCTCTATTCCAATAAGGCCAACACAGAGACACTGTCTGAGATTCACATATGTCCACGGACGCTGCTAGCACCTGTGCATCAATGAACAACAAACCAACAGCAACAGGAAGAACGAACTTGGGTATCCCGTGACCAGCTTTTTATATCCTTTTCTCCCATGGGATTCCATGGGATCTTTTGTAAGGCGAGCTCATCAAGAAACCTTTTTTGTAACTTGATGGCCCTTGATGGCTTATCTCCAGTCCTAAATGGGTCCTTCCATTTTTCTTGCACCTGGCGGAGGGTGTTCTAGGTAGCTCTGGAGGCCAGTTGCTTGCTCTAGGTAGCTCTGGAGGCCAGTTGCTTCATTAGTATTGCTCCTTGATTAAATTTGTCCATGGAGTTGGGGAGGACCGCTAGTCCCCTTTCTTGCTATTTCCTGTAGCTGACTAGCATTCACCCTGACATTTTAAAATGAAATTTGGCAGCTTTTGAGTTCATAAGACAGATATGGAAAATAGAATTAAATTGTATTTAAAGATTTATGAAGTCCAGATTTGGACTAAACTTGAACATACTGTACTTTTGTCCCAAGTAACATTCTGATCAAATAGTTTGTGTGAGACCTTCTTATATTTTTGATAAACAAGAGCTTCATAACATTATATAAAGCTGTTTTCCATTTTTGAAATGGTACCAGGAAAATTTTAAATTGCAGTTTTAATATAAAAAGCTATGCACCTCAGATATTTCCAAAATCAAGTTCTTCTATATTCAGACCGCTGCTTGAGTAATGCAAAGAAAAACAAAATAGTCTTAAAGACCCAGCTTCCTTGTCGTTAACCATTATTTTTGGTCACATTCAGCCATTTTAAAGAACTGCTGTTAGCTATGTTTAAATTTGAGTTAACTGAGTAATTGGAAAATCAAAATGTCTGACACTTGATAGCTGTTGTTCATGCCAGAAAAGCAAAGCTAATTGTCTGGTCTAAAGACTTAGCAACATCATAGGTGGTTGGGCTGGGGTTAACAAGGCAAGAGTTTTAAGTAAGGGAAGCAAAGAGGTGCCTCTGTTGATGGCTGAGTGAATTCCAGTTGCTGAGCCGTACTCCTTTGCCTCCGCGTCCTCGGAAGCCACTGCTGCATTGCAATTGTCAGTAAGGGAAAACTTGCCAGCGTCAAGAGCTGAGGCATTTTCCAGCTACCCAGCTTTACTGCCTTGGCTCTGAGACAGTGGCCAAAGAGTGATGCCCAAGAATGTTGAGCAGAGAAGATGGGAGTGCAGGCAGGACCAGATCTAGATGTTAGCATTTCAGCCGTAGTTATTAAAATCAGTTAACATTTTAATGCAGTATGGATATTTTCATGACCAGACATAATGATAAAAGAGGTAGAGTTTATATAGGTTAAAAAGTCATGTAAAAAGATTTTTAAATATTGAACAAAAATATGAGGAATTCCAAAACTTTAAAATACATAAAAACATTGAAAAAAACCACACAAATTGTAAAATATTAATCCAACATTTCATCCAAGACTCTGGACATTTTCAAGGAACACACAAGCATGTGAATTTGTGTGGTTTTTTCAATGTTTTTATGTATTTTAAAGTTTTGGAATTCCTCATATTTTTGTTCAATAGTTAACATTATGCTATTTTCTTCAGTGCATATGAATTTAAACTGTAAGTCCTGATCCAGAGATCAGTGTTCACACAGATGTATATGGAGATCTCTTGCCAAAATAAAATTAACTTGAGTGAAAAGACCTAACCTCTGCATGCGAGGGAACATGTGTGCAAATTAGGGACCCATCATATCCATTCAGATTACCTGCAGTTGGTGCTAGTTTAGCATAATGTCTTGGCAACATTGGTGTCATCATATGAACTGTGACTCCTGGGCCAGCCTAGCCATGAGACTGAAGCACTTGCTTTCAATGGTGAGTTGAGGAGAGTGCAAACTGATGAGGGGTGCCCTGCATCCCATGTCTGCCTGCTCTCTGCTTCTGGCCTGCTGCTCATCGAGCTGCTTCAGTCGGCTCTCTGGTTCTCTTCCCGCTTGGTGAGAGAGTGTGGGAAGAGGACTGAGGTAGTGGCAGCCCAACTTTTCCTCCAGCACTGCTGGATAAAACAGACAAACAAAAAAGCTGCTGCCACATGTGTGCATTAGGATAAAAGTAAAACTAGGCAGCACAGTAGAATGACGGGGAATGAGAGGTCCATCATGCCTTTAATATTTCTATCCACCTCTGTTTGATGCAAGCTGGGTATTTTACATTGAGCAAAGATGAAGGAATGGATGGGAATATGAGAAGGGCAAAAAGCCTGCCACTTCCTCCTATCATGATGAATGCATATATTTTATTTATTTATTTATTTATTTTTCACGTTTTTATACCACCCTTCCTCCAAGGAGCTCAGAGTGGTGTACATATTTCCTCCCCTCCTTTTTGTCCTCACAACAACCCTGTGAGGTAGGTGGGGCTGAGAGATAGTGACTGGCCCAAGGTCACCCAGGAAGCTTCGTGGCTGAGCGGGGATTTGAACCTGGATCTTCCAAGTCTAAGTCCGACTCCCAAACCACTACACCATCCTAGAGGTGTATATGGAGGGGAGGAGGATCCATGGCTTTATTGAGTCTTGTGGAAATTCTTTGTGTGCAGGTACTATGATTGTGATGTGAGTGGATTGTTCACAAAGCAGTTTACATAGTAAAATCAATCAATGGTTCCCTGTCCCCAAAGGGCTCACAATTTAAAAATAAAAATCAGAGGAGGCACCAGCAATAGCCACTGGAAAAGATGCCATGCTGGGGTGAAGAGGGACAGTTGCTCTCCCCCTGCTAAATATAAGAGGACACCACTTTGAAAGGTGCCTCTTTGCCTAGTTATCTCGAACACTTCAAAAAGAAAAGGAGTTAATTTAGAAGAAACCTTCAAGAACACCTCCCTTGGCCATTTGTCAGAAAATCTCACTGTTAAGGGAATGTCATCTTCTTAATGCATAGCCAAGCACTCCTTTCACTTTTATTTATTTATCTGAATATGTATGGTTTTTATATTCTGTCATCTTTGTCTTAAGGAATGCAAACAGTTATGAGAACGATACTGAAGGAGACTAGATTTCCTTATCCAACTATGTACTCCATAACAATCCCTTGTTTAGTCACTTGAATTTTTTAGCATTTTGCATGGCATGTATGTTATCAATCTAATGTTTTTCACAAAGTATGGTTATGCTCACAACTATTTTGAAACTGGTGGTATTGCTTGTGTGGGATTATTTGAGTAATTATGGTTTATAGCTTACTACACTTTCCTCAGTTTCCGTGTTTATTTTTCAGATATTTAATTTTTGTGTAAATAAGAAAAAAGACGTGTCTTGCAGGTGTGTGTAAATTTCTGACTCCATTGAACTTAGTGGGTGTTGTTTAAGTCATCAAAGTGTGCTTCATTATATGAGTATGTTTGAATATTTATTTTTAGAAATCAAAACTTATGCCTGATTATGACATGCAGGAGATTGAAAATTTATGCTTTGCATGATGTACAGCAGAGGTGGCCAACCTTCCACCATTAAGGCATCTGCATTCTTAAGAGTTGTGTAGAAGACCGAATCTTGGCAGCTGCAATTGCTGATGGTGCTGCTAAAGCAGCTGCACCTGCTGAAATGCCCTCACCTATACAACCATTCAAGGGCCAGGAGCATTCATGTTGAAAGGTTGGCCACCCTGATATACAGTATATCACAAAATGTGATGTTGACTAAGCATTGCAAAGACTGAAAGCAGATATGCTGCTGTTAACGCATAGGGCAGTGGTTCCCAAACTAGGAGGCATGGCTCCCAGGGGAGCTGCAGAAACCAGCCAGGGGAGCCGTGGAATGCCACGGAATCCTCTCAGAAAACAGTGCAATACCAGTTGGCAGGCATCAACATAATGGAATGGGGAACCGCAGCTGATGGTCACCAATGGTTAAGGGAGCTGCAGGTTGAAAAAGTTTGGGAAACACTGGAGAGGGTTCAGGGCCTTAAAAACATACTAAGACAAAATAGTCTGGGTTGTATCTAAAGGTGACCTTCTTCTTCCAGTGGTGCCTTCTGCTTGCAAAAGGACTGTTTTATACCATGCTAGAATTTTGCATGACAAAAGTAAAAGTAAATCAAAATGTTTTTCTGCTTGTGCATGAGTTTGTGCAGCTTATCTTTTATCTCACTATATGACTTCTTTCACAAGTGTTTGTGGAATAGCACTATCTATCACTTATTTTCGTTCAACTCTTGGATTTAACCCATAGTGAACAGCACAAAAGTAGGAAGGTATAAGGACTGAAAGAAAGAAGTACAGAAATTTCCCCACTTTTTAACGTTTTCTCTAGAATCCAAATAATCATGCAAGTAGTTTCATATGCCCAATGAGATTTGAATTTCTTTTTTTAAAAAAAAAGATTAAAATCCCAGTGGACATATCTAAATGAAGTCTTAAGATCCTGGCCATTGTGTATTCCTGGAGCAATTTCTATTGTTTGAGGGTATCTCTAAAATACTTTTTCTAAACCTTTTTCATCCACCAAGAAAATAAATACAAAGCATGATTGACATTTACACATTGCAAATTCCTGTTTAAGGTCTCTTTCAGGGATGCCAACTGTGAGGTGGTCTGATAGGCACTCTAGCACTGATAACATGAGCTTTCCTGCATGAAATATTAGCTCTCTTGTATACATTTCCTCCTTACTATGTTCAATTATCTTAATGCATGTTGTAAATGACACTGATTCATGAGCTTAGTGTGGGCAGACGTTCAAAGACCTACATCAGGAAAATATCTGGGTACAAAACCCGCAATTGACTCCATAATTAATTAACTTCACCATACAACTTCATAGCTCTTGACAGAAATTAGGGATTTGTCTGAAGGGAAAGATTTTCTTTCCCTTCCTGCTCTTCACTTTTAGATAGGTTGGGTGACTGCATGGGTTAGGACTTGCTAAAAGACTATTTAAAGTATTAATGTATTTATGGAACTTCGGGCTTGAAAGAAGAGTAGAGTATATTTGTTCCAGGGAGAGGGACAAGTAATTTAATAACATAAATCCCAAACGTAAAAGATGTAAGCCTCAATTAGAGTTTCTTTTTAATCTGGTTTGTAGATTAATTTGACTCGGTTAGATCACATCTGCCATTATAAATCTGTACCACAGATAAAAGGAAAAGGAAAAAAGCAGCTCCTACTAATATACCTACCACAGGTCTCTTTCATATTTTTGTTTGTTTACTTCAAATTTCCTCCCAACAGAAATGCCCTGCAGCAGCTATCTGTTCATATGTAAATCCTTCAGAAAGATTTAGCAATCATCCTCCCTGCTTTTGAATTGCAGCTTTGCCCTTTTTGGTTGGGGAGGAAGCAGGGGGTAGCATGGGGGGGGAGTATTTGTGCTTCTTAAGGCTTAATCACACCCATATTATTTTGTGACAAAATACTCGCATGCTTCTTCAATTAATTGGACAGGCAGTTTAAAGACTTTATCCTGCTGATTTCACATGTAAATCAGTGAGTCCAATGTAGAAACTTCACAATTTGCTCTTACAGATTATTATTAGGGAAATATTTATTAAAAAGTAAAATAAGGCATTCAGTGAGTGGGAAGAGAAGGTAGTACTGTATATTTAAATGACTACCTCATCCTGTCCACCTGTTACGGTATTCAGCAGAGACTCTTCTCACTGTCCTACCACCTTTGGAAGTGTAGCTGGTTGAGACACCATATAGGTAGGCTTACCATAGTACCGGATCCATTTTTTTAAAATCCAGACAATCCAGGCAGGATCCAGCCTGACCTGGCCGGTCTCCTCTAGCCCAGGCCGTCCGAGACTGCCCCGGCTGCAGTGCTAATATGCTGCGTCATTGTCTGAGCCTCGCACACTGGCGCAAGGCTGGAAGGGCTCCGACAACGTCCGAGTGAACTCGGACGTTTTCCAAGTGAACTCGGACGTTTTCCAAGTGCTTCTTAGTGGAAAATTTGACTAGAAAATGTTATTTAATTTATTGAGAGAGAGAGAGAGAGAGAGAGCGCAAATCTAAAATTTCTATGAAGAACCATACAGGCTTGAAAGAGTGAATGACTTGTGGATGAGTTTGTAAAAGACTGATTATAGCATCTTTGAGCTGATCTCTTCTTTGCAGTTTGAGTTATTGTGAGCTTTTGTTAACGAAGACAAAACTTTAACATGAAATGTAACATATCGTGATGCACTAAAACTGTAATTTGACATTTCTACCCTCTATTCAGTGTTTTGAATATATATGAGTATGATCCAGACATGTTTATTAAAGCTAATTTGGAGTCCTGCCATAGTCTCCAATGGCTGTCATCAATTTGTCATCAGTCTGACTGAATCGGATATAATTACAGTTACGTCAACAGCAAACCTGTTATGCATGTGATGCTTTCCTTGTATATCCAAATCACTGCAAACCTAGTGTATTGATTCTTATTATTGCTTTTACTGATGATATAATTGGTATACTATATGCAAGAAACATGGATTTCTATGTACACAAACTCCTTGACATTTATATTAGCCTGGATAGCGTCTCTATGATAAAAATGGCAACATTACAATTTGTGTTTACATGAACATCCTATCCATTCAATATCTGTTCAGCTAAATTACTATTGTATCTGCAAATAGCCACCGAAAATGTTTGTAGGTCAGGTTTGGCTCTTATACATGGTCAATAAGTGATGGCTACTAGAAGCCTTTCAAAGGGTTCTTGTGTAGGCTGTATCTACAATACATGTTAGGCTCCCTCTTTTTGTCTTCATCCTCTTGCCAGTGCCCTATTCTGTTGGGCCTGGTATGTCCACACCCTACATTTCCTACTGCTGGTTGAATGGTGTGTTGTCCTTTTTGTGTTTTAGATTGTAAACATTTTCTGGTCTGGATGTTATCCAATGAAGTAAAATTCTTAGTAAAGTTTATTTGAAGCAGGCTATTCTATATAGCCTTGTTCTAATGGGTTTATTGGGAGCAATTGCAGTATTTCATCGCCTTTAAATGAGAATCAAAACAATAGTTTGTTTAGTGAGATCTGTGGCAGGAAAAGTAGTTAAGTCTCCTGTTAAATGCATTGACTATACAGAGACCTGCAAAATACGCACTCAGCCATCACTGTATATTTTTGCAGATGATGATGATGTGCTGATTCTCAGTAACTCAAAAGTTCAAACATTTCCCTAGCTTTTCCCGGGGGGGGGGCTCTTGGGTGGGAGGGGTTGGGGTTATTCAGAACTATAAAATATTTTTTTATATAGTTTAGGCAAATATCCTCTAAGAATGAATCCTCTATTCTCTAAAAATTAAACATTATCCTTTGAGAACAAATCCCTGTGTACTAAAAATTCAAGTTCATTATTTCCAAAATATTTCTATTCATCTTACGGAGTGAAATCAATGAGATTTCTATTATTTCTGGAAATCATTGACAAGTGTTGGTAATTAGAGCTGGACCTTAGTTTTACTGGAATTCTTTAGTCTTAAGTCACGTTGGCCTTTTTATCTCTCTCCAACAGAACAATTTTTCTGTGTTTCCTAACACAGCAAATTTCCTAAACAAGGGCAATTCTCTGTTCTGGATTATATGCCTTGTTTTGTATCAAGAAAACAAGCAAGCAAGTAACAAAACAAGAAGTAAAAATTCCATCAAGGATCTTAGGTTATGCTACCTTTTCATCTCAATGTATAGTGAAACAAACTAAAAATTATGCCTGTATTGATTGGTACAGGTTGAGTATCCCTTATCCGAACTGCTTGGGACAGGAAGTTGTTTGGACTTTGTGTTTGTTTGGATTTTGGAATATTTGCATAAATATAATGAGATATTGGGGATGGGACCAAGTCTAAACACGAAATTCATTTATGTCTTATATAACCTTATACACATAGCCTGAAGGTAATTTTATATAATATTTTTAATAATTTTGTGCCCCAGCATGCCTTGCGCTATGTCAGTCAGGTGCTGGAAATTTTTTTTTAATTCATAGCCTCAAAAATGTCTGGATTTTGACTGTCCAGATAAGGAGTAATCAACCTGTATTAGAGTGGCTGCTCCTCTGTCAAATCACAGGTACATGTTTGGGTCTCATCCTTTCAGATTCCCTAGCAGATGGCAAAGTTCTGGCCATATGACAACTATTTTCCTATTGATTCGTCATGTCTCTTCAGTCAGTAGGCGTCATGAGGTGATATAGGCTTGTCGCATTGTCATGGTACGAGAGGTATCGTGTTGAGCACTTGTATGATAGCACAGGAAGTCTTATATTTTGGATATTAGTTGTGTAAATATTCCGGTTGGCAGTTGTGGGTAGTTATTGCAAAGCTAGAAATACTTTATATATGAATGAGCACAAGTGCCTGTCTTTCTAGCAAAGAGAAGCATGTGTCCATCTCGTTACTTTTACATCCTCAAGTAACAGGTGTCGTCATATCAAGAAAAAGCTTTGAGCTTGGAAGCCAAGGTAATAATGTATTCTCTGGTACCTCCCATCACTGAATCCTTTCCACAGGACCAGTGGTAATGTAGGCCTTAATCGTCAATTTATTTCCAATCATCATGGATGAACATGGATGATACTGATTATGATGAAACTTGTAGATAAACATAGTCTCTGCAATTATGCAAGCAAAAAAACTCCATTATGCCTCCCTACCAACCTCTCCCCAATAAGTTATTTAGTGTATGCCCGCTAAATCTGGGCTGCATGCCCATGGGCATACCATAGTTGTTGATAATGTTTCATTTTTATTACCTTCAAAGAGATGACTCTTAATCACCATCTGTATATTTCACTAATTAAAAAGTAACTCATAACATTATACCTTTGATCTTCTATATATGTATGGAATATTTATGTGTTAACTATATAACCTTCACTGTCTCATAAATCAACATCTCTGATTTTTCCCCTCTGTTCAATTAATTGTCAAGTACTACCCTAGAGAAGAGAATTTTCTGGCTGTTCGCCATTAGCACCATCCATAAGCAGCCTAGAGCATAACAAAGATTTTAGTTCAATTTTTCTTTCCAAAGCTTACTAGCTGAACATCTCAGACAGTCATTGCAAAGACTTTTGTAAAATAGGAAATGTAATAAAAAGTAGATGACGTTTTAGCAGCTCATAAATAAGGGACAGTTAGTGTATCACTTCTCTAATATTACCATAACCCCCACAGAAATTCTGATCAGCTTAATCAGTAATTTAATTGTGGGGAAGAGTAGAGATGGAAGGAACAGCTACATTTAATGCCATCATACAGTGGACCCTTCCTACCTGCGGATTCAACTTACTGTGGGTCCCGGATCCGCGGGGTCCACACTCAAAAAGCTGTTAAAAGGAAGAAAAAGGGGCCCCCCGCCGCATCCCTGTTTCTACCTTTAAACTTTGAAACCACACTGTTTTCAAGCCTACACAGGGCTTCTGCAAGCTTAACAACCAGTTTTGGGTTGTGCAAAGTCTCTTCATTCATCCCAGCTTTGTCTCAGAATGCATCCTGGAACAAGGCTGGGAGGAGGGAAGAGCCTTTGTGCAACCCAGAAGTGGGTCGTTAAGTTTGCAGAAGCCCTGCGGAGGCTTGAAAACTCCGCGTTTTCAACGTTTAAAGGTAGAAATAGGGATGTGGGTGCCTTTTTTCTTCCTTTTAACAGCTTTTTGAGCATGAACCCCAGTATTCGCGGATCCTTGCTATCCGTGAGGGGGTCCGGAACGGATCCCTGCAGATAGCGAGGGCCCACAGTATATTCCAATAACAGCCTTGTTCAAGCATTCAGAATGCCTGAATGTTATGCCCATTGACCCTGCTCTCATTCTCTATTTGTGCCTGTGCAGGCAGTCTTCCACCTATTTTGGTGTTTGCATGTAGGCTTTCTGAGTTTTGGACCCATGAATGTGTAGAGGTGAGGGACACGGCCAGTGGTCATAACCTTATTCTCCTTTCTCTGCATTCCTTTTAAATGATTGAACAGATCTATTATTTCAGGGCAATGCCATGTATTTGCCAGAGTAAATTATATCCAACTTCAAGGAAAAGTATCAAAAACTTGCAACTGTGCATGAAATTTCACACAAGCCTTTTCTTATACGTGTGTTTTTATGCTTCTTACCTTTGGTTGATATTGGCTGCAGAAAGTAGAAAGTAGCAGGAGGTGACGTTTCTAGCATGCGTCTGACTCAGTGGCGTAGTTTGCTTGAGGCGGCTGGTGCAGTCCACACTAAGGGGGGGGGCGCTTGCTGCCACTCACAGAATGAGGATGATGCAAGAAAGGCCCTCTGTGCAGTAACTAAGAGGTTGTGTGGCGGGGGCTGCCCCCTTAGTCTTTCGGGGCAGTGATATCACTGCCAATTACTTCCGGGTCTTCCGGCACTCGGGAGGGGGCTACATCAGGAGTTACCACTCCCGTGCAGCCAAAGAGCTTGTTACATCCCTGCTCTGACTGGTTCATTAAAGAATGGAAACGAAAATGACATCGAGCCCACTTCAGGGTGCTTTTGCAGCTTTAAATATGTACAGTATTTGCAAGAGCTGGAATCGGAATCAGAGGATGATGAACTGTTGTTGCAAGCCACCTTAGTTGTTTTGAATTAATCAATATCCTGTCAACATAAGCTCCTGCCAAAAGACCATTCTTATTTCCTCGTCGCTCACACTACATCTCCCAAGCTCCTTTACCTTCTTATTGGTTCATGAGGCCGCCATTTTAATAGCTTCGAGCTCGAAGGAAAGATTGCTAGTCTGGCAAGTGTACTAGAAGCTGAAAAAAGAATGCAACCTTAGCGGAAGGAGGAAAAAAAGTCTCTCAGACGTGGCCTTGAACTCACAAAATGGTGATATGAGACGGTGATTTTTTTTCCTGAATTGACAGGTCACAGTGAGGTATTCAATTTTTAAAACTTGCTGTAGAAAGTAACATGAAAACGTTCTCCATTACCTCCTATTAGCAAATAGCAATCAAATAGCTTTCTTCACTTAATATGATCCATGAAAACATTGACATTTTTTCCAGCTTTTTCATATTATGTTCAACAGAGAACACAGAAGAGAGTACAAAAGGCATTAGTTAGATGAAAATGGGGGTATGCTATGTTTTGGATCCAAATCTGATAGGCCCAGGCCTGGTTTGATTTGTATCCCCAGCAACTCCTTTTCTTGGCAGCACCACTATTGAGGGAAATCTGTTTCCTTGGAGGCTTACTGAATTGTGAACATTTTCCAGAAGCACAGTAAGACTTATTTGGACTGGTTTTAAGTCACAGAGGTAGACATGGCTGGGGTTATTTTTGTTTGTTTTTCTATATGTGTGTGTGTGTGTGTGTGTGTGAGTGTGTGTGTGTGTGTGTGTGTGTGTGTGTGAATACAAAGAAACTGCAAGTATATATTATATTTATGAATGTTTCAAAACTTTTAAAGATGTTGTTAACTGTTTTGAGTCTTCAGGATGGACTAGGTTATGCAAATAAATATATATGGGAAATACAACCACGTAAAAACTTCTGAGAGCTTCAGAAGGCAAGTGCATTAGGGTAATATACACAATTAGGAAACTTATTCTGTGCAGGATGGGTGATTTTATGAGGCAGAGGCATATTTTATCCTGCTTTTAAATTTTAGACAGAAGGTGATGTGGTAATTAATCAATAGTTGTCTTTATAGATTTAATGGGATAGGGAAGAAAAGATCATTAAGGAAGAACCTTGTAATGCATGATTCCTATAATAAATAACAACAAAAGACTGTACCTCTTATCCTTGTAATGTAAATCTAAAAGATTTACAAAGGTGGCTAGATGAGTGAGGAGTGTGGTGATAACAGACCAAAGATACAAAGAACTGAAGCCAAGGTCACACTCAAAGTCAACAGTAAATCATAGTCCAGCAACCAATTGTTACTGTTTTAAGGAATTCTTATTCCTTTAAATGAGAGAGGACAATTATAGGAGCTAAATAAAATGGCTATTCTAATTATAATACATTCAGCTTACTGTAATGTACCTGTATATATTTCTATATTTATGTGGCACTATATATTTATGTGGCACTAAGGGTGTGCCTGTACCAGCACCCCTCTGCTTCAGTTCTCTCTTTTTTTTCTTTTGCTTTGGTGTTCTATGCTACTCTTTGTGCAACTCTTGAGGTATACGTACTTCTCTTGACCATTGGCTGTTCTTTGATCCATTCATTTTAAAGTGGAAAGTATGTTTCCTTATGCATATCCGTAACTGTGGAGGACATAATGGAGTCCCAGTTTCTCAGATTTGGAGCTAATCAGTTTCAGGGGAAAAGATGCCAAATAAGACACTGGGCAGATTCTCATTCAGTCTTTATTGATAGATTGGTTTTTAAAAAAGAGGGAGCGTCTCTCACCGCCACCTTCGGGTAGCTTCACCCTGGTATGATCAGGATCGCCCTTGGCTCCCACCTCCCCAAGTCTTGTCTCATGTTGCCTTGCACCTCATGTGAGACTTTTCTCCCTCCTTCTGCCACTGGGTATGGTCTATGGGCACTGTAGGGGTCATGGGGTGAGCTGGCACAGACTTTCACCCAGAGGTATCACCAGTGGCAGTCTCTACTGAGGCCACCCCCAGGTTCTGCCTCAGCTATGCTGAGAGGAAATTGACTGGCCATTCCATTGGATCCCCTTGCTGATGGCTATCTCCCAAAGAGTGAAGGGCTGTTTAGGCCTTATAGCAGTATGTGGCAGCAGTCTTTGGTGTGCCAGCCATCTTTGGGCCCAATGCCACTCCTGTTTCAGGCACCCTTCTTATGGGGCCCCCACTCCTCTTCTGTGCCCCTCACACCCCTTGCCATTTTACCCTCTATTCTTTTCTCAAACTTTCTCCTTTCTGTGATCTCTTCCTTGTCCCTCTGACTTCATCCTTTCTCCCACTGTTTCTATTTCTTTTCCCACAGGTGTCTGTGTTTCTTCCCCTGTCTTTCTCCCCTTCCTGTTCTTTGCTTACTCGCCCTTTCTTTCTCTGCCCCTAGTTTCATCCTCCCTTGCTTCTCCTTCCCTCTCCCATGTCTTGTCCTCCCAGACATTCCCCTTGGCTCTGTCTCCCTTCTCCTCTCTTGTTTTGTCTCCTTTCTTCTCCTTCATTTTGTCCCCTTCCTCCAAATGTTTGTCCATTTTAGGGACTGTCAAGTTTGTCACTGAGGGCTGGGAGAAATGGCAACAGCCAGTGATGTCATTGGTTGTCACCCCACCTCCCAGCTGACTGATGGCAGTGTCCGGCTTGTCTCCTTACTTGGCCTGCCAACTGTGCATGCTTCACGCAGCCCTTCGCATACCTGAAGATGGCTTTGTATCTCCCCTTATCTTCTCCAGGCTAGACAGACAGACAGACAGACTTATTACTTCTCATGATTTGGACTCTGTGCCTCTGCTAACACAGCCCTGGATTGTGTTAGCTTTTTTTTTTTTGGCAGCCATTGAGTTCATTTGAACTTACTCCCTGGTAAGTGTGTATAGGATTGCAGCCTAAGATAGCTACATCTTATTTACACGTACTGCTGTCAAGCCAGGTTTCCCCATACTGTACTTGTGCCTCTGATTTTTTTGTACCTCTGTGGACGATTTTAAATTGTCTTTGTTGAATTTCATCTTGCTGGTATGCCCCCAATGATTGAGCCAGTCAAGAGCATTTTGAATCCTGATTCTGTCTTCCAGGCCACCACCACCCCTTCTTCCTAGCTTTGTGTTATCCGTACATTTCATAACATTCCCTTTATCCCCGTTATCCAGGTCAGTTATAAAAAATGTTGAACAGCACAGGGGCCAAGACAGAGCCCTGTGAAACTCTGCTCGATACCTCTCTCCAAGTTGATATGGAGCCATTTAATAGCATATATTGGGAACTGTTGTTCAACTGGCTTTGAACTCGCCTAACAGCAATATCATCTAGCGGCTAGCCCACATTTTATTCACAACAGTATCATGGGAGACTTTGTCAAATGCTTTGCTGAAATTTAGGTAAACTATGTCCATGGTGTTCCCACGGTCTATCAGACTAGTTACTCTATCAAAGAAGGAGATGAGATTAGTCTGGTATGACTTGTTCTTGACAAGCCCATGCTGGCTCCTAGAACTCACCCCATTATTTTCTAAGTGCTCCCAGACATTCTGCTTAATTATATGTTCCAGGTTCTTTCCAGGTATTGATGTCAAGCTGACCTGTCTGTAGTTTCCCAGGTCCGTCAAAATAGATCCAAATCTGTAACAGGCTCTAAGGCTACAATCCTATGCGCACTTACTAGTGAATCAATCCCACTGAGACTTCTTTCTGAGTAAACATGTATATGTTTATGCTGTTAGAACTGATCTGGGCTGACTTTGTTCCCCAGCATAGGACTAGACTAATCAGATTTCACCCTAGAACAGTGGTTCTCGTGGGGAGAACTTTAAGTGCATGCGGGGCGGCGATCCCCGGGAATGCTACCTCTGCTATGCTGTCCCTGCCCCTTAAGGGGGCAGGGGGCAGCTTTTGTTTCCAATGGTGGGTTGTGACCCACCACTTTGAGAACCACTGAACTAGAATCTACCTTCGGTAGATGCGTGCATTTCATATTCAAGTGAGTACACATTTCACATCCAGGTATGTTCTCAAGGATCCACAAACAGCTGAGAGTGAAGCTGACTTAGGTGTACATGCCTTTCTTATTTAATGCAGATAACTTTTCACCTTACCACTCATGTGCCAGAGTAGAGCTTGTGAAAGAGAACTTCGGAGCAGGTTTTTGTCATATTTTCAGTATGAATATATTACACATAGATAAAATGGCTTGAAAGAAAAGTATATCTATATTCTGCAAGTAATAGAGATTTGATTCTCCAATCATTTTCTTTCATACCAGCGTTTGTGTATACAGAACTAAAATTATTTAATGGTCCTTCATGAATAAGTTTGAGTGTTCAAACTATCGCACAATTGCACTCATTTCACATGCTAGCAAGGTTATGCTCAAAATTCTACAAGCTAGGCTTCAGCAGTACGTGGACCGAGAACTACCGGACGTACAAGCTGGGTTTCGAAGAGGCAGAGGAACTAGAGATCAAATTGCCAACATGCGCTGGATCATGGAGAAAGCACGAGAGTTCCAAAAAAACACCTACTTCTGCTTCATTGACTACGCAAAAGCCTTTGATTGTGTGGATCACAACAAACTGTGGCAAGTTCTTAAAGAGATGGGGATACCAGACCACCTTACCTGTCTCCTGAGAAACCTGTATGCGGGTCAAGAAGCAACAGTTCGAACCGGCCATGGAACAACTGATTGGTTCAAAATTGGGAAGGGAGTACGGCAAGGCTGTATATTGTCACCCTGCCTATTTAACTTATATGCAGAGTACATTATGAGAAATGCAGGGCTGAATGAATCGCAAGCCGGAATCAAGATTGCCGGGAGAAACATCAACAACCTCAGATATGCAGACGATACCACTCTAATGGCAGAAAGTGAAGAAGAACTAAAGAGCCTCTTGATGAGAGTGAAAGAGGAGAGTGCAAAAGTTGGCTTGAAACTCAACATTAATAAAACTAAGATCATGGCATCTGGTCCCATCAATTCCTGGCAAATAGAAGGGGCAGAAATGGAAGCAGTAACAGATTTTACTTTTTTGGGTTCCAAGATCACTGCAGACGGAGACAGCAGCCATGAAATTAAAAGACGCTTACTCCTTGGAAGGAAAGCTGTGGCAAATTTAGATAGCATAATAAAAAGCAAAGATATCACCATACCAACAAAAGTTCGTATAGTCAGGGCGATGGTGTTCCCAGTAGCAATGTATGGTTGCGAGAGCTGGACCATAAGGAAGGCTGAGCGCCGAAGAATAGATGCTTTTGAACTGTGGTGCTGGAGAAGACTCCTGAGAGTCCCTTGGACTGCTAGGAGATCAAATCAGTCAATCCTAAATGAAGTCAACCCTGACTGTTCCCTGGAAGGACAGGTACTAAGGCTGAAACTCAAATATTTTGGCCACCTAATGCGAAAAGAGGACTCTCTGGAGAAGACTCTGATGCTGGGAAAGACTGAAGGCAAAAGGAGAAGGGGAAGGCCAAGGATGAGATGGTTAGACAGCATCACCGATGCAACGAACATGAAAATGAGCGAACTCAGGAAGATAGTGGAGGATAGGAAGGCCTGGCGGGATATGGTTCATGGGATCACGAAGGGTCGGACACGACTTAACGACTGAACAACAACAACAACACATGAATAAGACTGCTTTTAGATGCATAGAAGGAAAAATGTATGCAAAGGTTATTAAGCAGTTGGTAAAAATTCATAATTGCACCCAATGAATTTTTATCTAAATTACCCTCATGTTAAGCTTTACTTGGATGATTTCAGCAGTGAAATTATTTATCTTAATATTGCTGCTTTTAATAATCTGAGCCAGCATTCCTGAAAGTAGTTCTGAAGATACTTAACTTGAAACAAGGCTATGTAACTTGTAGCCCACCCAGCCAACCACAGCACACCAGCTATTTAATTGTCTAGTACCACCCTCTTTTGCTTCCTCTGCCAATGTCTTTGTATCTATTTTAGATTGGGAGCACGTCAAGGCAGGAACATGTCCTTTCTTCTACTATGAAGTGCCATGCACATTGATGGTGCTGTTTGTTTGAATGAATGAATAAAAATAAATAAAATAAAATAAATGTTACCCACCAGGCAACTTGATGAACATCCTAGTTTTGTTGACTGTCTGGGACTACGAAAACCAGGAAGGGGGGGGGGGAGGATTGTTGAGCACTGTGCAGAATGCAATCCATGGTTGATGGGCTGCATTAGGTATGTGGGCCCCAAATTTTACAGGTCAACTTCTCAAAGACAAGTAAAAACCCTACCGTGACAGAGCTCCTGTAAAAAGCAAGGAAGGGTTTGCCTTAATTTATAATTTGGAAAAGCATGTTTCCCAGAGAAAATGTAGTGAGCCAAATTAATAGAGTTACTCTTGGAGCAAACAGCTCAATGGCAAAAATTGGGAACAAGCACTCCTTGCTTTCATGTGTGCTTTAAAGATGAGAAAGGGTGATGCAGTAGAGTTTACTTATCACCAGAAGTGTGTGAGCATAGTTCTGGAACAATTCGTTTGACACACTATTCCATTTCATAGCTTGATATAGAAGCAATAATTATTATAATATGTGTTTAGCATTTGCTTCCTTGGTTACATTATATCTTGGGTCTTGTTTTAGTATATGACATCTTAATTTCTAAAGTGTGTTTTTTAAGTAAATTAGCAGAGCCTAAAAACTTAGCCATGAATAATAATAATAATAATAATAATAATAATAATAATAATAATAATCAGCCCTTGGAAAAACTACAGTTCCCAGGGCATACTTGCTCATGCTATATAACAACCACCACCACCTCCTCCTCCTTCTCCTCCATCATCATGCCGCCTTTTCTTTGTTCATCGGATTTCTCCTTTGACTTTAATTCAAAGGCAGTTTACACAAGGCAGGCTTTCTAAACCCCAAGGTTTTTTTTTTTTTTTTTACAATATAATACAATATTTTCCAGTCTTTCATAGAACCCTTCATTCTAGATGGTTTTTTTTCACAGTCCAGCTTCTCTCTGGCGTCCGCTTCATCACACTTCAACTGACAGGGAACTTCGACTCCCACTCAAGGTGCCAACTGCAGCTTCCCTTCCTCACAGAGGCTCTGCAGAGTTATCAGTGACGTGCTGGCAGCTCTCCGACAGACTTCCATCTGTCCCGAACTGCCGTCCTTGAGATCGTCAGGTAGTAGCGTCCCTAGCCCTAAAAGTATGGGCCCCCCTGGGCGAATTGGCACCCCCTCCCCACCCCTTGGTGCCGCCAAAGGCAGCACCGCGATTTGGGGGGCTCACCAAACCCGCCATTTATTTATTTATTTCCCCCGGGCGCCGCTTCTCTCCCCCCTGCCCCACTTCTCCCCCCGGGCTTTTACCGCACTTACCTGGGAATCCTGGCTGGCGGGCGGGCGGCGGCAGTCTCACGCGACCGCGTTTCAACTTTACCCGGCCGGCTGCTGTTTCTGTGCATGTGCAGAAACAGCCGCCAGCCGGGTAAGTGGAAACGCGGTCGCGCCACTCGCGCGAGGCCGGCCCGGCGGGGTGAGAGTGGGGCTGCGACTCGGACTCGGGCCCCGAGGCTAGTCTGAGTCAACCAAGTCCGAGTCGGGCGACTCGGACTCTGACTCCGAGTCCGAGTCGGCCGAGTCCGAGTCAGGCGACTCGGACTCGTCGGCACCCCTCGAAGCTGGCGCCGGGGGCCCTGAGCCACAGGGCCCCCATAGTAACGACGCCACTGTCTTCAGGCATATGAGATGACTGCTCTACCAACTGAGCCAGACTTCCTATAGTAGTACATCAGGTGTTAAAACAGAGAGAGACCTTCCTCCCTCATGCTGGTGCTGGCAGATAGTATCCAGGCAAGTGAGGTAGGGGCACACTTTCTATGGAGCAAGCCCTATTGAACCCTGTGGGACATATTTCTGAGTAAACATGCACAGAATTGCACTGCAAGTATATTTCCAGAATTCAAAGCATGCCATCTATTCCAGTATCTCTTGCAACAGCCTTATAATGTAGGCCAGTACTATTATTCCTAAATTCATGGTGTGGGGAGGGAGGCTAAGACTGAGAGATAGTGATGACTTGCCTAGACCTATATACTGCACAATCCTGTGTAACCTTGCACCGGTGTAACAGTAGATGCACCGGTGTAAGTGCACTTACAACGGTGCATCTGCTGTTACACCAGTGCATCTACTGTTACACCGATGCAAGGTTACACAGGATTGTGCTGATAGTGAGTATGTAGTCATGATGAGACTTGAACCAGGGATGTTCCATGACGCAAGTCATACATTAGCTCTCATCTTGTGTAACTCCTAGGTGGGAAAGATGGAAAGATTTGATGTGGAGGAACATGAAGTACAGGAAACTTGGACATCCTGTTCTGTCCAAAAAGGCAGCATCCAAGCTGTTCTGAGTTATATTGACCCTTGTCCTACGTTAGGTACCAGAGATCTCTCCAAGTACATGGCAGAAGCTTGCCAAGGTAGTAATGGCACCATGTCTCATTGTTTCAACTGCAGAACCATTTCTTCTCATAAGACAGTATAGAAATATTCATGTTTTCAGCAATTAGAGCAGAGTCTACAATAGATGAGAAGGGGAGGAATGTTTCTGAGAAGACCAGGGAGTAGGAAACGTTTTGTGCAGAATTCAAATCCCTGCTCAGCCACGAAGCTTCCTGGGTGACCTTGGGCCAGTCACTATCTCTCAGCCCCACCTACCTCACAGGGTTGTTGTGAGGACAAAAAGAAGGGGAGGAAATATGTACACCACTCTGAGCTCCTTGGAGGAAGGGTGGTATAAAAATGTGAAAAATAAATAAATAAATAAATGTCATGAATTGATGTGGAGTTTGGCACAGAGTAAGAGTTTCAAGGGAGTGTGATGTGATGTGTTGGGTAAACTGGGTTTCAAACAGTATTGAAAACTGTCTTAGTGACAAAACAATAATACTTCAAACTCCTGGAAAGCTGGAAAGTACATTTGATTGACACATGAAATGTCTGGGGATGGAGGAGGATCAGCATCTTCAAGGCAAAGGTTTAATTGGGAAAGGATAAAACATTGCTGCATTCTTGACAAACTCATAATATGAAGTCTAGCTTTTTTTGTCCTCTGTCCTTTTAGAACCCACTATACCATGTTATCAATATATATACTGTCAGCAGAATGCATGATACTAAGAAGCTGGTGCTGCTTTTATAAATGGCTACAGTACACCACCTGGAAGTTTATTTATAGTTGAAGTAAATCATTCTCAGTAATAATTTATAGAGATCAAACATTTAGCGCTCTGCCATTTACCCGTAAGTGTGTCCTATTATAATGGGACTATCTTGCAATTTAAAAATAGCACTAGAATAGAGTTTTAGATTTAAAAGCAGTCACAAGGGGGTTGAAGTTGATTGATTACAAGATAAAACTATTGCTAACACTGTAATGTGAAAAGGTCACCTTTGGCCTTCCTTTCATTGCAACCCAAATTTTGTCCACTGTTTTTCTTTGTAATAAATACTATACTGAAGTCTCTGCCTCCTGTGAGATCTGAACAGCACTATAAGTCGTCTGTTCTTAAACTTGTTGTTTCAGTTTATGCAAACCTGTATTATTTTAGACACAATTGTTCATTATATTATCTTGTTTGTAACCACGTGAGGGTTTTTGCTTGACAGTTAAGTGAAACTGGGACCACAGTGCCCAAACCACTGTTATGGGTACACATATTCCTCTAAAGTTGATGGAGCTGATATCCGCATAGCACAGGATTTCAAAACCAAGTCTGAAAAATCATGTCCAGGAATGATATACTTGTACAGCTGATGCAGATCTGTGGATGAAAGTCATAGGATATCTTTTAGAACGAATGCAGGTCTACAAATATTTATCAGCTTTATATAAGCAGTACCTCCCATAACACGGGGAATATGTTCTGCAACACCGAGCACTGTGTGAAACAGTGCAATAGGAGATTTTTAAAGGTAAAGCAGGAAACCAGCACTGATTGGTCCGTGCTAGCTGGAATACACTGCTCCTATTGGCTGCAGTAGCTGTCATAACCAGGACAAAGAGCTCTGTAACAAAATGGGCTAAAGAAAGCAACGTTTTGGTATATATCACTCTTTATTTATAGCTTTCTTTATATTTATTTTAAAAAGTTATGTCCCACCTTTCCATGAATGAACAAAGCAGGTAATGATGTTAAAACAAACAAGATATAATAAATCTTAAACTTTAAAAGATAGAAAAGAGAAAAATTGGAAAACATAGATGACACAGCAGAACCAAAACAAAATCAGAAGTCCCCCTGTGCCAAAAGCAAACTATGTCTTCAGAAGGTAGTTGAAACAATATAAGGAGAGGGCTAAACTGATCTCTGACCTAGGGCAAAGAATTGCACAGTCTGGGTATATATACAGGTGGGCCCCCATATCCGCTAGGGATATGTTCCAGGCCCCTCCGTGGATACTTGAAACCGTGGATAAGAGTGAACACCCCCTCAATGGTTTACTGAGGGCCCCCCCACCCTGCCTCCCCTGCAGGCAGGCATGCTTGCACCCCCCCCCCAGCTCTTATTTCTTTCAGCAAGCTTTGTTTCTTCCTTAAAACAAACAGAGAAGCAGCCTCCATTGCAGGCAAGTAAAATGAGACTAAGTCCTAGAGAGGCTCTGCAAGGTTTCTGTTAACCTTGCCTGTAATAAGCTGCTCGTTCTACTTGCCTGTAATAAGCTGCTTCTCCTGTTTCTTTAAGGAAGAAACGAAGCTTACTGGGAAAAAGTAAAAGCCTGGGGGGTCCCCACAATCCGTGGATAACTGAAACCGTGGATAGCGAATCCGTGGATATGGGGGCCCACCTGTATATAGATATACTTTAGATAATGATGAGACAGGTAGGAGAGCTTCTATAGAATCTATTGTGTCTGCTTTTTCAATTCTTACTGATTAACTTTGTCACTACGCTTTCTGGTGTCTTTAAAAGACCTAGCTAGTCTTGCATCTGCTATGTGAGCCACAGTACCCCAATATGTTTTGTTTGTTTTTAGGCTTGCTGCTCAAAGCTTTCCAGTAGATTAGATTAAGAGGTAGCTAATAAGTTAAAAGTTGGAGGATGATAGATTGTCCGTATGATTGGCGGAGTATCTCCCTGAGCTAGAGAGTTAGCAGGTCTGTGCTAAAAGGTTCTAAGTGCCAAACAATTAATGCTTCCTGGAGAAAGGAGGTATTGACTCTAAGTTAGCTCAAACTTTTATGGGATTATTGCACTATGTGAGATCTGTCCAGAGGTCCTTTGTATTTTAAGTAGAGAACTTCTAGGTATTTAGGAAAGTTAATGAGCTGTTATTGTGTCAATCAGTTCTATATAAGGTTTGGTAACACTTATCTCTGAAGAGAAGTTGTAGTATCTTTCAGTATTTCATAAATTCACAAGTATTCAATGTCATAATATATTTTTCTCTTTTTATAGTAATAAAAGAATTACTTAACTAACCTTTGTAAATTTAATAACTACCCAAATACCATAACTATGAATATGTTACTAGAAACATATATTGAAAATCTGTTACTAGCAACAAATTAAGCTAAAAGCACTCCTTCTCAAGGTAAATATAGGAGAAATGGGATTCCAGTAAATTTATACCATACCTCATCAAGATAGTTTTTGAGGTGACTAACAATCACAAATCAAACTATTAAAATATAAACATAAGAATAAAAAAGTGATAGAACAGTAAAACCAAACTAGTAAAATACAGAAGCACTAAAACTCATAAAAACAGTAGGTTAAACTCCAAATCACAGCAAGCAATAAAACCAAATTAAAAGACTTGGCAGAATAAGACTGAGTTTACCTGGCACCTAATACCAGGCATATGGACCTAGGGCAAACATTCCGGAGATGGAGTGCCACAACCTTAAAGAATCGATCCCTGTTCATCTCCAGCATGTGGGGGTACCTGCAGGGGGGTCTACCTGAATACCTCAAAGCACAGGCAAGTTTACAGGGGAGTAGGTGAGTGTAGGCATGTTCATGAGGTAATTGTTTTCCTCCCTCAAAGACTAAATTTGTTGTAGTGTTATGATTTCATGTTGTTTGATCATACCTTAGCCCAAGGGTTCACAAAGTGTGGGCTGTGATCCACTGGGGATCATGAGCAGTTTGGAAGAAGGTCATAATGCTCTGAAGAACTAGGCTCAATTTCTAGGTCTCTAGGGCTGAAGAACACCCTGTCTGAAACTTCAGAAAGCCGCTGCCAATAAATGTAGGCAATACAACACTAGACAGACCAGCGGTTACTCCAAGTGTTCTCAAATGTGGGTCAAGACTAGCTGTAATATGCAGGGGTCACATAAATGTATATATTATTTTTCAGGGGTTGCAGTAACAAGGTTTGAGAACGGCTTCCTTTGACTCTAGAGCAGGGGTGTCAAACTCATACACAGCCAAATTCGCCAAGGCCGCCTGCCGGATCCTGAGCTCCGCCGCGAGCAGCCTGCAGCAGGCTCCCCGCTGCGGAAAGTCTACTCTGGGAATGGGACGCTCGTCCCCTTCCCCAAGTGTAACAGCCGCTGGGGCTGATTGGCCTCCTCAGAATTCAGCCAGCCATTTTGCTGGTGGAAGTCGGAGGAGGCCATGTAATGGCTCAGCCGACCGGCGAGGGTCAGAATTCGGTTGAGGCCGATCCCCTCCCCAATCAGCTGGGCCTATAGGCCGTTTGCTCCCGAACCGTCCCACCCCGGCTGGATCCTTACCTGGGTCTGGCGGCGGGCTGGAGACAGTCCCGGCAGCGGAGCAGGGCAGGCCTTCCCTGCTCATGAGTCGTCGCAAAAGTGCTTTATGGCACTTTCGCAACGGCTTAGGGTGGCGGAACGCTCATTCCGCTGCCCTAGCTTAGAATACGATTGCGGTCATAGTGGACCGAGTAGGATCATATTGACATCATTAAGCAAGTGCTAGGGGTCACCTTTACCTTTTTTAACCAGAAATAACCACTTTTTTTTCACTTCGGAACTCATTAGTTACAAATGCCAGAAGAGGAAAATATACAAATATTGATTATATTTTTCAAGATATGGGAAAGTCCAATTCTCACACGGGCTGCCCTTTCAGCAGCACCAGTTCTGCTGAGGCATCACTTTGCAGCTCAGCAGCTGAGAGGTGCTCTGCAAAATGACGCCTCAACAGAAGCAGTACTGCTGAAAAAGTGGTGCATGTGATCATTGTACTCTCCCAGCACCTCAGTAGCTTCTCCCTTTCTCACCCCTCTTGATTTGCCTCTTCCCCTGTTCGCCTTCTGCAGCCACTTTCCGTCTCTCCCAGCACCTCAACAGAAGCAGTGCTGCTGAAAGGGCGGTGCTGAGAGAGCCCAAAGAGGGGCACCCTTTCAGCAGTGACACCTCAGCAGAAGCAGCACTGCTGAAAGGGTGGCCCGCATGATAATTGGGTTCTCCCAGCACCGTCCATTCAGCAGTGCTGCTTCTGCCAATGCAGCTCACTTTGCAACTCAGCAGCTGAGAGCAGCTGATGGTAGTGCTGGGAGAGACCAGTTATCACACAGTCTGGATAAAGAGCTTCTGCGGGCCATATCCTGCCTGTGGGCCTTATGTTTGACACCCCTGCTCTAGACTATATGGTAAATTATGGAATATTATGCTTTTGTGAAATATTTTATCATCTGCACTGTGTCCACCAATGTCATGGAGTTTCAGAATTACCCACCCTTTGTGTGTGGTTTTTATAACCAATTGTCAGACAAACCTTTCCTTATTCTGGAAAATGGAACTAAAGTAAAAACGTATGTTATCTGTAAAACAATGCACTTTTGACTTTCTAACATGATTTATGGTAATCAAGAATAAACATTTGGCCTGACATGAACTTTAAGCAGGTTATTGCTTATTACGGTCTTGCACTTGCGTTTATCAGCTCTTCCACAGGGCTGGAGGCTACTCCCAAGGTTTGGGTGTAAAAGGACATCTGGAAAGTCTACTTCAGACTGTTGACATTTTGGCTGTCACAATAAAGTTTAGAATCTCAAACTGTATGAACAGGTTGCAAGAACATTCATTCCAAACATCCATGTTAGGGGATGGAAATATAAAACATGCAGTTTTCAAAAATCTGAAAATGCTTCAGTGTTTGTCTTTGAAGTTAAAAAAAGAAAATCAACATGTTTCTAGGAGTCAACATTAGACCCTAACAAACTTTCAGCTGCAAATATGTGATTGAAATACGTGGTTGCATTTATTTACGTATAGCCCTGTGTTATAAATGTTAACTCAAACTGAACCATTTAATGTGCTTAATCTATTGCAGATGTAATGGTCACTGAACTATTTCTGTAAACCACTTCTGTTGGCATTCTCTGGACTTCCTTTAGTACTGATTCAATTTTAGCCAACTGTTCCAACTATAACCAGACTAAGCTTGTGCCAGACTATGCATCTATGACATATGTATTTCTCAGAAACCCCACACAATGGCAAATTTCTCCAGCCTGCACCACCACTTTGTACCTAATTAGAGTAGACGTGGCACTAAAGAGAAACCACAAGCGCAGCAGTGTGCCCCAATAGATATTCATACAGTCTAGGATCTTAACAAAGTGAACAATTGCCCAAATAATGATTTCCTGCTGTGGATTTTTTATGCTTTGTTTGTTAAATCCTATTTTCCTTTCTGCTTTCCTGTTGACTGCAGCAGAATTGAATTTTGTTGAATCCATCTCATACTGGGTCAGCAAAACCCTTCACCTTGTTAGAAAAGATATTAACTCATTGCCTGCTGTCTCTCCAGAACTGTAGACTTGCCTGTTTTTAAAGAGCTTTTACTCACTAGAAAAGTAAAAGAGTTAATAAAGATATGAGATGATGAGGCCCATAGTGGCTAATGTAGCTAACAAAGCTACAAGGGTCGCACTATACTAGAGTTTAGTTTCAAATTCTTAGTAATTTGTTAAAATGGAATAACCCATAATCTCTCTTCCCCCACCCACTCAGCTTTGTCTTTTGGCCTGCATAGTAGAATGTACAAGATAAATTAACTATTTTTAGCATTTGGTCATCTAAACTTTGTATTAACAAGGGGTGGATGATGGAGGTTACTCTGTGAGAATAGTATGTTATGCTTCACCGAAGGAAATGCTGACATCCTTTCTCAATATGTTTTGGCTAACTGTTACTGTGTTTCTGAAGGTAATTTTCCATGCCTTAGTGGCACATGGAAGTTTTTTTTCCCCATTTAACATGCTTATCAGCATATTTATCACTGTTAAACAAAATGCGCCATTTGTATGTTTTTGTTAACAATAAATGAACAAACCCTCTGATAATCATTACTTTTCATTGTTTGGTCTTTCGTGGCTTGAAGTTTTAAGTACTGTACATTGTGCTTGATATGCTGGTGAGGTTGTTCGAACTGCCTTAGAAGAGAATGAAAAGTTTGATTTCCCCCCTCCTTTTCAGGAAAAATCTATCCTCTTGTTCTACAGAGATTGATAGCATAGCTAGCAAAATATTCTGGGCACAGTCCAGTAAAAATTAGTCACACGTGTCCTGTTAAAATCAGTTGACTTGAAGGGCACATATTGGTGGCTCCATAGATGGAGCATATGATGGTGCATATTTCCTGATGCTAAGTAAGGGACTGGATATCTGAGAATTGTTAAATAGCTCCGGGGGGGGGGGGGTAGGACAGTCTGCTGTTGGTATCTACTCCTCACTGCCACCTGGTAAGCCTCCCTATTCAATTCTGGGCCTCTGGCTGTCTTGCCAGGATACAGTGGAGAGCAGCAGCAGCAATGGACCATCTTCTTCTTCCATTAGCATCTTTTTAGAAACCCTGTTGCCACTGCTCCTCACCATCACCTGTTAAACCAGCCAGGCACCCAGGTACCAGTGAGGGGAATAAGAAGTGGTGGTGGGGAGCAGGTGGCGATGGTGGACCACTGTCACCCATTCACTGCCTGGTTCCCAGGCACCATGCGGGGGAAATAAGCTGCTCTCCAAAGCATTGAGCGTATGCACCCACACAAGCCTTTTTGCCCCAGGGGTCCTCCAAAACTGGAACCAGCACAGTTAAATGTTGTCATCCCATTGCTTTCAATGAGATTTGGGCATGATTGGCACAGTCCACGCTGTCTATGCGTGGTCAATTTTCAGGTATGTAACTGCATGGAAAAAAGCTAGTGTGAACTCATTTGTGTACACTAGGAATCATCAGCCATTTCTACGATGATAGCTACACAGCGTCCCGCAGCCATGATCACTGAAGTGGCTGCTGACTCCTCACATGTAGTGTCTTCTCTATTCTAGCCTTTCTTCCTGTGGATGTTCTGACTCTGCATACAGACAACTGTCAGCATGAGCCAGCCCTAATTTTCATAGGATTCTGACCTGACAAAACAGCATGTCAGTTGCAAAATAAATAGTGTGATCTCTTTTATATGGCACTCAAGAAAATGACGAGCGGTTTTGTTTTATTATGAACTGCCTTTTTTACAATTATGATTTTTTAAAAAAAATGGTGACATCATATATTTCTCTGGTGTTTAAGTAATAAATGCTTCAAAATGTTAAATGTGTTAAGGCGGTTTTCTGTCCTAAAACTAGAGTTTTACTGGGAGAGGGGGTAGTGCTAGGAAGAACACCACCACAATGAAAAGGTATATATTTTCATTCTAAAATGTGGAGATGCCTTGAAAGGTGTAGTTTCTGTTCTTCATTGAGAATGAATTGTGTTTCATGATCTTAAAGTCTTCATAAGCATCTGTGTTATATCCCCCTCTTTTGTGGTATTTTATGCTAGAGTGGGTAAGGGGCTTTCATTTGTTCAAGTGATATTGTGTGAATGAAAGAAAGGTTTGAGAAAGACAACAAAGAAAGGTAATTGACTGTGTTAGCAGAAGAAAGACCAAAACTAAGCTTTCCAAAATTGCTTCCAATATGGTGTTAGTATACATTTAGTTGGAAGAACAACTGAGACATTTTCCATCGTCTTCAAACCCTTTGAAAGGTGAAGCAACACATGGCCAGGCAAAGCTGAAATGTTGCCAGCCATAAATGACTAATAGTTTCCATAACCAACACAAAGTGGTGTCAGACATTTTTCAGAGATAAAATATTGATTTTATTTTTATTCAGGATATAGCAATAACTTCAGGGATCCATTTTCTAAACAGTAGCAAATAGTTTAGAGAGCAAGAGTAGATCTTGTGATTTGGATTTGTTTCTCCTGTTTGAAATAAGGTCATGCTGCCCCTAAAGGGCAGTATAAGATATTATTTCTTACTGTGGTATAAGAAATTCATCTCCCTTACCGGGCTGTTTTCTTGACCTTCTATACTGCTCTGTGCTAGATCTGTATGCATTACTACAATGATAGTTGGTGTAATTTGATTTTGCTAGGAAGTAGTTGTGAACGTATGATCTACTGTATATATAAAAAGGTAAAGGTATCCCTTGACAATTAAGTCCAGTCGTGTCCGACTCTAGGGAGCGGTATTTATGTTGCACTTTTCCTATATGATTTTTTAAAAGTAAGTTATATCACACCGTCAGTGTATGTGATGCCATATACTGTAGAGCAGTGGTTCCCTAACTGGGGCATCGGGACGCCCCAGCCGGGAACAAAGGGTTGCTATGCCCTTAAGGGGCATGGCAACCCACGGTGACGTCGACGGCGCGCCCGGGATCGCGCCGCCGCCGCCACCGCCGTGCCCGGGATCGCCCTTTTTACCTTCATTGGTGGGTAGTGGGTGTCCGGCGGGGGTTGTGGGGAGCCTGCGGACCCCTCCGCAGGCCTCCCCAAGCGTCGGAGCAGTGCTCCGACGCGATCGCAACTCACTTCCGGTTTCGCGTAAAACCGGAAGTGGGTTGCAATCGTGTCGGAGCGTTGCTCCGACGCTTGGGGAGGCCTACGGAGGGGTCCGCAGGCTCCCCACAACCCCGCCGGACACCAACTGCCCACCAATGAAGGTAAAAAGGGCGATCCCGGGCACGGCGGTGGCGGCGGCGGCGCGATCCCGGGCGCGTCATCACGACCCCTGGGAAGGCCCCGCTGCTACTTAGGGCAGCGGAGGGCCTTCCCAGGAGTTAGGGAACCTCTGCTGTAGAGTTACATAGTAAAGGGGGCGGAGGGAGGGGGAGACAGATGTAATGAGGAAAAAATGTGGGCAAAGGTGGCTTTTGAGGAAGGATTTGAAGGAAAGGATAGAAGCTCCTGCCTCCTTAAGTGTGACCTTTTAAAAAAAGATTGCGATTCCCTTGGAAACAGAGTACCTGCTAATATGTAAAAATGAATATTGACAGCTGCTCACTTAGAAATACTGCTGCACTGGAAAAAAATAATACTTCTTTACATTAAATTCTTGGTATTATAGAGTCTGGTGGTAGTCTTGGCTGAAAAACGTACTTCTGAGCTTTCATTTGCTAAGAGTTGAGCCAGTCTAGATACATTCTTCAACATTTGGCTTCCTTTCTTATCACTTGTGAACAAAAATGCTTTGTTAACATGTCCGGCCAGCCAGCCCTTGTCATTTTGGAAGGATGTTTTTGAACTAAATCTCATGACTCATTCTATGTTGTTAACAGGCACTGCTATTGTATGTCTTCTACTGCGGGAAGATGGTTACTTCTGAATGAACTTGTACGTTTCCCTTTTTGGTTAAGGTTTTTGTTGTTTTCTGTATTTTGTAACTTAGAAAATCAAAGAAAAACATTTTGGGGAAAAGTAAACATCATTGATGGACCTGCACTTGACAACCAGCCAAATGCTGAGAGTACAAAAAAAATCTACTAAAATAATGGAAACTTTGAATAAGGTTTAAGTAGAAAGAAGGTTAGACTACTTGTTAAAAATCATAACTTCTATTAGCAAAGTATACACAGAAACCACTGATTCTGTAGTAGAGTTTGTGTACACACATACAGATTAGGCAACCATTTGGTCTGAAGATATAATTTTCTGATTGATTATAATAAGAGATTTACAGAATTATTCCTTATGAGAGGAGTAGATTTGACAATCCACAATGTATTATTGTGGAATAAGAGATACACTTTTTAACATTGGAGAGAAAAGGGAAGAGACTGGTCAAAAAAAGATGGGATAGGATCCTGGCATACACTGGTGCTGCAGTGATCCTCCCCCAATCCATGCTCTGCCCTCCCCCTGAACCACCCTGATACTCCCTTTGCCCTCCTCGCCCTCGACATTCTCCCATCCATGACTTACTGAGGCTGATGCAGCCCAGTGTCCACGGCAGTAGCTTGACCTGACTTGGCAGTGGTGCTCTCCACATGTCCATTGCTTGGTCTTTTGCGACAACTCCTCCCACTGTTGCAAATGGGGCATAGGATCGGGCCATACGATGACTAACCTTGTGAGACAAAGCTTAGTATTTTATATGATGATGATGGATATTATCATGATGAGTAGCTATAAATTACTGATAAAGTGACTAGGTTAAATGTGTAAAACTGTATGTGTTGCTAAGTATGTAAAATCATATGCCTAAATGAAAAATATCTCTCACTCAGAAAATTAAAATTGGCAATACAGGAACTTAATGTTTTGTTTAAGAGAACTATGATCTGACAGTATCTGATCTGACCAAAGCTTAGAAGCAAACCTAGAAATATCCTTTGAGATATGAATGTGGTGCACAATTATTCACATATAAAGTTATCCTTATTTGATATTGAACAAAGCATGTAAGTTTTCCTACTGAGATTCACAGAAATGAAAATACAATGTGTGTGTAACTTTTTCTGTCAGTTTAATTCAATATATGATCATCACAACCCCACATAAACAGTTTACTATATTACTGCAAAATTCAGATCGTAAAGCAAAATCTTCTTAATCCATTCCTAATATTTGGATAAGACATGTTCATTCTGCCACATTTGAAAAATAAAAGTGACAACTTGGGAATCCCATTTCTTTTGACAACATTGAAAATGAGTGTGCATTTAAAAGTACTGGGTCTGATTTCTCAATTTATTTATCTGAAACTGGAAAAATATCTAATACTCAGGTTGATATTTGACTCTAATCAAATGCTTTAAAAAAATGGCCTGTCTCTCCCTTTCTGTGCAAATGTCCTAAATAATAGGTGTGTCCATAAGGGAGGATGAATACCAGAGAAAAAGTCAAACCACAATGTCAGATTCAAGCAATCATAAAATCTGAAATGTGCAGTTTCAAACTTGATGGCAGTCTTCTTTCTCTTTCATTATTTGGAATAAAGCTTTACCAATTGATGTCCACTCTGTATTTTAGCAACTTTAGTCTTGGCTTTCTTCTAAATTAATACACTTTCAGCGCAATCCTATCCCCCGACTATGCTGGGGCACTGCATCTCCGCTGGCCTAGGGTGTTGCAAATGTGCTGTGAGGGACGTTTGCAGCACCCGGTGAGTAGGTGGTGCTGACACTGAGGGCTGCACCGCCCACCCACTGAGCGGCAGAAGACCCTGCACTGTGGAACAGGTAAGTGCTGCTCCGAGCGGCGTAGGGCCTGGGGGAGGGGCGTAATGGGGCGGGGAGTAGGTGGTTCGGACCTGGGGGGAGGGATTTTCATCCGTGTTGGACACCACGAGCCCTGACACGGGGCTGCTTTATTCTCCGCCAGCTACAGAGCCCGCTTACCGCAAGTAGACCTCCATCCTGTCCCTTCCCCAAATGGGCCACGCAGCCCATGCTGAATCTCCTACGTCAGGGGAGGATAGGATTGGGCTGTTTCTCTGTTAGTCAAGCATTCTTCTCAGAAGACCTGAATGAGGTCATGGCTACCTGCATAATACACTGCATTATAATTAAATGATATTGTATCAGACTTGCAAGTCTTGCTCTCATTGTCCTACAAGTTAACATATAATGCATTTTGTAAAAAGAAATAGTAGCTTCAGTAACATCTCTGCAGTGGAACTGATTCTCTTGTAACACTCTGTGGGAATACTTTTATAAGTACAGGTATTCCTGGGTGGACTCATGGAATACTTTATGTCTGAATTCAAAAACCCTTGGATTTTACAGGAAAGATGAGCTAGAGTCAGCACAATTTTATTATTCTGCTCATGGAACTTCCTTCGGAAAATTGCATGGATTTTAATTCACGTTTGCCCTGTACTATATGTATACTTTCTACCACCACTATCTCCTGTAATTATTCCAACAGCACTCTCGGGAAGGAAATCTTTTACATCAGGTTCAGTCCTAACTTCCAATTAAATCTATTTAGGTTAATTTTGTTAGTCACAGAACAACACACCTTTTCCCAGTACCAAAACTTAAGGATTTTCTGAAGGTAAATATCACATAAGAATGTCATTTCCAAGGTTTTACAAATTAGAGATTATGGCAAATATGAACCCAGAGGGCAAATGAAAACAGTTTGTTTCCTTCTTTTAAAACTGAATCCGGAAATGGTTTTCTAGCAGCAACAACAAAAAGTTATAAGCATGTTTCTGTTTTTACGTGGAATTAGTATTTTTCACATCCTAATGACTCTTCAGTAATTAGCATCAGGGCACACTAAATGCCTCACTCGAAGCATTTACAGATTAAGGCATGTTGTGCCAGCTATAGCCAGGAATGATCACTGTGCTGAACCAATTTTTAAAACTTGTGTTTGAATCCAGCTGGCATACTCAACTGTGACTAATCTTCTCCCCGAGGCAGGCACATCAGCATACACCCTTGCTGTGCCACTGCCCTCTGTTTATATTGTCAAGAACATGGCTCCTTCATCTCTTGAGTGATTGCTGCTCTTTTGGCTCTAAAAGCATTTTATGTAGAACTTTGTCCAAAACGTCTTTGGGTCTGATTCCAAGTTCACTTTTTAAAAGCCAGTATAAGCCACCAGCTTATTAGAGTGTTCAAACTACCGTACAATTGCACTCATTTCACATGCTAGCAAGGTTATGCTCAAAATCCTACAAGCTAGGCTTCAGCAGTACGTGAACCGAGAACTACCGGAAGTACAAGCTGGGTTTCGAAGAGGCAGAGGAACTAGAGATCAAATTGCCAACATGCGCTGGATCATGGAGAAAGCACGAGAGTTCCAATAAAACACCTACTTCTGCTTCATTGACTACGCCAAAGCCTTTGATTGTGTGGATCACAACAAACTGTGGCAAATTCTTAAAGAGATGGGGGTACCAGACCACCTTACCTGTCTCCTGAGAAACCTGTATGCGGGTCAAGAAGCAACAGCTCGAACCGGCCATGGAACAACCGATTGGTTCAAAATTGGGAAGGGAGTACACCAAGGCTGTATATTGTCACCCTGCTTATTTAACTTATATGCAGAGTACATTATGAGAAGCCGGAATCAAGATTGCCGGGAGAAATATCAACAACTTCAGATAGGCAGACGATACCACCCTAATGGCAGAAAGTGAAGAAGAACTAAAGAGCCTCTTGATGAGAGTGAAGGAGGAGAGTGCAAAAGTTGACTTGAAACTCAACATTAATAAAACTAAGATCATGGCATCTGGTTCCATCAATTTCTGGCAAATAGAAGGGGCAGAAATGGAAGTAGTAACAGATTTTACTTTTTTGGGCTCCAAGATCACTGCAGTCGGAGACAGCAGCCATGAAATTAAAAGACGCTTACTCCTTGGAAGGAAAGCTGTGGCAAACTTAGACAGCATAATAAAAAGCAGAGATATCACCATGCCAACAAAAGTTCGTATAGTCAGGGCGATGGTGTTCCCAGTAGCAATGTATGGTTGCGAGAGTTGGACCATAAGGAAGGCTGAGCGCCGAAGAATAGATGCTTTCGAACTGTGGTGCTGGAGAAGACTCCTGAGAGTCCCTTGGACTGCTAGGAGATCAAATCAGTCAATCCTAAATGAAACCAACCCTGACTGTTCCCTGGAAGGACAGGTTCTGAGGCTGAAGCTCAAATATTTTGGCCACCTAATGCGAAGAGAGGACTCTCTGGAGAAGACTCTGATGCTGGGAAAGATTGAAGGCAAAAGGAGAAGGGGAAGGCAAAGGATGAGATGGTTAGACAGCATCACCGATGCAACAAACATGAAAATGAGCGAACTCAGGAAGATAGTGGAGGATAGGAAGGCCTGGCGGGATGTGGTTCATGGGATCACGAAGGGTCGGACACGACTTAACGACTGAACAACAACAACATAAGCCACCAGCATGATGTCATTTACTTCCAGGGCATAACTTCTTCTTCAACTCCGTAGGAGATGAGCTGGACTCTGGTAATAATGACATCATTATATTTTTCCAGTATCGCCCATTATGTCTTCAATCAAGTACTCATCTTCTCATAGTAGTTAATCCCTTAGGGTTTAATTGCAGAAAGGCTTTGGTCACCTTTGACTTAAGTACAACAAAGCTCTTTGTCCTGTTGAGAGAAGAGACAGGAATTCCCTGCTATTTTGTTGTATAATAAGAAGCTGGAGCCAGCAGACTTTCCTTCTTGCAGAGAATTACTACTATCTGACCTTCTTTTGAACTTGAATTTAGTAGCTGCCACTCCCCTGCCATTTGCTTCAGCAGACTGCGAGAGCTAGACTGATGAATAAATAGCAGTTCTCCTGAGTGTTGAAGTAAGGTTTTGACAAATCTCAAGTACATCAAAGATAGGAAAAACAGCCTGTCGCCATTTAGTGAGCACTCTTATTATCACATTATGTCGGATGATGGGCAAAGTTCAGTTGACTTAACATGCTGCTACTGAAAACAAGAGCTCTTCCTTTCATATTCTGGGGGAAAAAATCTAAGATCATACAGGGAAAATACAGCCTCTTGAAAATCTTCTCCATGCTACATCTCCTACAGGTTTCAATAATAATTTAAAAAAAGGAAGCAGATTGTCAAGGAGGTGGAAACAATTGTTCTTGCTAGCTAATCCATTAAGCTAAGGTGTTAGACCTCTTGCCAATTCCACAGCAGCCTTGAAACAGGAAATTTGAAGAAGAATTTCCACACTGTGATAATGTTGTTATGGGGTGAGGACAGAGCATTAGAAGTGTATAGCCAAAGCTTTGTTGTTCATTCTAGTTCTGAATATTTCAAAATTCTGTAGCTCACTATTACTTATGACAAGTGTTTTTTTCAAAAAGGAAAACTTAGATCTCTTGAGCTTTCTATAAAGGTCAATTATTTATCTCAGGGACCTGTGGTATGACACATTTCTAGGGTGGCTGATATTGGTGTAGAATAGGGGTGGCCAACCTTTCAACATGAATGTATAGCTGCTTTAGCAACACCAACAGCAATTGCAGCTGCCAAGATCCTGTCTTCTATACAACTCTTAAGAACGCAGAGGCCCTAATGGTGGAAGGTTTGCCACCCCTGGTGTAGATTGTCTCCACATGATGGGAAGGAATGGGATCCACATGACAATCATTGCTAAACATTATAGCTATTGCATAGATGCTGTGTATAGTAGCCTCCACATAGAGTGTACTGGTCTGAGAAGAACTGCATTCTAGTTCCTGCTCAGCCATGAATCTTATATTCTCTCTGACTAGTTTATTTCATGGAATTGTTGTGTGTATGCAATGGGGATAGCCTCATTTGTTAGCCCTGAGCTCCTTGGAGGAAGGGAAGGAGAAAAATGTGATTAAATAACAAATCTATAAATAGATTTTTACTGAAGCACATGATTCACAGTATCACCAAGTTCTGTCCAATCCCAGACACTAAGATTGGATATCCCCAAACCAAAGCAAGCAGCTTAGAAATTGGCTGTTCGGTTCAAATAACTATGTGAAATTTAGCCCCCCCTCCCCTATAAACTACTTCTTGTATTAGTTCCCTGTGTCCTCTACTCTTGTCCTTCACATTCCTTCTTAGGCATTCCTGTTGTTCAGTCTATTCCTGTTCTGCTCCCTTCCTTCAGCCATGTTGCCTCTGAGATCCTTGATCCTTTTCCCTACCTTGAGGGAACTCTTTCCAGGCATCATTATTGTCCCTAGTCTCTATTTGTGCTTTTATTACCAGTCAATTTTGAGCTTCCTCTTTGTCACAAAAGCTGGGCTGCAAACATTCCAACAGCTTTGTTCCGTGAGAACTTGGCATACTCGGGAATGTTCCATGCCATTGCAGCCACTCAGCCAATTGGTGTAAGAGGCTTAATGAGTACCAGCGCAATACTGTATAGATTCCTAACATTTCCTTTGAAAACTTTGATGGGAGGGTTTCAAAGTGATAGTGTTATAATTTAACGGAACGTTTAGATAGAATATAAACAGAATTGCATAACTGAATCATAAGCGGACGAAAGGTCGGCAGTTCGATTCCCGCGACGGGGTGAGCGCTCGTTGCTTGGCCAGCTCCTGCCAACCTAGCAGTTCCAAAGCATGTCAATGCGAGTAGATAAATAGGTACTGCTTGCGGGAAGGTAAACAGCGCTCCGTGTTCCAGCTGCACGCTACGCGCTGCGGCAAGGAGAGTCATGCCGGCCACATGACCACGGAGGTGTCTTCGGACAACGCTGGCTCTTCGGCTTTGAAATGGAGATGAGCACCACACCCTAGAGTCGGACACGACTGGACTTAATTGTCAGGGGATACCTTTACCTTTACTTTAGATCAGGTTAGATCAGTAGTTCTCAAATGTTTTGGACTCCAGAGCCCTTTACACTCCTAAAAGGAGTCTTGGGGAGCCCCGCTGGTGCATATACGGAGTCTCGGGAATCTCCAGTGCACTGGTACATGTGCAAAGTGGCACAGCACCAAGCCCAGTGTTTCCTAAACATTGCCTTGATTTTTATATAGCAGATGGGGATTGGGAGGAGGGAGTACCAAACTTTCTTTGAAGTTGCTCAAAACATGACTGTAAAACCTGCATTTCTTGATGTTTGTGCTTTATTTTTCATTTCCTTTTCGTCCTTCATTGACAGCATTCATAACTGACACAAAAAGACCTTCAGGATCTCAAATGCATTTTTCAATATTATGTATGAAAACACTTTTATATTCTCCTACAGAAAACTGCACAAATTGCATTTCAGAAGAAATGTTTTGTCAGTCTCCATCTGAGGAAATTGAATTTTGTATAATGTTCATTTATGCAACTTGCCTGTTTTCTGGTCCTCAGTTCTAAGAAAGTTGCCCTACTCTGGTAATGAATACAATATATGCATAATAAGTGCAACTCATGATATATCACATAATGGCTTAGTACAGTGGTTCCCAAACTTACTTTGTTCATGACGCACTTTGTATCGAAGTAATTCCTTCATGGCACCCCTGCATTTCTGTCTCTGCCTTAGAGACACGCAGCCGGAACTTTCCGTAAAATATATGTATACTGTAGTATATAAAAGCCATTATGGCCCAACAGATCAAATGTGAAGCTTGGTCTTGTGAGTAATTTATGTATAAATGCATATTTCTGTCCCATCATATAGACCTCAGTCAGATTTTGTTTGGTAGGTGGCACCTGAGAACTGAAAGTTTAAATGAATTTGCTGCATTGACACAAAAAGATAGTGTTGCGGTGAAAAGACGAACAGGTCTAAAATGGTACCCTCAAGGAAGGACTGCTGTAACACGCATTAGTCCTATATGTTTTGAGTTTGCTCTCAAGTTCCTCTTCAGAATCCATATAAATGCATTCTGGTGTACATGTGTTTTATAATTTAGCAAAGTGTATGAAAAATGCATGTTGTAAAGTACTCTTCGTCTAGCACTAGGAAGCTCTTCCTTAAAAGCTTATAACTTTGAAACACTGTTAAGCATTAGGGTGATGATGACATGTGTTTGAGTTCATTCCAAGGCTCGCAAGCTTTCAAGATGATAATTAGTAATGGTCAGCTTTGTGGGCTGTTTTAACGACATATTTAAAATTGATCGTGTCCTTGGTTATTTGATAAATAGGTTTTTTTTTTGTTAATTCAGGTTTTACTCAAGCATAGTTTAATCCAATTGATTGGACAAATACTGAATGGATTTTATTGAAGTAAATTATAAAGGAGGTGACTAATTATGAGGCTTGAGTAATGTGATTTTAAGTGAATAAATAAATGGCTTCTCTTTTCATTGCAGTTCAAACTGCTGATTTATAGCTTTAGCACCCTGCATACATGCATCATCTGAAAGCAGTTCATTTATCAAACTGGAATGTTGCAACCATTTCTTTCTGTAGTATATGTTGGAGTTTTAGGATGATGAATTCTCTGGGAACTCTTACAGATCAGTTGTCCCATCTATGAAAATGCACATAAATAGATCCCATGGATGTTTATCTCGAACACTAATGGTCTTCCACAGGTTGTATGAGATCAGCTTATAAGCCTGCTTGATCTCTTGATGTAGCAATTCAAGTTGCTGCCAAAGACTTAACTGATTGCAGACTGGATTTCTTAATTATTTTTGATACCATGATTCACTCTTGTTAAGAGTGATAGCACTGACTCATGGGAGGCAATGGAGACATCTAGGACTTCATCGTTGCTGTGGTTTGTATTAATAATACAATTAATATTTTGGTAGTAAGTCATCTGGAGGCAGCATGTTGTTGTCATCCCCCATCCAACAGAAGCAAAGACAGAAGTTAATGCTCTTTAAAAACCAGGTCATCTTCTGAAGTTAAAAAAAAAAGTGTGTGTTGGGATAGTGTTTTAAAATTAAAAACAAAAGCACCCACAATACTGTAGTTGTAGTCCACATTGGTGGTGTTACCCCCATATTGCAGGTTGAACGGTGGGGTGGGAAAGCTCAGACTAATGGTTGTTTTTTGCAACCATGCAGTGTAGTCCAGTGTTGCTATCCAACATTGCAGCTGTGGGGGAAAAGGCAGAAAAAAATGTGCCTTACAACAACCCTGCAAAGGCTAGTGATATTAATATTAACCTCACATTGCAGGTAAATGAGTACTGTACATTAATTCAGGGTATTTTGACCCCACCTTTTGACTGTAAAAGTCCTTCAGGTAGCTTAGAAAATCACAGTGAATCTCTTTTTTCTGCTTCTTTCTTCATCCATCTCTTTGTCTAATAGAGGAAGCTTTACTGTCTGAACTCTCATTGTCCTGCAGTCAACTGGAGTGGCTACAGATGCACACAGTTATCACAGGGGAGGAAACAAATGGCCATTAGTTCCAGCCAGGATATTAGAGGCTGTTGGTGACCTCTTCTTCTGCTGAAGCCAGGTTGGGGTGGTGGTTGCAGCAGCCACCTGGTATAATGATCTTTGTATTTTTGATTGGGGCTGAGTTCACTGATGATCCCTTACAAAGTCCTCCAATGAAGGCTTCAATATAACTATCCCTACCTCAAACTTTATTAGTGAGTACACTTTAACCACCCTTTTGTACAAACTATCGGGTTGTTAAAGAGTGCTACAGTGGAAGATACAGTGCTTAAATGTTGTTGTTTTAGAAAATTTATGTAAAGGGCTCACAACCTGTAAAATGACACAAAGGGAGACACCAGCAAACAGCCACTGGAAGAGATTTTTCACTCTATAAGATGCACTCCCCCCCAAAAAAAATAGGGGGAAATGTCTGTGCGTCTCATGGAGCAAAGTTCCCTGACTTCGCGCATGCGCTGACCGCATCTGCAATCCCTTCGGAAACATCGCATTTGCTGCGATGTTTCCTCAGGGCTCCCTGGTCGCGTCCAGCGCCTGGGAACTTGGCGGAGGCGCCAAACGCGACTGGGAGCTCTGTGCAAACATTGCAGTTGCTGCGATGTTTCCTCAGGGCTCCCTGGTCGCGTCCAGCGCCTGGGAACTTGGTGGATGTGCCAAACGTGACTGGGAGCTGAGGCACAGGAAGAGGAGCTGCAAACAACAACCAGGCAAGTGGCCAAGCGGCTGGAAAAATGTTAAAAACAAGATATATTTTTTCCCCTATTCTTAGCTCCATAATACACATGCGTCCTATGGTCCGGTGCGTCTTATGGAGCGAAAATACGGTAGGTTTTCTCTGTGCCAGGTGCAGGGGAGTGGCAGCAGGAAACAGGTTATCTTGTTGGCTGTGTGCTCCCTGAGGCATCTGGAGGGGCCACTGTGTGATACAGGAAGCTGGACTAGATGGGCCTTTGGCCTGATCCAGCAGGGCTCTTCTTATGTTCTTACGTTCTTATGAGATTTTGTGCTGGGATGAATGGAAATAGTTGCTCTCTCCTTACTAAATATGAGTGTCACTACTTTATGAAGAGGTGTGGTGGGAGTGGCTTGACAGGCTGTGTGAGACTTGTAGCAGCCCAACGTTTTGGAGTGGCTAGCCACCACTGCCTCTTTTTTTCTTTTTCCCCAAGCCTCCAGTTTTCTGCTGGTGCAAACGCCTTTATATGCCTGGTTGAAAGTGAGCACGGTGAAGACTCTGCTGCGTGACAACTTGATCTTATCACTTGGCAGCTACTTTTTCACAGTTGGCCATGCATTAGGAAGTGGTCTAGTTGTGTGTAAAGACATGTATTATGTTCAAGCAGAAAGAACAACTGTTCTCTCTTGGTGTGCATAAAACCTTGCCGTCTCACTTGTGCACCCCCTCCCCAAAGGAAAGAAAGCTTAGACGCCAGGCAGACACTATATATATATAGCTTTCTTTGACTGGTCAAAAAGATAAGTGGGCTGAATAGAGACAAGTGTTGTTTCTCTATAAATCGTGTGCCAGCAGGTTTATCACCAAGCACTGTAGATTATGTTGGGTGCAGTAATCAGGAGGAAGAAAGGGAGGCTAAAATAACAGAGCAGTAGGACTATTTTGATTCCACAATCAGACCCTCCTTGACTTCTGCCCTCTGGGTGGAAAGTGCTTATGTTACAAAATAACGTCAAGTCAGTCTCCAAATATTAGTGGTGGTTTTACTTTTTACTAGTATTTACTGAGGTGTTAGCTGCCTTGGATATTTACATTTTTTGATGACTTGATTCTGTTAATGTAACAGTTAAGGACAACAACATTTTCCCTATCATGTTTATTTAGGAACCAAGAGCCAAACTAGATGTAATGGCAGAACAGCCATGTTTGTTGTCCATGTGTCTGCTTTGTTCACACATTTTAAAAAGAAGGGAGTTATTTTAACATCAAAAGAGGCACATAGATGAGGTCTGTTGCCCATCCTCCTTCCCCCTCCCCCAGTCTGTCTCTGATTCGAAAGCAAACTAAGCTGGGAGAAAAGTACCTAGGTGACAGACCATGGGGAGGGGGAAGAGTCCAGTTCCCTTTTCCACCTTTTGATGTTAAAATTAGACTTGTGTCTCACACACACACACACACACACACACACACACACACACACACACACACACACACACACACACACACACACACACACACACACACACACACACACACACACACACACACACACACACACACACACCACTTTATGAACAGGGCAGACACATGAACAAACTACCATGATTGCTGCCATCACATCTAGTTTGGCCATTATTAGAGGTATTAATGGGTCAAGTGTAATGTCAGTGGATGGAGGTGCCAAATGAAAGGTATATTCTAAATGCATTGTCTCCTTCCACTAAAGAGAGCTGCCTTTGGGAAGGTTTATGGATACAGTAAATCATCCCAAACAATTCGCCTAGACATATACTATTTCCTTAACCAAGATGGATGGAAATGTTATATTTTGAGAGCATAAATTATGCCTTTGTAGTCTTAAATTCCTTCAGAACTCTTATCAACTAAGAGGTAGAGATGTTTGATTAGTGTTCCAGTAGTAGATCAGTGATGTGAAAAGACATGGAGAGCCAGGTTTTTGTTTTGTTTTGAAGACCATAATATAGTTGAATTAAATCCTTAACAGGAAGCAGAGAAACCATTTCTTCAGAATGCGTGCTGATAAATGGTTGATGGGAAGGAGATGTGATTCCTCAGTTCTGCCTGGTTATGCCTCTGTTTTCCTATAAAGTTGAGGGTGCAGTATCTTGTTTAGATGTACTGTTGGTTTGTTAGCCTGACTCCTAGATTGAGCTTGATCATGGGGTTGGTGAGGACTGGTGGTATGAAAGCTTTTCCTTTGTTTTACAAAAGTTGTTTTTTCCAAGCTAAGGAGTTCCGGGAGGTACCTGTGGTCACAAGACACCAAATACACTGTTCCAGCAGGATTTGGAGTTGGATTTTACCACAGTTTTGGAGGCTGGCCTATGGATCTGTGACCTCTTGCCAGCAGTCCTTATAGCCAGCCATGTTGCTAGTCTGACACTCTCGTCTTCAGAAAGGCACCTAGCACCGAGTACACACGTTTAAATGCATGTCTCCTGCACAATTTACTTAAAAGGGAGTTAACAGAAATAAAATATTGACCATGTGCAAGCTTGGAGTAGATTGTGTGTCTGCTCTGGCTTTCCAAGCACTTTGTACTTCACCAGTCCCCTGCACTGTCTTTGTCTTGCCTTCTCTAGGAACTATTCTGTCTGACCTTTCTATTATGGAATTCCGTCAGCTTGATCATCCCTGTGTCACATTTAATACTTCACACACAGTCTGACTTCCTAATGTTTCCACTGATGTTATAACTTTCTAGGAAGCATTGTTTTTCCTCTCAACCCACCTTCCCATTCCACATCTTATTTGCTTTTCAGTTCTGCATACTTCTTAGACTCTGCAGTTTCCACCTTCAAAAGAAGAATTGTTTTTTTTTGTAGAATGTTCTAAGAAAATTTTGTTTAATGCACTCATTTTATATTTATTGTGATCTGGCTCTGACTGTAGAGCTGGGCATAGGTAGAGGCTGTTTTTAGAGGAAAGGGCAATGCAATAGTAATTGTTCCAATGCTGTGTGTGAATGGGTTTCCTTCATGTATGGCAGGTTGTAGCACAGGCCCTTTGGACTTGCATTTTGAATATACGGTAGATGTGAAATAAGTATGTGCATAAAGGGATAAAATGCAGGTTGCTTTCTTTCTTTTTATTTAAATGCAGCTATGTTCCTGCCAACCTAGCAGTTCCAAAGCATGTCAATGTGAGTAGATAAATAGGTACCGCTTGCGGGAAGGTAAACAGCGCTCCGTGTTCCAGCTGCTTGCTACGCACTGCGGCAAGGAGAGTCATGCTGGCCACATGACCACGGAGGCGTCTTCGGACAACGCTGGCTCTTCGGCTTTGAAATGAAGATGAGCACCACACCCTAGAGTCGGACACGACTGGACTGAATTGTCAGGGGATACCTTTACCTTTTTATGTACTATGTCAGAAACACTATCTGAGCTACCCAAACAATTAAATCACTAACTGATTACGGGTATTTATTTTTGTGTGTTTTGTGGGCACCAAGGGTTCAGAGTTCAGCTCACAGTCAGAAACTGTCCTTTTCTTCCCTACCTTAATGATGCGCACTAACATAAATTGTTTCTTCATGGTTAACTTTCGAACTAATTACATTAATTTTGAGTTTGTTTTGGACTTGCCATCAATCCTGTGTCAGATGTAGTTCCCATCTCATACCTTTTTGTCTCCTTGTCCCTAAAATACATTGTCAGCCAAGCTTCCCACAACCAAGTGATAGATCCTTCAACCACACAAAAGGTTGTGGAAAGCATTATATCAATTTTGTTGTTCCTCTTCCTCCTCTGGACTACTTGTGTGCAGTGCTACATAGGTGGAGCCAGATGGTGAGAAATGTAAATGGACTCAAAAGGCACAGTGATTAGGTCCTACTGTGTTGATTTATAAACACCACATGGCTCCAGAACTGGCACTCTACCTGCATTATAAACCAAACCCTGGTTGAAAAGGTTTTATTTTTAATTATTCACATAAGCCTTAGAGAGCTACTGAAAGGTTCATTCAGGAAAGTAGGATGTAGGAAATAGGAGTGGTGGCATTACAAACTTGGCTTTGATGCAGATGATAGGAGCTGGTGATTTGCAACTGAAAGGCATACATTAAAATGCAAGTTTGAAAAGAAAAATATACTTACATGGTGTGTGTTTACCTGTTCAGTTTTGGATAAGGAGATTTAATTTAGAAATATTGTGCTTTTAAAACTGAAATCTTCCACACTGTAGCAGACTGATGAAACAGGATTTTTGTGAGCTTTACTGGAATATTGAATAGCTGCAAAATAAATAGCAAATGGTGAGGAAAGGAAGTGGGGTTTTAAGCCCCATTTAAAATAGATCCTTGTGTTTATTACTATCAATACTCTTGCAGTGCAGTAATATGTCTATATGACTACTGTATAGTGTTGCCCACATGGAATATCTGGCAGCAAAGTCTGCTACTGAAAATCCTGCTTGTTGCTTGGAGCTAGACTTTTGCAAAGATTGGCATATTTCATTCAAAGGCACAAGTATCATTGCCTGAATGAAGAGTGTTCTGATCAGCAATGCTCTCCTCTAGCGCAAGCTCATGTACTTTGAGGATGAATGCTTAATAAGAAATAGTAATGCTACCACTGTTAAATGCAACACATCGACCATAGGCTTCATCTACTTTCAAAATTGCCCCAAGTACTATGAAATCACACTAGTGACCAGGTATTGATAGTGCAGTATGACATTTTTGAATTTATCTGCTGGCAAAGGGTGTTTCCCGCATTATCAGAAAATCACCCCAAAGTGACTCCTATAAAGTATAATTAGGGAATCTCTACTACACATGTGTTTCCAAGAAGATTCACAGCATTTATAGCTTTAAAAATAGAAACTTTTCCATGAGACTACAGGTCAATGATTCAAATTATTTCGTGCAGTTCTGTGATCGTCCATTTCTGGTTAGAGTTGAACCCAAATGGGGAAATGAAATTCAAAATTCACAGTGACAGTTCCAGAAGTCAAAAGTGTTCACAGCCAGTGTGGAAAGTGGATTGCATTGTTAGTCCATGATCTTTAGGGACTACAAATGCATTGGTCTCTATACTGAAAGTCAATTTCCACTCAGAACAGTGGAAAAAAACAGAAAAAAACTCATGTTTTGTTTTTTCAAAACAGAAAAAAAACTCATGTTTTAATAGTCACCAAGATCTGGTCTTTCATATATATTGGAAAGAAAAGGATTTACCATTTAAATCACTAGATTAACATGTGTGTGCACCAGGAAATCAATAAACTGCCAGTGCCAACCTTGTCTGTGAATGAAACGCCTATAAACACAGTATATAACACATTTTTACATAGCTGACCTATTGAACATTTGCACATGTTTTTCATTGATGTGGGATTGTTCCCTCTAAGTGGATTCCATTCCATTTTTTAAACTCGATTTAAATGGAACAGACACCTTAAAAATCTTAACAAGCATAGTTGACCTTTGGGTGGAATTCTACAAAAAAGGGACTGTGTGTAGCCATGTTTTTCGACGTGTGCTTAGGGCTCGTTTGTGGAACAAATAAAGAAATCTACAGAGTCTTTTTGTTTTATGAAACAAGGAAAAAATCTATAGGGGGAGTGTGTGTAAAACAAATAAATAGAATTCTACAGCATAAATGCCAGACGTAATGAAAACATTGGCACTAGCCTAAGATGTATATAAGTGATGCGTATAATGGCCTGGCTGTTCCACTGTATGCGCTGCTAATGCACATAGTACAATCTATGGGAGAGTGGTAATCAGAAGCCATTGTTTTTGTTGGAAACAGGAAACATTACTCCTGACATGCCAGAGAAACAGGTCCATGCTGTAATAACATAAATGTATGTCACAACTGCAAAAGAAGTGCAACTCAGATATTTAATTTGAAAGATCTTCACAGAGTGCAGGAAGAACACCAGAGATTATCGTTTTCTTAGGCATTCCAAGCCAGCTGCAGAAATCTTACAGTGTGTATGTATAAGAACAAAACACCATTGCACTTGCTGCCTATGTTGTACCAATTCTTAACATAATTCAAATATATCCCTTAGACTCAATCAGCAATTTCCCCCATCATCATGGTCATAATTTTTATTCCACTCTTCCTCTAAGATAAGAAGCACCCAGGGCATATGGTCTCCCCCACTCATTTCATCCTCACAACACACTTGGTTGGACTAAAAGAGGGAGAAAAATCACCCAGTGAGCGTCAACTCTGCACACGGTCTCCCCAGCCCTAGTCTGACATTCTGTCCACAGTATTGCACTAACTGCCTTTTAGAGATGTAGTCTTCACACTCTTCCAAAGTACAAAAAGTTTAAAGTAAATGTATGCCAGTGTAAGTTACAGCGGCATCTGTCCTGCATCCAAACTGCGCATGCATGGCGTCTAAGGGGGGTTATGCCGGTGTGCGTCTTGCATCCGTCGGCGTACGGCAAGTTACACTGGCATAAGTGCACTTACACCCGTGGATCTACTGTTAACCGGTGCAAGAGTTACACAGGATTGGGCTGTAAGTGAGGACTTGCTGTAGATCAGCGTTATAGGCAGATTTGCTGACACAATTATTTAGGCTTCACATGCCAATTGCCTTAATCTGAAACGCATCAAATTAACAAATGTATAGTTTAGTTAGTTATGTGGAATTGTTAATGTTGTTTTATTATAAGTCATTTCGTTTTAAAGTTGTTGAGGAAAAAAATCCAATTTCTGGCCAGGGCCACTGTCTGTGTAGAGTTTGAATGTTCTCTGCATGTTTGTGTGGGGTTTTGTGTGTGTGTGTGTGTGCCCGCCCAGGAAGCTCACATTTATTTCAGTGTTTTATATTAGAAGTGTTCTGGGTCTTTATTTAGAAGTTTGGTTATGTTTTTGTGACTGGAAATATGCTATGAACTCTTGCTTACATATATCAAATTAGCCTACGGTAAAATTGGTTTCGTTATTAGTCGTTTCGCTTATTTATTTATTTTTCACATTTTTATACCACCCTTCCTCCAAGGAGCTCAGAGTGGTGTACATATTTCCTCCCCTCCTTTTTTTCCTCACAACAACCCTGTGAGGTAGGTGGGGCTGAGAGATAGTGACTGGCCCAAGGCTTAAAGTTGCAGTTTCCAAGAACCTATCGACTACTTTAAGTGAGGACTTGATGTGTTTCTTTCTCAAATCCCTACAACGTTTGGTAGCATTATGCCATCTGCTCCTTACTTGGCATTCGTTTTGTAGTACAAGAAATTGTAGGACTAGATTGTTACTCTCATTTAAATCAGTGAGGTTCAGCTAGGCTCACAGCACAATCCTGTGTAACCTTGCACCGGTGTAAGTGCACTTATGCCAGTGTAAGTGCACTTACACCGGTGCATCTGCTGTTACACCGGTGCATCTACTGTTACACCAGTGCAAGGTTACACAGGTTTGTGCTATAAATCACATACTCCAGCTTAACTGGTTTGTGGATTGGATTACTGAAAAAGGACTACTTACACTGGCTTAGTCCCACTACAGTCAATGGGACTATGCCAACGTAAGCTGTCTCTGAATGGCTGCCTTAAATTAATAGTTCTGATTAACTACCATGTGAGAAATCAAAGGCTAACTGTTACTCTGTGGGTTGCACACTTGACTGGTCTCCTTCCCCATCAGTCTCAAAGAACAAGAGGTGAAGTAGGGCAGCCTAGACATGACTCATCACTTGCTCTACAATGTAGCCAAAGGACACATGAAAAATAAACAGAGAGGATGCAAGGCTAAGAACAGCATGAAACGCTCCTGCTTGCTGAATATAGTCCTCACTGTATTGAGAACATACCATGGGGACTTATTTTTCAGAGTTTGTACATGGTTATATTAACCCATATCTGAGTGACTCCACAGAGGCTTTGAGTTTGACTAGTATGTGTCTGCCAGTTCTTAACAATGGGTGTGATGATTCTTTTAAAATTCTTCTTGATTCTTGCATGTTTCGTAGATTAAAGGTGCTTACCTTTTTAATGGTGGAACTACTTTTATACTCCATAAAAATTGAAATAAAAATGGTAAATGTGTAGTTAAAAATTATTCAGATGTTCATACACGGAATGAGGAAATGTTCCAGTTGTCATAATTATCTTCTTATTTACCATAAAGTTATAGTGATTATTAGATGTGACACTTAGGTCGCAATGGTTGCCAAATAAGAGTAAAACAATTATGAATTGTAGCACGAATTCAGTTCTCAGAGTTTATTTCTGATGCTATAATGTTGTTAGTGTGATTTTACCTACCATTTTTGCATTGGGAGTATTTATTCTGAATGTGACCTACCATGGCAAGCTTTGAGGTCTACACTGTTCTCAAAATAATAATGATCTCCATAATGCAAGCCTTCTCAGATTTTTAGATATTTGTGCTTAGCAGATGGGGTCTGCTCATTCTTCTATGCTTCTTTATGCATAATCCTTTATGCAAGTACCTTTATGATGTTGCTTAGTTGATGTTGCAAGTATGATGTTGCAAGTACTGGTACCTTTTCCACCTCTGGGAAGCTCTGAGATTGCTGGTATGTGGAGGCCAGTATTATAAGGCATAGCATGTATGTTCCATGTTGTTAATTATCTGTTTGAATTTATTTGATTTATTTTAATGTAGTGTAAAATTGTTTTAATTTATGTTGACTTTAGCTGTCTTGTTATAAGTTCAGCATAAAAATATAAAAAATATAGAATCACTAGAATTTGGGACAAATGCAATCTATGCAAAATATAGGGGTTTTCCAAACTCACTTTCAGCTCCTAATGAATATCAGTTAGGTAACACAGGAAGCATGCAATAGATAGAAGAGCTTCTGAATCATCACAGTAAAACTTCTTGGTTATCTGAATTAAATTTCTACATTGCCTTTTCACAAAAGTGCTAAAGACAGAACTTTAGTCTTTGTCCATTAGTTGACTGCACACTGTCAGATGGAACCATTTACCAACAATGTGGGAGCGTTTACAGCCAAATCCTATTCTTCCCTTCCACCAATGCCCCTGTCACTGCCCTGTTTCTCCCCCATCCCACCTCCCCCAATATCCTACCTGCCTCGGTGGGTCCAGAGCGCGCCTCCATCCTTCCCTCTGGTGCTCCTGCAGCGCGCTACTCTGCGTGCTGCCGGAGTATGTTTTAAAACTGCCGTAAGGTAGGCACTGGCAGTGGAATGTGCGTTCCACTGTCGGACTGGCCCAGATAGGATTGAGCCGTTAGTTCCATTAGCAAGAAATTATTACTCTATGTCAGAAATATGATAGGTGTTTGGCTCCTGCCTCCTTTCCCTTATGACTATACAGCAGCAGTTTCAAGAATAAGCTGGTGGTGGGATTTCATTGCTGGAGGTATGATAGATGGGTGCCTCTCTATTTGACTGCAGTGGCTTCAACTGATGCAACACAACAGTAAGTGTTATTATTAAACAGCTATCCTAGGATTTTCTTGCACCTATAGAGTCCTTTTGCAAGGGAAGACTCCTTTTACAGGTGGAAAGAAACCTTAGGATAAAACCCAGTATACATTTAGAGATAACATAAAATGAGGCATATATTGTACAAATATACACTCAATGCACACTAATATATGCAGTGTCCTAGTTTGTAAAATGGTGGGGAGGGTCCACAGTTCATTGCTTTACATGTGGAAGGTTCCAGTTCTGTCTCTGGCATCCTCAGTTACAAGTTACCTTGGACAGCTGGACTAGGAAAGACTGCTGCCCTGAGGCCTTGGAAAGGCACCACTAGTTAGGATATACAGTACTTGGTTGGATGGACCAATGGTCTGACTCAGAAAAAGCCAGCTTCATATTTTCAAAACAGTCTTGAACTATCTTAAATAGTTACTAGACCAAAGAAGCAATGAATCTATTTCTCTTCTTTTCTAATTTTTGAGGGAGAAAAAAAATCTATACAGTAAATTGAAGTCAACGCTACTGGTATAAACGGCAAAATGAAAGATGTGCAACACATTAAAGCAATTTCCATTATTTTCTGTAGACTGAAATATTACATTTCATAGGCTTTTAAGCAATTTAAGTTGTGTAATTGTTCTCTATAGAGAGCACAGTAAGCTTTCAGCATGGCAAGCGGGGCTGAAGAAGAACACAAGTGTTCAGAGCACACCTTTTACTTAAAGAGCTTCTTATACGTTTGGATAGCTAGTCTTCATTAACTACAGTAAGTCCTCACTTAAAGTCATTTTGTTTAAAGTCATTTCGTTTTAAAGTTGATGGGGAAATACCATAGGAATGTTTAGGATCAATTAGCCTGTGGTAAAATTGGTTTCATTATAAGTCGTTTGGCTTAAAGTCGCAGTTTCCAAGAAGTACCTATCGACAACTGAGGAACGTAAGAAGATCCCTGCTGGATCAGGCCAAAGGCCCATCTAGTCCAGCTTCCTGTATCTCACCGTGGCCCCACCAGATGCCTCAGGGAGCACACAAGACAACAAGATACCTGTATCTTATCACCACTCCCTTGGATCTGGCATTCTGGCAAGAGATAGCCTATTACTAAGACCAGGAGGTTGTTTGTCCCTATCATGGCTTGTAACCTGTGATGGACGTTTTCTCCATAAATCTGTCCAATCCCCTTTTAAAGGCATCCAGGCCATCACCACATCCTATGGAGTGCTTGCTGTACATTATTTTAGAGCCAATCAAATTGCACCAAGGACTCTGGGATGATTTGTGTAGAGGACAGGCAGTTATCTGATAGTATAACTCCAACAATGGCTTGGAAGAAGCCCAAAGTCTACATATAGTCTTCATGGAGTGCATATATTCAAGACAAGCAAAAGAACAGCTTGCTTCACGCAACTGATCTATGGAATTCATTGTCACAAGATGCAGTGATGGCCACTAGCTTATATGCCTTTAAAAGGGAATTAGACAAAATCATGATGCCCGTAGGGAACTCCATAGGGAACAAGGCAATATGCTGCTGAATACAATTTGCTGGGGTGCATCAGCAGGGGAAGACTGTTACTTCCATACCCCTGTTTGTTGTCTTCCTGGCATTATCTGGTTTGCTACTCTGGGAAAGAGGATGCTGGACTAAATGAACCCTTGGTCTGATACAACAGGGTACTTCTGAGGATTTCCTTTGAAATTATGGTACGTTCACTGTTATTTTGCTACAATTATGACTAAATATATTTTAATGCTTGTCACATTTATATCTTCCTAACCAGATCAGATTAAGATACATGGGACTATATAATTTTATCCTCAGAACAGTTGTGTGAAATAGGTTAGGTTGATACATAGTGACCCGCCTACGACAGTCTACTGAGTTTCATGATGGGCAGCCAGATCCTGCCTAATTTTAGGCCAGTGGAGCTCCCGCTCCACCAGCCTAAGGAGTCGCAAAAGTGCCGTAAAGCACATTTGTGGCTCCTCTGGAGTAAGCAGCACCGGCATGGAGGCTGATACAGCTTGCTCCACCACCTACCTGGACCTGTGGCGGCCGATGCAGGTAAGGGCTGCACTGGTTGGTGCAGAGCCATGGGGAGGGCGAGCAGGAGTGGTGAGGGAGGGGTCCATTGGCTGGGTCCATTGGCATTGGCCTGGCCTGGGAGGGGGTGAGGATATCGGCGCTGGGTTGTGCTGATATCCAACACCCCTTCCCAGGTTGGGCCGACCTTACACAGCCTCCCTAGATGCGCGCTAGCTAAAGAGCTGGGGTGCATCTGAGGAGGCCCATTGGGGCCTCCGGCGCTTACACAGGGGGAAGGGGACGAACATCCCGTTCCCCTAAGGTGGGCCTGGGCACAGCCCGCATCCTGCGCATGATGCAGCGGCTGACCATCTAGGCCAGTCGCTGCAACTTGTGCAAAATTGCGCTGTGAGTTGGGATTTTAATATAGTTCTCTAGAGAAGCTGGATTCTGTCTATCAAGGAGAGGCCAGATACTTTCAAGCCTCGCAGTACATAATTCTGACATGGAATATTACTAAATGATTGTATTAAAATATTGAGTTTCTTTCTTATTATGACTTCTTGAGGAAAGTAATTTTTGAAGATTTAGTTCTAGTTTTATTTTGACTTGTTAAAAAGAAGTATGGCCTTTGTTATATAAATAAGGTTTATATAAAGTTAGTTTATTTTTTATCTTCACTGCATAAGGCAAACTCTTGCTAGTTGCACATTGCTTGGTTTATATAATACTTTTCTTTGATTGCTTTTGCTCCTCTAACAGTATATTGTTTGAATGGGGACTGATTTTGAAGCAAATTATTGGTGCATTCTGAAGTATGAATTACGTAATATTGGCGCATTAATATGCTGTGTCTGCAGAATGGAGAAAGGGATCTACTTTTAAACATTTCGACTGCTTTCCTCATCAGGATTTTTTTTTCCCCAAACCAAGAGTTCAAAAGTCTGCAATCCTCTGGTTATAGACTTTTTGATTAAAAAGTGAACCTTTGTGTTAAAATGACAGTGGCTAACATAAAAAATGAGCAATGACCTTGACAACTATAGACCATTTGTTAATACTGTTTATTATCTTAGTGCTAATGGTATGTTGTTATAAACCTTCAATGAATAATATTTTTCTGTAAGTTATACCACACAACAAGGTGTGCATTATAATACAGGATGTAAATGGCTGCTTGACCTATGTACTGTGTGATGTAGGATTTTCATATTCTCTCACACACAGCATTTTTACATTTTGTGTGTGTGTGTGTGTGTGTGTGTGTTTTAATATTAACACATTACAAAAACTGTCTGAGTAAAAGCTATTTTTAAAATCTTTCTTACAACTTATTTTGAAATCATTTTTGTGATGGGCAAAAATCTAACAGTCCTAAAATAGACAAAACTAATTTTATTTTTCAAAATATGCTTTAAAATGTATGTATTAAAGAACATTTTTCTAGCAAAATGAGCACAGTACAAGTTCTACTCTACTCACAAAAGAAGTATCTCACAAAGGTGGGAGAGAGGAACTTTATAGGAGATCTTGTTTAGTGAGAGAATGGGAGTAATAGAGGAATCTGCGCAAGGATTGAGAGTGGTAAATAAAAGAGTGTGGCCCAAAGACCAGTACAACTAGTTATGTGCTGGGAAGCTTGCATCTCATCAATAGCATCGCCACTCTTTGCATCTCAGTGAAAGGTTAAGAGTTTGAACTTGAGGTGGAAAGCTGCAGGAGAAGATTTAAGGATGGGAGGGGGAGGATGATTCTAACTAGAGAAGAGCAGCCCTGTTCACAATTGACTAGAAAAGGAGGAAAAGTTGATACCAGAGAAGATCAGCAAGGAGTAGATTTCAGCCGTCGTACATTACGGGCAGCGCAATCCACCGTAAGGATCCGACCGGTGACCCAGGACAGCCCGCCGGATCCTGTGCACCAGTGGTCAGGGTGCCACCAGGCCGGAAGTCTACTCGCAGAAGGGGACGCTCGTCCCCTTCCCCGGGTGTAAATGCCGACCGGCCTCCTCAGATTTCCGCCAGCTATTTAGCTGGCAGAAGTACAGGAGGCTGTGTAACGGCCTAGCTGGCCCGGTGGGGACTGGGATATGGCCAAGGCTATCCCCTACCCCCTCTTGAGCCAGCTAGGCCAATGGCCCCTGTCCCTTGCCCGGCGAACCACCCCCGCGCCCGCTGGATCCCTACTTACCTGGGCCGGTGGCCATTTGGGCTCTCTGTCGACAGAGCAAGGGAGGCCGGCCTCTGCGCCGGCTTTCCTTGCTCTCGAGTCATCACGAACGTGCTTTACGGCACGTTCGCGAGGTCTCCCGGTCACGGAATGCTCATTCCGTCGCTGTTTATTTGCACAGGATTGCGCAGTCAATATGGTAAATAGAAGCAGAGGGCAAAACATAAATTCATGTTTGAGCAAATTCTATGCACGTGTTGAGGGTAATGCATTGTTTCATGGGATGGTTCCATAGAAAGGGCCATTACTACTTTCTGCTGCATAAAATCAATATACTATAGTTGGCCTGGAAGTTGTTTTCATTTCACTCTAAATTGTGGAAAACCTATAATGAAAGTGCTTATTATATATTTTTATTTATTTTCCTATAAGCTTATTAGTCGCCTTTCCAAAATTGCCCAAGGCGACATATACAAATGTTTATAAAATATACCCAGTTAGCTTAGGCTATCTTTGCTTTATATTGATGTAGTAGTTTGTTTGTTTAGATTTGGTTCTATGTGGGATGACCATGTAGTGGTTCATAAAGGTAATTCAGGGCTCCGACACAAACATGCCCAAGTCATCGTCTAGGAAAAAAAACAACACTCAAGGACAGAGCTTTGGAAGTGAATGGAGTCACATTCAGTAATACAAGCTGAGGATCCTGTCTGAAGCCAAGCATGAAAGACCCTTCCTTTTCACAGAGTTTGCTTTCATTGAGGCTTAATAGAAACATAGCACTGGATATATTACATTTGCCTGCCAGTCAGTTATTGAAGTTGGCATTCACTAGAGTTGTCCGTGGAATACGTAAAATGTTGGCTAATAGTGGTAGTACTTGACCCAAAACCTAGCTGAATAGATCTGTGGACAATTTTTGGCATTCACATGGTAGCAGAAAATCAACACGTTAAACTTTTAACATGTATTTTAAATACGGTTTGACTTGTAGCTACCCAACATATAGAACGTTGTGCTTCACTGAACTGCAAGACGTATGGCCAAGCTCTGCTCTCCATTGAATGGAATATAATTTGAGGACTTATGCGCTTTTTTTTGCTCCACAGTGGCAAAATTTGGCCCCATGTTTTTAATGTCTCTTTTATTGATAGGTCACTGGTTGTCTCACTCCATTAAGCTAGTCTAGACTCCAGACTTGAGCCACATTGGTCTCCTGAGTTTTGAATATTGTTGCAGGTCAGCACCACTCAGTCAATTCATATTTAACTACACAAAAAGAAAAAAAAATAAGAAAAAAGATGATGGATTGCTTCAAAATGCAACCATTGAGTTCTTAAACTGAATGGTTCCTTTTTTAAGTTCAAGAAACCACTTGATAAAATGATGTGCCAATTGTGTATAAATATATTTACCACAAGAATAAAGGAAGCCATAACTCTGTGGACTTCTGTTTTATTGAGTTCATCTGTTTGCATTTATGAAAAGAGTGAGTATAGGGAAAGGGAATCCATAGTATTGGGAAGTAATATAATGCAGTTTCCAGCTACCTGCAGTTAAATGAACCATAACCAACATGTTCATCCTTTGATAGGAGGTCCAAAGATCCGGAAAAGGTGTTGAGCACAAGCTTTAATGAAAATAGATGATGATTATCCTAGAAGTCCAAGCAAAGGAAAAAATGTTGTGTGTGAGAGAGAAGGAAAAGTGTTAGCATTTTTAATAGGCCTGTCCTTTAGAATTCCAGGTATTATTATCAACATTTTCACAGGAGTAACTACAGCATCTCCTTACTATTGGGAAGCAATGAGATAGCCTAGTGAAAGTGAGTGTTTCTTCCCTTCTATCCCTTAGCTTGACATGAACTAGCCAGGGTTGTGGGCCCCTTACAGTTGGGAAGGGAAAAACTACTGGCCTCGTCACTGCCCTTCCCTGGTGTTGGCAAGAAACTGGTTGTTTTCACACCACTGCTGGGCAGGGAAAGGGAGCTCACTGAATCTGAGGAAACATCCTCCATATGTACCCTGCAGTCTGACAGAGCAGCTTTGGTTGTGACATGCAAACAGAGCAAGGATGCTGCCAGCTGTGGGTGGGACAAATGCTGGGATGGGAGAGAGCTGGCTCAAGGCATTTGGCCCATGCTTGTCCCCTCCCCTTCAAGAAACTAGCAGGTGATTGTGCCTGTATTGTGTCAATCAGTTTGGGCAGTGGCTCAATTGTGCCTTTGGTGCACATTCCTGCCACATCCCCACCCTGAACTTACATGTGACCTCCCCACCTTGCAGAGCAGATGGACAACACAAGGCAGTACTCCATCCAAACTCTCCTCTGCACCAACAATGGAATGAGGTTGCCTTGAACCAAGAGGAGACTGCTGGGGATGCAGCTGCCAGTTTGGATGATGGCCAAACCACAATATTATCCCAGGTGCACCATTTGCACCAAACCAGGGAGGGATTTGTCATCTTACTTGTCAGATCTTAGTGGGGCAGGTCTCGTTCCCAGCGTCTCCAATGGGTATAAGCCCTGGTTACAAGGAGGATCAGGGTTCAGGCAGCAATCCCTGGAGCTGTTCTTGCTCTAGATCCTTTCCAGTAAAAGCCCCATAAGGGAAAAAAGTAATGTAAAATGAACTGCTCTTGGGGCAGATTCCAGCGCAAAAGAGGCTATAGATCATCTAGTAGTATCTCCTCAGATTGTGGATCTTCAACAGGGATAGAAGTCACAAGATCCATAAAAAAGGGGTTCACATTGCCACAGAGTAGCCCAGGAAACCCCCATTAATCTACCCAGTGGTCTGTACATTCTCAGTCCTGGTGGGTCAGAGCAGGGAAATAATGCTAATTTTATATCTCACAGTCTGTTTTAACCAACTCGTGGTCCCATTTTAGAGATACCCAAAGAAAGGATGAAATTCTGCACCAGCATGTTCTTGTCTGTACCAACAGTGTTTTCTGCAGAGGCTTATACCAGCAGATATACAGTCTTTGAGTGGAGGGTACTCCAGTGGGTGTGAGCTATAGGCTATGATTCACGTGAAGCCTGCCATGGGACGCCACTCCTTTGATACATCCTGAAGAGTCATGGGGAAAAAAGCAAAAATTTACCATGAATTTCTGCTCTCCAGCCTTTAGGACATCGTCTCTTCGCTTTATTCAGGTGACTTCAGTGGCTCCATGTCTCAAAAAGTACAACTCGGAATATTCTATCAATGGTTTCTTACCGACCGTGCATTTTGACATGCTTGGGTAATCTGGTTGGTGGCCAGCACTACCCACTTCCACATTGTAGCCAGTTCATAGCAGTCTGTTACTCTCTACAACTTCCGTGCTTCCCGTTACTTCTGGCTCAGGTTTTAAGATCTCCTCCCAGTTCTCTTGGTACTTACAGCTGAGATAATTATAACGTTTAGGGTAGCCCATTCCTCTAGGGAGATCATACTGCCAACATTTAGGAGTGGTCTGTTACAAGTGGTTCACAGATGGAATATGAGTCAATAATGTGATGCTACAGGACATTTTTTAAAGTTACTAGAAAGGATAGAGAACCATTGTTCACTACAGTCAGGTTACTGTGTATGAGACAAGGAACATTATAATAGTCGTTGGCTGTAGAATGGAAGGTCTTGGTTAAATGTCAGGCAAATAACACTGGTTTAGTAGTGGAACAGATTTTGAACATTACTTTTACTGGAAGTCTTAAGAACATCTGTTGGTGAGGGCTAAGGCTTAGTTAGTTATTTCTGCTTCAGAAGAGGAAGTTATCTATGTGGCAGCTGAAATCTTGGGTTAGAGAGGTATGCAGATGAAGGGGTTATTTGAATAGGGACTGGCTTGCTGTTCCGTGACCCTTATTGAATACTATGTGAAGACGAAAATGGGCTGAAAACTGGAAGGCAACTGAGAGGAGGCAGAACCTGGTTCTCTCGACAATCACTAAGGTCACCAAGGCAGGTCAGCATCAGGGAATGGCCAGATTTGGCACTTAAGCAAATGAATAATGCTGCTGTTACTTTCTCCCACCCTATGTATTGGGCTTCCTCAGAGATCCCTGTGATACTGCCAGATGGGGAAAAGCCAAGAGAGAAATCCAATTTCTCTGGTGGGAGTGTGCGCATGCATGTATGCACATACAAGCACTCGGGTGGGCCCAGGATAGGACTTGACCCAAGGACCTCTCAGACCGTGGTACAGGCACTGTACAAGCATAGTCTACATGTAAGTGATATCCATAAGTACGTGCATCTGTTTTTGTTAAAATACGTGTCTATTTTCTGTATCCTATGTGATACTTATCTCTCTCTCTCTCATGCGCACATGCATGCGCGAGCAACCCCCCCCCTCCATCTGTCATTATGGCAAGCTTTTTGCTAGTCCAGAATAAGGGAGTGATCTTATGTGTATGTGGTAAGAATACCACCAAGAGATTTATAGGTAGTCCTGGACTAAGTAGAAAATTTCTACTTAGGCTTATGGTTGCTGCCTGCTTCATTTCCCCAGCACATGAATTTAGGCACATGTTAAAACTGACAATCAGACCAGCTTACTGAATAACAAAGTATTAAATGCACTGGCAAAATACGTACTATTATGCCATTCTTTTAGAGAGGATCATATGAACATATAAAACTTTTATTGACTGAAACTATTGGTGAGTGACAGTGACTCTCCAAGCTTACAGACAGGGCTGTTTTCCAGCCCTACCACTGAGCTATGGGACATCCTCAATGTTTTCATTTATATATGGTTAAAACGTTTCATATCCTACTTTCTTGTGGTGGTAGCATGACACTCCATGTAGGAGTCATCGTGTTTGAAAGTTGTTTACTATATGATGGTTCCAGTTGCATGAAAAGTCACTATGTTGGCAGCTCCCAGGAATGTGCAATTTTCAAACATTACAGCATCTTCACTGAGTGCCACAGGGAAGAAGTGTATTTCAGCTGTCTATGTGTATAGACTATATGATTTAGCCCCGACTTCAGGTATGCCAAAAATCTGGAAAATTATGCTGCGATAGCAAATGTCATGCATCAATGACACATCAATGTGTCTGCAACGTTCTACAGTACATTAGGAATCCGAGGGAAAATCTGCATTTGTTCAGCATTGTGCAAGACATGGGATCATGAAATGGGTCTTTTATGAGATTCTAGGATGTCTGGACTTTCTTGATATAACTTTGTTAGTTTTCTTGAGTAGCGTAGCCTTTTCAGTGTTTTTTTGAAAATGTAAAATCCAAGCCAAATGTGTTCACTGTAGTAAAGGCGCTATTGATGAATACTCTAGTTGAATAAATGAATAATAGACTGTTTGAAGGAAATCCTTGGATTATAGGTTCACATGATATAAAGCAATGCCTGATCAAACAAGCCTATAAGGCCAGGAACTACACTATAGTTGGCTATGTGTTGTTCATAATGTGTATTAAGTTTGTTATGGTCTGAGGAATATATGTTCTTATGAATGTTTGCAAGGATAACCCTGGGATAACCCTTTTTACCCTCTCAAATGCAGCACCACTGTAAAGCAGAGCATTTCAAGCAATTTTTGAACAACAAAAATGACTATGCTACAAGGTTTGAGTTCAAATGTTCAGGAGTGGAATTGGCTGTAATGGT